>JAAALK010000080.1:15445246-16045246 GCA_019279435.1 Zizania palustris
AAATGAGTGCCAAAAGTCTAGCAAAGGAACTGTAGCAATGGTTTATATAGCCTCACACACTAGAACTAGCCGTTATGCAAGGTAGGTGGCTCTCTCCGCATTGTCGGTCTGATCGCCCATCTTGGGTCGGTCGGACCGACACCCTTGCAACGGTGTTGATGCCAAGATTTGGTGAAGCCCAAGCCCACTAAATATGCAACACGGTCAACTGAAGTTAAAGAGGATCCGATCAAATAAAGTCAAGGAAGCCCGTCCATGCTTGTTACAAGATGATCGGATGCAGAAGAAGCCGATGGAGATAGGAGCGGAAATAAAGATGAAAATATCCGGAATCGGTTAAGATAGAGTACTTGGATGGCAAGTCTCCAGACTATAATATGGCTTCCAAGGTTTATCCGGCTAGGTTCGACACTTAGAGCTGGGCTGCATCATTTCGATCTCCGGCAAAGAGGTGAGTCCCGCCACCCCCGGCGTCCATACTGATTAGATCAGTATCCTCACGGCTGCATCAGATTGATTGTCGCGCCCCGATTTAATAAATCAAGACTTTTATTGAAATTCCATAGAAATCAATAAAAACAAGACGTTCATCATGCGACCACGTACAATACGAGCAAATCAGTCACGGTTCGTAGACCGTATTAGTACAAAAGTGAATAAAGGTGAAGAGAAACTAATAAAATAAAGGGTCCTAGATGAACGCCTCCTTCCAGTCTCGCCTTGACTGGGTCACTACTCCAGACCTTCATCCTCCTCGTAGTAGACGTGCTCTGGTGGTGTAAGTCAACGGGGGTGAGTACAAACGTACTCAACATGCCACCGAATGCAAATTTAATGCAAGATAATAACAAGGGGGATAGTGGCAAATTTTGCGGAAGCGGGTAATTTGTAAAGCAATTTAATGTGAACAATTTATTAGTACTGAAACGTAAACATGTGTATGAATCATCATCTTCTAACTCGAGGAGTACGTTTTACCTCCTCGCACAATAGTACTTACATGCCATGAATATCTCAACCATTCAAACATTAGTAAACTAACTGCGAGTAGTCACACAACCCGCCCTTGACCGTGAGCTCGACTTTTCGAAAAGATTAAATTACTCTGATCAGAGATGTACCACTGTACCCACAAGGCACACACTCATCACCTACACCAACGTGTAACGAGATGACCCATTTCACGGGAACTCGTGCCAAAACCTTCCATATGGTCCCCTCCGACTCAACATCACCCTCTTATAGGTTTCATATGGTGTCCCGACGCGTCGGTGTCCCACTATACCCCCCCTTGAGCCTCCTTTGGTACAAGTCGCCCGCAGGCTTGCCCCTTGCCCCCTCTACTATGGTGCCGTGAGACGGAGTATTCCACACTTCCAGTTAGGACTTACCCATTAGACTTGTGGTTGGTACGGAAGTGCTTTGCAACAGATCCCGCAGACCGGTCCTTATAGTGCCCCGGGTGCGACCAACCAGTTTCCGAGCTTGCACCCGGAACCCACCATACTTATAACATACCTAACTCCAACAGAGTCCAGAGACAAGAATAACGTGGTATTTCATATACCAGAATCCATCTAACTACGACTCATTATTTTTATCCTATAGCAGTTGTGCCGGTACATTGGGCACTAGCTAATATAGTATCTGTAGAGTGACAAGGAGTTAAGGCTCAATAAGCATGGCTTGGGTTTGCACACAAGGACGGTGATCTAATAAATATAAGTGTAGGGCTTGATGTTTGACTAATGCAATATTAACCTATGAGTTATAGCGATAGTTTATTAAAACATGGGCTCAATGATGATCAACTGTTTCCATAGAAGGGTCGATGACTTGCCTTGATCCGTGAATGGTGAAGGTGGGACCTCGAAATAAGACTCGGGATCTTCGACGATGTTGTAGTCTTCTCGATACGGAAAAGTAAACACAACATTCAATAAACAATCCAAAATCAAGCACACAAGCATACAAGTTGTTGTTGGATTTAAGTAAGGGAGATAGAGTCTTAAATTCTAGGGAATTGTTACTTAAATATTTAAGATTGATTCCTAATGAGATTTCTGAATTTATGACTTGATGTAATTTATTTTCCTAGCGGTTTTTATTTCCCCTTTTTAGAGATGAACTAAAAAGGTATAAATTAGCCTTGATGTTTTTATGGTATCAAAAATAGTGACTTTAAATTATTAAGTCTTCTGAAGTTTGTTATATAGCTTTAAGATAATTTCATAAAGTATGGATCTTTACTATATGAATTAAAAATATCCTAAAAGGGCTTTTGTAATATTATTTAATAGAACAAAGTGGGCAAAATGAATATTCTATCTTTATTGTATTACAAACAGTGGAATAAAGTCATTAAGTCCTCTGAATATATTATATAAGTTTCCATGATATTTTTGTAAAATGTTATATTTCTATTAAATGAGTTAATCATTCATCTTAAAGGGCCTTGGAAATGTTGTTTAATAAATTAAAATGAGCAAAATGAATTATTATATTTTTATTGGCTTATAAACAGTGTACTGGAGTCAATATTTCATCTAAAATTAATATATAAATTTTTAAGAGTTTTTCTGAATGAAATAATAATTAAATTCTAAAGGGGTCTTAGGAATGTTATTTAATAAAATGTCATGGACAAAATGATCATTCCATTTTTATTGTATTACTAACAGTTAAATGGAGCCATTATATCTTCTGAGATTAGTTTATAAATTTTTAAGATTTTTTCCGAATTATTTAATTGAAATATGATTTTCCTCCTAAAGGGGACTTTTCTTTATTATTTAATAAGATTATTATGTTCCAAATAAACATATTGTTTTTATTGCATAAAAGTGTAGAGAATGAAAAGACAAATTTTCCAGAATTAAAATGGTGAAATTTGGAGTTAATTTGAGCAAGATATGAATTTTTGAAGTTTAAAGCTATTTTTTGAATTTTGTTTTAAACCAGAAATAGTCTCTGGTCCACGGTGGACTGGGCTCACCGTGAACCGTTGACTACGCGCGTGATCCGGGCACGTGGCAGCGGTTGGATCAGGATCCAACGGTCTGAGCGCGTGCGGGTGTTTTAAGTGAAATCCGACGGCTAGGATTCACGGATACCCCTTCGTCGGATTCGGACGTCCCAGATTAATCCGCCGAAACGAATTAATGGCAAGCGTCCAGATCTGATCGGACGGCTGTCGTCCCATCCGGCACGGCACGCACGGAAGGGGGCTGGGTACCCTTCTTCTCCGGCTCCGGCGTCGCTACGGCGGCGGATCCCCGGCGAGGGCGAGGCCCTATGGCGTATCTAAGGCTAGAAATGGAAAGAGGGGCACAAGGGGGACCTCGGCATACCAGTGACGACGACAATGAGGCAGTGGCGGCGGTCGGCGGTGAGAAGAGGCGGAGGAGGCCTTCGGGTCTGATGACGGCGTGGTGCTCCGGTGGTGATCTGGCCCAACAGAGGTGGGGCCGGGGTAGAGGAGGTGTTGGGGATCCCGACGGTGTCGATGGCGAGGGCGGCGACGTCCCGAGTCGACGGCGAATGCTTGCCGGAGCCGAAGCAGGGGAGAAACCAGAAAAATGAAGGCGGCAGCTAGGGAGGGGAAGGGCTCGAGAGGTTTCGGTGTGGGCGGAATGCGGTGAGCACAGGGGGTCTTATAGGGTCGTCGGTGGCAAGAAAACGGTAGGCAAGCCGAGGGAATCCGAGGGATTCCAAAATATTCTGGCGAGCCTTTCCATCCACACGAAAAGCTTCCATCGGGGTGAAACCGGGTCGGTTTTGGTTGGAAATGGATCGCCGGTGAGAGGGGAAAGAGATCCCGTGCTTGATTTGGCAAATCCGGCCGGCCGGCGACGGTTTAAGGCAAGAGGGTCATCGGAAAGGAAGGGGAGAGATCCCTTTCCATTGTAGACGATGATGCTGACATGTGGGGGCCACATGTCAGTGGGCGAAGGCAGGGCAAACGTGCCAACAAGCGGGCCCAGGATGTAAGCGGCGGAAGGGTGCGAGCGGGAGGCTGCCAGGTGGGCCTGGCGGGCGGGCGTGGGAGAGAGAGGAGAGGGGGAATGGCGCCGACAAGTGGGCCATCGATGGCAGAGGCTGGGGGCGCGGGGTGCGGCTGCCAGGTGGGCCTGGCGGGGCGTGCGCAGAGGAGAGAGGGAGGGGAGGGAGCGCTGACGGGGCGGCCCCGCATGTCAGCGGGTGCAGTCTTGGATTGGGCCGGGCCGAGGGAAGAAAGGAGGGAGGCGGCCCAATACTCTTTAAAATTGTTTTTCTAATTAAAATAATTCCAGAAAATTAATTATTTGATTAAGGTTTGAAGCACTATTGCTAAAATTTTGTAAAAATTCTCAAAAATATCTCTTCGCCTCTAGTTTATCCTATAAAATTTTCAAGTCCAAATTTCGAATATTTGTCTCTGTTTGACTTTAATAGAGCTCTTTTAGGATTTTCTTTAATATCAATATTTCAGAAATTCATTTAGTATTATTTTTCCTTTATTTTATTTCCTTTAATTTTGGGGCTGTTACATTGATCTCTTAAGGTGAACGTTGAAACAGTACGGTCATCGGTTGTTCTCGGTGTATTAGCTAGGTCTAAGGCTGCATTAGTTCAGTTTGATCTCTTAGATTGATGTGATCTAGGTGTGATAGTTTGAGGCTTCATCGGTTAGGTCTGACATCTCTTGCTATTATATCTTTTCATGTTGTATACCGGTCATCTAAATAAAGCATACCTGATACTTTGATATATTATTAAGATCATCGTGACTAGCTACTGTCTTCGTTAGGCCCGATCTAGTTATTGTGATGATTTTCATTATATAGACATGTTATCTGACACGTTTTATTTATTTCTGTCAGAGTACAAGCCGATGGGTTATATCCTGTTGGATCAAAAACGGCGACCAGAGGGGGGTGAATGGGAGCTTTTAAAATTTCAAACTAAAAATACTCTTCTATTTTAATTCTGTCTTCTGCGGAACAAGCTTCGAACACACCCTTCGAAGTTCTGGTTCAGAGGTATTTTACAGCTCCGAAACTAGGCTTTGCGAGGAGCAAAAGTTCGAAGTCAAGAAGACTTCGCTCCACCCACAACACTAAAAACTCAACACTGCTAAGTTAGTGCAGGCTCCGCACACTGAGTGCCTTCGAGCAGGCTTCACATTTCACCCTTCGCAAGAGCAGACTTCCCTCTGAGGACTTCGACCAAATACTCAGCAATAGCAACTGGTGCTAGGCTTCGTACTTCGAAGGTCTAAATGCACACTGGCCACACTTCGCCGAGGACTTCGACAAGGGAAGAAAACAGGCTTCGAACAGTGCTTCGCTAGTAATCAGAGAGGTCTTGCCTCCAATTTACACAGAGCGAACAGACATTGAAAAACACACACTTCACACGAACAGACTTCTCCAGAAGAAATCTAGTGCACAAACTCAACCCAAAGAAGGTGGTGCACAGAGAAATCAAAACATGCAGTGCAAAGTAGGCATACAAGTTCAAACAATAAATGAAAACAGAATCAAAGTTTCATTGCTTGAACAGGGAACACAAAATGAACTCACAGACTGAATACAAGAGTATGTGGCGGCTAGCACGGGAGATCAAAATGACTGCTCAAAGTGTTGTTGTGGCCTAGGCTAGCCTACACTATTTATAGGCACTATTCAACCCTGTGAATAGACTACTTTACCCCTACGGTTTACACTATTTTTGTCTCATCAGAACAGGGGGTACAACTGGTAGTCTACTTTATTTGGAGGCTTCTTTTGTCAGCTTCGCAGAGGAGACATCATTAGCTTTTGCAGAGCATACACGGTCAGCCTTTGCAGTCTTGGATTGTTCTGAAGCCCCCCTTCGCACGCGAGGGGTGCGGTAGCTTCGGTGAGAAGCTTTGAGCCTGACGACCTTTGCTTCACCGAATTCAGCCTTCGATACATTGACGGTTTTGAGCTGAAGCCGTCAAAGCCCTTGGGCCTTCGCACCAACACCTCCGGAGTGGACCACCACGGCTTCACAGCTTCTCCCAGCTCGAACTCCGTCAGTCCGTGTACTGAAGCCATGCATGGCCGAAGTACCTCAAGTCAGCCATACTATAACGCCCAGATTTAATAAATCCGGACCTTTATTGAAATTCCATAGAAAATCAATAAAACAAGACATTCATCACACGACCACGTACAATACGACAATCATTCATGGTTCGTAGACCATATTAATACAAAAGTGATAAAGTAAAGAGAAACTAATAAAATAAGGGTCATAGATGAACGCCTCCTTCTAGTCTCGCCTTGACCGGGTCGCTACTCCAGACCTTCATCTTCCTCGTAGTAGACGGGCTCTGGTGGTTTAAGTCAACAGGGGTGAGTACAATCGTACTCAGCAAGCCACCGGATGCAAATATAATGCAGAGTAATAACACGGAAGGTAGTGACTAATTTTGCGGAAAAGCATATTTGTAAGCAATTAAATGTAATCAAGTTATTAATACAGAAATGTAAACATGTGTATGCATCATCTTCTAACTCGAGGGGTACAGTCAGCCCACCCTCGCTCAACAGTCCTTACATGCCATGAATAATTCAACCATTCAAACAATAGTAAACTAACTGCGAGAAGTCACACAACCCGCCCTTGATCGTGGGCTTGGCTTTTAGAAAAGATTAAATACTCTGATCAGAGGTGTACCACTGTACCCACAAGGCACGCACTCATCCCATACACCAAAGTGTAACAAGATGACCCATACCACGGGAACTCGTGCCAAAATATTCCATATGGTCCGCCTCGACCCGACAGCACCCTCTTATGGGTTTCATATGGTGCCCCGACGCATCGAGCCAACACCATACCCCCCTTGAGCCACGTCGGTACAAGTCACCCACAGGTTGCCCCTTGCCCCCTCCACTATGGTGCATCGAGTCAGATTGTTCCATACTTTCAGTTAGGACTTACCCATTAGACTTGTGGTTAGTACGGAAGTGCTTTGTAACAGATCCCGCAGACCGGTCCTTATAGTGCCCCGGGTGTGACCAACCAATGTCCTAGCTTGCACCCGGAACCCACCATACTTATAACATAGCCAACTCCAACAGAGTCCACAGACGAGAATAATGGGGAAATACATACAGTAGAATCCATCTATCTATGACTCATTCTTTTATCCTATAGTAGTTGTGTCGGTACATTGGACACTAGCTAATATTTTATAATAGAGTGACAAGGAGTTAAGGCTCAAAAAGCATGGCTTGGGTTTACACACAAGGACGGGGATCTAATAAATATAGTGTAAGGCTTGAGATTAGAGTAATGCAATATTATCCTATGAGTTATAGCGATAATTTATTAAAATATGGGCTCAATGATGATCAAAATGGGGGTTGTGACTTGCCTTGCTCAGCAAATGGTGAAGGTGGAACCTCGGGGTAAAACTCCGACTCCTCAACGGACTCGTAGTCTTCTCGATACGGAAAAAAAGTAAATATAACATTCAATAATCAATCAAAACATCGCAAGTCATAAGCATACAAGTGTTAGGGGTTTTAATATGTGAAATAAAGCTTTATTATTCTGAAGTTATGTTGAAAAACATTAAAGATTAAATTTTAAGTTTTTTCCCAATTTATTTTATGAATTAACAATTTATCCCTAAGGGGTTTTTATTTGTTTAATTAATAAGAATATTTTGGGCAACAGGGACATACTGTTTTTACGGCATTAACGTGTAGAGAATAAAATTCTGAATTTAACAAAATTTGAATGGTGAAATTTGGAGTTAAAATGAACAAGTTATGAATTTTCAAAGTTTAAACAATTTTCTGGAATTTTATTTATACTGAAAAACAGTCTCTGGTCCACGGTGAGCCAGGCCCACGGTGAACCGCTGCACTATGCGCATGGATTGGATTAACCAGAACCATCGGATCTGGATCGAGCGGCCAGGCGCGAGGCGGGATCGCTTAAGTGGCAACGGACGGTGATGGGGGAGTGGTCCCGATCTTCCGCTAGGTAAGGGATAAACTTGGGTTGGTGGAGAATCTCGACGTTGGCGATCCAAGGCTCCGGTCCGGCGGATCAAAACCTCGCAATCGTTACACCACTGTCTCCGTTGGTTATCAACCACGCAGGACGCGATTGACCTCGCCACGAAGGCTAATTCCTGCAAGCGAACCCAAGAACACAAGCAAGAACAGGAAGGATACAAATCGAATGCCAAATCACAGACAAACGAAGATAAGTTGAGGTTTCACAAACGCCAATGCGGCAGCCAATCGGTCCGGCGCAAGAGGCGGGATCTAAACACAACAGTGTAGATGCAACAAAGCAAAACCTAACCCTAGAAGTGGCTGGCGTGAGAATATATAGGGCGGCGGCCTGTGGAAGGCGAACAGACATGGGCTGTGGGCTAGAAGGCGAACAGACATGCACTATGGGCCAACACGGTCCAGTTTTGTCACGCAGGACGGTTACGGTCACACAGAACGACTCGAGACTCCAAATGATGTGAAACCAACGGCAAACGATCCGTCTTCTCCTCAGCTTTCCAAAAAGTCAAAGAACGCGCTAATCGGACTTCGTATGAGGAAGTTATGCCCATTTTGGTGCAGGGTGGTCGATGTAGTCCGAACCAGCGAAATCTTGACTTCAAATATCCGTGCGGCTCCGTCTTGAACTCTAATGCTTCTATTCCATCTCCCATGTTCCTAAGCAACAAAATATCACTAGTATTCAGTAGCATCCCATCCAAACAAATATTGAAATAGTTGCTAAGGAAAGAATTAACCTCATGGTTCAAGCGACGGGCACGGGCGCGTGTGATTCGTCCTAGTAACTGAATTGTAAGTGGAGGCTTCATGTGTGTATCATGTGAAGTGATGTCCTCATCATCCTCCCCTTCTTGAATTGGAGTCGTCCTCGACTCAAGCTCATCGTCAGCTCCCAAATAGGGTTTTAAATCATCAGCATGGGGTATCAATTTAAACTTTCTCAAATCAGGAAAACGTTCCTTGCGCAAGTACAACCAAACAAGATCTCCTTGTTTGAAAAACATCTTCTTTCTTCCTTTATTTGTCTTTTGAGCAAAATAGCGTGCCTTCTTTTCTATAACTTCCTTGGCCTTCAAATGCATAGCTTTCACAAACTCTGCACGCTTAGTTACTTCCATGTTTGTTCTCTCTTGAAAAGGAAGTGGCAGCAAATCAAGTGGTGTGATTGGCTTCAAACCATACACCACTTCAGACGGGCACAATTGTGTTGTTGAGTGGACAGCTCTATTGTATGCAAATTCAACATGTGGAAGACAGTCCTCCCATTCTTTCAAGTTCTTCTTAATCATTGTTCGCAGCAACATGGAGAGTGTACGGTTTACCACCTTTGTTTGACCTTCAGTTTGCGGGTGACAAGTTGTTGAAAATAGCAATTTTGTGCCAAGCTTGTCCCTCATTGTCTTCAAAAAGTAACTCATAAACTTCACATCATGATCTGAAACAATGGTTCTAGGCATCCCGTGCAATCTCACAATTTCCCTGAAAAATAAATCAGCAATATGTGAAGCATCGTTGGTCTTGTGACAGGGAATAAAGTGTGCCATTTTAGAAAACCTATCCACTCTCACAAATATGGAGTCTCTCCCCCTCTTTGTCCTAGGCAATCCCACAATAAAGTCCATGCTAATATCTTCCCAAGGTGCACTAGGAACAGGAAGTGGAGTATACAAACCACACGGGTTAAGTTTGGACTTAGCTTTATGGTATGTGGCACAACGCTGCACAAATCGTTCAACATCTCTCATCTTGAGCCAATAAAAATTATTGGACAGCAGGGCCAAAGTCTTTTCTCTCCCAAAATGTTCCATTAATCCATCGCCATGTGATTCCTGCAACAACAGCAAATGTACGGACGAATCTGGAACACATATCTTGTTAGCATGGAACAAGAAACCGTCATAAACATGAAATGTTTTCCAGTCTTTCCCATCATTACATTTAGTGAATGGTTCAGCAAATTCTTTATCTACAACATACAAATCTTTCAAGCTTTCCAAATCTGGAACGTTAATATCAAGTTGAGATAAAAGAACAACCATGCGAGACAAAGCATCAGCAACCACATTTTCTTTGCCATTCTTGTATTTCACAATGTATGGGAAAGGTTCAATAAATTCAACCCGTTTAACATGTCTATGGTTCAGTTTAGCTTGCCCTCTCAAATATTTTAGTGCTTCATGATCAGAATGTATATTAAACTCCTCAGGCAAAAGGTAATGTCGCCAAGTCTTAGGCACACGCACTAAGGCATATAATTCACACTCATAGGTAAAATAATTCAATTGTGGACCATGCAATTTCTCGCTAGAATAGGTCACGGGTTTACCTCCTTGTAGCAGCACATCTCCTATGCCAAAATCACTAGCATCACATTCTAACTCAAAAGGCTTACTAAAATCGGGTAGCTGAAGTAGAGGTGCATGTGTAATGCGATCCTTGAGTGTGGCAAGAGCTTGCTCTTGTGCTGACTCCCAAGTAGAAGTAACTCCCTTCTTGGTCAACTCAGGTAAAGGACCGGTTATGGTGCTGAAATCTCTCACAAAACGCCGGTTGAAACCTGCAAGACCAAGAGAGCTACGTACTGCAAGGTTAGTTTTAGTTGCATGCATGACACATCCTTTCAGATTAATAACTTGTGATGAGGAAGGAGAAACAACTTTTTCTTTTTGTTGCCTCGAAAGTGTTTTAGCTACTTGCTGATTTTCAGAAAGTTGTTTGCTCTTTTGTGCGTCCCTAGCACGTTTTTCTTGTTCAAATTTCACAATTTCAGCAGGAGTCATAGGAAACAATGTAACTTTCTTTCCTTTATACATAAATGTGTACTTATTGCTCCTACCATGGTGTGTAGCATCAATATCATATACCCAAGGTCTACCAAGTAATAGAGAACATGCTTGCATTGGTACTACATCAAAATCAGCACTTCCGAAGTATGTACCAATGGAAAATTCGATGTGAACAGTTTGTGTTACCTTGACCTTACCGCTGTCGTTGAGCCATTGCACATGGTAAGGGTGTGGATGTGCACGTGTGGGAAGTTGAAGCTTAGTTACCACGTCGAGGCTCACCAAATTGTTGCAACTACCGCTGTCGATGATGACATGCGCACGACGGTCTTTGACGCGGAAGAAGGTCTGAAATATATTGTTCCGTTGTGACTGGTCGTCCTGGTCCATGTGAGTGCTCAAGTCACGTTGTACAATAAGTGCTGCCATGTTAGAGAAAAGACAAAGCAACAAAGAATAATCCTTATGTAAAACAGCTAGGTGGTGTGGGGGATGTGTGGTGGAAGCAATTCGTCAAGCACCTTACCCACGCTTGCAAGTGTTCTTACCACGCCGCAGGGAGGTCACCGGCCTACAGGTGATGAACCAAGTGGAGGGTGGTGTACAATTGCAAGAAATGATCCTGTCCTGACCAAGAGAAATGTGTAGCTTGGAAGGCAAGTGAGTAGCAAGGATTAGCGATAATAATAACAGTTAAACCAAGTTCAATAAGTATTCCCTAGTACTCGTCAAAGTTGCTGCCCGTAGTGCTCCCAAAGTGAAAGTTCAAGTAATAGAGGGAAACTATGTGCCCAAAAATCAAAAGGAAGCAAAAACAGGTCAAAATCAGCTCTCTATAGATCGGACAAGGGATTGGACAAGAGATCGGACAAGTGATCGGACAAGGGTATGTGCACAATTTTTTTTTTCTGCTGCTGTTCGGATCGGACAAGAGTTCGGACAGGAGTTCGGACAAGAGATCGGACAAGCAACAAACAGCCAATGCCTGCCTCAGATTGGACAAGAGTTCGGACAGGAGTTCGGACAAGAGTTCGGACAAGAGTTCGGACAAGCAACTAACAGCCCGCTTCTCTTTTTTTTTTATATTTTTTTTTCTCCTTTTTTTTTCACTCTATTTTTTTTTGAAACAAGGATGACCAGAGGAGTAACCACAAAAATTTGCACCTACAACTGAGGTGGGATGTGGCTCACAAAATTCAAACAAGTTTGCTGTCCGGCGAGCAAAAACTTTGTCCAATTTTTTTCTTTATCTTCCCGATTTTTTTTGGCGATTTTGGTGAAGGCTAACCGACCTTTGTCGGTTAGGGAACCCTCCAAATCGAGTCAGGAACACCCTCAAAAAATTTCAGATTTTTCTGCCAAACGAGCGAAAAGTTATGCCTGTTTTACCGAAGGGGGGTCACAAAGACTGAATGGGGAAAACAAAATGGGGTTGCGGAAGGGGGGGTTTTTCGGTGGGGAATTTTTATCTGAGACACAAGAACAACTACTACTCAAACGACACAGAGGGATGACTAAACCAGCAACAAGACTCGACCAAGAACACGAACTCAACAAAGTTAAAACTGAAATTAAAATCGCAAGGCACAAAGGGGTTCTCGGTGGGGAATTTTTTTGGTGCGGTTTTCTGGACTCTGGGTAAAAACAAAAGTAGATCGAGATTACCTAACGGGAAATCTGAGCTCTGATACCAGCTGATGGGGGAGTGGTCCCGATCTTCCGCTAGGTAAGGGATAAACTTGGGTTGGTGGAGAATCTCGACGTTGGCGATCCAAGGCTCCGGTCCGGCGGATCAAAACCTCGCAATCGTTACACCACTGTCTCCGTTGGTTATCAACCACGCAGGACGCGATTGACCTCGCCACGAAGGCTAATTCCTGCAAGCGAACCCAAGAACACAAGCAAGAACAGGAAGGATACAAATCGAATGCCAAATCACAGACAAACGAAGATAAGTTGAGGTTTCACAAACGCCAATGCGGCAGCCAATCGGTCCGGCGCAAGAGGCGGGATCTAAACACAACAGTGTAGATGCAACAAAGCAAAACCTAACCCTAGAAGTGGCTGGCGTGAGAATATATAGGGCGGCGGCCTGTGGAAGGCGAACAGACATGGGCTGTGGGCTAGAAGGCGAACAGACATGCACTATGGGCCAACACGGTCCAGTTTTGTCACGCAGGACGGTTTCGGTCACACAGAACGACTCGAGACTCCAAATGATGTGAAACCAACGGAAAACGATCCGTCTTCTCCTCAGCTTTCCAAAAAGTCAAAGAACGCGCTAATCGGACTTCGTATGAGGAAGTTATGCCCATTTTGGTGCAGGGTGGTCGATGTAGTCCGAACCAGCGAAATCTTGACTTCAAATATCCGTGCGGCTCCGTCTTGAACTCTAATGCTTCTATTCCATCTCCCATGTTCCTAAGCAACAAAATATCACTAGTATTCAGTAGCATCCCATCCAAACAAATATTGAAATAGTTGCTAAGGAAAGAATTAACCTCATGGTTCAAGCGACGGGCACGGGCGCGTGTGATTCGTCCTAGTAACTGAATTGTAAGTGGAGGCTTCATGTGTGTATCATGTGAAGTGATGTCCTCATCAGACGGCCTGGATGGCCCTATACCGCTTTGACCAGATCAAGGGCCAGGATTAAATCCCCCTAGGCCCTCCGATCGGTATCGCACGGTCAGGGTGCCGTCCGGCACGACACAGGCGTAAGGGGCTCGTACCCCCCCTTCGTCTTCGACTCCAGCGAGCTCGGGTGCGGCGGCGACTGTAGGAACGATGTACCGACTAGAGGGGGGTTGTAACACCTCAGAAATTAAAAGGGATTAAAATAAAAGAAAAATATTATTTAAATCATTTCTGGATTTATTATTAAAGGAAAATTCATAAAAGAACCCAAATAAAGCCAAACAGGGGGAAATACTCAAAATCTGGACTTGAAAATTTTATGAGATGAACCAGAGACCAAAATATAATTTGAGGAATTTTTACAAATTTTTATCAACAGTGATTCAACCCTTAACCAAATAAATGAATTACTGGAATTATTTTAAATCAGAAAACATATTAAAACCTTAATGGGCCTCAACCCCGAAACCTCCCTTAGCCCGGCCCAATCCAAACCATGAGCCGCTGACATGTGGGACCCGCCCGTCGGCGCTCGTCTCCCCTCTCTCCTCCCGCCCGCACCCCGCCTGGCCCCACGTGTCTGCCTCCTCGCGCTCGCCTTCACCCACTGACCGCTCGGTCCCGCCTGTCGGCCCCTTTCCTTTCCCGTTCGCCCACTGACAGGTGGAGCCCACCTGTCAGGTCCTTCGTCTCCGATGGAAGGGGATCGCCCCCTTCCTTTCTTCCGGCGATCTCCTTCTGCTTCTCGCCGCCGGCAACCCGCGATCGCCCGGATCACCCCCGGATCGCCTCCCCCGCATGCCACCGCCTCCTTTCCATCCATAGCAACGCGTTTTTACGCTTTAGGAAAGCTACCCGGAGCTTTTGGTAAGGGATCGCCGGAGCTCTCGGGATCCCCTCGGTTCCCTGCCATCCCGACGCCGGCGACCCCCTATAAAAGCCCCTCCGGTCACCGCACTCAGCCCACACCCCCTAAGCCCTAACCGAAGCCCTCCAGAGCGCTGCTGCCGTCTTTGCGAGTTTCTCCCCTGGTCTGCCTCCGGTGAGCAATCGCCGCCGCCTCGGACCCCCGCCACCCTAGCCACCGCCACCAAAGTGATCGTCGACCACCGCCCCACCTCGGCATCCACTCCGTTGGCCGTGGACGTCATCGGATCACCGTCGCCGTCAAGAACCCGAAGAGCTCCGCCGTCTACCCTCGCCGCCGACCGTCGCCACTGCCCCGTCGTCGCCATCTCCGGTACCATTGTGATCCTTACACCCCCCTGGTTCCATTTTTGCCAGTAGCCTAGGCGCTAGGCCCTCACCATCACCGGAATAGCTCGCCACAGTACCGCCGGAGTTGGGGAAGAAGGGTAAAATGCCCCCGACGCCACGTGCCGTGTCGGATTGATTTCTGGCCGTTCGATCGTGATCGGGCGATGGAGATTAAAACCCCTGAGGGATTTAATCCCGGCCGTTGATCCAAGCCGAAAGGGTATCAGGCGCTCTGGGCCGTTGGATCCCACTTACTCCCCGCCGGCTCACGCGAGCAGTCGTCGGTTCACGGTGAACCCAGTTCACCGTGGACCAGAGACTGATTTCTGTTTAAATAAAATTCAGAAAATAGTTCAAACTTTAAAAATTCATATCTTACTCAATTTAACTCCAAATTTCACCATTCAAATTTTGTTAAAAAAGAATATTATTCTCTACACATTAATGCCATAAAAACAGTATGTCTCTGTTACCCAAAATATTATTAATAAATAAATAAACAAAAATCCCTTAGGATTAAAATTAATAACACTGAAAATAAAAAGGGTTAAACTTCATTGTTTTAAGCAAAAACTCAGAATATTAAAATACTATTTCACAATAAAAACACCCCAACTGTGTATGTTCCTTTATTTGGTGGATTTTATCTGTTTATTGAATGTATTATTTATTTTTCCGTATCGAGAAGACTACGAGTTCATCGAGGAGCAGGAGTTCTACCCCGAGGTTCCTCCATCCCCATTTGCTGATCAAGGCAAGTCATCGACCCTTCTGTGGAAACAGTTGATCATAATTGAGCCCATGTTTCAATAAATTATCGCTATAACCCATAGGTTAATATTGCATTAGTCAAATATTCAAGCCTTACACTTATATTTATTAGATCCCCGTCCTTGTGTGCAAACCCAAGCCATGCTTATTGAGCCTTAACTCCTTGTCACTCTACTATAAAAATATTAGCTAGTGCCCAATGTACCGGCACAACTGCTATAGGTTAAAAAAGAACGAGTCGTAGATAGCTGGATTCTGTATATGAATTTCCCTGTTATTCTCGTCTCTGGACTCTGTTGGAGTTGGCTAGGTTATAAGTATGGTGGGTTCCGGGTGCAAGCTCGGGCACTGGTTTGTCGCACCCGGGGCACTATAAGGACCGGTCTGCGGGATCTGTTGCAAAGCACTTCCGTACCAACCACAAGTCTAATGGGTAAGTCCTAACTGGAAGTATGGAATACTCCGGCTCGATGCACCATAGAGGAGGGGGCAAAGGGCTAGCCTGCGGGCGACTTGTACCGACGAGGCTCAAGGGGGGGTATGGTGGGGCTCCGATGCGTCGGGACACCATATGAAACCCATAAGAGGGTGCTATTGGGTCGGGGAGGACTATATGGAAGGTTTTGGCACGAGTTCCCGTGTGATGGGTCATCTCGTTACACTTTGGTGTAAGTGATGAGTGCGTGACTTGTGGGTACAGTGGTACATCTCTGATCAGAGTAATTTAATCTTTTCGAAAAGCCGAGCCCACGGTCAAGGGCGGGTTGTGTGACTACTCGCAGTTAGTTTACAATTGTTTGAATGTTCGAGTTATTCATGGCACGTAAGGACTATTGAGCGAGGTGGGGCTGACTGTACCCCTCGAGTTAGAAGATGATGATACACATGCACATGTTTACTTTTCCGTACTAATAAATTGCTCTCATTTAAAGCTTTACAATTATGATGCTTCCGCAAAATTAGCCACTATCTCCCTTGTTATTATCTTGCATTATTCTTGCATTCGGTGGCTTGCTGAGTACATCTGTACTCACCCCGTTGACTTACAACATCAGAGCCCGTCTACTACGAGGAGGATGAAACGTCTGGAGTAGCGACCCAGTCAAGGCGAGACTGGAAGGAGGCGTTCATCTAGGACCCTTATTTTATTAGTTTCTCTTCACCTTTATTCACTTTTGTACTAATGCGGTCTACGAACCGTGAATGATTGCCCGTATTGTACGTGGTCGCATGATGAACGTCTTGTTTTATTGATTTTCTGTGGAATTTCAATAAAGTCCTGATTTATTAAATCGGGGCACGACAAGATGGTATCAGAGCCGACTTGACTGTAGGAAGCCAAACAGACCTGACCTTAGGACTTATACTTACTATATTTTCTTACAAACACTGCTTATCCTCTCATCTTCCGAGATTTTTACAAAATTTTCTCTCTTTTGTAGATGCCAGTCCGTACCATGAATGGGAACCTTCGTGACGAGGCCGGATTCATTCGCGAGCTACGCATGCTCGTCAGCTTCCTTGGGTTTGAGCATGAGCCGATGTACCATGGAGTCTTCCCCGACGAGGAAGAAAGCTTTTGCGAGGTCACCGTCGTCGTTCAGCCCTCCCCTCAGACCGCTCACACCTACCGTGGAGGGGGACCTACCTTCCTGGTTGCCAGCCAGCGCACCGCTCTCCAGGCACTCACGGAGCTCCGGATGATCTACGACAGCGAGCTCTACGACACAGACTTTCGCTTCGTGCCTCTTCGCACCCCAGGGAGTCCACACAGTGTCTTCGTCAGCACACTCTCCCAGCGCCATTCTGCGATTGGTCATACCATGCGCTTGTTGGAGGCCATGGATGATCTCCATTACGAGGCACTGCAGGACGCCAATGGACAACGCGACACCATCAGCTTCTACCGACACTCTTCCGAGGATCTGAACCGCGAGAACGGAGAGCTTCGTCGCCGCATCCAGCAGGGACACCGCTTGGCTGCCGAGGCAGAGGAGTTGCGGCGTCAAAATGAGCTCCTTCGACAGCGTGTCGCCACCAACCCACATCTCCGCTACCAGATCGAGGAATTGAAGAAGGACATAGAGGAGATCGCACCTCTTCCGCCTCGCAGGAAGAAACCCCTTCGGATCCCCACTATGAGGCCCAAGAGGATCTCCCGCAGCGCACCACCCGCCGGACCGTCCAGCTCCTCGACCCCGACCGTCTCCCACGAGCCCGAGATCGAGCCGTCCCCCGAGCTGCCATAGACGTAGTTTTACGATTGATTGTTATTATTATTATTGCTTGCTTGTATTAGCATTCATGTCAAAACATAAGGCATGAATTAAGAAATAAATAAATGTAACCGCGAGAATGGTACCCTTTTGAAATAAAATATAAAGAAGTTCACTAAAATAAATGTGTATACTCTGAAAACTCCAGGATGACCAACACTCAGGGTTCAGACGCTCCTCAAAACGGAGGAGATAGTGGCAACCTGCCACAATGGGGAGCCACCGGGCAAAGGCAAGCCCCGGTCGCCAATCATCCCACACTGGCTGAGATGATGGCTACTCAAAACCAGCTGGTCTCAGCCCTTCTGCACTAGATGCAGCAGCAGCAGCAGATGCAAGAGCAGCAGGCTCATCTTTTCCGCCTCCACCAACAGCCCGAGCTGCCCCGACCCGCCACACCAGCTCCCGCTCCTGCGTCCCAGCTTTCGGAGTTCCTCCGAGTCTGTCCCCCGACCTTCTCGAGCACCACCAACCCCATGGAGGCTGGGGATTGGTTGCGAGCTGTCGAGAAGAAGCTCGATCTGTTGACCTGCACCGAGCAGGAGAGGGTGGCTTTCGCCACCCACCAGCTTCATGGTCCCGCCGCAGAGTGGTGGGACAATCATCGCGAGACCCTGCCCGAGGGCCACGCCCACACTTGGGCAGAGTTCTCGGCCGCCTTTCGTGCCGCCCACATCCCCGACGGCATCATCGCTCAGAAACAACAGGAGTTCAGAGACCTGCAGCAGGGAAGCAGGTCTGTCACAGAGTACTTGCACGAGTTCAACCGTCTGGCCAGGTACGTACCTGAGGAGGTCCGTACGGATGCGGCTAGACAAGCCAAGTTCCTTAGGGGACTGAAGGACGAGTTGTCCCTACAACTCATCTTTGGAGACTTCGCCAACTTCCAAAAGTTGGTGAACAAGGCTATCATGCAGGAGACCCAGCAGAACAAGGTCGACCTGAAGAAAAAGCGAATGATTGCCTTCAGGCAAAACCAGGGCATGGCCTAGAGACCCCGTTTTGCTCCACCTCCACCAGCACAGCAGTACCACCCCCGCCCAGTGTATCGTCCGGCGCCACCAGCCGCTAATGCCGGAGCCAGCCAACCTCGTCCCGCTCCCGCCGCACCAACCGTCCCAGCTGCCCCGGCCAAGAAGCCGGAAGTTTTGAGAGACAGGCATGGCAAGCCTGTAGTATGCTTCAACTGCCGCCAGGAGGGACACTACTCCCATCAGTGCCCTCATCCCAAGCGTGCTCAAGGCGTCACCTCCAACCCCGCCGTCCGCGCCAAGGTGAACCACGTCACCGCCGAGGAAGCTCAGGCCGCACCAGAGATTGTCATGGGTAAGTTTATGGTTCATTCATCGCTTGCAGTGGTATTATTTGACACCGGAGCTACCCACTCCTTTATATCGACTGCTTTTGTGGAAAATAATGCCCTGGACATAAGTGAGCTACCCAAGCCAGTATTGATAGCTACCCCGGGCAAGCAAACCCTCGCCTGTTCCTTTAGTCCAAGGGTATGGGTAGAAATCCAAGGCACGATATTTTGGGCCGACCCCATTCTAATAGAATGCCAAGGTTTGGATCTCATTCTAGGGATGGATTGGCTAAACAAACACCAAGGTGTAATAGAATGTGCCCAGAGAAAAGTGATTGTGACTAATGAAGAAGGGACTATAGTCACATTCCAGATGCCCAGCATGAAGGCCGGAAGGACAAGACTACATCAGATTATCTTGGAGGAGATACCCGTAGTCAGTGAATACCCGGACGTATTCCCAGAGGATCTACCAGGGATGCCACCCAAGAGGGACATCGAGTTCAGGATTGACTTGATGCCCGGAACCACCCCTATTTATAAGCGACCATACCGGATGGCCGCCAATGAGTTAGCTGAGATGAAGCAGCAGTTGGAGGATCTCGAGAAGAAAGGCTACATCAGACCTAGCACATCGCCATGGGGTGCTCCCGTCATCTTCGTCGAGAAGAAAGAAGACAAGGCAAAGCGTATGTGTGTGGATTATCGCGCTTTGAATGAAGTAACCATCAAGAATAAGTACCCGTTGCCTCGAATCGATGATCTCTTCGACCAGCTAAAAGGAGCTACAGTATTCTCGAAGATCGACTTGCGTTCTGGTTATCATCAGTTAAGGATCCGAGAGGAGGACATACCCAAGACTGCCTTCACTACCCGTTATGGATTATATGAGTGTACGGTTATGTCCTTTGGATTGACCAACGCCCCTGCATACTTCATGAATATGATGAATAAAGTGTTCATGGAGTATTTGGACAAGTTCACCGTGGTCTTCATAGACGACATCCTCATTTATTCCAAGGACCAGAAAGAGCACGAGACTCACCTCCGGTTAACCTTAGGAAAGTTAAGGGAACACCAATTGTATGCCAAGTACAGTAAATGCAAGTTTTGGACGGCAGAAGTAAAGTTCCTTGGACACATCATCTCTGCGCAAGGAATCGCAGTAGACCCTGCCACCGTAGAAGCAGTTACGGATTGGCTGCCACCCACGAACGTATCTGAGATACGAAGTTTTCTGGGTTTGGCCGGATATTATCGAAGATTCATCGAGAATTTTTCTAAGATAGCCAAGCCAATGACCAAGTTGTTGCAGAAAGGAGAGAAGTTTGAATGGACTCCTGAATGCGAGGAAAGTTTCCGCACTCTCAAGACCCGTTTGGTGTCTGCACCTATACTGACCCTACCGGATATCCGTAAGGACTTCCATGTCTATTGCGACGCATCTCGCCAAGGATTGGGATGTGTTCTTATGCAAGACGGGAAAGTTATCTCTTATGCCTCCCGTCAGTTGAGACCTCATGAGTTGAATTATCCGACCCATGATTTGGAATTAGCCGCCGTAGTGCACGCCCTTAAGATTTGGAGGCACTATTTGGTTGGGAATCGTTGTGAGATCTTTACGGATCACAAGAGTTTGAAGTATATCTTCACACAGCCAGACCTTAACTTGAGGCAAAGACGATGGTTGGAACTAATCAAGGACTATGACTTAGGTATTCACTACCACCCCGGAAAAGCAAATGTGGTAGCTGATGCCTTAAGTCGCAAGGGATATTGCACAGCCATGATGATTCAAGAACACACACCCTTGTTATGTAGGGAGATGGAAAAGTTGAATCTTGGATTGACCACCGGAGCATATCTAGCCACCTTGGAAACCCAGCCTATTCTATTTGAGTAGATCCGTGAAGCTCAGTTGGAGGACCCGGATATAGCTGCCATTAGGAAGAACATGAGACAAGGGAAAGCCCCCGTATTTTCAGAGGACGAGAATGGCACCATCTGGTTTGGACCCCGAATATGTGTGCCGGATAAACCCGAGATAAAGACCCTTATCCTAAGAGAAGCCCATGAGACATTATACTCAATTCATCCCGGCAGTACCAAGATGTACCAGGATCTGAAAGAACGTTATTGGTGGGTTAGCATGAAAAGAGAGATTGCCCAGTTCGTCGCCGAGTGTGACACCTGCAGAAGAGTAAAGGTTGAACATCAGAGACCTGCAGGATTGTTACAGCCACTTAAAGTACCTGAATGGAAATGGGAAGAAATCGGCATGGATTTCATCACCGGACTACCAAAGACCCAACTAGGCTATGATTCTATTTGGGTGATCATCGATCGGCTTACAAAAGTAGCACATTTCATAGCCGTCAAGACGACTTTTAGTGGCCCTAAGCTTGCAGAACTGTACATGGCCCGGATTGTATGTCTTCACGGAGTACCCAAGAAGATAGTGTCTGACCGAGGAAGTCAGTTTACCTCTCGTTTCTGGAAGAACCTTCAAGAGGAGATGGGCACGAGATTGAATTTCAGTACCGCCTACCACCCTCAGACAGATGGACAAACAGAGAGGGTAAACCAAATATTAGAGGATATGCTTCGAGCATGTGTTTTGGATTTTGGAGCCACTTGGGATAAGAGCTTACCGTACGCTGAATTTTCATACAACAACAGCTATCAAGCCAGCCTTCAGATGTCTCCTTTTGAAGCCCTATATGGACGTAAGTGCAGAACGCCACTACTTTGGGACCAAACCGGTGAATCCCAAGTATTCGAAACAGACATTCTTCGTGAAGCTGAAGAAAAGGTACGGATCATCAGAGACCGACTCAAGACAGCCCAATCACGACAGAAGAGCTACGCAGACAATCGTCGCAGGGACCTAGTCTTTGAAGAAGGAGATCATGTCTACCTACGAGTTACACCTCTCCGTGGTACTCAACGGTTTAACATGAGAGGAAGGTTGGCCCCTCGATATGTGGGACCGTTTCCCATTGTTCGACGCCAAGGTGAAGTTGCTTATCAGTTGGAATTACCGCCCTCATTGGTTGGAGTGCATGACGTGTTTCACGTTTCCCAACTCAAGAAGTGTCTTCGCGTCCCCACAGAGCAAGTGGACCTTCAGCAGTTGGATGTCCAAGAAGATCTGACCTATGTGGAAAAGCCGGTCAAGATATTGGAAGTCAAAGAAAGAACCACCAGGAGTCGAGTAATCCGCTTCTGCAAAGTGCAGTGGAGCAATCATCCGGTAGAAGAAGCTACATGGGAAAAGGAAGATGAACTCAAGGCACAGCATCCTGAGCTATTCGAGGATTGATTCGAATCTCGAGGACGAGATTCTCTGTAAGGGGGATAGGATTGTAACACCCCAGAAATTAAAAGGGATTAAAATAAAAGAAAAATATTATTTAAATCATTTCTGGATTTATTATTAAAGGAAAATTCATAAAAGAACCCAAATAAAGCCAAACAGGGGGAAATACTCAAAATCTGGACTTGAAAATTTTATGAGATGAACCAGAGACCAAAATATAATTTTAGGAATTTTTACAAATTTTTATCAATAGTGATTCAACCCTTAACCAAATAAATGAATTACTGGAATTATTTTAAATCAGAAAACATATTAAAACCTTAATGGGCCTCAACCCCGAAACCTCCCTCAGCCCGGCCCAATCCAAACCATGAGCCGCTGACATGTGGGACCCGCCCGTCGGCGCTCGTCTCCCCTCTCTCCTCCCGCCCGCGCCCCGCCTGGCCCCACGTGTCTGCCTCCTCGCGCTCGCCTTCACCCACTGACCGCTCGGCCCCGCCTGTCGGCCCCTTTCCTTTCCCGTTCGCCCACTGACAGGTGGAGCCCACCTGTCAGGTCCTTCGTCTCCGATGGAAGGGGATCGCCCCCTTCCTTTCCTCCGGCGATCTCCTTCTGCTTCTCGCCGCTGGCAACCCGCGATCGCCCGGATCACCCCCGGATCGCCTCCCCCGCATGCCACCGCCTCCTTTCCATCCATAGCAACGCGTTTTTACGCTTTAGGAAAGCTACCCGGAGCTTTTGGTAAGGGATCGCCGGAGCTCTCGGGATCCCCTCGGTTCCCTGCCATCCCGACGCCGGCGACCCCCTATAAAAGCCCCTCCGGTCACCGCACTCAGCCCACACCCCCTAAGCCCTAACCGAAGCCCTCCAGAGCGTTGCTGCCGTCTTTGCGAGTTTCTCCCCTGGTCTGCCTCCGGCGAGCAATCGCCGCCGCCTCGGACCCCCCACCCTAGCCACCGCCACCAGAGTGATCGTCGACCACCGCCCCACCTCGGCATCCACTCCGTTGGCCGTGGGCGTCGTCGGATCACCGTCGCCGTCAAGAACCCAAAGAGCTCCGCCGTCTACCCTCGCCGCCGACCGTCGCCACTGCCCCGTCGTCGCCATCTCCGGTACCATTGTGATCCTTACACCCCCCCTGGTTCCATTTTTGCCAGTAGCCTAGGCGCTAGGCCCTCACCATCGCCGGAATAGCTCGCCACAGTACCACCGGAGTTGGGGAAGAAGGGTAAAATGCCCCCGACGCCACGTGCCGTGTCGGATTGATTTCCGGCCGTTCGATCGTGATCGGGCGATGGAGATTAAAACCCCTGAGGGATTTAATCCCGACCGTTGATCCAAGCCGAAAGGGTATCAGGCGCTCTGGGCCGTTGGATCCCACTTACTCCCCGCCGGCTCACGCGAGCAGTCGTCGGTTCACGGTGAACCCAGTTCACCGTGGACCAGAGACTGATTTCTGTTTAAATAAAATTCAGAAAATAGTTCAAACTTTAAAAATTCATATCTTACTCAATTTAACTCCAAATTTCACCATTCAAATTTTGTTAAAACAAGAATATTATTCTCTACACATTAATGCCATAAAAACAGTATGTCTCTGTTACCCAAAATATTATTAATAAATAAATAAACAAAATCCCTTAGGATTAAAATTAATAACACTGAAAATAAAAAGGGTTAAACTTCACTGTTTTAAGAAAACTCAGAATATTAAAATACTATTTCACAATAAAAACACCCCAACTGTGTATGTTCCTTTATTTGGTGGATTTTATCTGTTTATTGAATGTATTATTTATTTTTCCGTATCGAGAAGACTACGAGTTCATCGAGGAGCAGGAGTTCTACCCCGAGGTTCCTCCATCCCCATTTGCTGATCAAGGCAAGTCATCGACCCTTCTGTGGAAACAGTTGATCATAATTGAGCCCATGTTTCAATAAATTATCGCTATAACCCATAGGTTAATATTGCATTAGTCAAATATTCAAGCCTTACACTTATATTTATTAGATCCCCGTCCTTGTGTGCAAACCCAAGCCATGCTTATTGAGCCTTAACTCCTTGTCACTCTACTATAAAAATATTAGCTAGTACCCAATGTACCGGCACAACTGCTATAGGTTAAAAAAGAACGAGTCGTAGATAGCTGGATTCTGTATATGAATTTCCCTGTTATTCTCGTCTCTGGACTCTGTTGGAGTTGGCTAGGTTATAAGTATGGTGGGTTCCGGGTGCAAGCTCGGGCACTGGTTTGTCGCACCCGGGGCACTATAAGGACCGGTCTGCGGGATCTGTTGCAAAGCACTTCCGTACCAACCACAAGTCTAATGGGTAAGTCCTAACTGGAAGTATGGAATACTCCGGCTCGATGCACCATAGAGGAGGGGGCAAGGGGCTAGCCTGCGGGCGACTTGTACCGACGAGGCTCAAGGGGGGGTGTAGCGCCCCGATTTATCAAAATCGAGACATTATTGAATTTCCATAGAAAAACAATAATACAAGAGGTTCATCATGCGACAACGTACATACGATAAAATCCATGGTACGCAGACCATATTTATTACAACATTGTTTTAGTAAAAACAGTAATAAAGTAATTAAATAACGGCATGACGAACGTCTTCTTCAGGATCTTTCTTCTTGACTGGGTCGCTACTCCAGACCGTCTTCAAGATAAACATCCTCTGTGGGGTCCAACGGGTATGAGTACAAAAAGTACTCAACAAGCCACCGCAAATGCAAATAATAATGCAGGATAATAAACAAGGAAGGATAAAGGCTAACAATGCGGAATAAAGCAGTTGCAGTTATGACATTTAGTGTAATCATATTTTAATCATGCGGAAAGTAAATATGAACATCATCAACATCAAGTAACTCGAGGAGTACGTTTTACCTCCTCGCACAACGGTCCTTACATGTCAATCCATCATGCACATACATATTCAAGTAAACTAACTGGGGGATGTCACGCAACCCGCCCTTGACCGTGGGCTCGGCTTTTCGAAAAGATTTAAGACTCTGATCAGAGATGTACTACTGTACCCACAAGGCACGCACTCATCTCAACGAGATGACCCATTTCACGGGAACTCGTGCCAAAACCTCAATATGAGATGTTCCAAGCGATAACCACCCGCTCTAGGTTTCGCCGGCGCGCCGGGCCGCATCCCGGCTAACGTCGCACCCCCTTTTGCGCCACATTGGTACAAGTCACCCGCAGGTGCAACTTGACCCATCTCCAAATGGTGGCCTCGGTTTGGAACAACCCATACCTTAGTTAGGACTTACCCACTAGACTTGTGGTTAGTACGTAAGTGTATTGCAACGGATCCCTCAGACCGGTCCTTATAGTGCCCCGGGTGCTACCGACCAATGCCCTAGCTTGCACCCGGAACCCACCATGCATACACTCACAACCATGACTCATCACCAACAGAATTTCCAAAGATAAGAAGTAACGGGATCATATAATAGAACCATTTCACTACGACTCATTTTTATCCTATAGCGGCCGTGCCAATACATTGGACACTAGCTAATATCATTGATCATATGGTGACAAGGAGGTTAGGCGAGATAGCATGGCTTGGGTTGCACATCAAGGTCGGGGGATCCTAAATAAATATAATGTAAGGGTTCATTTGACTAATGCATATACATAACCTATGTGTTTTAGCGATAGTCAATTCAGACATGGGTTCAATATGCTCAAAAGAATGGTTTGGTGACTTGCCTTGTTCAGCAAAGGGAGAGGGAGGGACTTCCGGGAAGTATTCCGGCTCCTCGGCGGCGTCGTAGTCTTTTTAATATAAAGAGTAAAACAAAAAGAGCATAACACTCAATCAACCATATAACATTACATTACAAGCATATAAGTTAAAGTTGGTTTGATTAAAAATAAATAAACTCAAAGGTTAAGGTTCTGAACTTTATAAATAATTTTAAAGGGATTAAAATGAAGGGTTGTCCTTTTTAGAAAACAAATGTTTAAATGGGATTATTGTCATATTGAATTCTCAAATAAATGTGAAATGAAAAGTTCATGTCAATTTGGTGGTTTTCAGTGAATGGACAGAAAGGAAATTAATATCAATTTTTCTGAAGTTTAAATATTTTAATCCATATTTTAATCCTAAAGGCTTTTGAGTAATTATTTGAATAAACATGGAAATGTCAAAGTAAACCTACTGTTTTTATTGCATAAATATGTAGAGAATAATTTTATGAATTTTCTAAAATTGGAATGGTAATTTTTAGAGTCCAAATGCATTAGATATGAATTTTACAAGTTTAAAAGCATTTCTGGAATTTATTTTCAAATTTTAAAACTCTCGGGTCCACGGTGAGCCAGGCCCACGGTGAACCCGCGCACTGTGCGCGTGCGCCGGCTCGATCTGGACCGTCGGATCTGGATCCGATGGCCAGGCACGAGGCGGGAGGGTTAAGTGACAACGGACGGCCAGGATTAAAACGCGCGAAGGGGTACCACGTGGACGCACGAGATCGCGCGTCGGGTTAAGTGGGAATCGACGCGCGAGATTAAAACGTAACGCTTTGACCAGATCCGACGGTGCGGATTAGATCGCGTACGTGGGCTCACGCGCGTCGTCCGATTGCGATCGTGCGGCCAGGATTGAATCCGGCACGACACGCGCTAAGGGGGCTATACCCCCCTTCGTCTCCGGCGACGGCGGGGCTCGGGTGCGGTGGCGATGGTGCCTACGAGGGGGCTAGGCCCTAGCTCTATGCGAAAACGGAAAGAGGAGGCCAAGGCGGTCACGATGGTACCTTAGGCGAGGCGAGGGGTCGACGGAGCGAGGCCGGCGACGAGGGTAGACGGCGGAGTGGCTCGGGTTCCTCGTCGGCGATGGTGTTCCGGCGGGGTTCGACGTCGGCGGAGGGGTGGCCGAGGTCGGGGTCGTTCTCGCGGTCACGTTGGTGGCGGAGGCACGGGCGGAGGAGGTCTGGTGCGACGGCGAGCGGTGGCCGGAGGTGAATTAGAGGGTGGGCGCTAAAACGTGGATTGCGGGTGCTCTGTTCGTTCTCGAGGCGATTAGGCGTGGGGGTCGAACGCGGCTCAGGTTGGGGCTTAAATAGGACGCCGGAGAGGGCTCGCATGCAAGGAAATCGGCCGAGGGCCTTTACTCGCCGGCGATGGCTCGGCCATGCACGCGGAGCGGCGATCCCGTGGCGTAAACGCGAGGGTTAAAGCGGGGAAACGGTCGGCGCGACGCGGGGGACCGATTAATGGCGACGAATTAAAGCGGGACGGGCCAGCGAGGCGGATCCGAGGGCGAGGTCGACGGCCGGCGCGATTTGGGGGCGACGGCGGGAGGTTGAAGGCGAAGCTGACAGGCGGGGGCCACTGGCCAGTGAGCGCGAGCGAGCGAACGGGGAGGCTGACGGGTGGGGCCGCGGTGTCGGGTGCGCGCGCGAGGGGAAAGTTTCGGCGCCGACAGGTGGGGTCCATGCGTCAGTCTAAGGCGGGCGCGGTAACGGGCTGGGCCGGCCGGGAGAGAGAAAAGGGAGGGAGAGGAGCCCATTACTGTTCCAATACTTTTCTGAATAAAAATAATTCCAGAAAATAGATTAAAATATTGGGGCTACTTCCAAGGTTGATAAAAATTTATAAAAATTCCCAAAATTATATTTTGGTCTTAGGATCATATACAAAAAGTTTCACCTCCTAATTTGGTCATCTACTCCATGTTGTAGTTCAAAAGGGTATAAAAAGAATTAAAAGTATTTTTCTGAAATAATAATTCCAATAAATTGAATTTAATAATATTTTTATTGTTTTGAAAATTTGGGGTGTTACAAACCTATCCCCCTTACAAGAATCTCGTCCTCGAGATTGGAACGCTACTCGAATAGCTCGGGGTATTGGGCTTTCAGCTCATCTTCTTTTTCCCAAGTGGCTTCTTCGGCGGGATGGTTGTTCCATTGGACTTTGCAGAAGTGGACGACGCGACTTCTGGTTACTCTCTCCTTGGTTTCCAAGATCTTGACGGGTCTCTCTATGTAGGTCAAGTCTTCTTGGACATTAAGTTGCTGAAGGTCGGCTTGCTCGGTGGGCACACGGAGGCACTTCTTCAGCTGCGAGACATGGAACACATCATGAACGCCTGCCAAGGATGGAGGCAGTTCAAGTTGATATGCCACTTCTCCTTGTCGACGGAGGATCTGGAAAGGTCCGACGTAGCGGGGTGCTAGTTTGCCTTTCATGTTGAACCTTTGAGTGCCACGGAGGGGAGTGACTCGGAGGTAGACATAATCGCCCTCCTCAAAGGCTAGATCTCTTCGACGGTTGTCGGCATAGCTCTTTTGCCTGGATTGGGCGGCCTTCAGGCGGTCTCTTATGATCTTAACTTTCTCTTCGGCTTCTCTCAATAAATCTGTCCCAAACAGTTGTGATTCTCCGGTTTGGTCCCAGAGCAATGGCGTTCTGCACTTACGCCCATAGAGTGCTTCGAACGGGGACATTTGCAGGTTGGCTTGATAGCTGTTGTTGTAGGAGAACTCCGCGTAAGGTAAGTTCTTGTCCCACATTCCGCCAAAGTCTAGAGCACAAGCTCTAAGCATATCCTCCAATATCTGGTTGACCCTTTCGGTCTGACCGTCGGTCTGTGGATGATAGGCGGTGCTAAAGTTCAGCCGGGTGCCGAGTTCCTCTTGAAGGTTCTTCCAAAACTTGGAGGTAAACTGACTCCCGCGGTCAGATACAATCTTCTTGGGAACTCCGTGGAGGCACACGATCCGGGTCATGTACAACTCGGCCAACTTGGCGACGGTGTAAGTTGTCTTGACCGGGACGAAGTGAGCTACCTTGGTGAGTCGATCAACGATCACCCAGATAGAATCATGACCAGCTTGGGTCCTGGGCAGTCCCGTGATGAAGTCCATTCCTATCTCTTCCCACTTCCATTCGGGGACTTTGAGGGGTTGAAGAAGTCCGGCAGGTCTCTGATGCTCTGCCTTGACTCGCCGGCATGTGTCGCACTTGGCCACATACTCAGCTATTTCTCTCTTCATGCTGACCCACCAATATTTCTCCTTCAGGTCTTGGTACATCTTTGTACTCCCGGGATGGATGGAGTATAGAGTATCGTGGGCTTCCTGAAGGATGAGAGTCTTCAACTCAGGTAGGTTGGGTACGCATACTCGGTTTCCGAACCAAATGGTATCATGTTCATCCTCGGAGAATCCGGGGGCTTTACCCTTCCTCATGTTTTGCTGGATCTCCAGGATGTCTGGGTCTTCCTTCTGCTTCTCTCGGATCTGGTCTATTAAGACCGGCCGAGACTCCAAGGCAGCAAGGTACTCTCGAGTGGTGATCCCCAGGTTTAGCCTTTCCATCTCTTTATAAAGTAGAGGAGCCTGGTCTTGGATCATGATGGCATTGCAGTACCCTTTTCGACTAAGGGCGTCTGCCACCACGTTCGCCTTGCCCGGATGATAATGGATGCCCAAGTCGTAATCCTTGATCAGTTCCAACCATCTCCTTTGTCTGAGGTTCAGATCTGGTTGGGTGAATATGTACTTGAGGCTCTTGTGGTCGGTGAAGACCTCACACCGATTTCCCACAAGGTAATGTCTCCATATCTTTAGGGCATGAACCACGGCTGCTAGTTCCAGGTCGTGGGTTGGGTAGTTTAGCTCATGCGGTCTCAGCTGCCGGGAGGCGTAGGATATCACCTTCCCTTCTTGCATTAAGACGCATCCCAATCCCTGACGAGAGGCATCACAGTAGACGTGGAAGTCTTTCCGGATGTCTGGCAGAGTCAGAATGGGGGCTGATACTAGCTTCTTCTTGAGAGTCTGGAAGCTTTCTTCGCAGTCGGGGGTCCAATCAAACTTCACTTCCTTCTGCAGAAGTCTGGTCATAGGCTTGGCGATCTTGGAAAAATTCTCGATGAACCGGCGGTAGTATCCGGCCAATCCGAGAAAACTCCGGATCTCGGTCACGGTCGTTGGCTGTAGCCAGTTGGTTACCGCTTCAACGGTGGTTGGGTCCACTGCTATTCCTCCGGCAGATATAACATGACCGAGGAACTTCACCTCAGACGACCAAAAATCGCACTTGCTGTATTTGGCGTACAGTTGCTGCTCCCTTAGCTTTCCGAGGGTCAGACGGAGGTGAGTCTCGTGTTCTTCCTTGGTCTTGGAGTAAACGAGGATATCGTCGATGAATACCACGATGAACTTGTCCAAGAACTCCATGAATACATTGTTCATCATGTTCATGAAAAAGGCCGGGGCATTCGTGAGTCCGAACGACATCACAGTATACTCGTAGAGTCCATAGCGGGAGGTGAAGGCAGTCTTGGGTATATCTTCCTCCCTGATCCTTAACTGGTGATAACCTGACCTGAGGTCAATCTTGGAAAACACCGAGGATCCTTTCAGCTGATCGAACAGGTCGTCGATCCGAGGCAATGGGTATTTGTTCTTGATGGTTACGTCGTTCAAGGCTCTATAGTCCACGCACATCCTCTTGGTCTTGTCCTTCTTCATGGCAAAAATGACCGGTGCACCCCAGGGTGAGGTACTCGGTCGGATGTAACCTTTCTGCTCTAGGTCTTCGATATTGCTCTTGACTTCGGCTAGTTCATTGGCGGCCATTCGGTATGGGCGCTTGGAGATTGGAGTGGTCCCCGGGACAAGCTCGATTCTGAATTCGATGTCCCGCTTGGGAGGCATTCCGGGCAGATCTTCGGGGAAAACATCTGCAAACTCCTTGACTATTGGCACCTCTTCCAGAGCTATCGAGCGAAGGGATGCTCCGAGTGGTTTGCGACTGACCATCCGGAAAGTGATGGTTACGCCTTCAGGACTGGTCACCGTGACGGACTTGTTGGCACAGTCGATCACTCCCTTGTGCTTCATCAACCAGTCCATTCCTAGTATAAGGTCGAGTCCGGTGCATTGTAAGAGGACAGGCTCGGCCCGAAACAGCACTCCTAGGATGTCAAGTTGAACCTTAGGGCTGAAGAAGCGAGCTGAGGTCCTATTGCCGGGAGTGGCAATCACCATGGGAATGGGTAGAGGGAGCACGTCCAGATTGTTTGTTTTTGCAAAATCTTCCGAGACGAAAGAGTGGGTTGCTCCAGAGTCAAATAATATGACGGCCGGTACGGAATTCACAGAAAACGTACCGAGCACGACTTCAGGGGCCTCCTGAGCTTCCTCCGCGCTGATGTGGTTGACGCGGGCGCGAACGGCCTGGTGGGGTGCTGTGCCTTGGTTCTGCTTGGGGTGAGGACACTGGTGCGAATAGTGCCCTTCCTTGCGGCAGTTGAAGCAGACGACCGGCCTTCCTTGGCGATCCCTCAAGATCGGGGCCTTGGCGGCCGGTGAAGAAAGGGAGATCCTTGTCGGTAGAGTCCTTCAACGAATCCCTCGTGCTCGCGAGAATAGATGAGAACTAAGATTGTCATCTAAATTTTTTTTTTTGATCACCAATAGAAAATGAAGTGGGATTGAGTCAAGGATACAAAGCAATAGAATAATTTTTCACAAATACTATTTTTTTTATATTTTTGCAAATAAGTCCTAAAGACGGTCTGTTTGGCTTCCTACAGTCGAGTCGGCTCTGATACCATCTTGTAGCGCCCCGATTTATCAAAATCGAGACATTATTGAATTTCCATAGAAAAACAATAATACAAGAGGTTCATCATGCGACAACGTACATACGATAAAATCCATGGTACGCAGACCATATTTATTACAACATTGTTTTAGTAAAAACAGTAATAAAGTAATTAAATAACGGCATGACGAACGTCTTCTTCAGGATCTTTCTTCTTGACTGGGTCGCTACTCCAGACCGTCTTCAAGATAAACATCCTCTGTGGGGTCCAACGGGTATGAGTACAAAAAGTACTCAACAAGCCACCGCAAATGCAAATAATAATGCAGGATAATAAACAAGGAAGGATAAAGGCTAACAATGCGGAATAAAGCAGTTGCAGTTATGACATTTAGTGTAATCATATTTTAATCATGCGGAAAGTAAATATGAACATCATCAACATCAACTAACTCGAGGAGTACGTTTTACCTCCTCGCACAACGGTCCTTACATGTCAATCCATCATGCACATACATATTCAAGTAAACTAACTGGGGGATGTCACGCAACCCGCCCTTGACCGTGGGCTCGGCTTTTCGAAAAGATTTAAGACTCTGATCAGAGATGTACTACTGTACCCACAAGGCACGCACTCATCTCAACGAGATGACCCATTTCACGGGAACTCGTGCCAAAACCTCAATATGAGATGTTCCAAGCGATAACCACCCGCTCTAGGTTTCGCCGGCGCGCCGGGCCGCATCCCGGCTAACGTCGCACCCCCTTTTGCGCCACATTGGTACAAGTCACCCGCAGGTGCAACTTGACCCATCTCCAAATGGTGGCCTCGGTTTGGAACAACCCATACCTTAGTTAGGACTTACCCACTAGACTTGTGGTTAGTACGTAAGTGTATTGCAACGGATCCCTCAGACCGGTCCTTATAGTGCCCCGGGTGCTACCGACCAATGCCCTAGCTTGCACCCGGAACCCACCATGCATACACTCACAACCATGACTCATCACCAACAGAATTTCCAAAGATAAGAAGTAACGGGATCATATAATAGAACCATTTCACTACGACTCATTTTTATCCTATAGCGGCCGTGCCAATACATTGGACACTAGCTAATATCATTGATCATATGGTGACAAGGAGGTTAGGCGAGATAGCATGGCTTGGGTTGCACATCAAGGTCGGGGGATCCTAAATAAATATAATGTAAGGGTTCATTTGACTAATGCATATACATAACCTATGTGTTTTAGCGATAGTCAATTCAGACATGGGTTCAATATGCTCAAAAGAATGGTTTGGTGACTTGCCTTGTTCAGCAAAGGGAGAGGGAGGGACTTCCGGGAAGTATTCCGGCTCCTCGGCGGCGTCGTAGTCTTTTTAATATAAAGAGTAAAACAAAAAGAGCATAACACTCAATCAACCATATAACATTACATTACAAGCATATAAGTTAAAGTTGGTTTGATTAAAAATAAATAAACTCAAAGGTTAAGGTTCTGAACTTTATAAATAATTTTAAAGGGATTAAAATGAAGGGTTGTCCTTTTTAGAAAACAAATGTTTAAATGGGATTATTGTCATATTGAATTCTCAAATAAATGTGAAATGAAAAGTTCATGTCAATTTGGTGGTTTTCAGTGAATGGACAGAAAGGAAATTAATATCAATTTTTCTGAAGTTTAAATATTTTAATCCATATTTTAATCCTAAAGGCTTTTGAGTAATTATTTGAATAAACATGGAAATGTCAAAGTAAACCTACTGTTTTTATTGCATAAATATGTAGAGAATAATTTTATGAATTTTCTAAAATTGGAATGGTAATTTTTAGAGTCCAAATGCATTAGATATGAATTTTACAAGTTTAAAAGCATTTCTGGAATTTATTTTCAAATTTTAAAACTCTCGGGTCCACGGTGAGCCAGGCCCACGGTGAACCCGCGCACTGTGCGCGTGCGCCGGCTCGATCTGGACCGTCGGATCTGGATCCGATGGCCAGGCGCGAGGCGGGAGGGTTAAGTGACAACGGACGGCCAGGATTAAAACGCGCGAAGGGGTACCACGTGGACGCACGAGATCGCGCGTCGGGTTAAGTGGGAATCGACGCGCGAGATTAAAACGTAACGCTTTGACCAGATCCGACGGTGCGGATTAGATCGCGTACGTGGGCTCACGCGCGTCGTCCGATTGCGATCGTGCGGCCAGGATTGAATCCGGCACGACACGCGCTAAGGGGGCTATACCCCCCTTCGTCTCCGGCGACGGCGGGGCTCGGGTGCGGTGGCGATGGTGCCTACGAGGGGGCTAGGCCCTAGCTCTATGCGAAAACGGAAAGAGGAGGCCAAGGCGGTCACGATGGTACCTTAGGCGAGGCGAGGGGTCGACGGAGCGAGGCCGGCGACGAGGGTAGACGGCGGAGTGGCTCGGGTTCCTCGTCGGCGATGGTGTTCCGGCGGGGTTCGACGTCGGCGGAGGGGTGGCCGAGGTCGGGGTCGTTCTCGCGGTCACGTTGGTGGCGGAGGCACGGGCGGAGGAGGTCTGGTGCGACGGCGAGCGGTGGCCGGAGGTGAATTAGAGGGTGGGCGCTAAAACGTGGATTGCGGGTGCTCTGTTCGTTCTCGAGGCGATTAGGCGTGGGGGTCGAACGCGGCTCAGGTTGGGGCTTAAATAGGACGCCGGAGAGGGCTCGCATGCAAGGAAATCGGCCGAGGGCCTTTACTCGCCGGCGATGGCTCGGCCATGCACGCGGAGCGGCGATCCCGTGGCGTAAACGCGAGGGTTAAAGCGGGGGGAAACGGTCGGCGCGACGCGGGGGGACCGATTAATGGCGACGAATTAAAGCGGGACGGGCCAGCGAGGCGGATCCGAGGGCGAGGTCGACGGCCGGCGCGATTTGGGGGCGACGGCGGGAGGTTGAAGGCGAAGCTGACAGGCGGGGGCCACTGGCCAGTGAGCGCGAGCGAGCGAACGGGGAGGCTGACGGGTGGGGCCGCGGTGTCGGGTGCGCGCGCGAGGGGAAAGTTTCGGCGCCGACAGGTGGGGTCCATGCGTCAGTCTAAGGCGGGCGCGGTAACGGGCTGGGCCGGCCGGGAGAGAGAAAAGGGAGGGAGAGGAGCCCATTACTGTTCCAATACTTTTCTGAATAAAAATAATTCCAGAAAATAGATTAAAATATTGGGGCTACTTCCAAGGTTGATAAAAATTTATAAAAATTCCCAAAATTATATTTTGGTCTTAGGATCATATACAAAAAGTTTCACCTCCTAATTTGGTCATCTACTCCATGTTGTAGTTCAAAAGGGTATAAAAAGAATTAAAAGTATTTTTCTGAAATAATAATTCCAATAAATTGAATTTAATAATATTTTTATTGTTTTGAAAATTTGGGGTGTTACAGGGGGTATGGTGGGGCTCCGATGCGTCGGGACACCATATGAAACCCATAAGAGGGTGCTATTGGGTCGGGGAGGACTATATGGAAGGTTTTGGCACGAGTTCCCGTGTGATGGGTCATCTCGTTACACTTTGGTGTAAGTGATGAGTGCGTGCCTTGTGGGTACAGTGGTACATCTCTGATCAGAGTAATTTAATCTTTTCGAAAAGCCGAGCCCACGGTCAAGGGCGGGTTGTGTGACTACTCGCAGTTAGTTTACAATTGTTTGAATGTTCGAGTTATTCATGGCACGTAAGGACTGTTGAGCGAGGTGGGGCTGACTGTACCCCTCGAGTTAGAAGATGATGATACACATGGACATGTTTACTTTTCCGTACTAATAAATTGCTCTCATTTAAAGCTTTACAATTATGCTGCTTCCGCAAAATTAGCCACTATCTCCCTTATTATTATCTTGCATTATTCTTGCATTCGGTGGCTTGCTGAGTACATCTGTACTCACCCCGTTGACTTACAACATCAGAGCCCGTCTACTACAAGGAGGATGAAGGTCTGGAGTAGCGACCCAGTCAAGGCGAGACTGGAAGGAGGCGTTCATCTAGGACCCTTATTTTATTAGTTTCTCTTCACCTTTATTCACTTTTGTACTAATGCGGTCTACGAACCGTGAATGATTGCCCGTATTGTACGTGGTCGCATGATGAACGTCTTGTTTTATTGATTTTCTGTGGAATTTCAATAAAGTCCTGATTTATTAAATCGGGGCGCGACAGGGGTGAATAGGCGGTTTTTAAAACTAATTCAATTTTAGCTAAACAATAAGCAAGGACCTAAGGCAATGGTAGCAAACAGCTAGAACAAATAGTGCAACCTAAGATGGCAAGTAGATAACTCTAGAAAAGTAAGCTTGCACAATTTAACTTGCTCAAAATAAAAGGGGAACAAGAGACAATCGAATTTTATCCCGAGGTTCGGAAATTTGCCAATTTCCTACGTCCTCGTTGAGGCGAGTTTCACTTGACCACTCTCTTCACCAAGCCTCGGATTTCTCAAGGAGAAATTTGCTTGAAGATGAGCCGGCACTGGAAGTGCAACTCTCGGGCCTCGATCACTAGTGGTAGCTCTTCTCCACTCCGGATAGGCGAGCTCCAACCTTCACAACCTCTCGGGTCTCCTCCACAACCTTCTAGGAGAGATCACCGGTTTCTTCTCCAAGCCGTCTAGGAGATGGCAATCTCCAAGAGTAACAAGCTGCAATCAAAGCTAGGAGAAGAGGATCAAGTGCCAAAATGCCAATGCAATGCAATCAACTTAATCACTTGATCACCCTTTTTCTTCCCAACCTCACTAGTGCTCAAATTAGTGCTCAATGGTGGGAGAGACTCTCTTGTGCTCAAGTATGCTCAAATGAATGCCAAAAATCTAGCAAAGGAGCTGTAGCAAGGGTTTATATAGCCACACACCCAAAAACTAGCTGTTACACGAGTTAGGTGGCTCTCCGCGCACTGTCGGTCTGACCACCCATTTTGGGCCGGTCTGACCGACCACAACTGCAACGGCTAGAAAACTAGCCGTTTTACTGATGTGACACGACACCTCGGTCTGACCGGCCATGCTGGCCCGGTCGGACCGACCCTACCCGGTCTGACCGGCCATCGGCTCGGTCGGACCGATAGTGCTCCCATCGGCTCTGTAAACCAGCAGTTTTCCAGTACTGCGCAACCCGGTCGGACCGACCCCCTGGCCGGTCGGACCGCCCAACTCCAGCCGGTCTGACCGGACCCATATGGTCGGTCAGACCGCCAGGGTCAGACAACTCCAACAAAAGCTGCATTTTGTGTTTTCAAGGAATTTTAGCCAAAGTGGTAACTTTTGCAACAAACACGCATGTTCAAAAGATACTCCATGCAATGCAATTTGGCACTTGAAAATCAACTCATAACCAAGATGCAACCCATCTTTATAGACGGCAAAAACAAAATTTAAACCTAGCCTAATTGATCGCTCCAAACACCTCGATCAATTTCTAGATTCCTTCAAACCTTTTGCCATAGCCTTTAAACGTCCAGATCTTAGGGTTTTCCATCTTGTGCTCCATTTGCGCGGGACCTACTCATTTCCTTCACACTTAAGAAAAATATTAGTCCACAAAACGCATGTTTATCATTAATTACCAAAACTCACAAGGGGCCTAGATCTTCAGCGACGGCGACGGTGAGGGCCTAGGGGCCTAGCTCTTGGCGGAAACAGAAAGAGGGGAGTGAGGGGAGTGCGATGGTACCAGAGATGGCGACGGCGGATGACTGACGGCGACCGGCGGCAAGGGTAGACGGCGAAGGCTTCTCGGGTGCTCGTCGGCGATGACGATCCGGTGGTCCTCTCAGCCAACGGAAGAAAGGAAGGATGCCGGTGGGAATACGTGAGGATTCCAATTTTGCGCCGGTGAGCTCCAATGTGCACGGATAGGCTTCCTTATCCGCGAATCCGCATCGGGCTTGGATGGAAGGTGATCGCCGGAGATAGGGGATCACGATCCCGGGCTCGTTTTGGCGGATCAGGGCAGCCACTGGCAAAAGAAAGGAAGGGGGTCACCGGTATGGAAGGGGGGATCCCCTTCCAATGAAGATGACGAATCTGACAGGTGGGTCCCACCTGTCAGCGGGCGATAAAAAAAAGAAAGGGGCTAACAGACGGGCCCAGCTGTCAGTGGCAGAGGGGGGCGCGAGCGAGGCTAACGGGTGGGGCCGAGGCGGGGCGCGGGCGGGAGAGAGAGGAGGGGACCGGCACCGATAGGCGGACCCCACCTGGCGGTGACACGGCGCTCGGTTGGGCCGGTATGGAGGTGAATTGAGGGTTGAGGCCCAAAAGGATTTAAAAAGTTTTTCTGAATTAATTTAATTCCAGTAATTCATTTATTTATTGAAGAGTTGAATCACTGTTGATAAAAATTTGTAAAAATTCCTAAAATTATAACTTGGCCTCTAGATTCCTCCATAAATTTTCCAAGTCAAAATATAAAGTATTTCTTCCTGTTTGGTTTTAGTACGTCTCTTTTAGGGTTTTATTTCATTAAATAATTCCTTTAATTCCCTGAAAAATGTATTTTGTTTATTTTTAAATCTTGGGGTGTTACACATACTCTGAATCCCCACATTCGGAGTACCACCCTTCGAAGTCCCTCCTTCGTCTAAGGCCTCCGCACGAAGCATTCCATGAACACTTCGTCGCAGTGTCTCTCCCCGAGCACACTCCTCGACGAACCTCACCCGAACCATGCCTTCGATGCACCTCGACTTCTGAGACCTTCATCGGGTTTACCTTTGAGTGCCTCCCTCCGGAGCACACTTCGAATGCCTCGCCTCATTGCTGAGGACTTTGTCCACCATAGTCTGAAGTCACTCCATTTGGAGTACCCTACGAAGTGCCTCGCCTCCGAGGACTTCGTCTCCGGGTACCTTCACCTGGAGCCATGCTCCGCACTCTCTACCTTTGTCTGGCGCACCTCGACCCGAGGACCGACCTCGAACCCTTCGCAACCTTCGTGACCGAGCTCCCCACTCACGTGGCATCAAGCCTCCAGCTTGACCCAGGTTCACTTGCTGCGAACCGTCCGTCGCCTCCGAAGTCACCTGCGCACCACAAACAAACAGAAAAGTGTATCCAGTACCCTAGAGACCTCTTCGGGTAAGCAGCCTTCGACACACGCTCCGGTGTACCGCCCAAAGTACCAAGACCTTCGGTACGACCCAGTCATTGTGTACTATCGGACCCCTCCAACAGGCACACTCCGCTGCAACAGCCACAGCAAAACAGACCCACCGAAACCTTCGGTGAAACAACCTCCGAACCCCTTCGGAGGGACCCCTTCGAATCAGAGGATAAAATTTGTCAATCACTCATCACAGACTCTGAAACCAACCCTTGGTTTCTCATCTCCGATTTCATGTTACATCTTATAAGTCATCAAAAAAGCACTCATCGATTGATGGCACGCTCGCCCGATTGCTTCATCCTAGGTCATCGGCCTTATGGCCGATCAGCATGATATTCCACGAGTATTCTATCCTTGTCATGGTCATCGACTCGATAGTCAATAGGTCATGCTACTAATACCATATTTTTTGTTCCCTTATCAATTGCAGGGTCAAAGTGATTGGCACGCATGGAACCCTTTTTCAAAGAACGTAGGACCTTCACTAGAGTGAAGCAGATCTTCCAAGCCACGCGTGTGTCAAAGTGTGACCAAAAACGAACCAACATGCTTTTTAGCACGCCCGGTGGGACCATCTACAACAACCCAGCCATAGCGAGCGAGATCAACGACGACAACATCATTATGATCACCATGGAAACCCTGACTGACGAGTAAAGACTAGAGGTGTAACGACACGTGGAGGAGTTCTAGAAGTCATGCCTGCAAGCTTACGACATAAATCGAATGGGTCCCGTAAAGAAGAGTTCGTTGCCAAGACCAGTATTGTCCATAGAAGATGGCCAGCCAGCGGAGAATCCTTAGGCCAATCTCCTATAAATCGTTGACCAGGCGATTCGCCACTCAATAGCTAACTAGTCCAGGGCGTTGGTCACTACTCTTCAAGGACTGATCAAGAAAGCTGTTGAGGGCATCGTGGTCTCTAGATCACTGTAAGGCCCGGCGTACCTCCCCGACGATCCGACAAAACTGATACACACTCGACCGGCACTATAGCCACAAGGACCGATGAGGCTAGAGCAGCTGGGCACCTTGCCCGATTACGAAGAGAATAAGACGGCTCATCTAGCAGGCCCCGTATAGGGCCCACCATAGAGCTCATCATATGGCATCGAGAGGAATGTGCCGGCACCGTTCTCAGCGTTCGACCCAAGACTACCAAGACAAGGGATGCTGCTAGTGACATACGACATCGCAAGAAACACATTGTCAGACCTTGTGCCGTCAAGGGGGGCACCCGATGGCATCCCTCCTAGGTATCATCGGATGACATACTATGGGGCACAGCCCTACAGTGACGAACGGTAGTACAGGAACAATGCTGTTTGGCAGGAACAGTATCAATGAGCCCCAACGCTTGACCAATATCCGATGGCGGTGAGGCAAGAAGACGACTGGGTGAATCGGATCATGGAAGTCATTAGAGATCAATTCAGGCTGAAGCCAAAAGAGCAGATATACATGTATTGGCGGCCATACCTAGAATGGTTCGATCGAGTACCGCTGCCAGGCCAATACTAGGTACCCTACTTCACCAAGTTTTGGGGGGCAAGATTCTATCTCCACGATCGAGCATATCAGATGTTTCCTCGCCTAGTGCAGAGAGGCATTGGGCGATGAGGCACTGAGGGTATAATTCTTCCCACTGTCTCTATCGGGATCGGCCTTCGCATGGTTCTCTTCATTGCCGGTGGACTCCATCCGAGGATGGGCTGATTTAGAGAAGAAATTTCACAAGTATTTCTTCACCGACATCCAAGAGATGGAGCTTACCAACTTGATGACCATCAAGCAAAGAATGGACGAATCGGTACAAGATTATGTCTAGAGGTTCCGAGATGTATGGAGCACACTAGTCGGATTGAGAAGTTCTGCGACGTCGACAAGATGACATTCGAGGAGACGCTCGACAGGCTGAAGGCGTTTGACGAGCATTCTCGGCAGCGCACCTGTGCCAGTTGCGAGCGGCACAACGACCAGCTCCTGCTCACGACGGCTGAGTGGAAGGCTTGGTAGAAATCCAAGTCGTCAATCGGGAAATACTTAGGGGTGGCAATATACCCGATGGGTCCGGGGACCCGCTGGGGACCCGCCTGTAACACCCCAAGAAATAAAAACAAATAAAACAAAAGAAAATTATTATTTAAATCATTTCTAGATTTTATTATTAAAGAAAATCCTAAAAGAGCCCTAATAAAGCTAAACAGGGAGAAATATTCAAAATATGGACTTGAAAATTTTATGAGATGAACTAGAGACCAAAATATAATTTTAGGAATTTTTCCAATTTTTTATCAACAGTGAGTCAACCCTTAAATCAAATATATGAATTACTGGAATTATTTTAATCAGAAAAACATTTAAAATCCTTAACGGGCCGCCTACCTCCAAAGTGCCTCAGCCCAGCCTAGCCCAGCCATGAGTCGCTGACCAGTGGGCCCCGTCTGTCAGGTGCTCTCGCCCCCTCTCTCCTCCCCGCGCCGTCCTCACCTGGCCCACCTATCGGCCACCCAAGCCTACCCCTCGCTCTCTGGTCACCAGGGCCCGCCTGTCGGCGCTCGTTTCCCCGCTCGCCCACTGACAGGTGGAGCCCACCTGTCAGATTCGTCTTCTCCATGGAAGGGGATCGCCCCCTTCCTTCTTCCCGGTGATCGCCTTCTGTTCCCTCGCCGTCGGCCGCCCGATCTCACTCGATCGCCCCCGGATCACCTTCCCGGATCGCCACCGCCTCCCTTCCATCCCTGAACCACGCGTTTTCGCGCCTATGGAAAGCCACCCGAAGCTTGGAAAGAGATCGCCGGAGCTCTCGGGAAACCCTTCGGTTCCTTGCCATATGGACGCGGGCAACCCCCTATAAAAACCCTCCACGGCCACCGCCCTCAGCCCACACACTCACAGCCCTCCTCGTGCGAAACAGAGCGCCGCCACCTCCTTTTCGACCTTCGGCTCTGCTTCGCCTCCGGCGAGCCCTCGCCGTCGACCCCGGCGCTCTTAGCCCTAGCCATCGTTGGATCCGTCATCGCCCTCCCGTACCGGCATCCACTCGGTTGGCCGCGGACACCGCCGGATCCTCGTCGCCGTCAAGCACCCGAACCCTCTCCGTCGTCTACGCTCGCCGCCAGTCACCTCCAGGCCCCATCGTCGCCACCGAAGGTACTGTCAGGACCCCCTTCACCTCCGCGTTCCATTTTTGGCCCTAGCTAGACCCCCTAGGCCCTCGTCGCCGCCGTCGTAGCCACACCCGAGCCCGCCGTCGCCGGAGACGAAGGGGGTACGCGCCCCTTACGTCGTCCCGTGCCAGATCGCCCTCTGGCCGTCCGATCACGATCGGAAGGCTACGATTAAATCCCTTCGGGATTTAATCAGGGCCCTCGGATCTGATCGAAGGGGTATCGTGCGCTCTCGGTCGTCGATCGCGACTTAAAGCACTGGAGCGATCTGGTGCGTCCACGCGTACCCATTCGCTCCGTTTTAATCATGGTCGTCCGATTTCATTTAAACCCTCCCGCCTCGCGCCTGGCCGCCGGATCTGGATCCAACGGATCTGGTGAATCCGGTCCATGCGCATAGTGCTGCGGTCCACCGTGGGCCTGGCTCACCGTGGACCAGAGCCTATATTCTGTTTAAATAAAATTCCAAAAATTGATTTAAACTTTGAAAATTCATAACTTGCTCATTTTAACTCCAAATTTCACCATTCAAATTTTGTTAAATCCAGAATAATATTCTCTACACATTAATGCCATAAAAACAGTATGTTACTGTTACCCAAAATATTTTTAATAAATAAATGAATAAAAACCCCTTAGGGTTAAAAATTAATAATACAGAGAATAAATTAGGAAAAATCCTAAAAAGTTAAGCTTTACTGTTTTATACCAAACTTCAGAATATTAAAATATTACTTCACATAAAAACACCCACAAATATGTATGTTTATTATTTGGTGGACTTTATCTGTTTATTGAATGTATTGTTTATTTTTCCGTATCGAGAAGACTACGAGTTCGTCGAGTAGCCGGAGTTCTACCCCGAGGTTCCTCCATCCCCCTTTGCTGATCAAGGCAAGTCATCGACCACCTCTGTGGAAACAGTTGATCATCATTGAGCCCATGATTTAACAAATTATCGCTATAACCCATAGGTTAATATTGCATTAGTCCAATATCAAGCCCTACACTTATATTTATTAGATCCCCGTCCTTGTGTGCAAACCCAAGCCATGCTTATTGAGCCTTAACTCCTTGTCACTCTACAAATATTATATTAGCTAGTGCCCAATGTACTGGCACAACTGCTATAGGATATAAAGAATGAGTCGTAGTTAGATGGATTCTGGTATATGAAATACCCCGTTATTCTTGTCTCTGGAATCTGTTGGAGTTAGGTATGTTATAAGTATGGTGGGTTCCGGGTGCAAGCTCGGGTATTGGTATGTCGCACCCGGGGCACTATAAGGACCGGTCTGCGGGATCTGTTGTAAAGCACTTCCGTACCAACCACAAGTCTAATGGGTAAGTCCTAACTGGAAGTGTGGAACACTCCGTCTCACGGCACCATAGTGGAGGGGGCAAGGGGCTAGCCCTCAGGGCGCCTTGTACCGACGATGGCTCAAGGGGGGGTATTGTGGAAACTCGACATGGCGAGACATGGTACGAAACCTATAAGAGGGTGATGTTGAGTCGGGGAAGACCATATGGAAGGTTTTGGCACGAGTTCCCGTGAAATGGGTCATCTCGCTACACTTTGGTGTAGATGATGAGTGCGTGCCTCGTGGGTACAGATGTACATCTCTGATCAGAGTAATTTAATCTTTTCGAAAAGCCGAGCCCACGGTCAAGGGCGGGTTGTGTGACTACTCGCAGTTAGTTTACAATTGTTTGAATGGATGAGTTATTCATGGCATGTAAGGACTGATGTGCAGGGAGGTAAAACGTACTCCTCGAGTTAGAAGATGATGATGCATACACATGTTTACTTTTCCGTACTAATAAATTGCTCACATTTAATGCTTTACAATTATGCTTCTTCCGCAAAACTAGCCACTATCTTCCTTGTTATTACCTTGCATTATATCTGCATTCGGTGGCTTGTTGAGTACATTTGTACTCACCCCGTTGACTTACACCATCAGAACCCGTCTACTACGAGGAGGATGAAGGTCTGGAGTAGCGACCCAGTCAAGGCGAGACTGGAAGGAGGCGTTCATCTAGGACCCTTGATTTATTAGTTTCTCTTCATATTTATTCACTTTTGTATTAATGCGGTCTACGAACCGTGAATGAATGCCCATATTGTACGTGGTCGCATGATGAACGTCTTGTTTTATTGATTTTCTATGGAATTTCAATAAAGTCCTGATTTATTAAATCAGGGCGCGACACCGCCCCTATGGGGCCGGGGTCGGGGCCAATTTTTCCCCTGTGGGTCTGCCGGGTCGGGGGCCCGTATAAGAGTGGGGGCGGGTCCGGGTTTATTTTTTGACCCGCGGGTTCCCAACTTAGGAGAAAAAAACGCAATATGTGTAGCCCAAATACCGAATATGTGATGATACAAAAAAATCCTAACAATTCTCAAGTCCTCAACCACTAAACCCATGACTCATACCCATTGTGTTGTCGTCCCGTCTCCCCAACTTGCGGAAGTAAAGACGACTATCGGGTTCCCAATATATGTTTTAAAAAGTAAAAGTGGGTCTGCGGGGACCCGCTGGGTTTGCGGGGACCCGGTGGGTCCGGGTTCGGGGCTGGTATTGATCAACCCGGCCTCGCCCCGCCTCGTTGCCACCCCTAGAAATGCTACAACTGCGACGTTCATGGCCATTTTACTCAGGACTGCTACAAGCCGAAGGAGGAAGTGCTCCATGTGAGGGTAGATAAAGAATCAGATGAAGAACCGATGATCTAGAATGCTGAAATAATTCATATCAAGATTAGGGAGGAAATTGTTGACACTAATCTTGACATGTACATATTTTCAGAGTTTTTGCATGTGTTTAGCAGTCTGCACGTTATGTGTGTGTGTCGGTATGGGGGTGTTTTGAAGCTAGCTGTATACATTGGTTGTTTAGAGCTGCATGTGTTTAGGCAATAGGAGTTGCATGCAATCTGTTGGAGGAAGTCATGTTGTGCGTGCTTGTGTGGCACTACCGGAAAACGATTATTCACCGAGTGCCAAAATTTTTGCCGAGTGTAATATTTCGGGCACTCGGCAAAATGAAAACACTCGGCAAACAAATTATTTACCGAGTGTTTTTTAAAAATACACTCGGCAAAACCTTGATACTAACGGACGTCACGACGTCGTGCCCGTGCGGCTAAAATTTTTTTTTCGGGTTTGCCGAGTGCTTTTTGAAAAACACTCGGCAAAGACACTTGGTTTGCCGAGTGTTTTTCAAAAAACACTCGGCAAACAATTTGTTTTTAATTTTGTGTGAAACAATGTTTCAAGTCTATAAGTTATTTGCAATTTCATTTTAACTTAATATTTTTTCTACACTCACAATTCAACATATATTATCTCTTGTAAAAATTTAATATTTGTTTAGGTCAGTTAGCTATTTTTTATTCATTAAATATGTTTCTAGGATTTAAATTGAAACAAGTGAAATTTGAATTACAAGTGCCTAAAATAATGAACAAAAAAATATAGAAAAATCATATTCATCATTCTTAGTATATTTTTAGTTTTTATATGGTAAATTTAAATAAATGTTTTAAAAAATAGTTTGCGACACTCTATCGACAACGTAGAACTTGATAGTTTTTTAATTCTAAAAAAATCAAATGAAATCCGAAAAATATGAGATTTATCATGGTGTTATGATATGATACATAGATACTATGATAAAAATTTTAAAATGTTTTGATAAAGTTGTCACGTATAGTGTTTAGAAATTGGATTTAAAAAGGATGAATTAGAGTTTAGAGAAGAAATGAGATAGGTTTAAAAGCAAATTAATGATTGAATCTTTGTTTTAACTTGAATTTTTTTGCATTCAAAATATGATGTATCTTATCCATTGTAAAAATTTCATATTTTTCTAGATCAGTTAGCTATTTTTCATTCATTAATTATATTTCTAGGATTTAAATTGAAACATGTGAAATTTGAACTACAAGTGCCTAAAATAATGAACAAAAAAATATAGAAAAATCATATTCATCATTATTAGTATATTTTGAGTTTTTATACACTAAATTGAAATAAAGTTTTAAAAAAATTAGTTTGCGACACTCTATCGACAACGTAGAACTTGATAGTTTTTTAATTCTAAAAAATCAAATAAAATACGAAAAATATGAGATTTATCATGGTGTTATGATATGATACATAAATACTATGATAAAAAATTTAAAATGTTTTGATAAAGTTGTCACATATAGTGTTTAGAAATTGGAGATTTAAAGAGGATGAATTAGAGTTTAGAAAAGAAATGAGATAGGTTTGAAAGCAAATTAATGATTGAATCTTTGTTTTAACTTGAATTGTTTTTGCATTCAAAATATGATGTATCTTATCCATTGTAAAAATTTCATATTTTTCTAAATCAGTTAGCTATTTTTTATTCATTAAGTATGTTTCATTAAGTATTTATAGGATTTAAATTGAAACATATAAAATTTAAACTGAATGAAATAATAAAATAAATTATCGAAAAAATAATATTCATGTTTTTATACTATTTTTATTCATTGTCCACTGTATTTTTATAAATTTTATCAAAGAAAATAATAAAAAACAAATACTAACAAATTTGAAAAATAAAAAAATGTTTGTCAAGTACAATATTTAATACACTCGACAAATAAAAATATTTACCGAGTGTTGCACTCGGCAAAGGCAAATTTTCATTTCCCGCCGTTTTTCCTGCACTTTTTTCACTCTCCCGTTTTTTTTCACTCTCCCCCTCTTTAAAAACAATCATTTTCCTTCATCCCCTACCTCCTCATTCCTCTCTCCTCCCTCCTCCCTCCTCCCTCCTCCCGGCACCGCCTCCTCCCCGCGCCGGTCGCAGCTCCGGGCGTCGTCCCGGCCACGCGCCGCCCCGCCCCGGCGCCGCCTCTTCCCTGCACCGGCCGCATCTCCTGGCGCCGCCCCGGCCCGGCGCTGCCTCCTCCCCGCGCCGCCCGCAGCTCCCTGTGCCGCCCCGGCCCGGCGCCGCCTCCTCCCCGCGCCGTTCGCACCTCCCGGCGCCGCCCCGGCCACGCGCCGCCCGCTCCTCCCGGCGCCGCCCCGGCCGCTCCGCCATGCACAATTTTTTATTTTCATGTTTTATTTTGCCGAGTGCTGAAACTATACACTCGGTAAACCCTTCGTCAGTTTTTCGTCTATCTCTAACTTTGTAGGGTGTTGACTTTAGCACTCGGTAAAATATTTGCCGAGCGTCAAATTAAAAAACACTCGGCGAATCACTTTTTTCCGATAATGGGTTTGCTAAGTGCACCTTTTGCCGAGTGCATTTTAGAATTTGCCGAGTGTTTGGGACACTCGGGCGAACTCTGTTTCTCCCGTAGTGCAGTGCGGGTCGTGCGTGCAGCCGAAGCGAGTGGATCGAGCGGCATAATGGATGCAGCGTGGAGTTCATGGCTTCGTGCCCAACCAGCTGCTATAAAACTCCAGTTGTTCATTTGTGCTCTCACGACAAGAGAAATAGAAGACTGCAACGTGTGTGCGCAGCTGAGCTGCAGGTGTTTGGGCGCAATATTATTTGTCCATCTTCTATCTCTCTCTCATTGCTTCTATTCTCAAGTGTTTTGAGTGCGTGTGCACATGGGAAATCGAACAGTGATGTACGCGTGCAACTGTAACTGCTGCTATAGATGCCAACCGAATAGCTAGCTAGAATGGCATGTGATGTGCTCCTGTGTAGTGTAGGGAATCAACTCAAGGCCAGAATCGTAAGCAATGTGTGTAAAGTTCACATTCTCGTCATGCTAAGAAAAGGCGATTCTTTGCTATCCACATAATCCATCTCACCTTCATTGGGAAGCCATTCTATTCAAACCCTTCTTCTAATTTGCAATGTAGTCCGGAGCAATGCTAGCTGTGGTAAAATTTCCAAATTAGTTTAATTTGTAAGTCCTTTAAGAATTTCTTCGTAAAGCAGAACACATTAAGGTTTCTACCAGTGCCAAACGGTGAAACCACGAAGCTTTTAGCATGAATCACTTGAAACGTTTCTCATTTTTTTCTATAAGAACATGGAACGATTACAGACCAGTTTCAGGACAGAATTTAGATTCGAAGCGGTTTCTCTGAAAATGTAGAAAATCTATAGATCTCTACCAAACGAGCCCTAAATTTTTGCGCTTGCTTATGTTGTAAAAATAAGTAAATAACATATACATCGGCGGCATATGGTGCCAATATAATATTATGATAAATTGGTAATTCTTGTGCTCACAAATTAAACACGCGGTGGAAATGTTTTAATATAAATTTAGTTAGGTAGGGACGTTTATTACTAATTAAGCTCCATCTCATGCATAGTGCGTGTGGGATGCGTACGAGTGTATGCACGTGTCACGTTCCGTTTTTAATAGAAATTTGACTTGATATTCATAACAATAGAAAGTCTCCCTATTTTAATTGGCTTGCTATTTTGTTACTCACTTCATTGTACTTGCAATGAAGACACCTTTTAAATAATTCTTGTTATTTTTAAAGATAGTAAGTTGGATAGCAGTTACAATGAAGATGCTCTAAGAGATTTGTCATTGACCACGTAAGTATATTGCATATGTGTGTGCATGCTTATATGGTGGTGTATGTGCGTCCTCTACATATTAAAATGGTCACATATATATGACAATTAATGCAATTTTACGAGAGAATTTCGTTGGAAAGAACGAGCGAGAAATTAAATAATTTCCACTATGTATACTAGCTGCCGCCTACCAAACAATCGAAGGTTTGAAACCATGCATTATATTGCGTGCGATGGCAGGAATCGTACGTCGCACTGGATTCGAGCAGAGAAGCTCGTGGCTCGGAATTATTGGAGGAGAAGAAGAAAATGTTTTTAAGTTAAACATTTTGCAAAAAAAAATCACGACAATAAATGATAAGACACTACGGGATAAATGTTGTTTGCCGAGTGCCAAAAGCACTCGGCGAAGCCTTGTTTGCACTCGGCAAAGGCTTCGCCGAGTGTTGCACTCGGCGAACGACGCACGGTAAAAACACTATCGGCAAACCCAAAATGTTTGCCGAGTGCCTCAAATGTGGCACTCGGCAAAGAGTCTTTTTTATTTTTTTATTTTTGTTTAATTTGTTTTATAATCTTTTTCTTGATAGAAAATATAAAGCTATATTGCATAAAAACTAAAAATAAACTCAACAATATAAATATGTTTTTTAATAATATTTATTTATTATTTCATTCATTTGAAGTTCAAATTTAACCTATTTCCATTTAAATTTTAGAGACATAATTAATAATTTAAAAATACCAAACTGAACCTAAAAAATGTGAAAATTTTACATGGGATAATATGTGTTGTGTTTTTATTGTAGAAAAAATTTCAAGTATAAAAATGATTCACCCATAAAACTTCTTTCAAACCTATCCCCTTTATTCTCTAAACTCTAATTCCTCCTCTCGTAATCTCCGGTTTCTAAACACTCTACGTGATAATTTTCTCGAAATATTTTTAAATTTTTATCACAGCATTTATGTATCATATAATAACACCATGACAAGTCTCATGTTTTTTAGACTTTATTTGATTTTTTATAATTAAAAAACTATTAAGCTTCACGTTGTTGAACGAGCGTCACACCCTAAATTGTTCAAAATTTCTTTTAATTCAGTTTATAAGAACCATAAATAGACTTTAAAACATGAATATGATTTTTCCATAATTTTTGGTTTATTATTTTAGGCACTTGTAGTTCAAATTTCACCTATTTCAATTTAAATCATAGAAATATAATTAATGAATAAAAAATAGCTAAATGACTTAAAAAAATATGAAATTTTTACAAGGGATCATATATGTTGTATTGTGAGTGCAGAAAAAAATTCAAGTTAAAAAGAAATTGCAAATACCACGTAGAGTTGAAACATGATTTCACATAAAATAATAAAAAAAATAGTTTGCCGAGTGTTTTTTTTGAAAAACACTCGGCAAACCATGTGTCTTTGCCGAGTGTTTTTCAAAAAACACTCGGCAACCCCCCCCCCCAAAATTTTTTTTTGGCCGCACGGGCACGCCGCCGTAACGTCCGTCAGTATCAAGGCTTTGCCGAGTGTATTTTTAAAAAACACTCGGCAAACATTTAATTTACCGAGTGTTTTTTGTTTGCCGAGTGTTTTTTAAAAAACACTCGGCAAACACATCTTTGCCGAGTGCCCGAGATATTGCACTCGGCAAACTCTAGGGCACTCGGCAAACTCGTTGTTTCCGGTAGTGAGAGATGCAAGTTGTTTCTTGGTGAAGAAACAGCAGGAACTCATACTCTCATGCAAATTTAAGTGTTTATGAGTCATGGTTATGTACAAGTATTAAGTATTTTATAGACAATTAAACAGACAGTCACTGTCTATGAATTATACTTGTTAATTATTTAGCTATCCGTATTATAAATTTTAAGAATCTATGGACAACAGTTGCCTATACCGTTGCACGTGCCATTAGGCATGCAATGCGTGATCCAATCAAATATTCCAGCCAGGCATGCATATATGCAGCGGTGACCTCCGGTCTTTTTCTTTTCTTCTTTTCTTATTCCAAATTAAACAAGAGAATTTTACTTTAGCATCCACTTGCGTTAGTCGTTGTCGCGGTCCATTTAGCATGGCTCTGCATTATAAATATTCTACTGATTTTGATTTTAAATTCTCTCTGCAAGTGATGATTTTACATCGAATCAAATTCTCTCTGATATATATAGCGGTCTGAATGGCACCCTTTTCTTAATTTATGCTGAATTATATATATGATGATAATATTATAATGCTATAAACTATAAATGAAATTACTTATATTATATAGTATGCTAGTATACACCAATCATGTATAAATAAATATTCTTTTGAATTCTGCATTTTTCATTTTTTATTAGCATGATTCTTATGAGAAGCAATATTAATTCCACATGATCTTCCATAGTAAAAAAAGGAATCAATTCTCTAAAAAAGAGGTATATATCCATTAAATTCTCCTAATTTCTAGTGGCGGTCGGTGCTCGACCGCCACTAATAGTGGTGGATACTGGCGCAACAGTGGCAAGTGCCACTGTAGTGGCGGGCTTCTAATAGCCCGTCACTACAATGAAATTATCCAATATCACTACAGTTACGATTTGTAGTAGTGTCACTTTTATTTTTAGGAGTTTAGTTTAGTAATTCGATCGTATCATATCTCCTACTGTCTCAACTGGTGCGGACATCAATTCATGAGAAACCAACCGTTTTTTTCAACGGCTGACAAATCTTTGTAACAGAGAACAGAGAGATAATTCTAATGTATCCTTGGTTCAGTTATAGATTTTAGAAAAAAAACTATTATGAGCTACGAGACATGCACTACCGGAAAACTAACATTCGCCGAGTGTCACAAACTTTGCCGAGTGCATTCCATCGGGCACTCGGCAAAGACACGTTCGCCGAGTGCCCTATGGAATGCACTCGGCAAAGTTTGTGACACTCGGCAAAGACAGGGTTTGCCGAGTGCCACTCCGTAGGCACTCGGCAAACATCCTGAAAAAAGCCCGCCAAATTTTTTTGCTGACGCCGTGACGGCGCCAGGGGTGAAAATTTGGGTTTGCCGAGTGCCACTAACGGACACTCGGCAAACCCTAGCCTTTGCCGAGTGCCACCCAGAAAACACTCGGCAAAGTAGTAACCCAATATTTCATGTGAAAACACATTATTAGTCCACATCACATTTTAAAAATATTTTGAACCTGAATTTTTTTTTACAGTCATAATTCAACATCTTTTAATCCTTGATAAATTTTCATACTTTTATGAGTGGGTTTGGTATTTTTAATAAAATATTTGTATTTCTAGGATTTACTTCCAAGTGGGTAAAATTTGAAATGCATGTACATGAAATAATGACTCAAAAATTATGGAAAAATCATATTTGTGTTCATGATTACATTTGTAATCTTTTACAACTAAATATAACTAAATATTTAAAATCTAATTTACGACACTCGACCGGCAATATGCAGGTTAATGGTTTTTTAATTATAGAAAATGTAATTGATGCCTAAAAAATATGACACTTGACATGGTGTCATTATATCATACATATATGATATGGTAAAAAATTCATAATGTTTCGACAAAGTTTTCAAGTATGACCTTTAGAAATTGGACAACCTTCGAGAAGGTTTAAAAGTTTAGGGATGAAATGAGTTAGGTTTAGAAGCAAATCGATATTCAAATATTTGTTTGAACTTAAAACTTTTTGTACTACTAAAACTCAATTTATCTTATACCATGTCAAAAATTGGCATTTTTTAGAGTTACTTTGATATTTTTGGTTAAAAATGTTGTTTATAAGATTTTAAGTAAAAGATCCCAAATTTAAACTCTATGTGCCTTATATTTGATTATTTGAACCTAGAAATTTTCTAGGATGAAATATTAGTGTATATTATATAATTACAAATGATGGGATTTTTTACTGTCTTTATTCTATTTTAGTTTTTTTTTTAAAAAACAGTATAAAAATTATTTGCCGAGTGCAAATGGGAATGGCACTCGGCAAAGAAAAAAAAATCATTTTTGCCGAGTGCTATAGCTAAATGCACTCGGCAAAGTGTGCTGATCCCATTATTTCATGTGAAAACATATTTTGACTCTATATCACATTTAAAACATGTTTTGAACTTCAATTTTTTTTTACAGTCATAATTCAACATCTTTTAATCCATGGTAAATTTTCATACTTTTATGAGTGGGATTGCTATTTTTAATAAAATATTTGTATTTCTAGGATTTACTTCCAAGTGGGTCAAATTTCAACTAAATGTACATAAAATAATGACTCAAAAATTATGGAAAAAACATATTTCTATTCATTATTACATTTGTACTCTTTTACAACTAAATATAACTAAATATTTAAAATCTAATTTACGACACTCGACTTGCAATATGCAGGTTAATGGTTTTTTAATTATAGAAAATGTAATTGATGCCTAAAAATATGACACTTGACAGGGTGTCATTATATCATACATATATAATATGGTAAAAAATTCATAATGTTTCGACAAAGTTTTCAAGTATGACCTTTAGAAATTGGACAACCTTCGAGAAGGTTTAGGAGTTTAGGGATAAAATGAGTTAGGTTTAGAAGCAAATTGGTATTCAAATATTTTTTTGAACTTAAAACTTTTTGTACTACTAAAACTCAATTTATCTCATACCATGTCAAAAATTGGGATTTTTTGAGTTAGTTTGCTATTTTGGTTAAAAAAGTTGTTTATAGGATTTTAAGTAAAAGATCCCAAATCTAAACTAAAAGTGCCTTATATTTGATTATTTGATCTTAGAAATTTTCTAGGATGCAATATTAGTGTATATTATATAATACCAAATTTTGGGATTTTTTAAAGTCTTTATTCTATTTTAGTTTTTTTTTTGAAAATAATTTTTAAAAAACTTTGCCGAGTGTAATTATACCTAGCACTCGGCAAAAAAATGGTTCATTTAAAAAAAATAATGTTTGCCGAGTGGTTTAGTGGTGGCACTCGGTAAACGTTATTTTTTTAAAAAAAAAAATTGTTCGCCGAGTGCCTCCCAATTTGGCACTCGGCGAACCTGGTACGAGTACAAAAAAAGAGCCCCAGATCTGGGCGCATTAAGTGCGCCCAGATCTGCCTCCCCCCTCGCAGCACACCGCCGCCTGCTCCCCCCGGTCCCCGCCGCCTGCTCCCCCGCCGCCGGCCGCCCGCCGCCCGCCGCTCCCTGCATCCCGCCGCCGCCACCCCGCCGCCGGCCGCCCGCCGCCTGCTCCCCCCGCTCCCCGCCGCCTGCTCCCCCGCCGCCCGCCGCTCCCTGCGTCCCGCCGCCGCCACCCCGCCGCCGGCCGCCCCTGCGGCCCCCAGCGGCCTGACCCCGGCCACCCTCGCCGGCCCTCGGCAACCGGCGCCGCTGGCCGTCTTCGCCAGCCCCGCCGTCCCACGCCCGTCCCCGCCGGCCGCGCCGGCGCCCCCTGCCCGCCCTCCTTCCCTGCCCTCGGTGCCCCCGGCCGGCACCTCCTCCTCCGACCGCCGGGCTCTTCGGTGATATTTTTTCACTTTTTTAAATATATATGCAATATATACACAATAAGTTAACATATATTTATGCATGTGTAAGTCAAAAAAACCAAATGTATGTATATGTTGAGTTTGCAACATATACATGTACGTATGGTATTTCAATATTTAATGCCAAGTTTAATGTAGTTTTTAATGAGCTAGGAACTAGCTATTGTAGCAAACTAATATATATATATATATATTATTAGATGAGACAATTTAATGCCAAGTTTAATGTACTTTTTAATCACATATTTAATTATTAATAATGCCATGTTAAATTTCATGTTAATACCATGTTATTCTAATATACATGTTTTAGAAATTTTAAAATAATCATTGTAATACTTTTTATGTTTTAATGGTTATGTTCATTAATATCTTGTGTATGTCGATGCCGGCCATCGTGCCATTATATATATGTGTATGTGGATCTCGGCCATCGAGTCGTGATGTGTATGTGGGTGACAGCCATCGTGCCGTTCAATTTATGCATCGTACTGCGCGTCAAAAATTTATTTTTTTTGTTATTATCGCGTAACCTAGGCGTCTCCCGTTCGGAAGAGTTACGGTTTGGAATATGCATGTCTTTGCATATCTGTGGCCGTAACTGTTTCGAACTGTCCACGTTTGGACAGCCGGAGGATGCGTAGATTGAGCTCGTTTTCATGCTCCGTTCTGATTCGACCCAGGGTTTCGACAACACCTCCCCCTTGTTCTCCGAACGCACATCCTCTTGGCATGTTGCCCAGACGTGCGTTTGGAGAGCAGCGGGGAGGTGCTGCCGAAATTTTGGGTTGGATCGGAACGGAGCGTGAATACGAGCTCAATCTACGCATTGTCTGGTGGGATTAGGACCTATCTTACCTATTAGACTGTTATATTCATCTCGTTTCTCACTAACCCCTAAACACGGGTGTTGTTTCCTAGTTTAGTACAAGATGGATCATCGTGAGTGGATGTACACGGGTCGCCCTAGTCAGGCCGAGGTGACAATGGATTGGATCAAGAACACTGAAGTATTCTTAGAGACAGCGTTTGGTAGACAGAATGTACGTGACAAGACCTGGTGTCCATGTAGTCGGTGCGAGAATAAGCGTCGACAAACAAAGGATGCTATGGGTAAACACCTATGCAAATATGGGTTTATGCCAAATTATACCCGTTGGACGTATCATGGTGAGTCACAACGTCCTAGAGAGGAGGTGTTGCGACATCGCATGGACGATGATGAGGGAGGGGTTGGATTTATGCTAGATGACTTTGAAGATGCGCATTTTGACGAAGCACGTGAAGAGGAAGTGCCGGAGCCAACGGCAAAAGCGTTTTATGACATGTTGTCCGCGTCAAAGCAACCTCTTCACGGTCACACTAAGGTTTCTCAACTGGATGCCATCGCACGGCTATTGGCCATCAAGTCGCAGTTTAGCTTGAGTCGAGAATGCTTCGATGTTATGCTGACGGTTGTTGGTAGCCTTCTTCCAGAAGGTCACAACCTTCCGAAGAGCATGTACGAGTCTAAGAAAGTCCTCCGTGCACTTAAGATGCCTTATGAGCAAATACATGCTTGTCCCAACGGATGCATTTTATTCAGAAAACAATACGCAGACGCAACCTGCTGCGTGAAATGCAAATCCTCTAGGTATCTGGAGGTAGACTCCGATGATGGTGTGAAGAAACAACTCTCAATTCCCGTGAAGATCCTTCGGTACCTTCCCTTTGTACCGAGGATCCAACGGCTGTACATGACCGAGGAATCTGCTAAACAGATGACATGGCATAAAAATGGGATTCGTTACAACCCAGACAAGCTAGGTCATCCATCAGATGGAGAAGCGTGGAAAAAATTTGATCAGCTCCATCCCGAGAAAGCTTTAGAGCCACGTAATGTACGAATTGCTATAGCAACAGATGGGTTCAATCCATATGGTATGACGGCTGCCGCATACAGTTGTTGGCCAATGTTTGTTATTCCCCTCAACGTGGGGCACTCGGCGAAGCCCCGTTAACGGCTACCCCGACCGTCAACCGTGGACTTCGCCGAGTGCTATACGTGGCACTCGGCGAAGTCTATATTGCACTCGGCAAAGACTTCGCCGAGTGCCCGATAAATTGCACTCGGCGAACCCTCACGTCGCCGACACGTTCAGTGCCGAGTGGGGTTCGCCGAGTGTGGCACTCGGCGAAGCCTTTGCCGAGTGCAAAAGAGGCTTCGCCGAGTGCCCTAGGCACTCGGCAAATATGACCAGTCCCGTAGTGATGAAAACATATTCGTGAACCTTAAGTTGTAAGTTGGGGGAAAACTCAGAAGTTGCTTAGTTAGAGTGCCTATAGATTTAGAGCAATTTTATGAATATTAACAATAACAAACAATGATTTGATACCCCAATTAACAACAAATATAATAAGCTCACGTAGATTGACAAGAGGATCCATCAACGAAAACTATAAAGTTGTAAAATTTAGAGATGGATAGTTTTTATCTTGTACCAGCAAAAATCTGTTTTTATCAGCTGGTACCTATTTGATTAAATTTTCAGTTTCCTAACCGAGAAGGTGGTTGAAAAAGCTAGATCAATCACACTCAACATTTTTACTCATATTATTAGATCTGAAATTCTCAATTTATTTTACTGTAATAAGTAACCGGCTTACGATAAGCTTCATTTTGATGCTTGTATATACGGGGTTTGTTTGTTTCAGTTTCTGATGGCTGTAGCTATTTTTAGACTCTGATGCGGAAACAAAAAGTCTAGATTATGAACTCAGATTGTAAGAATCAGTAGCTACATAATCTAAAAAAACTGGAATTCAGAAGCTGAAAAACACCAACTACTCAGACTAACTAGCCGTTGAGAATCTCTAGTTGCTAGAAGCTGAAATAAATAGACCCACATTCTCATCCTCTCAGGAAAGTCAGAACATACAAATAGTCAATTATACAAGAGCCACCCCAAATTTGTAGAAGTTGACATCATCTGGACTTTCACTAGTTGAATCACTGAACCTACAAAACTACTGTCAGATTTTCGTCTCACACTTAAATTGAGTAATTGGTCCTATACTCCTATCCCATGGATATTGGATCAAGCAGATGAGAGGAATTAATGGACTAAACAAGCATGATGCTATGAGCACCCAGCAGCCATACAAACCCTATCCCTGCATACCCCTCTTGTTTCCCCCCCTCTCTTCCTGAGCCAAACAATCCCCTATCCCCTCATCTCACTGCAGCTTTCCACTACCACCACCAGCACCACTGAACCAGCTAACTAGAACAAGAACACACAATCCTCTTCCCCTTTTGGTTGCAATTTCAAGCAAGCATTTGGCACAGGATGGCTTTGAGGCTGTGGGCTAGCTCTGCTGCCAATGCCCTCAAGATCTCATCCAGTACTGCTGCCTGCAGGGCTGCACCTGCCTACTCAATCTCCAGATACTTCTCCACTGGTACAGTAAGCTCTAACCCAGTAGATTTCTGTAGCTTCTTTGGAATGAAGAAAGCATGTGTGTATCTGTACAGTCTTGCACTGTGCCATGCATGCATGCTAACCTAACTTCTGCAGGATATCTATCAGCTCTTTGTCTTTGCACACACCCAGCTCTACTAACTCCGTTGATTTCTGTTGCATTCAGTTCTTGATGGGTTGAAGTACAGTTCGTCTCATGAGTGGGTCAAGCACGACGGCTCCGTGGCCACCATCGGAATCACAGACCATGCTCAGGTCAGCCGTGCATCCAGCAAAAGAATTCGCATATATGCATGCCTTTCATGTGCAACACGATTAACTATTGATTAATGCCAAACCGACGATGTTCTTGTGCTTCACAGAACATGTGTCTCTGCTACTTGTAAAAAAGATGATGATGAGGTGCCTTTGATGTAACAATTTTATTTTATTTTTCTTTCTAAATTTAAGATGGCATTTCTTGTAGTATTTTAAGAAAGGTGACGGTATACCTTAAAATACAAAATGTAATTTAGATTTTTTTATTCTTTTTTTTCTAAAGTGTTAGCCAAATTCAAAATTTAGAACATAATTCTATAAGGTAAAGTTTGAGATACATCGAATTAATAAGAATCCTTTATAGTCATGACATAATCGACCTCTTAGAAGCTCTTACCTTCTAAGAGGTAATGTCACATTGTTTTTTTTTTAATTCTATCTCTTATATCCTATATTGTAATTTGTAAAAGAGCCCTTCTAGAATTATATTAGAGTTTTTTTTGTCACTTTTTCAGCCTTGGCTTGAGAACTATTACAAATAAAATGTAAAAGTTTGACTGTAAAATTTTTTTTCGTTGCAAAGAAATTAAACTAGCCGGCGGATTATTCTGAAAAGTAAAAAAAAATGCAAGTCTCCAGCTTTGACTGAACCTTGAACATGTGTACGTACGTATTCGCAGGACAGTCTTGGAGAGCTGGTGTACGTTGAGCTGCCGACGGCGGGCACGCAGGTCAGCCAGGGAGAGGCGTTCGGCAACGTCGAGAGCGTCAAGGCCACCAGCGACGTCAACTCCCCCATCTCCGGCGAGATCGTCGAGGTCAACGCCGCCCTCAACGAGAAGGCCGTCCTGGTACGGCCTCAATCGCGCCACATGCCCACATCGTCGCCGTGATATGATTAATCACATCATCTCTCTCTCTCTCTCTCTCTCTCTCTCTCTCTCTCTCTCTCTCTCTCTCTCTCTCTCTCTCTCTCTCTCTCTCTCTCTCTCTCTGACCCTTCTGCTGGTGGTGGTGGTGCTAATGGCGAGACAGATCAACGAGAGCCCGTACGGCGAGGGGTGGATGATCAAGGTGAAGCCGAGCAACCCGTCGGAGCTGGACGCCCTGCTCGACGCCGGCAAGTACACCAAGCACTGCGAGGAGGAGCACGCTCACTAGAGCCAGCTGCCAGCGAGCTGAGCCACGCAAACCTCTTCTCTTCGCTTTTTTTTGCTCGTTTTGTTGCGCTCCGATGCTTAATTTCTCCCGTTTTTCGTTGCAACAACTACACTGTGTTCGTCTTCTATGATTAATAAACTAAACCTACATGCCTCGCCATGCGTTCAGCTGTTCTCTGCTCTTCTGAATCACATTCACTGATTCACAGACCGAGAGAGAGAGAGAGTTTTCGACGACCGACGAAAGGCGAAATTCATATCGAAAGTTTAGGGTTAAAAATATTTTTTAATATTATAAAATAGAAGGGGTAAAATCATTAAAAAATAAGTGATACAGTTAAGTAATATTATAAACTTATACATTAGAGTGAAGAAAGGTGTGTCCAATGGCATATAGTTGTGGAGGAAAGAAAGGTTGTAAATTCTATTTCGGCACAGGTTAGTATGTACCATTATGTCATTTAAATTGGTACTTATTAAATTTCGTACCATTTCAGTATCAATACCAGTCATATACCGGCCAATACCATTTCGATCAATACTAGTTGTTCCGGTTAAAATTATATTTTGAATTTTTTGATATATATGTTACACATTACTTATATTAAGTTATGTATTATATTGTATTAAGCTATATACTATATTAGAGATATCAACTTATTTAAATAGACCCTGAAAATGATACACCAATATCAGCCGACACAAAATATTTCATTTCAAAATCCAAATCAAAACGATTACCGGAATAGAATTAACAAACAAGAGGAAATTCAAAAAAGATGAATCAATACAAATTCACTCACAAGACATAAAAAATGATTCCTCTCCAAGATGTAGTGAAACTGTGCAAGGGTGTTGTCGTGGGCGAAAGAGACGGGAGGCCGGCCGGTTTTCCGGAGAAGGTTAGCGCGCGCCATCGCGACGGGGACGCGCCACCGGTGCGCCCGTGACGACCGGCGACGGCGACGGCGTTTCTCGTGTGCGCCGTCACGGGGGGCGGGCCGGCGGGCGTCAACGTCCGCCGTATCTCGGTGACTCGGTGTGCTTTGCTTCTGCTCGGCTCGTGCGTCCCCATTGGCGCTTGCTGCGTGCTTCGACTAAATGTCAAAGCCATGTCCCGTTCGTCCTTGACTAATCAAATCATTAATACCGTATTTGGTAGTAGAAATGTGAAGTTATTTTAGTATATTCGGTTCGGATTTTTGAAGCAGCTTCTTGTCTTGGAAGCTGAGATTTTAACTAAATAGTCCTTTTAGAGTACTTAGTTTTTTCAGAATCAGTATATTTTTATAATGTAAATAGGAAGTTGGGTACTTTAGATTTCACGGATTCTCGTAACTGAGTTTTTAGTAGAAATTACTCACATTTATTATTAATGAAATATCTCTTCTGTTGATATAGAGTACTTGAAATGAAACAGTTTTCTAAGTAAGAATAAAAGTTAATATATGATTATTGGAAAACATAAATGCATTTTAGTTATAAATAATTTGTTTTAGTTATCTTATTGTAACAATGATCTAAATACATATCGTTAAATAAGTCAGTGTTTATATTGAGAGTGTAAATTAATAGTGCAACTAAACATCAAGTGTATTACAGTCATTTATTATCAAATCATAAATCTATAACTACTCCAATCAAACAACTTCAGAGCTAACAACAATTTTTTTCTACGGCTCACAGTTCACGGTAATTTTTTCAGAATACATGGCTCAAGCAAACACACCCTTAAAAACGTGATCGTTTTGTCTTATTTTAGGATCTTTACCTACATGTATTGTTACTCGTGTTTGTCCCACAAATTTTGGAAGAAGTTTGTATAGTATTACAAGAATATTCTTTTACATGAGTCACTTTATCTCGTTTTATTTATCAATAATCAATACATTACTTAAAAATCAAGATAAAATCATTCAACTTTGCTTTTCAACCGACACACTCTAATACGGTCTAGACATTAAAGAACAGATTTGTTTGACTGATACACAAGAGATTACTACTATAGTTGTCAGTGAGAAGGAGAAGCGAATAAGTGTGTCAGGGTGTTCAGTTCAGAGACGCCATGATCCAATTATTAGCACTTCGGTACAGCGGAATAAAGTTGTATTACGATGCCATAATCCATATTAATTCTGTATTTATTTCCCAACAAGGACTACTGCGTCTACTGTCAATGGTAGCAGCAGTACAGAACCAGTTGCAATTTGCAAAGCATGACTAATTGAACTTTCGAATTTTGTACGATTTTTATACGAATAATTCTAAATCCAATCAACAATATGAACAGAATGAAGAGCAGTAGGTGAACTTTACACAAACAACAAAAGAATAACCAAAATCTTTACAACCGTAAAAATGGACGACCCATTTTCTTAATCCCCTCCCAAATCGCTGACACCTTTGCACAAATGTGATCTAAATTCCTCATTAGCACACACAAACCCCAAGCTTTTTGCTGTTTCAAATCTTTTCCCAAATCAAACTTTTTTTGATTCTTTTTTTTTGATGGGCTGGCCCACTACTACCGCTGGGTCCACGTGTGCCGATGACGTCATCGTCGTAATTGGAAGGAACAGCTCACCAAGCCAGATCTAAGCGCCTAGGATTCGACACGTCGACCACTTAGGGAATCAGAGCTTCCTGTGGCCGTCGGATCTCTTCCCGACGGCCGAGATGGAGGCCTGCGCGCTCTGCTCCAGGGTGCGCACCACGTCGGCCATCGAAGGCCGGAGGCTGGGATTCTCGCCGACGCACGACGCGGCCAGCGCCGACACGGCGGAGGCCTCCGCGGCGTCGTAGGCGCTGCCGAGCCGCTCGTCGACGAGCGCGCGCGCGTCGCAGGGGGCGGCGGACTTGAGCAGCGGCGCCAGGACGACGGTCAGGAGGCGGCCCTCGTCGGCAGAGAAGGCCTCCATGCCGGTGAGGAGCTCGAGGAGCAGGACGCCGAAGCTGTAGACGTCGCTCTTCTTGGTGACCATGCCGGAGCGGATGTAGTGCGGGTCCACGTAGCCCGGGGAGCCGAGCATGGTGTGCGCGGACGACCGTGGCCGGACGGCGGCGGAGAACCCCATCCGCGCCGACCCGAAGTCGCAGAGCTTGGCGGACATGGCCGCGTCCAGGAGCACGTTCGAGGCCTTCACGTCGCCGTGCACCACCTGCGGCTCGCACTGGTCGTGCAGGTACTCGAGCGCCCGCGCCACCTGCAGCGCCACCGACACCCGCCGCGCCCACGGCATCGTCCCTGCGGCCTTCCCGCCGCCGTGCAGCCTCTCGTGCAGGTTCCCGTTCGCCGCGAACTCCAGCACCAGCACGCCTTCCTCTGCATCAACAAAAGCCGGATTTTTTCAGCACGACGCGGGATACACATGGCACGCAACCTGCTCGAGCAAATGCCAGCGGCGAGGCGAGCGAGATAGCGCGAGAATTGAAGCACCCACCTTGCTGTTCGCAGAAAGCGAGGAGGCGGACGATGTGCGGGTGGCGGACGCGGAGGAGCGCGTCGAGCTCCTGGCGGAACACGCGGTGGAGGCGCTCGCTGCTGCGGTGGACCTTGACGGCGGCGAAGGCACCGGAGATGCGCCCGAGATAGACCGTGCTAAACCCGCCCTCGCCAACAACCGCCGAGCTGAACCCACCGGTCATCGCCTCCACCTGACCCCACGACAGCTGCCTCGCCACGACCGCTCCTCCCTCTTTCCCCCCGTCCTCCCGAACATCATAACCCCCGGCGCCGGCGTCCACGTCGTCTTCACCCTCCCGGTCGCCGGCCGCCACACTAGTGCCGCAGCCGCAGCAGAAATACCTATACCTCTGCCCCATCCTCCCTTGCAGCTTGCTCCGGTGCTTCTTGCGCCCGCAAGACGGCAAGAGAAGAGGAAAGCGGAGAGGAGAAGATGAGAGCAGCAGAGGAAGGAGACGACTTTGTGTGGCCTCTGTATTATGTGTACTTCGGGTATATAGCCTTGTATATATATAACTGGCTGTGGGGATTTTAGATTCGGTGGGGGTGTGAACTGCGAATTTCCAAACAAAAATTAAAACAAGAGATGGATTGATTCTGGAAAAAAAATGTAGGCGGGGGTTTCAAAGTTATCATTATTGGAATATAAAATAAGTTTTATGTATTTCCAGAGATTTGGTGCCTCGTAAAAATTTATAAAATCACTTTAAAATTGAACTAGTCATACATATCAACATTGAAATCCACCTATAATTTTTTCCCAAAAAATTATGCAGTACCTGGCAATTAGCACTAGTACAACATGAGGTCTTGTTTGGAAACACTGTTTTTTTATAGTTTTGGATGCAGTACCGAGCAATGCTACAGTATTATATACTAAAAGGTGTTTGACAACTCCATTTGAAATCTCTGTAAAGTAAACTGTAGTATTATAAATATTGTACTCAATCTATATTATTAAAAACTTTGGTATGAAACATTTTTTCCAAAATTGTGGTATTTCGTCGCCAAGTCGAACTTCCGCCGCAGTTGAACCGCAGCAGACTTCTTTCACGAGGTCGTTGCCGACTCTTTTTATGTTATATATATATATATTTTTAAATCCTTATATATTTTCAATAATTTTTTTATGACTATGATTTTATATTTAATATTCATTTAAAATAGTGAATAATTTATATACATCTATTTATACATATTATTTGAGATTATTTGAGGCTGATATATAATAAATCAGTTGCTCTCTATTTTCTTTTTCTGGACACAAGGAAATCTCTTTGCTCGCCCTCCATCATCCCTGGAACACAATAGATTACACTGAGAATGTCCTTTTTGGGATGGATTCATCATTCATTATTGGATTTAGATAAAATCACTCATGAATGATCCAACTGAGACCATAGTACATACGTGGAGCGATATAGATAGCTTAATCGGATTAGGTTTACAGCTGAAACGCCATTATGTATATGCGATTCTTGACAGTTATAATAGTTCCTTCAAGATCCAGGATGTCTCGCAACAACCACTGATCCGGCTTATTAGGTCAGGTACGCCATGATGCAAAGCTTTTTTTTCCTTCTTTCCATTAATTTGCTGTTACTGAGCTCCGATCAGCTAGCTCAAGAATCAGAGGGAGCTCATGAACAATTACCACCCGCAGTACAGATACACTAATGGCAGCCAGCACAGGTGGTTAGGTGGTAATTAAGCTGAGCTAGTGAGCTCAATTCTTCGATCGATCTCCCACGTAGTACACAAGCGAAGCTTCCTACTCCTGGGATGGATTTGGTTGGGCAGCTGGCTGGTTTGGTGGCGCCGGCCGACGATCGCCGTGCGTGGCCCCCGCCGGCCGGATACGACGAGGCGCGCGGTGGTGCGTGGTCAATGATAGGCCGGAGCTATACTAGGAGACGACGGCGGTGGCCGGTGGATCGATCGACGGCGTCGTTAAGTTGGTCGCTGTGGGCGCAGAGATCTGAGAGAGGGAGTGGCCAGTCGCCCGCGCGCCGTGACTAATGAGGTTTTGTTGCTTCTGATGATTTGCATGGCAGCGACGGATTAGCGAGCTAGCAGCACGCTGAAAATTGTCCGTGCTTGCATGCACACATGCAGCATCTGGTTGTGGTGGGTCTTGGACGATATCGAAATCATGGCGCGCGATCGAGATGAGCCTGTGATGCTAATTAGGCTGCTTCCTGCAAGCAAACCTTAATTGCCTTGCTGGTGAAGACATCTCCATGGACTGGAGCTCAGAGCTCACATGCATATACATCACTCATCAGTCACAAGGTTACATCAGCAAAAGCTGCACTTTGCTTTGCTATTTACCCCGACTAAACTGACCGACATTTCCCGGCTCGCAGGCATCCAGATTAACCTGTCAGCACTGCAGTGCTTAATTAGGTTTCTTGCCATGAACACATCGGATTCCTGGACCAGCCTCACAGCAAAGAACTCTGGACTAGTCTGGAGCTCGTTCGTACTGGGGGCGTTTAAAAAAGCTGAGATTTATTGCTTCAAGCTAGCTTTGCCGGCTGCTTTCTCTTCATGGATCGAAGCGTCTTGATTGATTCTCTTCTCCCTTGACAATGCCAAGGGCATCTCAGCTCGTCGTCGGATGATCCAACAAGATGACAAGACACAGAAATGTGGCAATCATTCAAGAAGCAACAGTTGCTCTGTTAGACTGTTTTTATAAACCTTTTTATAAATTAAATTTATCTAATTTTGACTATTTTTATAATAAACATATTAACAATTATAATCTAAAAACAGTTTAATTAATATATTTTACTTTAAACTTGTCAAATTTAGAAATGTTTGATTTTAAAAATCCAGGTGAATTATAACGTAAAATGGAGGGAGTAGTAAGCAAGTCGTCAACTGGCAATGACTAAGTTTCTGTTCGATCGCAACAATGATTCGTTTAATAATCTGCACAAAAGTTTCTGAACAAGTTTTATATGAAAAAACGTACAAAATATTTTAAAACTGTGTATCAACTTTTTAGCATTGAATCAAATTATTTGGTCAAAAAATAGATCATCTATCTGCCTGCACCCGAAAAGTGAAGAACCATTGCCACCTGATGAACATCCATCTGATATGATCGCTGTAGCTTGAGCAGAGCTGCATGCAGAGATGGAAAACCATCTGAAGAACTGAACTGGTGATGCACTGATGAACAGTGCATTGCTTTGTCAGCATCAGCATCAGAAAGAGGAAACATTCGGGTGCAACGCAGCGATCAGCATCCCGTCCGGTTCTTGGGAGGGTGCTACGGATGCTGCAGCAAAGCAAGAACCTGTACTACTGGGAACAAGAAGTCGATCGCTGAGGCTAGGTCATCAGCCACAGTAGGCGGCTTGGGGCTTAGTTTTGTAGGCCAATGACCAATCATTTGGAGCTGCTGCTGATTCGGATGGCTCACTGACCACCAACAAGTACTCCACGGAACAGCACCGATCGATGCAGTACGTCCAAATGCTCTTTAAGGACGTAGTGACGGTTACAGTGATCTCTGATCTATAGGCCTAAGCTAAGCATCTTGACGAAACGCACCAGACTTTCATTGATTTTTTTCACTCTCAAACAGAGCTGGGATTGAATAGCAAGTACCAGTGTAGATTGTAGGACAGTGTCCTGGAGTAGGACAGACTGACCTGCCTAGAAAGAAAAGGGTTCAGATCACTGTAAAATAGCCCATTTGATCTCCCAAGATTATGAGTGACTCATCTTTAGGATTTAAGCACCGTTGCATTGCATTCTAATGGTAGTACTGTACTTCCAGTAGTAATCTTAGCCGTCGATTTTAAAATGGCAGTTTAGTACTTTTAATTGATTTTTATAATCGTCATCAGTGGTTTCTCGTATAATACTAGCTCATATCTACCTTCAGAACCGTGATGGAGGTGGCATACCAGAAAGACCGTATTGCTAGGGTTTCACACATTGAAAATTACTAATTTAACCCTTGCATAAAAAATGATTTTGTCCTCTATACATTCTACTACTCCTCATTAGGTTTAGTAGTAAAAATTATTTTGTACCATTAAAAAAATAAAAAAATCAACTGTTAGGATGTATTGCACTGCCAGTAGAATTGACCATAAAAGTTGTTTAGGATTTAGTTCTCACTATTGAGAAACAGGGAAACAGAGAATTTGCACCAGAAATCTTGGGAGAAATCCAGGGCTTCTTGAACAGGTTACTGACAAGTTTCTCAGCCACCTGATTTGGTTACAGAGGGCTGTCCTGCAAACAGTGGCCTGGAAAAATGCCCAAAGAAGTTAGCTCCGAAAGCAACAGGTTAAGTTGAAGCAAGTTTACATGTGCACCGTGTGGATCACATGTGCTAAACTTTCTTGCTCTCCACTGCTCCCAGCTCCGTAGAGAGTTCGGACTTACGCGTCAGTTCGTTCGCTGTTGACTCGTGGCCTGTAAACAAATGTAATATAGTAATGCAGATATGCTAATGACTCGTGGAGATGGTGTATACGCCAAATTGTCAACTGTCTTCGATAAAACTTGCAGAGAAGAACAGAAAGAAAAAGACTTTACATGCATGTGTTCTTTCGATTCACATCTCATTGACGCCAGAAACCTAACCCCTCACCTTTCAGACGTACCAGCTAGCTCTGTCTATCGTCTGAATAATGTTGGTGATTTCAGGGTTTTGCAGGTCTTGGCAATCAATCAACCAATCAATCAATCATCGTTTGATAGCTTGATTAATGACAACGCTTGATCTTGAGGCTGTCCATCGTCTGATCGTGCCTCGTCGTCTCTCTCTCTCTCTCTCGGATGTGTGAAACACCGAAAACGTATCGTTCGCAGCGATCACATCAGGATATGGACCGAAGATTTCATCATGTCCATGGAGAGATCGAGCAGTTGCAGGATGACTACATCTGGGGGGCCCAAGGTAGAAGACGACCCTCGTCCTAACATAGGCCTGCACTTGGTCTCAGTCCAATTGGAACAAAGAACACGATGAACACGCACAGTGTCAATTCCGTCACATCCCATAATCAGCAACGCCCCCCCTCCCCCCACCCCCCACCCAATCAATCGCGAACACGACAGATTAATTGGTCACCGAGAGATGAACAAATTAAACTGTAGGCATCTTAATTAAGCGACGTGATGTGACTGTATTCATTCGTGGTTTGTGCAAGACGAGAGCGTGAAGCAAGCAAGAAGCTTCGGAGATGTGTGCGACAGGAGCTAGCTAGGGGAGCAGCAGCAGCTACTAGCGAATCAATCAGACAAGAACAGTCCTCCTAATCCGTGCGTGCGTGCGTGCGGCCACTGGATAAGCTAAGTATATATGTACACAATTAATATTGCCTGATGATTAAATACTATGCAATATCCTTTGCTTGCCGTACCAATTCAATTGTGTTCGGTGCGATGAACATGGATTTTAAGAGAAAACAATTTGGGGGAGTGTTTGCAGTGTGCTTGGAAGCTACGTGCGACGAGCAATGGACATCACAACTGAACAAGATTGTGTTATCTTTCATCTCAACAGCTTGCAACCAAGCTAGAAAAGGTATTTGCTAGTGCCTAAAAACTGAGAAAGAAAACTGAAATGGATTAAAGAGGACAAATGATGTAGAAATCAAGAAAGCAATGAATTGGGTGGTAGTTTTGAGAAACCAACAAAGCTGCAAAATCCATTCTTCAAAGTGACGAACAACAAATTCAGTTGGATTAGTCTTTATTTTTTTAAAACTTTGATTGCAATTTCGAATCTTTTGTGTCATTGACTGCAAGATTGGCGCGAGCGATCTGTCGGCTACAATCGTCGGTCGCAGCGATGCGATCCGGACCCCATCTGCTGCACTATTTTGTACTGAATTTATTTGTCGCAGGGGGGTACAGACAGAAATACGCATCCGTGTTCTCTGAATATTTCTTGCACGCTGCAATTAGCATCAGCTTGTTGTCCGTCTGAATATCAGTGCAGAGATGCAGCAGTATACCTGGGACAGGTGGTGTCTTGGTTTAGATTTACATTTACTTGCTTGGTTGGAGTGCAAGTGCAACACATTTACTGATCATTTGCCAAGCATAACTGATTCTTGATTTAGGGTGTGTTTGGTTTCTGCTTTTGAAATCCGTTTCCGCTATAAAAAAAGCAGAAGCTGAATCAAATAGGTTTTACTAAAAATGTTTCTATTATGAAAAAACAGTTTTTTTCTAGTACAAAATTGAAAGAGCTTAGACTTGCTTTTCTAATTATGCTTTTTAGTATAGATTAAATAGTATGAATTCAATATATTTTGATTGATCTAACATTATTATGATTTGTATTGCATTGTACAATTTTATGAAACAATATGTGAGATGAACTATGCACATTTTTATTTATTTAATATATTTTCTAGTTATTTAGTTGTATCAATTTTGATTGTTTCCTATTTACTAGTCAGAGGCCTATGCTTTGCAACAGAATCTTATTTTATAATAGGTTTTTTATTTCTGCGCAAAATACATAAATTAAAATACTGAAATATAAATACAATTTTCTTTTTTATTCTTTTTCCTTTTTTTCTTTTTTTCTTTTCCTCTTTTCTTCTTTCTTTCTCACGCAATGAACGCATGCATGCACAGGGGCGGGCAGTTGCGCAGGGGGCGGGGCAGTTGAGCGCACTTGCACTTTGACGGGATTGAACCGGTTTTATTAGGGCGGTTTTATTAGGGCAGTTGCACCGGTTTTTTTTAAGGTATAAGTTTTGATTGGTTTTTTATGGGAAGTGAGCGGCGTGGATGGAGAGGGAGGCTGCGGACGGACGACCACTGTCCGCTTATATTAGTTAAGATATATTAGTTAAGATATATATATGTATAGAATATTATAATTATAAAAATTATGTAAGTTAAAATGGAAGAAATTTTATTTCAAAAAAATAAAATGATGTACAGTACGAGGAGTACGTAACTTCAGTCGTAAAGAACCTCGACAGTCGAAAATTTTGTTTTATAAATAATATTATTTTCGCGAAAATGCATTTTTGATAGTCGGTATGAAAAATTTTAAAACTAAATATTTATTTCAGAAATAGTTGAAGTGTCGATAGTACAGGTGTTTCAGAAATAAAATTTCGTTAAAAAACTATTTATAAAAAAATCCCGACTTATTTTTATGGGCCTAAATTTCGGCCTGGGTTGAAATTTGGGCCCATATAATAAAATAAAGGCCTAAACTGCCAGCATTGGGCTGTTGGAAGGCCCACAGAGTTAAGCCCACGCAAGGCGTGAACTGTTTTTTTAATCTTATTAAAAAATGGAAAAGAAAACGCAGTGTTCGTCTTCGTCCACCTCAGCGACCCAATCCCATTCGCGAGCTCAACTGCCGCACTGTCCCATTCCCCTCCACTTCCGTAGCTTCCCGGCCTTCTCCTCCTCCTCCTCCTTCTCCTCCTCCTCCTCCTCTCCCCGCCCTTCGCCGTCGCGCAATCGCGCTACAGAATCCAACACGTGAAGCCGCTCCAGGCTCGCGATCGGGAAGCTTCGGGGGGCAATGCAACGGGTCGTCCGCGCCGCGGCGGGCAGGCTCGCCCACGCGGGCCGCCGGGCCCCGCCGTTGTGGGGCCCAGCGAGGGCGGCGGCGGCGAGGTGGCTCAACGGAGGCAGGGAGGCGATGGACTACGACGTGGTGGTCGTGGGGGCAGGGCCGGCGGGGCTCGCCGCAGCCATCCGGCTGAAGCAGCTCTGCCGCGCCGCAGACACCGACCTCTCCGTCTGCGTCCTCGAGAAGGGCTCCGAAGTCGGTGCGTGCGCCCTCCTCGCACGCGACCCGTTCCCCTTCTGTCGCTCGCGTGATCGCACCCCAGCTTGCGAGGATGCTACTTCTCCTCGTGTAATTTGGCTTTTTGTTTGGTTTTGCTTTCTGTGCAGGTGCTCACGTGCTGTCTGGGAATGTGTTCGAGCCACGAGCATTGGATGAACTGATACCGCAGTGGAGGCAAGAGGATGTATGCCTTTCTCTGCTCTAAAAACTGGATAAGTTCCATGCTTTATTTGGTCTCTCTGCTGTGTACAACACCTGAACACCATCACCATGCACATATTGTCGACGGTTGATTCTTTCATCATATGTTAGGAAATCATGTATATATTTTTAATGTATGAGGGTGTTTCAGCATCCCATTGCATTGCACATGAAAAAGGCATATAAATATAAGGCAAAATTGGTTTATGCTCAGTAACACTTGCAAACTGGCAATTACATGATGAGTTAACAGATGGAGTGCCGCATGATATCTGTATGGCACTATGATATAACTTGATGATCTTGTTAGGAAATTCACCGCACAAAATTTATATTGGTATGTACTATAAGTAAACACAAGTACACAACACTGGTTTTTACATGCCTATCATGTGTTTGATAGGCCCCAATCAGAGTACCTGTCTCATCTGACAAGTTCTGGCTATTGACAAAGAACAAGGCCTGGACACTTCCATCTCCTTTTGAGAACAAAGGAAACTATGTGATAAGGTGCTGAGGTTCTCTTGCGATTATTAGCTTATTCTTTCCAATATTATACATTTCACTTATTCTACAGAATCTGACAATATAAATATACTTAACATTGTCCAGCTTGAGCCAATTGGTGCGATGGATGGCCGTCAAAGCTGAAGAATTGGGTGTTGAAGTATATCCAGGTTTTGCTGCGAGTGAGGTACCATCTATTTTCAGTGGATGAACTCTTATGTTTAAGGGCTAATATCTGCCTGAATTCTTCTCTAACAGATCCTTTATGGTGAAAATCAAATAGTTACAGGCGTTGCAACCAAAGATGTTGGTATTACTAAAGATGGTTCTAAAAGGGAAACTTTTCAACCTGGTGTTGAACTAAGAGGCGAGTAACCATCCCTAAAGATCAGGATAATCAACTGATTCTTAGTGCAAAAATATATAATTAAGTGTTTAGAACATAATGTTAAGCCAATGAGTTTCATGTTTTCCTTTTCCATTGTTTGAACCACTTTGTTCTTCTATAAAATAGTAAAGTCTTCAGCTGTTGGCTTAGTTCTTTTTGTAAAGTTGATACAATTTTGTTCCACGCTGGTGGTTCCACTCACGTATCTATTCTCATGGTCAGCTACTTAGAAATGCAGGGCGAATAACATTGTTGGCTGAGGGTTGCCGGGGTTCATTATCAGAGGTCAGCATAATGCTACTTTTATGAAATTAGTTTTCTTTTTGTTTATATTTTGCAGTTTGGCTCTAACACTTGCCATCTTGTTCTTCTGTTTCTTTTTCTTTCCAGAAAATAATAAGGAATCACAAGCTCAGAGAGAGTGGGCAAGGCCAGCATCAGACGTATGCTCTCGGGATTAAGGAGGTAACTTGACATTCACTACTATTACTACCAATTTCCAAATGACTTTTTTTCTCAAATTTTATCAAACTGAATCATATATTTCATAAAGAAGACAAGATCGTATATCTGCATTGCATTATTGTTTTTTCTTTCATGGAAAGTATATGAGTTATATCCATTTGCATACCACATTATAGATGCAATATGCCGTATATAGGTTAGGGCACTTTTATCTTAATATTTTTAATATCCATACACAAGCATTTTTTACAAATATTTTTCAATTAAAAGCCAATGATTTTTTTTGGAATTCCATTACTTGTTTCTTTTGTTTCTGTTATACAACTATGATATAGGATCATTCTCTTTCAAATATCATCATTATTTTCCTTAAACAACTTGTAAACAAGCTAGCAATGGTCCTTGGAACTAATTGGGGGCTTTAATTTAGGTTTGGGAAATTGAGGAAGGAAAGCACAAGCCAGGCTCTGTGGTTCATACTGTAGGGTGGCCTTTGGGCACAAAGACATATGGAGGCTCATTTATTTACCACCTTGATGATAGACAGGTTCATCATTGCCTATTTTTTATGAGTTCCTTTTCCTTTTGCAAATATATGTTTGGTGAGTTTGGTTAACTGTGTAAATATGCAATAATATGTTTATCGTAGAGATGACAGCTGCAGTGTTCTGCACAATATAAGTTCGTAGTTAACAGACTGTAGTTTGGTTTTAAAGGAGGAATCACTAATTCTGCAATTCATCGCTTATGATAGGGCCCTTTTATGTGTGGATTGGATAACTGGATATGTAGTATATAACATGCTCGGTTTTTCCAGAATTTTGAATTACTTATAGCTAGTTAGTGGTGTTTATTTTATCTCTCCTCTGATATTTCAGTTAGCAATTGGTCTGGTTGTTGCGTTGAATTATCGAAATCCTTTCATGAGCCCATACGATGAATTTCAGGTGTGTAAATTCTGTCTAGTTGTATTTTGGTAATAAGTTGTTATGTGCAGCTATTCTGTTATTAGAGATAAAGCAGAATCAGATATGTTGTTATGATTCTATAATTAGAGATAAGATAGGATTAGCCAGATTAAGATAAGATTAGTTGGGATTATTAAGGTTAGTTGTGATTATTTAGTTAGCGATAATATATGATTCTATGTTAGGGATAAAGTAAGAGGATTAGCCCTATAAATATTAGGCCATTATATGAGATCAAATCAAGCATAAGGAATTATTAAATTCTTGGTTTCTGCTTCTATCAATTTGGTATCAGGGACGCTAGGTTCTGACGACACCAACGCTTCCATAATGGATACAATGGCCATGATCCTAGCTGATTTGCAATCTAAAGTGAGCGACATGATGGTGCAGATGTCTCAAATGTCTTCACGCATCACCGCCCTCAAGAAACGCCACCCACATTTAGTTCTACCGGTGCTTACGTTAGTCACTACCATGCCTGCCATGGTCCAGGTGCAAGCATAGCTCTAGCAAATACAGCAGCAGCAGCTCGAGGACGTTGAGGAGATCGTTGTGGAGATTGAGGAGATCCAGATCTGCGTCCTGCGTCCTCGCCTCCAGCCTTATCTTTGTCTTGACGATGGAGCCCTCGTGGACGTTGAGCGCGCCATGGCACAAGCAGATAAAGCAGAATCAGATATAAGGCCTGTTTGAGACTACTCTATTCCTTTAAAATTTGCTTCACTTCACGGAATTCACTTAGAATCAGACCTAGAGTGGAGTTGTTGCTCCACTGGAGTACTTGCACTTGTTTGGCTTATAGATGGGCTTCAGATTCAAGAATGGTAGAATTTAGTAGGAATATATTATTTTACTCCTAAGTTTATTCATGAATCTCTAATTATATTATTTTTCATATTCATTATATAGAATGTATTAACTTAGTACTCCCTCCATTAACTTTTAAATGACATCGTTGATTTTTCTCACAAACTTTGATCATTCGTCTTATTCAAAAAATTCAAATATGCAAAAATATAAGTTATACCTGAAGTACCTTCAATAATAAAACAAATTATAACAAAATAAATGATGTTTTTTTAAAAAAAATGAATAAGACGAATGGTTAAAATTTGTGATAAAAGTCAACGATGTCATTTAAAAGTTAATGGAAGTAGTACTACATGAAAAATTAATAAATAGTAACTAAAAAGGTGAACCGATAAGTTTATAATGGCATTGGTGGGTAAATTACCCTGAACTCCATGTTTTGTTTTAAAAACTGAATGTGCAGAGCACCTCCTAAGATGCTCCGCAAAAAACGTGGAGCGGAGTTGTGGATCTGCATTTTTCGTGGATCCAAAAATTGAAATTCAACCTGTTTGGCTAGACGTTTGTGGAGTGGAGCTATAATACGTGGAGTAGAGCAGTCTCAAACATGACCATATTGGTATGATTCTGTAATTAGATATAAGATAGGATTAGCCAAATTAAGATAAGATTAGTTGGGATTATTAAGATTAGTTGGGATTATTTAGTTAGCGATAAAACAGGATTCTATGTTAGGGATAAAGTAAGGGGATTAGCCATATAAATACTAGGCCATTATATAAGATTAAGTCAAGAAGCAGGAATTAATAGTTCCTACTCCTTCTACCATTAGTAGTCTGATCAAGAATTTCTCTCTAAACATTACGCAATACATTATATCTTTCAGAAATTCAAGCAGCACCCTAGTGTCAGAAAACTTTTGGAAGGTGGAACAGTTCTTCAGTATGGCGCTCGTACTTTGAATGAAGGTGGTTTCCAAGTAAGATGACATTTCTAAGAAATGAAAGTTTTCTAGTATGTAGATCCATATGTAAGCTGTGTGTAATCCATATTGAGAATCCTGTCAATTTATCACATTACAAGCATTGTACATGGAAATCAGTGCAATGTACCTGGCATTATCTTATTTCTTATCTGGTGCATAGTTTCTCTGGCAGTATGAACTTTGTGGGATGAAGCATGGTTTTGTTATGCTATATCCTTCAATATCTGTTGCAGCTTTTCAGTTGTCATTCAATGGTCTGATATATTATGTTTTCTTTTTAGTTGTTAGTAGGCGTTAGTGTTACTGATAGGGTACTAATGAAGATCATGTAAAATTTCAGTCTATACCAAATCCAGTTTTCCCCGGAGGTGCAATTATTGGATGCTCTGCCGGGTTTCTTAATGTTCCCAAAATAAAAGGAACTCATACAGCCATGAAATCAGGTATCTCTTTACAAGATAATTTAAGTTTCATCTTATAGGACTGCCTGTGCACTTCTATGCCAGTTGGTAGTTGCTGGACATCTTTCTTTCACATCCCTCCCTGTCTTAAAGGGTACATTATTCTCACTCGGAAATGGCAAGTTGGGAACTGTAGAGTATGTTGAGAAGCCTTGTACTAAAGGGAGCATGTGTACAACAGGTATGCTGGCAGCAGAAGCAACTTTTGAGTCTCTTGTTAAAGGATCTTCAATGGAACTGTACTGGGAGAATCTCAAGAAGTCGTGGATATGGGAAGAACTCTATACAGCTCGGAATTATAGACCGGTATGTGATTATTTTTTACAAGCTTCCATGAACAATCATATCTGTCTAATTAATATCCAGTCTCGCTCAAAGTGAAGATATGTAGTTTCTGTTTTTCTTTTGTGAAGCTAGTAACCAGAGCATTTATTCCTGTTTGTTACAGGCGTTTGAGTACGGATTTATTCCGGGCATGGCCTTGTCTGCGCTGGAACGGTGAGGCCTCAATAAATATGTTAATACTACTGAACATTCCCCTTCCTTCTTTTGCGATGAAGTCAATACAGAGTTGGTTTGTTGATGCTTGTTTTTTCAATTTTCAGATACATATTCAAAGGAAAGTCACCCTTTACATTAAAGCATGGGAGACCTGACCATGAAGCAACAGATGTGAGTGTTGACGAACTGCGGTTACTTGTAGCTAATGTTTACATTATTTGTTACCATAAATAAAAAGCACAACTTTGTTTCATTTTGTTACATAGTGAGGTTGACCAAACACATCCTTGTGAACAGATGGCCAATCTGCACTCACCTATTCATTATCCAAAACCAGATGGGCAAATATCCTTTGACGTTCCAACTTCTTTATATATGTAAGATCCACGACTAGTATAATGAAGTCCACAATATATCCGTTTATTCTTTATTTGTGATTAAATCCATAATTTTTAATTAGTCAACACTCAACAGTCCTTTGCTGTGATCGGTTTAGAATTTATAGGTGCCATATTTTTTGAGTGAAAATGGGCATTTGTGCCATCAACTCTTAACATTTCTCTGCGAGGTTCTTTTCCTTTCACAATTATGTACTATTATCATGTGTCTTGTTTCTTTTTGTACAGGAGCAACACAAACCATGAGCATGATCAGCCTCCTCATCTCCGGTTGAGGGATCCGACAGTACCAGAAACAGTAAATCTCCCTCTGTATGCTGGACCAGAGTCACGTTACTGTCCAGCTAGAGTTTATGAGTACGCAAATTGTCTTGCCTATTTGAAGCAACATCTAATCTCCAACAGGAAGTTGCTAATCGCTGCTTGCATACCTGTTCTCTTGCAGGTACGTCTCTGACGAGAACGGCCACCAGAAGCTTCACATAAATGCTCAAAACTGTCTTCACTGCAAAGTATTTCCCACCCTTGGTTCAGTCGTTCATGGATACTGCATTCTTATTACCTGTAACTTAATGAAATGCTGACGGGATCTGCAGGCTTGTGACATCAAAGATCCAAAGCAAAACATGGAGTGGACTGTTCCAGAAGGTGGAGGAGGGCCTGGCTACACAGTAATGTAGACATTAGCAAAATTCCGATCCAATGGAAAGTTGACACCAGTAACCGAAAGGTCTAAAAACTGTCGAAAAGAGAAGATAAAGGTCTAAACTATAGTCATGTATGATGATGTATCCATCGACAACATTTAAAAACTGTCTCCTTTCTGGATAAAGGCAACTTGCATAATAATTGGGTTCAGTTTTTGGTTTCTATTTCCCTTAAAACCAAATTTGTTAGAAACCGAAAAAAAAAGATTGCTCTAGTCAGAAGAGTTTCAGATGATCTAGCTTTCGTACTTGATTTGATGAGTGCTCGTGTTTCTCTTTTGACACAGCGTTCTTTTTTTATGTACCTAGCTTTGTCCCAGAAATCGATTTGGTGTGTGTTCAACTGAATTGCTGCTGCTTCCAAGCTTCGGTCTGTCAGATCAGATGCTTTCCTCTCGAATCGCAACGTAACGAAAAAGTTTTAGTCAATTAGGCACAGTGCGCAGCAAACTGACATGATGCTTTGCTTGCTTCCTTGGAGAGAATACTTGGACAGACCAGATCACAGACGTAAGGAGAGAAACACAGCACAAAAATGCACAATCCTAGCCACATCTCAGCTGTTATTGGGAGCTTAGTTTAATTAACAAATATAGAAAACGAAAAACGGAAAAGAGATAGACTTCAGATTATCTCTACCAGCTACCAACTGTAAGGGGACATTCAGAGGTTCAGCTACCAAATGGGCCAATGGGCACAGCCAGATCAGCAACAAAATCACACCAGGTTCCCCATGAAAACTCAATTCCTGAATCAAGGTGAGCATTGTATGCAGATGAAATTGAGACCAAATAGTCATTGCTGCAAAGAGAAACGAATCACATTCCCTTCACACTAAATGCAACCAGATCTCTGATTGAGCATTAGAGGGAAGGCGAGCCAGTATGATCAGAATTCAGAAACATCAACAATTACATAATGAATTGATCAAAGGGAAAATAATTTAGATTTCTCAACAATGAGGACTCATACATCGTTTGCAGCTACAAAAGAGTACTACCAATAAGCACACTCGAGCTATCTGTTCATAGCCTACCAAGAAACCGACAGATTAGCAACAGGATGCTACATACGTGCTTGCATTCTGAATAATATATTTGACGACGAAAAGGGACCAATTCAATGCAAATTTGCAAGTTTGCAAATGCAGCGCCTATCGTCAATTCAGTTTCCCTTCTCCCCCGCGCCGTCGTCGCCGTTGGCCTCGGCGAGCTTCTGCTTCTCGGCCTTGAGCTCCTCTGCTTCCTTGATCCAGAGCTCGGCGAAGTCGCAGTTCTTGTACCTCTCGAACCATGGCCCGCCGGAGGTGTAGTGGATGGCCTTGGGCTGGGTGGCCGGGTCGGCGGGGTCGACCTTGTTGTGGCCGACGAGGAAGTTCCAGGCGAAGGGGAGCTCGCCGATCTCGTCGTCGTCGAGCCAGGCGAAGCGGTGGAGGAAGGCGCCGGTCTGGGTGCTGACGGCTTCAGGGGTGAGCGCGGCGACGTTCTTGGGGTGGCCGCAGTTGTAGAGCACCATGGACGACCAGTTCTTGCGCGGGTAGACGGTCTGGATGGCGCCGTCCATCTTGGTGGGCTCGGCGGGGGCGTACTCGTGCTTGACGCATGCGACGGCGAGGCGGGCGTCGGCGTCGGCGTGGGGCACGCAGGCGAGGAGCTCGGCGAGGTCGCCGAGGTAGAGGAAGTCGCAGTCGACGAAGAGCGCCCAGCCGCGGAAGCCGGCGAGGTAGGGGGTGAGGAAGCGGGTGAAGGAGAACTCGGTGCTCTCGGTGGGGCCCCGATCGCGCCAGTACAGCCCCGCCGCCCGGAGCTCCGGCTGCCGGATGGGGCGCACGTCGACGGGCACCGACGCGTGACGGAGCAGGCTGCGGCGGCAGACCTCGTACGCCTCGTGCTCCCGCGGGTCGTACCCGACGAACACCCGGAACGGCTCCTCCGGCGTCGGCAACGGCGACGGCGACATCTAGCGGAATGGGGTCTCGGGATCTAATGGCCAGTGAAATGGGATCGAGACGGCGAGGTGGTACTAAAACTAGAGATCGCCGAGGAAGAGGGAGGTGGCCATGGATTTCGGATGGCTGTTTCCGGTCACTGCCGCGTGGGCCCGTGTATTGCGGGGAGCGAGGTGGGCCCGTGTGTCAGTGAGGTGGACGAACTGTGGGCTGTGGGCGGCCAGCAGGGAGGCAGCGGCGGTGAGTCTGTGGGACGCGTCGGTGATCGCGGCGACGCGGCCGCCGCGGGGATGGGCGTCGCGTCGACGAGTCGTCGTGTCGGGCTCTGGCTTGCTTACCAAGTTGACGTGTGATTGCGTGGCTTGATCTAGCCCGCTAAGCCGAGCGGCCACAGCCCACAGGCCACGGCCATCCGCGCCATTGCGGTCTTCTTCCCAATGTCGAACTGCTGATAGATCCGCAAGCTGTTTTCATGGGTTGTGCCGCCGAACAGGCCCATCCCGCCGACCTGCAGTTGGGCTGCAAGCCTGACCGGGTCAGGTTTTGGGTTCGTCGTTCCGTTCGACCGTGGCCAAACACCCGGTCCGCTCGCGGGGCGCGCCGCGCGGAGCCGGGGAGGCTGGCCGGCCGAGCGAACAAGGCGGTGGCAGACTGGCAGCACGGTGGCGAGCTCCTCCTCCTGCTCGTCTACTCGCTACGCCCGCCACAACAGCTTGTGGCGGACCACCGGGAACCCCCTCTGGTGCGTTCGTCGGGCAGGTGGGGAAGAGAACCGAGACAGGCGGGCAGCGGGACTCTCCTCCTGCCCTCCTCCCTCCTCACCGGCGCCGCGCCGCTGCCCCCTTCCGCCGCGGCTAGGTTCTATTTGTAGGGGCGAGGATACCACCTCGGATCACGTAATGGCGATGGCTTGGTACTCCCTGATGCACCCTTTCCCTTCCCCTTCCCCTCCCACTGATGATCAATCGCGTTGCAGCAATTACTGTCGCTTGTGTGGTTGTGCCTAGTTTTATCTTAGAACCGAGAAAATTGAGGTTAGTTTAAATTCAGGGCGTTAGGACTGTAAATTTTGCCCAACAAGGTCATTTTACATATTTATTCACTCCAAGTAATCCGACAAAGTTCTAGTTCACGACTGGGCAGAAGTATAATTGGGATTGGAAAGGTTTTAGAAAAGGATTCTGGGAAACTGAGTGAAGGGATTGATTATATTTGCTTTATAGTTTGAATATTATCAGTTGTCTGTTGAAGTTTTTTATGGATAGTTGTTCTTCACGTGTCCGACCCATATATCTTTTTTTTGCTCGTTTAGGTGAATTGATGCCCAACACCATTCTTTCAGTAAGCAGGCCTCTCCAATAATCAAGCACTTCAACTTAAGTTGGTTATGTTTCTCGTCAGTTGACTTCACAGATGTTGTAGTGCTTTATATTAGTTAGTGTGCATATTTTTTTGGTTTTACTCATATTAAATATGACCATGTTGCACTTGTAGTTAATGAGTTTGCTTGCATGCAGCGGTATATGAGTCCAAAGTGACCTCCCAATGACCCAATCACCAAAACATCAACAATTAGCATCCAAAGACATTAAGCCTAAAAAGTCAAGAAATATGGAACCAGAGGGAGTATTGTGCAATACATGTTTATTTGGGTAGCTTCTACAATGAGTTCTACAAAACAGTTTCTATCGAACAAATTGTGAAATCTGGAAGTCAGGTAATTTCAACGGGAAGAGGCGAAGAGCAGAAAATTACCTGGCAGGGTTGCATGTTACACGCAATGTTACAAAAGGGCCGAATGCGGAGATGAAACTTCCCTGATTTGTAAATCTTATTACATCTTTAAAATAATGATACTCTCTGCATAAACCCTTCAAACTATTGTGAACTTTGACTAGGACTTTGATGGTGATATGAATTGATGGCATCTATGTAAGTGAATGATTATTTTGTTTTTGAACAATCTTTCATCAATCATATCCAGCTTACACTATATCATCATGTAACATTATTTAGGTCAGTAGTCAAATTGTTATAGGTGTCATGTAAGGTTGGTTCATTAATCTTTAAAGTAGGCTTTAGTATATACTTCAATTTATGTCTGGTGAAGCAATGATAATATATTTGAAGGAGGCATCCTCTTGAGCAGGCTCAAAAGGGTGAGCTATATTGTTTGATGTGACATGTGTAAAATAGGATAAGGAGGATTACCTTGTGAAACCCAAGCTAACATTTTTATTTTTCAGTTTGTTTATACTCTATATGCGGCAACTAAACTAGCAATATTGTGCTTATTTCTACTTGCTTCAATACATAACAACTCTATAGTCTATAGTACCATGACTGCCAATTCTGTTATATACATGTGAGCATGTGTATGCCAATTGCCAAATAGTGTTGAATTTCCCCCTGAGAAATAAGGAAACATGTGGAACTATTTTCAATGCTGGTTCCTCTGATTCTGTTTTTTTTTCCTTCTTTTTTTTCTTTACCCTTTGCAAGGTAATTTTGTATATGTAAGAGTTTATGATGTGTGGTATGGTGACTTATTTGGAACAAATATGTTATGTTTCATCTCTTCTTAGTATGCCTATACTACATCAGTTTCTGTCCATATGTTTATTTCAGGTGAAGAATCTTAGACTGGCATTTGCTATTTGAGTAGCTGCTTGACTCTTATCAGACTCCAGCTTATCAAACCATGATGCACAACTTGGTGAGAATCTTCCTATTTTTGGCTATGTGGTGATAATTTAAAGGTTTCCTTTAATGGTTAATATGTAAAATTTGGACACCTAATCTAGCTTGTAGTTTATATTATCTCCATCAAAGTTGTGGCAATTGTAAGTATGGTCTGTGAAGATGACTTGCATGGCTAGAAAGTCACCCGAGTTTTTATGCTCATATGTTCCTATCAGTCAACAGTAAGGTTTTGATATATCGGGATTCTTTATCACAGTTCCTACTGGAGCGTGCAATTTCCTTGTGGGCTCCAAAGCCTCCCTCGTGGTTATCTAATCAACCACCTGGCCCGCTAGCCCTAACACTTTTGTCATAACTTAGTAGATTATATAATGACACACCTCCAAGATTGGGCTGACAATGAAAGATGGTGTAGATGGACATGAAAGTAAAATGATAAAACACATCCTTTTCTAAAGAAGTGGGACTACACCAATTTCGAATATTTATATTCTACATTAGCTGTGCCTAACTGACCTGAAATCCTGTATGTGGTACAGGATGCTCATTAAAGATCCCCTAATATCACAATCGTTAGCCATTTTTAGCATCCGTATATTAAATTGCTTGAAATCTTTATCATGTAGCTTGGTTCCTGTTTATAACAAGGCTAGTTAGTAGTTAGTGCATGCAATAATTCATAAAATCTTGCAACCGGATTCCTTCACAAATTACTTTTATAATTGTAGAGATATTGATATGCAATGCTTAGAACAGAGCACTGTTCCAATGCAGAAGTCTAGGGTACAGAGTAAAGGGGAAAAAGAAGGTGGTGATTATTGTTTTGTATAGGAACGGGGTCCCATGGCAATGTTAACTATGGTAAAGGGGTGGAAGGGTTGGTTATGAGGCCATGTGCAACGGGAGGGCACAAGTGGGGAACAGGGGTTGCACGGGATAACATGGGAGCCATGTCTCTCCATGTTGCCTACTGAGTATTTGTGTGTATCTCTCATTCTTGGTTGGACTCCTCTGGCATGGGAATAAGTGAATAACTACCAACAACTCACAATTGCCCCACTTCTACTTCACATCTCTTACATTTTTCCTACCTATATTAGCAACCAAGATAAATGGAAGCTTTACTATTTCCTCCTTTTTCAATTTTACTTTTGTCAGCCCTAAGGAGAATGTGGAAGAGAATTCATTCCCTCAGATGTGATACTTTGTTTGAGCTTGTTATTTGACAAAGTGGATAAAATCTGATTCCTGTGAATGCTGCCAAGTAGTCAGCTTTAGTTTGAAGTATTATGCTATCGTGCCATTCTGTTATTCCTACTGAAACCAGATGAGTTGCTGAAGAGGCCATGTGTGCTATGGCTATGGAGGTAGGATCCTGCATGCTGGCAGTAAAGTTTTGCAGAACCTAACATAAACGGACACTGGAAACAGTTTCCTAGTGCACTACAGCATTGGTGCGCTCGCCTAATCATGAGACAAGACAACCAGAGCAATGGTTGCAATTCTACATGTAATTGAGCACATTAAGGTGAAATGGACTTCTAACTGACAATTCTTTTGTGTTTTTGTTCACTTTGTACTGCCCTGTAATGACAGTAATCCTCAAGTATGTGCTTTATGTGATGGTACCTTTTGTGAAACTGTAGGGAATCTCTGCTGTAACCATGATGTACAAGAGAAATGTTGGCACTTTAACCTAATGAGAAGTAAGCTAGCAGTTTGGATTATCACATGGACTATGCGTTTATTTGAGTATGTCTGAGATGCCCATGATAAAAACAACTTGGCGATTGGAAGCTGAGATGTGTAAGTTGGGATATATAGTTTTAGTCCTGCCAGCCTGCCAGGTATACCTGTGACTTTTATCTGCTTTTAGTTAAATCGCAGCCTAGATGCTGGCACTTCAGCTTCCCCATCACTCGAGTGGTCAGTGGTATCAATCTGGCATCCGTATTTGAAATCTCTCACGTATTGTACACATTCTTTTATACAAGATTTCTATCGTCCAGTTACACCCACTGTCTTTTTTCCTGTTTACAGGTGATGCGTATTTGACTACATGCCAGCCTCTATAACCTGAAGTCTTCAGGGAACTTGTATTATTGCGTACAAATGCTCACAGTCACAGGGACAACCAAATTGGCCGGCTATCTTTCATTGTGGTCGTTGAAGTATTGTTGTCAACAGTTGGTCCTAACTTCACTTGTTGGGTAGGTGCTGCTAAAAGGTTAATGGAAGTGCACCATTTAGCTAGCTTTGTACAGATGCACACCACACAAGGGTTTATGGAGGGGCAACAGTTGGCAAAGATTAACATCTTGAGCCATTGACAGCTCCATGCTGGACACAACAATCTTGGATTTTTGCTGTAACAGAAACGGTCCTACTCTCATGCACAGGCTAAAGCCAGTTGAAGCTTTTCCCTGAAGAAAGAAGCTTCCTTTTTTCTGGAATAAGGTCAAGCTAATCTTTGATTAACTCTACGAGGTCAGTTGATCTACGGGTGTTAATTTGGCTTTGTTAAAGACATTGAAGGAATCCTGCCTCTGATCTGCCAGGATCGATGCTGTTTCTTCAGGGGCAAGTCCTAATGATATTCAACGAGCTTCACACTCACGTCTCGGCATGTGACTCGACCGGTTGTATACGCAAGGTTTGTGGCTAACCAACCTCATGATCTCGTACGTGGTCCAGCTGGGTACAGAAGCTAACTAGACTTGTGGTTTATCTTTCAAAGATGGATCTGCTTAATTAGTTACTTCCAAGTTTGAAGAGGACAAATGAAAAAGATGTCTAATTCAGATCGTCTCCGGCAACACGGGACCCTGATAATGTATGAGTTCAGTCGGATCATCATCCATCGCCACTGCTCACCGGCGTGCAGTGGGAGCCGCCCTCTGGACCATGGTCACATATATAGCAAGGGGCTGTTTGGTTGCATATATCTCTGATCTGTTCACTCGTTGATTAGTCATAGCAGACAAAGTTTGCCCAACCCCACCTCCATTGATTGACAGAGCTCATACTGTCTAATTTCTTTTCATAAATGATCGCACGTGCCACTACAAGAAGCTGTGCAGGTAATCCATCAGGTGCTTTGTTTTGCTAACTAATTATACAAATTTATACAAAATGTTGCAACATAATTAAGTTTATCTAGATTCTAGCTATTACACCAGCCAGATACATGTTCCAGTATAAATATTGCAATCAATTTTCCATATTTTTTTACAAACAGTAAGTAATTAGAGTTCTGTTTTTGAGCTTCTCTGATCACAAAAACTCCCAGGTATCCCCGCGACAGGGCCTTCAAGGGATAAACTGAAATGCTCGTTCTTTTGGTAATTCTTGGTGCAGGCAGCTGCCATGCATGCATATATAACATAAGTTTATAACTAAGCTAGCCTTGCAGCTTTGTGTGACACTGACACCACCACAGAACACGACACACGGAGCTCCCGGCGTTGCAGGGAACCCCCCCACCCCCCCCCCCCCCACCCCCCCTACACACACACACACAATTTTCCTCTCTTTTTATTTGTTTCAGCTGTGCTGCACTGGAAAAGGTGCCTGGAATCGCCGCAACTTTACATGTCTCTCTCTCTCTCTCCCCTATGCAGTTACACCCAAAATAATAAAATTAGAGGGATATTAAAAAACAATAATAGAGGCAACAGATCAAAAGAAACTAGCACATCATGATGTCGCTATCAGGCGGCATATTAAGCCATTAATAATTTAGGTTTGCATACTTGTGCCGCTCCGAAACGCTTCTCCTTGTTCTTATCATTTGAGCTGGGACCCCATCATTTTAACATCACTTTTTCTTGCACTAGGAATGAATGCTTTTTTCTCTCTTTACCGGTTTGTCACCCTAGGATGGATGATACCTCTCATTCTGCACCTTTTGTTTGGATGTTTTTTTTGCACCGACATGCACGCATGTATTCTAGCTACTACTTACATGTCAGTTTTAATTTGCATAAAACCCATCGAATTTTAGGGTAGAAACTCTTGTATGAAAGCAATATAATATACTGCACTTACTGTATCATACTATTTTGTGTATGCTTGACATTTTAGTCGATGACATGCCGCTCTATAACTCAACAAAATATGGTTAGGTGTTTAATAGTCTCCATCTTAAGCCTGTTATATATAGTGCTGTACATATTGAACCACTATTCACAGCAATTAAGGGGATGGGTACGTGACCAAGGGACATATGACTGTTTGGATCTTATTTCAGACAATGCTACTAACAAAGCAATCAATGGATGTCATTTTCAGAAATTGTGTGGCATTAACAGAAATTGTGGGTAACTAGAAGCATGCGAGGGTATAGTAACTACATGGAGATTTGATCATATATCATTTCTTTAGATAGGAATTGAGGATTTACTCTTCATATGATCATTTTTTATAACTATGTTGGTGACCCTAATTAAAAGGTCCCTGGATTAATTTAATGTCATCTTCTAACATAAAGACCACCGAATGCAAACTATCTTTTATGTATGCATGCTTATAAAGACTTGGAAAGCTTTGCTGATGTTCTGCGTGATGTACTTGATTGGCATATGAATGTGTCAACGAAGCCACAAACATCAAACCAATTAGCCAACTACGGTTTCTCAAAAGTGAGTATGGAGCCAAAAAAAAATGATTCACTATAGGCTGATCTAACTATTATTAACTAATCATTTAAAATTTTAAAATAATTTCATAACAATTTGATGAAAATTCAATAAAATTAAGGAGCTAGCCCTGGCCCTAGTGCTCAAGCCCAGGGCGCCACCCCACGCCTGCATCTGCCCTGACTTCGGGTACCCCGCTGGAAAAATATATAGAGGATGTACAATTTTGTTGATAAAATTTGTGCTACCAATCACAAAATTAGAATCGAACTATTTTCCTTAGGTTTCTCTTTTGCTTCATGTTGTCCCTCTTGCCCTGAAGAAATTAAAGAGTGTTCCGTATATGTGAAATCTGACGGTGCACTTGTGATGATGTTCCCATCTATAAGATAATTAAAAATAGACATTGATGCATTTTTTTAAGATTCTGTACACTAATATTATGGCAGATGCTGTGTATTTTATTATATATTTGATATTGTGAACTTGACAAACAGTGATAACAATAACTGATCAAGACACATGTGCGTGCCATTTCATCAACCGGGACATTAAGCATGCAGCATGTAATAAAGATACTATACAAAAATGCAACATTATTTTGCTCTTTTAATCTGTTTCCCATGTGGCTGACTTTGTTTGCAGGAATTAATCACCAAGTATTGTCATTACAAAGAAATGATATTGCCAGCGATATATATACAGCAGTAACACTTAAAAAAACAAATCTTGTGTGATTGTTCAAAACAATCTGATAAATTTATGTCTAGAGTGATCGTCCTTTTTTACAAAGACCTGAGATAAGCTAGTTTCTCATGCACTTCAAGTAGTATTTCTTTATGCATATAGAGTAGAGATTTCACATAAACCAGAGTAACTCTTACGAAGATCCACCCAGATCTTGGTCGCCAAAGAGGTCAATTTGCTTTGAGACTTGAGAGCACAGTGTACACTTTCACACATCACCAAACCTGGCGATCAGAAAAGCCTGTGTAACACTGGGTGTTGACTTAGCGAAGTTTCTCGAGTTTTTTCAGTAGTGGACAGTGTCCAGCGCTCAAGCAACAGCATCTCGTGAACCGTGGAGTCACCGCACATGCCGCCGGGCCAGTGTAGTTCTTGCAGTGTGCATAGCCAACATTTTCCTCCTTTCTCTCTCTCTCTCTCTCTCTTTTACCTTGTTACCCTTGTTCGATCACTTTGCCATCTTTTACGTGGACAAACGTTAGTGTTGGTTCTCTTCTCCTCTCACCAAAAGAATCTTCTGCAGCTAGCTCTGCATGAGAGGTTGCCTTTTCCATGCACAACTCCTTTGCAATAGGAAAATTCTAAAGTAATTCTAGATGATTTCAATTGAATTTTATTTTATAAAAAAATTGTAAAACTCCCGTGTTTATCAGTTTCGAATATATCAGTTTATGTAGCTTAGCATGCGTGTTTAGAAAAGAGACGGGTGTTGTCACTAGTCTAGTTTTTTTTACGTCCATGCATGTTTACTCTACACATGCAGATATATGCTGCTGCTACAGGTTTGTACTACACTGTATTTACAGATAGATCTCAACAGGTTGGCAGATGAATTTGTCCTCCTCCTCATTGAACATGTGATTTACCTCCATGGCAGGATAAAAAGGCCAGTGGTAAAAAAACAAAGGAACAAATTAAAGGGGGGATCACAAATAGGAAGGCAAGGTGGCATTCACTACAACAAAACAGGCAACTTCCGTCGGCCAAAGCCGACGGAAGTTAGCCCTTTCCCGACGGAAGAAGCCAACTTCCGTCGGCAAAACGCTATCTTCCGTCGGCCTTTGGCCGACGGAAGCGCGGCGACGGAAGTTAGCTAACTTCCGTCGGCCGCCGACGGAAGTTAGCTAACTTCCGTCGGCCGCCGACGGAAGTTAGCTAACTTCCGTCGGCTTGACGTGGCCGACGGAAGTTAGCGCCGAACACTGCCACGTCACCAGGGGGGCTTTAACTTCTGTCGGCCAGGCTGGCCGACGGAAGTTAGGGGCAGCTAACTTCCGTCGGCTTTGACCATAGCCGACGGAAGTTAGCCTTTCTGCCCACGTGGCCGAAACCAGCTAACTTCCGTCGGCTATGGTCAAAGCCGACGGAAGTTACCTGGTATTTTTTTTTATTTTTTCCTGGTTCCCCTACTCACACTCACATCCAACCACAATTTCACATACATTCACAATACACATCCAAAATCACATTTCACATCCAAAATCACATTCAAACTTCACATATAACATCCAAAACCACATCTCACATCCAAAATCACATCCACACTTCACACATCACATCCAAAATCACATAATATAACTGAATTCACATCCAAAGTCACAGTAAACATCTGAATTCACATATAACATCCAAACTCACATACAAATTCACAAAACACAGCGAGAGCCACATACAAAGTCATATTTGTCCATATACTCACTGATCGCCCACATTTGGATCGTGGGCGCCGCCGCTGCCTCCTGCTTCGTTCACATTTGCCCCGGAGGCTCCATCCTGGCCAGGCGTACGGAAACACTGAAGAAATAGACAAAATTAGAAACGAACTCAACTACACTTCTAAACGCTAACTTAGGTATTTAGGAGGTACCTCAGGTGATGTAGGAGATAGTGGTGGTGGCGGGGGAGGTAGTGGTTGGAACATAGACATGTCAAATCCATTGTTTTGCTGGGCTAGTTGCTACACATGTTGTAATGTAATCAGTTAGTTCTAAACCTATTTCTGAATACTTTTGAACTGCAACACTCTAAAGTAAGCTTACTTGGATCATCGCATGTTGTTGTGCTAAGCAGGTGGTATAGTACTCTTGTTGTTTCCTGTTGTGCTCGTTTACCCGCCTCAATTCCTCCCTCATCCGAACCATCTCCGGGGTTTCTTCTGAGCGACGACGGCTGGAGCCAACTCCGACGGAGCTCTGCGACGACTGAGCTGACTTCTGAGCTCTCACCGCTCTCGAGTCAATAACTCCATTGAACATGGAGTACCTGCAACATTAACAGGGGTTAGTTACCATCACAATACCATACACAAAACATTAATAAAAACATTGTCTCACCGTCCATGGCTTTTGCCACCTCCGCTGGAGTACACGGCCATTTGGTCCACAGGTTCTCTCCGCCAATCATAGTTCTCTCCATGGAGTCGAACCATGTGTTCACCATACTGCGCCTGCAAAAAACATGTCCGATTAGCTAGACGCAGAAAAATGAAATTACGTGAACTCTTAATAACATCTCACCAAATGGTCCGTGGCTGTCTGGCTACACAAGACATCTGGCTGTGCCGGATCGCTTCCTTTGTGACCAGAGGTATACACCTCTATGTCACTTGGCACGTTGCCAGATTTAGCTTCCTGTGCATTAGAAATGAGTTAGTCGCATTACAATGTATCTATAGCTAGAGAGTGACAGATCGGTCTTACCAAGCGTTTAGCGTGGCGAATATGTTCGTCGGCACCATATCTGTGCTTCGGATCCGTCCCGCGGCATTGTCTTTTCTGCTCGGAAGTCTTCTTAAATGCGGCTGAAGACCAAATCTTGCAGAATTCAAAATAGGCATCCTCGCGGTTTGCCAACCACGGAATCCTCACCTGAACAGAGATGCTATTTGTATTATATGACAACAAATCTCAACAATCGAAGAGGTAAAAAGTTAGAATTGTTTACCGAACGGTATTCTTCTTCAGTCAAATAGACTGACGATGAGCCCGTCGCCTTGCTCATTCGTTGCCCTAGCTTCTCCTTGTAGTAAGCATTGTTCGCTTGAATGCGGGCATACGAAATGGCGTCCTTCACCACCTTATGCGCATTGTTGTTGAAGACTACAAGCGCATGGTTATGGTGATTGCCGACTTCTGGCAAGCAAAAGCGTAACTGCAAAAATAATGATTAGTATAGTGTTGTAACTCGAAAATTCTAAAAGAAAATTGAAAAAACACTTGCATACCCAGAAGTCATGAGACACCGCCCCCTGAGCAGTTCCGTGGCGCCCGTCAGGAGCGAACCGGTACTGGTCCCATGTTTGGCATAGAACCCGCTCACCGGTCGGCATTGTCAGCATCCCTGGGTAGTGCAGACGGCACAGGTTACCCAATATCTGGTTAACCTGTCTGACCCTCGAAGTGCCGTCGAACCGAGAGTCAATCCAAGATCTAGAAATACATAATAAATAAAGTTAATTAGTTTAGTGAAAGAAATTTTTTGAAAACAAAAGCAAAACAACAGAAGAGTATTACACTTACCCGTCACCAACAGGCGTAATCTCGATCTTGGCTCCACCGGAAGAGACTACTGGTGGAGCGACCAAGTGACTCGTCCTGAAAGTTACCGAGGACCCGCCGGCAGCCTCAGCACCTTCCTCCTGACCCGCACCCTCCGGGAGATCCCCCTGCCCCGCACCCTCTGGGTCATCCCCCTGCCCCACACCCTCTGGGTCATCCCTCTGTGCCGCACACTCTGGGACATCCCCCTCTTGCCCGCCACCCACCGGCCGATCATCCTCATGACCCGCACTCTCCAAGTGTTCTTCCTCCTACAAAACAGTATTGAAACAATTAGTAATAGTTTATAACTGGCATAAAAAACAATCTGAAAGTTACCTCCTCATATAGTTGAAATGCAATAGGCCGACCAATTAATGTCGGATCTATGCATCTCAGGAGCTGCTCTTGACGACGTCTGTTTGAAGAAGAGGAACTACCCTGGAATAGGGTGTCCTCCTGACTCGTCGGTGTACTCGCCGGAGTACTCGCCGATGAACTCCCCAAGCGGAAGAGCTTCCTCGTGACACTCTTCTTATTTTTCGACATCCTGTTCAAAATAAGCACAAACAAGCATTTATTAGTAAAGAAGGTTTGTACATATGAAAAAACATGTAATATGAAGTATATTGCATATCCATGTATCAAAACAATTACTTGTCAATTATCATCAAAATCAGGATCAATTTGTCCTTTTCTCCCCAAAGCACGCCATGTTACTTTTTCTTCTTATGTTGGTGTTTCCTTTTCTCGGGAACTGCCACATCATTAGAATCGCCGAGAAAAGAATCTGTCGACGATTCTGACTCTACATTAAACGAAGTCGGCAATTCATCATCTTGATAAACCTCATCGACCTCTTCAACCTCCAATTGATAAGCGTCATCACTAGGGGTTTGTAGACGTTCCCGAGGATTCACTTTGTAGACTACCCACCAAGCACTTAGTTTTTCACATGGGTAGGGCATATAATACACCTGCTCGACTTGATGAGCAAGGACAAAATTGTCGCAACTAGATAATCGTTCCGCGTGTTTGACTTCAACCATCCCAAATTGGTTTTCACGAGTACCATGTTTAGGGTCGAACCAATCACAATCGAAGAAGACTACTTTAATCTCTTTATTCCCGGCAAATTTGTACTCGATTATATTTTTGATGATTCCATAATACATAGTTTCGTGTCCTTGTCCATCAACGACCCTTGTAACAACACCAGTATTAGTTGTTGCCGCTAGAGGTCGATATGCTTCAAATATAGTTGAACGGAAGCGGAAACCATTAACATCGTAGCGACCGTAACTTTTGGCACTAATACTCCCGTAAGAGAGCTGTCGCAAGTCTATATGTACATTGTCAGCGAGCACGCACTGCAAATCATAAGAGATTATAAGATAATTAACCCAGTAGAGTAAAATAATACGTGTCAGAAAAGGTAAGGATTTACATGTTCTCTGAACCAAGTGAGAAAACTAGGCCCGCCATTTACTCCTTCTCGACGCAATTTATCTAATTGCTTCTCCGTTGGTTGACGACCAGATGGCAAGTATTTCGAATCAAACATACTGTCAATGTAACGAATAGGTAAACAAACGGGTATAAAATTTGGAGGTAAAATATAAAACTAAAACGAATCACTTACGCGAAATATTGTTCTATCTCTTCCATATTTGAGTACATGTAGAGCAAGGCATTTGTTCGTTCTTCCTGAGTTACATAATATGTCGTGGAAACACCAACAGTTATGCCCTTCCACCCAAATATTTGGAGATCACTACAAGGATGGTCTTCATCCATATGGTACCGTGTAGCAGGTGTGTTGACATTGTGATGCTCAGCGAAGTATACACTAGTGAAGTATGCTATCTCTTTCAATTTAAATTCTTCTGCGATGCAACCTTCAACTCTGGCCTTATTACCAACCATCGCTCTAAGCTTCTTTAGGGACCTTTCAATATGATACATCCACCTATATTGCACAGGGCCACCTACCTTAGCTTCATATGGCAGATGAACCAGTAAATGTTGCATTGGATTGAAGAACCCTGGAGGGAATATTTTTTCCAGTTTACATAAAAGCACCGGGATCTCTTTCTCTAGCATCTCCATCATATCTTTCTTAATTTCTTTCGCACAAAGTTGTCTATAAAAATGGCTCAGCTCAGCTAACGCCTTCCACACATCATCATTCAGGTACCCACGAAACATTACAGGAAGGAGTCTTTCCATTATTATGTGGTAATCGTGACTTTTCAATCCATTTAATTTCCCTGTCTTCAAGTTCACAGCTCTTCTAAATCCTGCGGCGTAACCATCTGGGAATTTCAAATTTTTCAACCACCTCATTACTTGTTTTTTTCTTTAGGTTTTAAACAAAATGGGGCACGTGGCTTGCCACCACTATTCGTCAACTCAAGGGTTGGTCGATTACAAATCTCAGCTAAATCTCTTCTCGCCTTTACATTATCTTTTGTCCTGTCAGTAAAATCCATACATGTACTTATAATGCTTTCACCAACATTACGTTCCTGATGCATAACGTCAATGTTGTGCATCAGAATTAGTGATTTGACGTACGGCAGTTCCCATAAACCACATATGTGGGTCCAATTATGTTCGGTTCCGAATCCTACAAATCCATCCTCATTTTCATTAAGGACCAACTCATTCAGCATATCAGCGATTTCTGTACCATTTAAACGCCTTGGTGGTCCCTTTACAACAATGCTGTCCTTCTTGAAATTGTTCCTCTGTAACCTAAATGGGTGATTCATGGGCAAAAAGCATCTATGGCAATCAAAGTAACAAATCTTTCCCCCGAAGTTCAGACGGAAACAATCTGTGTCCTTTGCACATATCGGGCATGTCAACCTTCCATGACAACTCCAACCAGAAAAAATACCGTATGCCGGAAAATCGTGGACCGACTACAGATACGCAACTCGAAGATTGAATTTTTGTTTCTGGTCATAGTCATATGCTTCAACTCCTTTCCACAATTGTTTCAACTCTTCAATTAAGGGCTTCAACATCACGTTTAGTCGTGTTCCAGGATGATCTGGACCGGGTATAATGAGACACAGGAACATAAATTCATATTTCATACAAAATGAAGGTGGAAGGTTGTATGGAATAGCAAACACGGGCCAACAAGAGTACGACGATGCCGTTACATTGAAAGGCGTGAATCCATCAGTTGCCAACCCGATGCGAACATTCCTTGCATCACTAGCAAAGTCTGCATCAAAATCATCTAGAGCCTTCCATGCCGCACCATCAGATGGGTGCACCATTACTTCATTATTCTCACGTACACCTTCTTTATGCCATCGCATATGTCTAGCGGTTTTCTTTGATAGAAACAATCGTTTCACCCGAGGTGTAAGAGGCATGTAACGAAGTTGCTTATGAGCAACCTCTGTCGTCACCTTCTCTCCGTCTTCATTTACGACCTCTACGAATCTCGGTTTACCACATTTTAAGCATTTCACCTCATTACTATGTTCTTTCCAGAACAACATACAATTATCTCGGCACACATCAATCTTCTCATACTCCATACCGAGAGCAGAAAGCATTTTCTTTGACTGATACATGTCTTTCGGCACCTTATGGTTCTTAGGAAGGATATCGCTGATCAGATTCAAGAGCTCCTTATAACAATTGTTTGAAAATGCAAACTTTGACTTAATAGCCATAATACGAGTCACGAAAGCGAGAACGCTTACGGTGGTGTGCTCATGCAATGGCTCTTCTGAAGCTCGAAGGATGTCGAAAAACTTTTGAACCTCCGGTGTTGGAGGATCCTCGGGGTTTGATTCAAACTCCGGTCGTATAGCATCAACAATCTCATCCATCCTATCGTCAGCAACGCTATCATCTTCTTCTTCCACTACTAATACCGTTTTTTCAAGGCCTGTCTCGCCGTGAAAAGACCAAATTTCATAACCTGGCACGAAACCATATTTACAAATATGCAACGACAACGTCCTCTTGTCTTGCCAACGAGAATTTCTGCACTTCATGCATGGGCACCTCGCGCTAGTGTTTGTTGTCAAAGCGAATGCACGATCAACAAATTTCTCAGCGTTGATTACCCACTCCCTCGTGTGAGCTCCACTTTTCATCCAACCACTATACATCCACCGTCGGTCGTCCTCAGCCATTCTATATGCAAAACATTCATTCAATCAAGAGGCTCGCAACATACACATACCCTGGCCACCCCCCGCCTCTGCCTCCGGACAACGGAGGGGAAGTAGAGGCGGCCGGGCGGCCGACGATGCAAGGGGAAACAGAGCCCACCGGCGACGCGATTCACCATGGCGTCCAGCGGTGACCGCCTGGACGCCTAGTCGGCGCAGGCGATGCCGTGACAACCATGGTCTATAGGAAAAGATAGGTCCTAAACCCACCCAAGAGTGACCGACAAAACGTGGTATTTATGACGAGCCATGAGTCCGAACGAAATTTCAGCAGCATAACCCCGCTGTTCTCCAATTGCACGCCTGATAGTGGTGCAATGGAGAACAACAAGGTTATGTTACTGAAATCTCATTCAGACTCATGACTCATCATAAAACCACGCTCTGTCGCCCACTCTGAGGCTGTCCAAAAAGGGACAATTCCGGACCTGCACATCTCACACGCATGACACGTGTGAGACATGTTGGTCCGAAACGGGTGACGCATAGGTTTCATTACACTATCTACGTTGTTGTCAAATAAAAAATTGCATACGAAAAGGAATATATATAATAAAGTATATATATATAATACTAATCACCCAATGAAATCATTAAAACTATATGCATATGTAGAATAATATAATTAGAATCATATATACATAATATCACAACATATATTGCATATGAAAATAAAACATCGCATATATATGAAACATATTTAAAAGCGTGAAACATACGTAAAATCACATATCTTCTAACCTTAACAACTATATGTATGTGACACCATACTTATCAAGGCGTCGCTAAAGCGTCGCTTTAGCGTCGCTTTAGCGTCGCTTTAGCGGTAGAGCGCTCGGCGAGGGTAAGGCGTCTCGACGCCTTACCCTCCAACGTTGCCCCCGTGCGCAGAGAGGCCTGGTGTGGTGTAGATCTGGCACGCAGAGGTCGGGCACGACGCAGATCGGGCATGGAGAAGCTTGGCGCGAGGCAGATCGAGCACTGAGAGGCCGGGCGCGGCGCGACGCAGCCCTGCGCAAGCGGGGCGCAGCTTGGCGTGAGCGGGGCGCGACCTAGCGCTTGGCCCGGTGCGTGGCCCGACGTGAGCAGGGCAATGAGTGTCGCACGGCCATGCTCGAGCGTGGCAAGGTTCGACGCAGAGGCAAAGAAGAGGGAGAGAGAAGAGGGAAGTCGGGGCGTCTGGACTGAGGGGAGGAGAGGGTGGCGGCTGGAGTGAGGGGAGGAGAGGGAACTGTGCTGAGAGTGTGGGAGATAGTTTAGGGTTTGTAACTGGGCCTTGGGCCTAGTTTGTAACTGGTCTGAGTTTGACTAAAATTATATGAATAAGCTGAATTGAGCTTTAAATATATTATTATACATACTTGTATATTTGTTATTGTAATTTTAACTATATATATATATATATAGTTTTTAGTTTTGTAAGTTATATAAATTGATAAAATTGCAATTTGTTATTATATCATTATTTTTATGATGCTATATTGCTATTAGTATTTAAAATTTACTAGTTATCAATTAATATTTAGTCATAAATACTATTTTTTATATGGGCATAAGGCGTCGCCTCGCCTTGCGCCTTACCGCTTAAGCGGTAAGGCGGTAGTCCACCGCCTCGCCTCGCCTTACCGCCTTAATAATAACTATGTGTGACACATATATATCATCTAACCTTAACAATTTATGTGACACACAATTCACAAATAAAAAGTGAAAAAATAACACATGCATTAACAATTTATTTTCTAATAACACATTAACAATTTATGTGACACATAATTCACAAATATAATAAAAAGTGAAAAAAGAGCCGAAAACATTACTTCGTTGGACGACGAGATGGGCGGCGACGACGGGCGGCGGCGACGACGACGGGCGGCGACGACGAGTGGCGGCGGCGACGACTTGGGGGCGGCGGCCGGAAGGGGGCGGTGACGATCGGGAGGGTACGCGTGCGCGGCGGCGGGCGGGCGGCGGCGGCCGCGGGAGGCGGCGGGCGGGCGGGCGGCAGCGGGCGGGCTCGGGAGGAGGCGGCGCCCGCGGGAGGCGGCGGGCGGCAGCGGGCGGGCTCAGGACGAGGCGGCGCCCGCGGGAGGCGGCGGGCAGTGTGCGGCGGGCGGGCGGGCGGCGGCGGGCGGGCGGCGGCGGGCGGGCGGGCGGTGTGCGGCGGCGGCGGCCGGCGGCGGTGGGCGGCCGGCGGCGGTGGGCGGCCGGCGGCGGCGGGCGGCCGGCGGCGGCGGCGCAGGCTGGGCGCGGGAGGAGGCGGCGGCGGGGAACGGCTACAGTGCGCGCGTACAGGGAGCTAGGGCTCCCTGTACGCGCGCGGTTGGGGAATAAATCCCCCTAACTTCCGTCGGCCAGCATTGAAGCCGACGGAAGTTAGCTAACTTCCGTCGGCTTCAATGCTGGCCGACGGAAGTTAGGGGGATCCGAGCGGCCGCGGAAAATTCCCCGCTAACTTCCGTAGGCCACTGTCAGAAGCCGACGGAAGTTAATTTAACTTCCGTCGGCTCGTGGAGGCCGACGGAAGTTAATTAACTTCCGTCGGCTTGCCCAAAAGCCGACGGAAGTTAATTAGGCCGACGGAAGTTTATCAGTTTCCTGTAGTGATTGTTGTTGTGTGGGCTCCTCCTGGGTATGTCTCATCCTAATTTCCTATCTTCCTTTTTTACCTTTCTCACCATCCCATGTGCAACATTCAGCCTGCCTCATGCCAATTGCCCAAGCAGCTCATAGGATGACAAAACTGTTTAAAATGATTAACTCCGCCTTAATTAGATTTGTTACTGATCGAATTATTGGTGTGCTGACTACTCATGTATTTGTAAGATGGCAGATTGGAACATATAAGCTATGAGTATAAATTTTCAATTTCAATCTAAATAGAATACATATGAAAACCGTGTGAAATTTTAGATGACTACAACTAATACTCCCTCCAGTTTCGTTTCTAAAAAGAAGTCGTCTTGGACATGGTTTTGGATACCAAGGAAAGTTTAATTAATGTGCATTCTTTTTTTCCTAGCTGGAGTACTATTTTAAGAGTAAATACGTCTGGAATACACATAAAAGATACAAAACGATATATTTTTAGAAACTTTGAATATAATCTTAAAACGATCTACTTTTGAAAACCGAAGGAACTATCATTTTTTTTTGAAAACCCAGTCTATACCTGCAAAGTGCATATATATACAACTAATATAAGATGACATGGCTCACATTCATGCAACCTCCACGTTCTCCCATAATTAAACAACAGGAGGCATCAATCCCAGAGTCTTTTTAACCTTTTGTGGCAGACACACCACCCCACGCTTCAACCGTTTTTATACGGATCCCCAGCCGCATCCGTTTGCCAAATGGATCACCACACTGCTGCACATTTTAGCTACAGACACCCCCCCCCCCTGCTGGCTCTAACTCCGAGGCATCCAATTGTAGGGTATCTCACGTACTAGGATCACAATTCTATATTGTTCTCTAGCTTTTTCAGCTTCATAAAAAAGATTATTTATATATATATATATGCATGCCTTTTATGTAATTTTGATTTGCAAATTAAAAAATATTGTTTTTTAAATAACACTTACCTTTGTGTCCGGGAACATAAGGGCAACCACAATGCTTAAGTCTTATGCCCTGTTTGGGAACACAGTTTTTTTAGTTTTGAAAGTAATACTGTAGTATTGAGTAATACTATATTATTATTATATACGGAAAGGTATTTGGCAAATCCATCTGAAATCTCTGTAAAATAAACTACAGTATTAGAAATATTGTACTCAATCTACAATATTGAAAACTTTGATACGAAGCATTTTTTTCTAAAATTGTGGTATTATAAAATGCGGTATTTGTTATGAATGTAGTATAGTGTAGTTTTTGATATACCGTAATTTCCAAAAACCGTGTTCCCAAACAGGACCTTAAATGGAAATAAGAGTGGGACCCACTATAGTTGCCAATAACTATGTTCAATCCTACAATGGTTAAATATACTTGAGAAGATAATATGGTCCCACTTGGATAAATTTTATTAGTGTGTACTAGACATAAGTAAAATATATTAATTGTTTATTTTGTTATGGTGCATCTTAAACTTAATGCTAACTTTTTGTTCATGCATCTTATGTTCACTTCCACAATGGTAAAGACACATTGTTATAGTAGTATTAAATGCTTAAGGTTACATTTTTCTCAACATTGTGGTTGCCCTAACTATGTGTTATATTTTTAAGGTAATAGATTAAAGATTTATTAGGAAATAGAATTCCAACAGATAAACAAATTTTGCTTAATAGTGGCCACTCATCACATATAAGGGGAGGTTAGATGTCTCCAAATGCACCAAAAGACAATAATCATTATTGAATATAAACAATATATATATTCTTACAAGATATAAGATATATATTACTTTCTTTAGAGGAACATGAGCATATCTAAATTCCTATCTTGTACTATCGATCGTTGCTCTAGACGCATAGCCTTAAAACCATTATAATCGATGAGAAACACTAACGATATTATTTTCTTATTAATAGGGAGTACGTTAGTCTTTTGTTTTTATAACTAATTTATCAACTTAATCAAAAAATATTTCTGTGAGACAGATGAATTACATAACTACTGCTACTAGTATATAGTATACTCCAGTATAGTAGCATACTAGCATCATGTATAAAAGGGTGGTTTAATTAGCAACAATTTTTGCTAGTGATAGTAATTAATCAGACGTCTTCACTTTGTACGTAGCACATGCTACTAGCACTCGAGGTTGTCCTAGAATCTAGATCATATATATATATATATATATATATATATATATATATATGAAAACACTATTCTACACTACGGGTGTAGAATGCTATTCTACACCGATCACCTCAACCGTGCCCACCTCATCTAGCGTGTCCCCACGCCCCACCCAATCCCAACCCCCATTCCACGTCGGTGTAGGATACCATTCTACAGCTATGGTGTAGAATATATATATATATATATATATATATATATATATACGGGAACGCTCTTCTACACTATGGGTGTAAATGCTATTCTACACCGATCATCCAATCGTGCCCACCCCCCACCCAATCCCAATCCCTCCATTCCACGTCGGTGTAGAATAGCATTCTACACCCGTGGTGTAGAATAGCATTTGTATATATATATATATATATATATATATATACACACACACACACAGACACACACAAATGCTATTCTACACCATGTGTGTAGAATAGTTATTCTACACATGTGGTGTAGAATAGCGCTTCCATATATATATATATATATATATATATATATATATATATATATATATATATATATATATATAAGATCGTTCTGCTTTCTGTTGGCATATAATTATATAACTAATTATGATTACTATTTAATCTAACTATAGTTTCTATTTGGCATGTAATTTGGTTCTATTTTAAACATAAGCCGTCGATAAATTGTTCCAAACAAACCATGCATGTAGCTACTAGCTTGGATAGATGCTTCTGGCTAAGTTTCACTCATGACATGGGACGCACATCATAAACCAAATACATCATAAACCTCTGCATCTTCCTCTCCAATCCTTCTTTTTTTTAAAAAAAACTAATGTAGTCAAAGAGCATCACACTTAGAAGAAGAATGCTGGTATAAGAATAGCAAGAATTTAACATATAACATATGTCGATCGAGAGTATACACTGTAAAACTTGGGTAACAACAGTTTGGGAAAGAAGAAAAAAAACCTCAGGTGATGCATAATGGACAATTTAGGTGATTAGAAAATTAACCAAAAGAAAATATATATAAAAAAGGAGAGAATACAAGAACAAAAAGAAAGGGGAAAAATTCCGGCGTACACCAGCACCAGCCAGCTCTCTTGCTAGAATAATATTGCTTCTCCGGCCGCCACATGATCTGACGAGCTCATCTTTTTCACCGCTCCGCTTGCAACACATGGCACAGTAGATCGAGCAGTACACAGGCAAATTCTTGCTGTTATTACCGCTTCTCTGTGCCGTTTTTCACCGCACCAATCGTTAAACCTCTCCGTGAACCCTCCCCCAATGGAGGATTCTTATTAAAATTACCGCAACAAATCAATAAATTACCACTCCATCAATTTTTTTTTGCTTTTAACACTAGCTAGGAGATGAGAGAGAGAGAGAGAGGGAGAGTGAGGTGGTGACCACTGTAATTAACACAGAAACGAATCAAGAAATGGATGCTAGCTCAACTGGCTAGGACATGGATGCAGGGAAGATGGATGATGAGATAGAGAGGAGTATAGTAGCAGATGTGCCGGATGCGAATGGAGAATTGGAGGAGGAAACTAACAGAGTTCTTGAGTTTTGAGGTGTTGAGGTGTTTGAGACATTGAGGAGCGAGCTAGCATGGAGGTGACAGGTAGGTAGATACAAATGGTACAGAAATGGCGGGAGGAGGAGGAAGAAGACGCCAATAATGGCGCGCGCATGGAGGTATGTGTAAGAGAGAGAAGGAGAGAGAGAGAGAGAGAGAGAGAGAGAGAGAGAGAGAGAGAGAGAGAGAGAGAGAGAGAGAGAGAGAGAGAGAGAGAGAGAGAGAGAGAGAGAGAGGGAATCACCAGTTGTTTGGCTGATGGATGGATGGATCACTGGACCATTGCCAAGAAAGATCCAGATGTTGTCGTTGCTGCCGCCGCCGTGCCGGGGGCGGCGGTGCCCGGCGGGTTGCCAACGGCTGAGGAGGCCGCGGCGTTCGGCCTGACGACGTTCTGATGGTGGAGGTGCTGCGGCGGCGGTGGCTGCTGCCTCTGGAACTGAATCTCGTACTGCATTTTGTTGCTGTCGATGTCGTCGTCGTCGTCATCCTCGTCGTAGTCGTCCTCGTCGTCCTCGTCCATGTTGTCGCTGTCGTCCGCGCCGCCGTCCGTTCGGTTGTAGGTGTTGATCGGCGCCGCCGCCGTCGGGTGCTGCTGCTGCACCACCTGCGGCTGCCTCTGCTCCATCATCTCCTTCATCATGTCCTCTGGCTTTAAATGCGCAGCGTTACGCAATCAGCATTGGATCACCAAAACGAACAGCAGCGTACCACAAGTACGCGCCAACTGGCTACGGACACACGGAGAATGCACACGGTTGCGAGTTATTAGCTTAGCTTACCTTCTTCGCCGCCGCGCCGGGGTCGCCGCTGCTGATGAAGAACTTGCTGGCGGCGACGTTGCCGTTGCTAGCCAGCATTTGCATGCCCCCGGAGCCGCCTCCTTCTTCCGACGCGCCGCCATTGTTCCCGTTGTTCCAATTGCTGCTGGTGCCGTTCTTGGTCGTCACGAGCGGTGGTGGTGGCGGCGTCTGAGAGATCGGCGTCGCGACAGTCACAGCCGCCTCCGCGCGCTCCTGCGCCGGCGGAAGGGCCGCCGCGCCGCCGCCGGAGGAGTTGAGCGCCACCTTGTTGCGGTAGAGCGCGTCGAGCTGGTGGAAGTAGGGGCAGGTCTTGGAGTCCTCGGGGCGCTTCTTGTTGCGCTCCTTCACCTTCTTGAAGTACTTGTTGATGTTCTCCCACTTCTCCTTGCATCTCTTCGAGCTCCGGTTATAACCCATACGCCTCATGCCGGCGGAGATCTCCTCCCAGAGCGGGCCCTTCGGCCCGGACTCCTGGTACCTCGTGTCGAGGTTGCTCCGTAGCTGGATCAGCGCGTGCACCTCCGCCTTGGGCCACCGCGACGACGTCGTCCCGCCACCGCCGGTCCCGTCCAACCCCGAGCCGCCGACGCCGCCCGCCGCGTCGTGCGGCTCGGCTGGCGTCATGACAATGTCCATGCTGCTTTGCTTCTGTTGCGGCGTCACCGGCAATGGAGACTTGGTCCGCGGCGAGGGCTGCGGTTGTGGGGACGGCTGAGAGTGGGATGTTGGCGGTGGAGCAGCGGGTGCGGCCGAGGCGATGGGTGTCGGCTGCGATGACAGCGGCGGCGGTGGTATGACGGTGATGGCGGGGGCGACGATGGACGACATTGGTATGTTCTGCCCGGTGATCTTCTGTATGAAGGAGACGACGGCGGCGTCGCGGGAGGCGGCCATGGCGCGCTCCTGCGCGAGGATCTCCTGCTCCCGCGCGAGGCGAGCCATCTCCTGCCGCCGCCACGCCTCTTCGCGGATCATGCGGTCCTGCTCCCTCTTCTCGATGGCATCCAAGAAGCGGTGGTGCATCGCCTCCTGCCGCTCCATCACCTGCTTCATCAAGCCGTCGAAGAACTTCATCATCTTCCCGCTGCCGCTGCCGCCGCCGCCGGCAGCGGCGGCGCCACTATCGGACAGCCTCTTCCTCTTCCCACGCTCGTCCGCACCGCCGCCCATGTCCTCGGTGCCCTCGTCGTCAGAGTCCTCCTCGTCCGAATACTCCTCCGTGTTGGACGTCGAGAAGCTCATCACGTTCCCCACCACCGGCGGCGGCGCCACGGCGGCCCAAACGGGCGGCGGCTCTGCGGGGGCCCGCACAGCTGAAGGCCCCGCCACCCCAGACACTCCCACAGCCGTCGCGGGTGGCGCTAGTGATGTCACCGGCACAGGAGCCGCCGCCGCCGCCGCTCCGCTGGTGCCGTGCAGCGCCTCGAGCTGCGTGAAGAATCGGTACGTCTTGCCGTCGTTGCGGCCGGCGCGGCTGTCCTTGGTCCGCTTGTAGTACTTGTGCACGTTCTCGAACTTCTCCTTACACTTCTTGGCATTCCTCCGGTAACCCTCCTCCGCCAGCTTCCTGCAGCCAACCACCACCACGCCATGGACAACACCAACAAAAAAACCTCGTCAATGGCGAACAAATTAAAATTACACAGAAGCGGCATGCACGTAGAATTTTGCTCGATCTAGGCACCCATGGGAAAAGATAAAAGAATAGAATAGATATGCATACATGCAGCTATAGCAACGAAGGATGAATCAAATCCAAATCCCAAGATGAGAATGCTGCATGACTTTTAAAAATTCAATCTTTCCCTGAGCTTGTGCAAAAGAACGCATTTTTTTAAAATTTGCTTGCGAAATACAGAGGCCAAATTAAGCAGACAAGGCCGAATTGATGCCTCCGGATCTGAAGCGTATGGGTTTACTGCCATCTTGATAAGAGATGGGCATGAAAAAGTTTTCTGCAAAAGGTGGGGAACGAGAGTGATATCCGCATTATTTTAAAACGGGAAAGTCACTGTGCTCGTGAAGGATGGTTAAGGAAAAAGTGAAAAAGAAGTGTTTTTAGCAGGTAATTAATTAACTGAGCCTAAGCAAATCACACCAGCCGTTTCTGGAGGCCGCCGAGATTTCATGCAGCATTTCGCCGACGAGAATTCAGCCACGGCGGCGCCGGCGCCGGCGTGCGGTGAGTTGGTGAGTAATTCTTGGGGGCTCGTGGCGTTGAATTTTACCTGGAGACCTCCTCCCAGAGCGGGCCCTTGACGGTGGCGTCCCGGAAGGCAGCGTCCATGTCCGACCGGATCTTGAGCAGCGCCAGCGTCTCCTGCCGCGGCCACCGGTTCCCCGCCGCGCCGCCGCTGGCGCCCTCCTCGCCGGCCGCCGCCGCCGCCAGCGCCTCTGCGTCGAAGCCCCCGACGCCGCCGCCGCCACCTGACCCACCGAGCTCGTCGAACTGCTGCGCCGGCGGCCGGCTGCTGATGGGCGACGGCGCCTCCGCCATAGAGATCCGCTGCCCACCCCCGCCGCCGGCAGCCGGTGAGAATGGCGACATCTCCGCCGGCGCCGGCCCGCCGAACTGCTGCACCACTCCCCCTCCTCCCCCTCCCCCCTGCTGCTGCTGCATGCTAATACACCTCCCCCCTCCCTCCTCCTCCTCCTCCCCCACACCCACTCGTGCACCTCGCCGAGTGTTAAGTTACCACTGGGGAATGGAGGTGATGGAATGATCAGTACATCAGGAGGAGGTGAAAACGATAGGAGGAGAGAGAGAGAGAGGCAGTAGCAAGACAAGGAGAAGAAGCAGGGAAAGCGAGGAAACACTAGTACAAGAAGAAGTCTGCCAAAAAAAATTATACCCCTGCGACGGGAGAGAGGAGGAAGAAGAAGAGAACGATGCAGAGGCTAGAGAGAGAGGAAAAAAGAATTAAAAGATACCATCACTAAGCCTGCAATAAATAACAGGACATAAGAGAGAGAGGGCGAGGTAAGCAGCAGGAGGAGAATATGATAGCTGTGAAGAGAGAGAGAGATAGAAAGAAGAAGAAGATAAGCAGGGTGAAGGAGAGAGGAGAAGTGAAAGTTGAGAAACGTTGAGTACAAAGAGAGGAGAGAGAAACAGAGAGAGAAGGAGGAGGAAGAAAGGAGTTGTGTGTGCTAGCTTGCAGAAGATGATGGAGGAGATGATGTGGGAGATAAAAACAAACAAGATGCTGCACTGTCAGGGGAAGCTTTAGCCCCTCCCTCTCTCTGCCTAATGCTTACTATATAGGAGTTAAAACCCAAAGGACAGGGGTGGTAGAGAGAGAAAGAGTGCAGGGATGGTAGAGAGAGAAAGAGTGCAGGGATGGTAGAGAGAGAAAGAGAAAGAGGAACTGCTGAAGGAAGGAGAAAGGAGAGTAGGAAACTGTGGGATGAGAGAGAAAGCTGGAGGCTTGAAATAAAAGTGAGAGCAGCACAAATACCTCTACAAAACTCCCCATGCCTCAATCCCCATGGGAATATATTGGATTCTGTAGAGATCACCTGAGTTATTTTTGGGCAGTATATTTAGTCATATATTATGCACAAAATTACCCCTTTTTAATTGTAGTAATTTTTTATGTATATTATTATTTTATACTAGCAGACAATAATTAAGAAACTAACCCAAATATCTTTACTGTCTCCTTATTTATTCTATTTTTAATATATATATTATTTAATTGTGAGAGTGGTAATATTTATTTGACAATGACGGACCTAGAGAAAAAAGATAAAAAAACCATAGAAATTTCTAAAATAACTTATATTTAAAAACGATTGAGAATGCTAAAACGACTAAATTATTGTATAGAGTGAGTGCTAATCAAAATTACAATTTTTGGTCAGACAAGCAGGGGAGATTAAAACAACATTAACCTAGTTAGAACTTGGAAGCAATTGGTTGCACTAGTGACCAATCCTAAGCTAAGGACAAGGACATTGGAGGACACAAGGGGCAGCAAAAACAATCACAACAAGCTTGGTTTTACTTTTACACTCTCCCTTTGCAACATCAGCCAAAGGAAACCACGATAAAGCCAAGATTAAATCCTCCTAAAAACTCCCAAAAAAATTCGCAGGCGAGAACAAAATTAGTTAGGAGAATCGAAGAAAAACAAAAAAAACAAAAATAAAAATAAAGTAGTAGGAGTGAGCAGGAGGCAGACAAGGCCACATTACAACAGCTGTGACGCGGGCCCCACCGGAGGCGCAGAACGTGCCCGGCGATTAACGCGGGCCCCACCGACCAGGCGGCCCACGCGCGTACGCCACTGAGGCGTGGGGACCGCGCGGCGTCGGCCCCACGTGTCATGTCAGCCGTGCGGTGGCATCCAGTATTAAAACGGCCACGCATTGGCACGTTGCTGCGGTTAATCCCTCCCTTTCCACGTAATAAATGGGCATGTGGCCCTTTTTTTAATAAATGATTAGGCAAAAAATCTCGGTGATTAATTAAGTTAACCACCCCAATTATTATGCCCCTGCTTAAGTTAATGCGTGCAAGTCTGGGATTGGTGCCTGGTTTCACATGGACATAATTTTTTAGAATTGGGCACATGGGAGTTGGATTGGAGCAATGAAAAAACTATAAATTAATGGAAAATTTTATGGCTCTTGACTATAATTTGTAAAAAATTATAATCTTCTTAATTTCTTTTGAAAGAGTTAGAGATTTTTAGCGTGTCTAAATATAAATTCTGGGAATTTCGAGATGGCTTTTCCACAATCTCGTTGAACCAACACTTCGAGTAACGTCCCTGAATTCACTGTAATTTTTGTTTTTACATGCATATACTATAAATAGGAATGCTCCAAAATAGGTAGGAGGGGTGGCGGTTTTGGCAGGATTGTAGATTTTTCGTCTACGGAAGCAGAGAAGCCGGTTATAATTGGAAGGGTGTAGGAGTAGTTATATAAGAGATTTTTATTCGGGGAAGTGGAAAAGTGAAGAAGCAAGCCATAATTAGAGGGAGTGGGAGGCCGAGGGATGTTATATTTCTCTATATCAAGAGATTTTTCATCTATGGAAGAGGAGAAGTGGGTTGTAATTGGATGGGTGTAGGAGCGGTTATATACGAGATTTGTTATTAAGGGAAGCGGAGAAACGGGCCATAATTAGAGGGTGTGGGAGGCTAGAAGAGGTTATATTTTTCTATATCAAGGGATTTTTCATCTAGGGAAGCGGAGAAGCGGACTGAGAGCGGTTATATTCTTTTTCATACAAGGAAGTGGAGAAGCGGGCTGGGAGCAATTATATTTCTTTTTTATCTAAGGAAGCGGAGAAGCGGACTGGGAGCGGTTATATTTCTTTTTCATACAAGGAAGTAGAGAAGCGGGTTGGAAGCAGTTATATTTCTTTTTCATCTAAGGAAGCGGAGAAGCGGGCTGGGAGCGGTTATATTTCTTTTTCATACAAGGAAGTAGAGAAGTGGGCTGGGAGCAGTTATATTTCTTTTTCATCCAAGGAAGCGGAGAAGCGGGCCATAATTAGATGGGTGTGGGAGCAGTTATAATTCCCCATATCAAGGGATTTTTTATTCTAGAAAGCATAGAAACAAACTATCATTAGATGAGTGTCCTGAGGTTATATTTCTCCACCTATGGATAATCCATATGATTCGAAATAATCACTAGGCTCAATAAATAGTTTACTCTAATCCATCAACTATTTTCCTCCGTCCCTTATTCTATCTAGGGGTGGGCTAAAAAATTGAGACCAAAAACCGAGCCTGAAATACTCGAGACCAAACTTGAAATACCCGAGATTGAGTAATTTGGGTTGTATTTTGGGTATAGGGTTCAGAAAACTAAATTTAATTTAGGTATTTTGGGTATTGAGTCCAAAAATCCCGATTTGGCCCAAAGACCGAATAGGCCCAATGACAACCAAGGCACGTGGTCAGTGGTAGCTTGATTCACTTGCTAACTTAGTTTCTCAAAGTCTCAAATAAAAATACCGAAGCATCAAGTTAAGGGCAAAGGCCGAAGGACGAAGAGTGAATGGTTTATTCGCCGCGGTGATGGGTCAACCTAACGACCCCATGACTCCATCACCAACTAACCATGTGTGGCATGTCCCATGTCCGTGAGTGTGACTACAGTAGGCAACGATGGCACTATGGCAGTGGCTTCAAATTAGACTCATTTCCCCTCAACAAATAAAGGCTTGGGCTAACAAGATACTACCTAATGGGGGAAATCATTGACGATGTAACAACTTACAAATTGTTCATAATACGATCAATGTCTTACGACAAACAATTTGTAGCTCATGACTACATTTATTACATCACAAGAATAATAACATGATAAAAGCACGCCTTGGACCCAAACCACACTACTCAACGAAGAAACACTCAATATCGCCCTTCATCTTAAACAAACTCTTCTTTAATGATGGTTACAAGGCTAAGTACAAAATATTCAATAAGTCATATAGAAATGCACATAATGCATAAAGTTAAAAGGAATAATATGGTTCATTTGCATAAAACAAAATTTAACTTTAAAATAGGAATAGTAGTTTTAAATGAGTAAGCAACATAAATAAACATGTTTTATATAATCAAAAGCCTTGAGTAGTGCACTAGCACTCACTCGCTCTCTTGCTTGGACCAACCTAGCTACTCCTTACATTGATCCCACAACATTGTACTAATGAACCACTAAAGTCATATTCATTCGACACAAGGCAACAACTCAAAGTTCCATTCAATTAATAGAGATTGGTAAAACAAAGCTAACCACGATGAACACCACTTGGCATACTCATAATCAAGGGCGCGACTATTCAATAGATTATACTCTGATCAGATATGTACAACTTTACCCACAACACACATACTCGGTATGTGCCAAAGTACCACCATGATATATTGACCGATCCCATGCCAAAGCCCTTAGTATAGCTCGCTCAACATGAGGATGGTTTTGTCGATGCTCCCTTAGAGTTCAATCCTAGAAGAATAGACACGACCTCCACTGGGAAGCTCAACCCCCATTGGTGTCACTCAGACGAGACCACACAAGACAACCCCCAACAATGAATCCATGCCACAAGGTACCTTTCTCCTTAGGTTGGCAATCATGATGATCCCACCCCCTCACCTCGGTGACCCCACGTTAAACGAGCCATATGTCATTCTAGGACTTACCCATTAGTCTTATAGTTTGTACGAGAGATATGCTCTATACAAAAGTTGTAGAGCTCAACAGGATATTTAACTTTATAGTTGATACCTTTATTTAAAGTCATATATAAAATGACAAATATATATCATGATTTTTAGAGAGGTGAAGATAAAAGAATAGCATAGTCTATTCCATCAAAAACTACTCTAAAGTGAGAAGGTAGAGGTCTTGAGTTTAATTATTAACAATTGCACGCTTTACATATACCATTGTTAACCTAAGATGTACTGTTGGTGGCGACCAGCATCACCCTGAGCTCCATTCGACCATGAACTCTTTGGAGTAGATTTGCTTCGATATGCATGTAGATTTGCTTCGACGGTGGGCATGTAGTAGTTGTTGTTTTAGCAAATCCTATCACCGCCTCTCCTCTGGCATTGTTGCCTCTTCTCCAACTCCATCATCATCATCGCCACTCCTCTATTGCGTGTTTGGGTAAAGGCCTCATTGACAACGATTACACTAGGAGCAACTCAAGATTACGATGACAACGATGAAAAGAGCATCTCCACTACCACCTCGATTCTAGTTATCACCTTATTTGAACTAAATGAAACTGAACAAAATTGAACTGAATGAAGTGACTAACTATTAGTGATATGTAAACATCTATACTCATCACTAATGGTTGACTATTAGTGATGGATATACATCTATGTCTGTCACCAATGATCGGCCATTAGTGATGGGTGTACACCCATCTCTATATCATTGGTGATGTGATCAGATTAACGGTACGACTTCCATCACTAATAACTTTTTATGGTGGTAATTAATAACCCTTCGTGAGATAGTGTTAATTACACATCAAGAAGTGTTTATTATACACATTAGTTTTTTAATGTACATGGGCATAATTTAACCACCCTTGGGTATAAGCTATGAATAATTTCTATGGCTAAAACTTTGGACATACCAATTTCCAATTAACATGTGAGGACAATATGAACATCCCATCAAGTGAAACTTTTATCACACTCTTCATTTTGCAACCCCCACATTAACTACCCATGAAAATGAAGCATGAAACCATATATTATATGTATAAACTTACCATATATACTAGATAAATGCACGGTGAAATATAATACTACATCCGTTAACTTTTAAATGACACAATTGATTTTTATCTCAACGTTTGACCACTCGTCTTATTCAAAAAACTTTTTGAAATATCATTTATTTTTTTATAATTTGTTTTATTACCGAAAGTACTCTATGTATAACTTATATTTTATCATATTTGCATAAATTTTTTGAATAAGACGAATGGTCAAACGTTGAGTTAAAAATCAACTATGTCATTTAAAAGTTAATGGAGGGAGTACTTGTCGCGCCCCGATTTAATAAATCAGGACTTTATTGAAATTCCATAGAAAATCAATAAAACAAGACGTTCATCACACGACCACGTACAATACGAGCAATCATTCACGGTTCGTAGACCGCATTAATACAAAAGTGATTAAAGATGAAGAGAAACTAATAAAACAAGGGTCCTAGATGAACGCCTCCTTCCAGTCTCGCCTTGACTGGGTCGCTACTCCAGACCTTCATCCTCCTCGTAGTAGACTGGCTCTGATGTTGTAAGTCAACGGGGTGAGTACAGATGTACTCAGCAAGCCACCGAATGCAAATATAATGCAAGGTAATAACAAGGGAGATATTGGCTAATTTAGCGGAAGCAGCATATGTGTAAAGCTTTAAATGTGAGCAGTTTATTAGTACGGAAAAGTAAACATGTGCATGTGTATCATCATCTTCTAACTCGAGGGGTACAGTCAGCCCCACCTCGCTCAACAGTCCTTACGTGCCATGAATAACTTGAACATTCAAACAATTGTAAACTAACTGCGAGTAGTCACACAACCCGCCCTTGACCGTGGGCTCGGCTTTTCGAAAAGATTGAATTACTCTGATCAGAGATGTACCACTGTACCCACAAGGCACGCACTCATCACCTACACCGAAGTGTAACGAGATGACCCATCACACGGGAACTCGTGCCAAAACCTTCCATATAGTCCTCCCCGACTCAATAGCACCCTCTTATGGGTTTCATATGGTGTCCCGACGCATCGGAGCCCCACCATACCCCCCCTTGAGCCTCGTCGGTACAAGTCGCCCGCAGGCTAGCCCCTTGCCCCCTCTTCTATGGTGCATCAAGCCGGAGTATTCCATACTTCCAGTTAGGACTTACCCATTAGACTTGTGGTTGGTACGGAAGTGCTTTGCAACAGATCCCGCAGACCGGTCCTTATAGTGCCCCGGGTGCGACAAACCAGTGCCCGAGCTTGCACCCGGAACCCACCATACTTATAACCTAGCCAACTCCAACAGAGTCCAGAGACGAGAATAACAGGGAAATTCATATACAGAATCCAGCTATCTACGACTCGTTCTTTTTAACCTATAGCAGTTGTGCCGGTACATTGGGCACTAGCTAATATTTTTGTAGTAGAGTGACAAGGAGTTAAGGCTCAATAAGCATGGCTTGGGTTTGCACACAAGGACAGGGATCTAATAAATATAGTGTAAGGTTTGAATATTTGACTAATGCAATATTAACCTATGGGTTATAGCGATAAGTTATTAAAACATGGGCTCAATATGATCAACTGTTTCCACAGAGATGGTCGATGACTTGCCTGGCTCAGCAAATGGGGATGGAGGAACCTCGGGGTAGAACTCCTGCTCCTCGACGAATTCGTAGTCTTCTCGATACGGAAAAGTAAACAATACATTTAATAAACAGATAAAATTCACCAAATATTAAACATACATATTTGTAGGTTTTATTATGTGAAGTAATATTTTAATATTCTGAGTTTTGTATAAAACAGTAAAGTTTAATATTTTAGGATTTTTCCCCATTTATTTTTCTGTATTATTAATTTTAACCCTAAGGGATTTTTATTCATTTATTTATTAATAATATTTTGGGTAACAGAAACATACTGTTTTTATTGCATTAATGTGTAGAGAATATTATTCTGGATTTAACAAAATTTGAATGGTGAAATTTGGAGTTAAATTGAGCAAGATATGAATTTCTGAAGTTTAAACTATTTTCTGAATTTTATTTAAACAAAAAAAACAGTCTCTGGTCCACGGTGAACCAGGTTCACCGTGAACCCGTGACTATGCGCGTGGACCGGCCGATCCAGAGCCGTAGGATCCAGATCTGGCGGCTGAGCGCGAGGCGGGAGGGTTTTAATGAAATCGGACGGCTCAGATTAAAACGTGGCGAAAGGGTATACGTGGACGCACCAGATTGATCCTGGGGTTCAAGTAACGATCGACGGCTGCGATCGCCCCGTACCCCTTTGACTAGATCTACGGGTGAGATTAAATCCCGAAGGGATTTAATCTGTGCCCTTCATTCGCGATCGTGCGGCTCAGATGGAATCCGGCACGGCACGCGCTAAGGGGTCGAGTACCGCCTTCGTCTCCGGCGACGGCGGGCTCGGGTGCGGCCACGGCGGCGGCGGTGAGGGCCTAGGGACTTAGCTACCGGCAAAAATGGAACGCGGAGGTGTTGGGGGTCATGTTGGTACCTTCGGCGGCGAAGATGGGGGCTTGGAGATGACCGGCGGCGAGCGTAGACGACGGAGGGCGTACGGGTGCTCGACGGCGACGACGGTCCGGCGGTGTTCACGGCCAACAGAGGGGTGGACGAGGTGGGGTGGTCGACGACAGACCCGACGGTGGCGGCGGCTAGGGCAGCGGGGGTCCGAGGCGACGGCGATCACTCGCCGGAGGCCGAGCAGTGGAAGAACTCGAAAACGTGGCAACGGCGCTCGGGAAGGCTTTGGCTAGGGCTTTAGGTGGTGTGGGCGGAGTGCGGTGAGCCGAGGGGTTTTTATAGGGGTCACCGGCGGTGTATAAGGCAGGGCAAACGGAGGAAACCCGAAGGGTTTCTCTTTTTGCGCCGGCGAGGGTTCCATCTGCGTGGCGAGCTTCCATTCCTGCTAAAACGCGTGGCTTGAAGATGGAAGGGGGTCGGCGGTGCTTGGGGAAAGTGATCCGAGGGCGATCGAGCGAGATCGGGCGGCCGGCGGCGTGGAAACAGAAGGCTATCGCCGGAGAGGGGAAGGGGAGCGATCCCCTTCCATCGAAGACGAAGGATCTGACAGGTGGCCCCCCACCTGTCAGCGAGCGAACGAGAAAGGAAAGGGCCGACAGGCGGGGCCGGGCGGACAGTGGGCGCAAGGGGGCTGACGAGTGGGGCCAGGCGGGTGCGGGCGGGAGAGGGAGGCGGGAAAAAGCGCCGACAAGCGGGGCCCGCTTGTCAGAGAGGGAGCAGAGGTGGGCTGGGCCTAAAAGGCTGCTGGAGGGAGTTTCAGGGTTTCGGCCCGTTAAGCTTTTTAATTCTTTTCTGATTTAAAATAATTCCAGTAATTCATTTATTTGATTAAGGGTTGAATCACTGTTGATAAAAATTTGTAAAAATTCCTAAAATTATATTTTGGGCTCTAGTTCATCTCATAAAAATTTCAGGTTCAGATTTTGAGTATTTCTCCCTGTTTGGCTTTATTTGGGTTCTTTTGTGATTTTCCTTTAATAATAAATCCAGAAATAATTATAAATAATGTTTTCTTTTTATTTTATTCCTTTTAATTTTTGGGGTGTTACAATCCTATCCCCCTTACAGAGAATCTCGTCCTCGAGATTCGGATCAATCCTCGAATAGCTCAGGATGCTGTGCCTTGAGTTCATCTTCTTTTTCCCAGGTGGCTTCCTCTACTGGATGATTGCTCCACTGCACCTTGCAGAAGCGGATGACTCGACTCCTGGTGGTTCTTTCTTTGACTTCCAATATCTTGACTGGTTTCTCCACATAAGTCAGATCCTCTTGGACATCCAACTGCTGAAGATCCACTTGCTCCGTGGGGACGCGGAGACACTTCTTGAGTTGAGATGCATGAAATACGTCATGCACTCCAGCCAATGAAGGTGGTAATTCCAACTGATATGCGACTTCGCCTTGGCGTCGAATAACGGGAAATGGTCCAACATATCGAGGGGCCAACTTTCCTCTCATGTTAAACCGTTGAGTCCCACGAAGAGGTGTAACCCGAAGGTATACATGGTCTCCTTCTTCAAAGGCTAGATCTCGACGACGATTGTCGGCGTAGCTCTTCTGTCGCGATTGGGCCGTCTTGAGTCTGTCTCTGATGATCCGTACTTTCTCTTCGGCTTCGCGGAGAATGTCGGTTCCGAATACTTGGGATTCACCAGTTTGGTCCCAAAGGAGAGGCGTTCTGCACTTACGTCCATATAGGGCTTCAAAAGGAGACATCTGAAGACTGGCTTGGTAGCTATTGTTGTATGAAAATTCTGCATATGGCAAGCTCTTGTCCCAAGTGGCTCCAAAATCCAAAACACAGGCTCGAAGCATATCCTCTAGTATCTGATTTACCCTTTCTGTTTGTCCATCTGTCTGAGGATGGTAGGCGGTACTGAAATTTAATCTCGTGCCCATCTCCTCTTGGAGGTTCTTCCAAAACCGAGAGGTAAACTGACTTCCTCGGTCGGATACTATCTTCTTGGGCACTCCATGAAGACATACTATCCGGGCCATATATAACTCTGCTAGCTTAGGGCCACTAAAGGTCGTCTTGACGGCTATGAAATGAGCTACTTTTGTAAGCCGATCAATGATCACCCATATAGAATCATACCCGAGTTGGGTCTTTGGGAGTCCGGTGATGAAATCCATACCGATCTCTTCCCACTTCCATTCCGGCACTTTAAGTGGTTGTAACAATCCTGCAGGCCTCTGATGTTCGGCTTTTACTCTTCTGCAGGTGTCACATTCGGCGACGAACTGGGCAATCTCTCTTTTCATGCTAACCCACCAATATCGTTCCTTCAGATCTTGGTACATCTTGGTACTGCCGGGATGAATGGAGTACAACGTCTCGTGGGCTTCTCTTAGGATAAGAGTCTTTATTTCAGGTTTATCCGGCACACATATCCGAGTTCCAAACCATATGGTGCCATTCTCGTCTTCTGAAAATCCGGGGGCCTTTCCTTGTCTCATATTCTTCTTAATGGCAGCTATATCCGGGTCCTCTGACTGAGCTTCACGAATCTGCTCAAACAATACCGGTTGGGTCTCCAAGGTGGCTAGATATGCTCTGGTGGTCAATCCAAGATTTAAGTTTTCCATCTCCTTACATAACAAGGGTGCGTGTTCTTGAATCATCATGGCTGTGCAATATCCTTTGCGACTCAAGGCATCAGCTACCACATTTGCTTTTCCGGGGTGGTAGTGTATGCCTAGGTCGTAGTCCTTAATCAATTCCAGCCATCGTCTTTGCCTCAAGTTCAGATCTGGCTGTGTGAAGATATACTTCAAGCTCTTGTGATCCGTAAAGATCTCACAGCGATTTCCAACTAGATAGTGCCTCCAAATCTTAAGGGCGTGCACTACGGCGGCTAATTCCAAATCATGGGTCGGATAATTCAACTCATGGGGTCTCAATTGTCTGGAGGCATAAGAGATGACTTTTCCATCTTGCATAAGAACACATCCCAATCCCTGGCGAGATGCGTCGCAATAGACATGGAAGTCTTTGCGGATATCCGGTAGGGTCAGTATAGGTGCAGACACCAAACGAGTCTTGAGGGTGCGGAAACTTTCCTCGCATTCAGGAGTCCATTCGAACTTTTCTCCTTTCTGCAACAATCTGGTCATTGGCTTGGCTATCTTAGAAAAATTCTCAATGAACCTTCGATAATATCCGGCCAATCCCAGAAAACTTCGTATCTCAGATACGTTCGTGGGTGGCAACCAATCCGTGACTGCTTCTACGGTGGCAGGGTCTACTGCGATTCCTTGTGCAGAGATGATGTGTCCAAGGAACTTTACTTCTGCCGTCCAAAACTTGCACTTACTGTACTTGGCATACAATTGGTGTTCCCTTAACTTTCCTAAGGTCAACCGGAGGTGAGTCTCGTGCTCCTTCTGGTCCTTGGAATAAATAAGGATGTCGTCTATGAAGACTACGATGAACTTGTCCAAATATTCCATGAATACCTTATTCATCATATTCATGAAGAATGCAGGGGCGTTGGTTAATCCAAAGGACATAACTGTACACTCATATAAACCATAACGGGTAGTGAAGGCCGTCTTGGGTATATCCTCCTCTCGGATTCTTAGCTGGTGGTAACCAGACCGCAGGTCGATCTTCGAGAATACCGTAGCTCCTTTGAGCTGATCGAAGAGATCATCGATCCGAGGCAATGGGTACTTATTCTTGATCGTTACCTCATTCAAGGCGCGATAATCCACACACATACGCTTTGCCTTGTCTTCTTTCTTCTCGACAAAGATGACGGGAGCACCCCACGGTGATGTGCTTGGTCTGATATAACCTTTCCTTTCAAGATCCTCCAACTGTTGCTTCATCTCAGCTAACTCATTGGCGGCCATCCGGTATGGTCGCTTATAAATAGGAGTTGTTCCGGGCACCAAGTCAATCCTGAACTCGATGTCCCTCTTAGGTGGCATCCCTGGTAGATCCTCAGGGAATACATCCGAGTATTCACTGACTACTGGTATCTCCTTCAAGGTAATCTGATGTAGTCTTGTTCTTCCGGCCTTCATGCTGGGCATCTGGAATGTGACCATAATCCCTTCCTCATTAGTCACCGTTACTTTTCTCTGGGCACATTCTATCACACCCTGGTGTTTATTTAGCCAATCCATCCCTAGAATGAGGTCCAAACCTTGACATTCTATTAGAATGGGGTCGGCCCAAAATATCGTGCCTTGGATATCTACCCATATCCTTGGACTAAAGGAACAAGCGAGGGTTTGCTTTCCAGGGGTAGCTATTAGTACAGGCCTGGGTAGTTCACTTATGTCCAGTGCATTATTTTCCACAAAAGCAGTTGATATAAAGGAGTGGGTAGCTCCGGTGTCAAATAATACCACTGCATGCGATGAATGAACCATAAACTTACCCATGACAATCTCTGGTGCAGCCTGGGCTTCTTCGGCGGAGACGTGGTTCACTTTGGCGCGGACGGCGGGGTTGGAGGTGACTCCTTGAGCTCTCTTGGGGTGGGGGCACTGGTGGGAGTAGTGTCCCTCTTGGCGGCAGTTGAAGCATACCACAGGCTTGCCATGCCTGTCTCTCAAGACCTCCGGCTTCTTGGCCGGGGCGACTGGGGCGGTAGGTGCGACTGGAGCGGTGCGAGGTTGACTGGCCCCGGCGTTGGCAGCTGGTGGCGCCGGGCGATACACTGGTCGGGGGTGGTACTGTGGTGCTGGTGGAGGTGGAGCAAAGCGGGGTCTTTGGGCCATTCCTTGATTCTGCCTGAAGGCAATCATGCGCTTCTTCTTCAGGTCGACCTTATTTTGCTGGGTCTCCTGCATGATAGCCTTATTCACCAACTTCTGGAAGTTGGCGAAGTCTCCGGAGATAAGCTGTAGAGACAGCTCATCCTTCAGTCCCCGGAGGAACTTAGCCTGCCTGGCCGCATCCGTACGAACCTCTTCAGGTGCGTACCTGGCCAATCTGTTGAACTCGTGCAGATATTCAGTTACGGACCTGCTCCCCTGCTGCAGGTCCCTAAACTCCTGTTGCTTCTGAGCTACAATGCCGTCGGGGATGTGGGCGGCACGGAAGGCAGCTGAGAACTCTGCCCAAGTGTGGGCGTGGCCCTCGGGTAGAGTCTCGCGGTGGTTGTCCCACCACTCAGCGGCGGGACCATGTAGCTGGTGGGTGGCGAAGGCCACCCTCTCCTGCTCAGTGCAGGTCAGGAGATCGAGTTTCTTCTCGATCGCCCGCAACCAATCCCCAGCCTCCATGGGGTTGGTGGTGCTCGAGAAGGTCGGTGGGCGGACTCGGAGGAACTCCGAGAGCTGAGTTGCGGGAGCGGGAGCTGGTGTGGCGGGTCGGGGCAGCTCGGGCTGTTGGTAGAGGCGGAAGAAGTGAGCCTGCTGCTCTTGCATTTGCTGCTGCTGCTGCTGCATCTGGTGCAGAAGGGCTGAGACCAACTGGTTTTGCGTGGCCATCATTTCAGCCAAGGTGGGGTGGTTGGCGACCGGGGCCTGCCTCTGCCCGGTGGCTCCCCATTGTGGCAGGTTGCCACTCTCCCCTCCGTTCTGAGGAGCGTCTGATCCCTGGATGTTGGTCATCCTGGAATTTCCAATGTACACATATTTATTCTGGGTGAACTTATTTATTTCAAAAGGGTACCGTTCTTGCGGTTACATTTATTAATTTCCTCATTCATGCCTTATATTGTGACATGAATGCTAATACAAGCAAAAACGAAAATAACAATCAACCGTAAAAACTACGTCTAGGGCAGCTCGGGGGACGGCTCGATCTCGGGCTCGTGGGAGACGGGTGGGGTCGAGGAACTGGATGGTCCGGCGGGTGGTGCACTGCGGGAGATCCTCTTGGGCCTCACTGTGGGAGTCTGGATGGGTTTCTTCCGGCGAGGCGGAAGAGGTGCGATCTCCTCTATGTCCTTCTTCAACTCCTCGATCTGGTAGCGGAGGTGCGGGTTGGTGGCGACACGCTGTCGAAGAAGCTCATTCTGACGCCGCAACTCCTCTGCCTCGGCAGCCAACCGGTGTCCCTGCTGGATGCGGCGACGAAGCTCTCCGTTCTCGCGGTTCAGGTCCTCGGAGGAATGGCGGTAGAAACTGATAGTGTCGCGCTGTCCATTGGCGTCCTGCAGCGCCTCGTAGTGGAGATCATCCATGGCCTCCAATAAGCGCATGGTATGACCGATCGCTGAATGACGCTGGGAGAGGGTGCTGACGAAGACACTGTGTGGGCTCCCTGGGGTGCGAAGAGGTACGAAGCGGAAGTCCGTGTCGTAGAGCTCGCTGTTGTAGATCATCCGGAGCTCGGTAAGTGCCTGGAGAGCGGTGCGCTGACTGGCTACCAGGAAGGTAGGTCCTCCTCCGCGGTAGGTGTGAGCTGTCTGAGGGGAGGGCTGGACGACGACGGTGACCTCGCAGTAGCTTTCTTCCTCGTCGGGGAAGACTCCATGGTACATCGGCTCTTGCTCGAAGCCGAGGAAACTGACGAGCATGCGTAGCTCGCGGATGAATCCGGTCTCGTCACGAAGGTTCCCGTTCACGGTACGGATCGGCATCTACAAAAGAGAGAAAATTTTTGTGAAAATCTTAGAAGATGAGAGGATAAGTAATCTTTTGTAAAATATAGTGAATATATATATAAGTCCTAAGGTCAGGTCTGTTTGGCTTCCTACAGTCAAGTCGGCTCTGATACCATCTTGTCGCGCCCCGATTTAATAAATCAGGACTTTATTGAAATTCCATAGAAAATCAATAAAACAAGACGTTCATCACACGACCACGTACAATACGAGCAATCATTCACGGTTCGTAGACCGCATTAATACAAAAGTGATTAAAGATGAAGAGAAACTAATAAAACAAGGGTCCTAGATGAACGCCTCCTTCCAGTCTCGCCTTGACTGGGTCGCTACTCCAGACCTTCATCCTCCTCGTAGTAGACTGGCTCTGATGTTGTAAGTCAACGGGGTGAGTACAGATGTACTCAGCAAGCCACCGAATGCAAATATAATGCAAGGTAATAACAAGGGAGATATTGGCTAATTTAGCGGAAGCAGCATATGTGTAAAGCTTTAAATGTGAGCAGTTTATTAGTACGGAAAAGTAAACATGTGCATGTGTATCATCATCTTCTAACTCGAGGGGTACAGTCAGCCCCACCTCGCTCAACAGTCCTTACGTGCCATGAATAACTTGAACATTCAAACAATTGTAAACTAACTGCGAGTAGTCACACAACCCGCCCTTGACCGTGGGCTCGGCTTTTCGAAAAGATTGAATTACTCTGATCAGAGATGTACCACTGTACCCACAAGGCACGCACTCATCACCTACACCGAAGTGTAACGAGATGACCCATCACACGGGAACTCGTGCCAAAACCTTCCATATAGTCCTCCCCGACTCAATAGCACCCTCTTATGGGTTTCATATGGTGTCCCGACGCATCGGAGCCCCACCATACCCCCCCTTGAGCCTCGTCGGTACAAGTCGCCCGCAGGCTAGCCCCTTGCCCCCTCTTCTATGGTGCATCAAGCCGGAGTATTCCATACTTCCAGTTAGGACTTACCCATTAGACTTGTGGTTGGTACGGAAGTGCTTTGCAACAGATCCCGCAGACCGGTCCTTATAGTGCCCCGGGTGCGACAAACCAGTGCCCGAGCTTGCACCCGGAACCCACCATACTTATAACCTAGCCAACTCCAACAGAGTCCAGAGACGAGAATAACAGGGAAATTCATATACAGAATCCAGCTATCTACGACTCGTTCTTTTTAACCTATAGCAGTTGTGCCGGTACATTGGGCACTAGCTAATATTTTTGTAGTAGAGTGACAAGGAGTTAAGGCTCAATAAGCATGGCTTGGGTTTGCACACAAGGACAGGGATCTAATAAATATAGTGTAAGGTTTGAATATTTGACTAATGCAATATTAACCTATGGGTTATAGCGATAAGTTATTAAAACATGGGCTCAATATGATCAACTGTTTCCACAGAGATGGTCGATGACTTGCCTGGCTCAGCAAATGGGGATGGAGGAACCTCGGGGTAGAACTCCTGCTCCTCGACGAATTCGTAGTCTTCTCGATACGGAAAAGTAAACAATACATTTAATAAACAGATAAAATTCACCAAATATTAAACATACATATTTGTAGGTTTTATTATGTGAAGTAATATTTTAATATTCTGAGTTTTGTATAAAACAGTAAAGTTTAATATTTTAGGATTTTTCCCCATTTATTTTTCTGTATTATTAATTTTAACCCTAAGGGATTTTTATTCATTTATTTATTAATAATATTTTGGGTAACAGAAACATACTGTTTTTATTGCATTAATGTGTAGAGAATATTATTCTGGATTTAACAAAATTTGAATGGTGAAATTTGGAGTTAAATTGAGCAAGATATGAATTTCTGAAGTTTAAACTATTTTCTGAATTTTATTTAAACAAAAAAAACAGTCTCTGGTCCACGGTGAACCAGGTTCACCGTGAACCCGTGACTATGCGCGTGGACCGGCCGATCCAGAGCCGTAGGATCCAGATCTGGCGGCTGAGCGCGAGGCGGGAGGGTTTTAATGAAATCGGACGGCTCAGATTAAAACGTGGCGAAAGGGTATACGTGGACGCACCAGATTGATCCTGGGGTTCAAGTAACGATCGACGGCTGCGATCGCCCCGTACCCCTTTGACTAGATCTACGGGTGAGATTAAATCCCGAAGGGATTTAATCTGTGCCCTTCATTCGCGATCGTGCGGCTCAGATGGAATCCGGCACGGCACGCGCTAAGGGGTCGAGTACCGCCTTCGTCTCCGGCGACGGCGGGCTCGGGTGCGGCCACGGCGGCGGCGGTGAGGGCCTAGGGACTTAGCTACCGGCAAAAATGGAACGCGGAGGTGTTGGGGGTCATGTTGGTACCTTCGGCGGCGAAGATGGGGGCTTGGAGATGACCGGCGGCGAGCGTAGACGACGGAGGGCGTACGGGTGCTCGACGGCGACGACGGTCCGGCGGTGTTCACGGCCAACAGAGGGGTGGACGAGGTGGGGTGGTCGACGACAGACCCGACGGTGGCGGCGGCTAGGGCAGCGGGGGTCCGAGGCGACGGCGATCACTCGCCGGAGGCCGAGCAGTGGAAGAACTCGAAAACGTGGCAACGGCGCTCGGGAAGGCTTTGGCTAGGGCTTTAGGTGGTGTGGGCGGAGTGCGGTGAGCCGAGGGGTTTTTATAGGGGTCACCGGCGGTGTATAAGGCAGGGCAAACGGAGGAAACCCGAAGGGTTTCTCTTTTTGCGCCGGCGAGGGTTCCATCTGCGTGGCGAGCTTCCATTCCTGCTAAAACGCGTGGCTTGAAGATGGAAGGGGGTCGGCGGTGCTTGGGGAAAGTGATCCGAGGGCGATCGAGCGAGATCGGGCGGCCGGCGGCGTGGAAACAGAAGGCTATCGCCGGAGAGGGGAAGGGGAGCGATCCCCTTCCATCAAAGACGAACGATCTGACAGGTGGCCCCCCACCTGTCAGCGAGCGAACGAGAAAGGAAAGGGCCGACAGGCGGGGCCGGGCGGACAGTGGGCGCAAGGGGGCTGACGAGTGGGGCCAGGCGGGTGCGGGCGGGAGAGGGAGGCGGGAAAAAGCGCCGACAAGCGGGGCCCGCTTGTCAGAGAGGGAGCAGAGGTGGGCTGGGCCTAAAAGGCTGCTGGAGGGAGTTTCAGGGTTTCGGCCCGTTAAGCTTTTTAATTCTTTTCTGATTTAAAATAATTCCAGTAATTCATTTATTTGATTAAGGGTTGAATCACTGTTGATAAAAATTTGTAAAAATTCCTAAAATTATATTTTGGGCTCTAGTTCATCTCATAAAAATTTCAGGTTCAGATTTTGAGTATTTCTCCCTGTTTGGCTTTATTTGGGTTCTTTTGTGATTTTCCTTTAATAATAAATCCAGAAATAATTATAAATAATGTTTTCTTTTTATTTTATTCCTTTTAATTTTTGGGGTGTTACAGTACTGCTCTAGCTAGTACCGAGCCGGCCGGTTTAGCGGTTACCAGTTTCTATAAACCGGTCAAAAATCACAATAACCAAACCGGCCGGTTACTACGGTTTTAATTTACAGACCTGACCTTGGAGATCGAGTAGGTTTGTATCTCATATATACGTGCTGATTGTTCTGGTGCCGTATCATGCATGTACATACGTGCAGCATTACCCCTTAGGCTAGCTGGAATTAAATACCATCAAGTTATTAGTTAAGGACGAGAGAAAGAGGAATCTTCCCGTCCAGATCGATGAACACACCACCACCACCATCGATCTCATCTGCCGGCCGGCCGAAGGATATATAATGATTGGCAATATAATGCCTTAAAATTGAGCTGAGGGATGTAAAAGCCATCGTCCATCCCAATTAAAATATAATGACCCCCATTAATTAACTAAACTACATACCAAAGATAATACTCCAGCTAGCTAGTGCTAATCCATAGCTAGCTAGACTTGCATATATGTTAGAGTTCCTCGTGTCTAATTAGGCCCTGTTTGGTTTTGGCTAAACTTTAGGGACTAAACTTTAGTCCCTTTTAGTCCCTAAAGTACCAAACTTGGGGACTAAAAGGAACTAAAATTTAATCACTAATGTTTAGCCCTTTAGTCCCAAAAACTTGCTAAACCGGACTAATGAGATTTGACCCTCCCTGCCCTCAGCCCTCATCCTCTTGAATCCCTCAGCCCTCACACGCCGTCGCCGCCCCTGACACGCCGTTGCTGCCCCTCACACGCCGCCTCCGCCCCTCACACGCCGCCTCTACCCCCTGGAACGCCGCCGCCTCCACCGGTTCCGCTTCCAATCCTCTGCCACCGCCCGACTCCTGACGCCACCGCCACTCCCGCCACCACTTCCAGGCATCCGCCCCCCGGTGCCGCCCCCTGGAACGCCTTCGCCGGTCCTGCTTCCAATCCTCCGCCGCCTCCCACTCCCGACGCCATCGGTGCTCCCGCCCCCACCGTCCACTCAACCGCCACCCCCCTCGTCACCGACCCCCTGAGTTGATAATTGTTGCCACTGAGGCTAGCCGGCGATGCGCAGCATACAAGCAAACTAGTCCAGGCGCGGCTAGAAAGAATGAGCAAAAATGAGCAAATAATGCAAATAATTGATTAGGGGTATTTTGGTCTTTATTCAACTGCATTAATGGTCTTTAGTCACGAAAACCAAACAGGGATGAACTAAAGTTTAGTCAGCTAAAAAGGAGAGAACTAAACTTTAGTTTAGCCCCTAAAAGAACCAAACAGGCTCTTACTTTGGCTCTCCCCTAGCTACGTTAATGGACCCAATAATTCTTGTTCAATAACAAAGAATTCTCTCTCTCTTTCTATATATATACATATATATACGGGAGCGCTATTCTACACCACATGTGTAGAATAACTATTCTACACCGATCACGGGAGTACTACTTTCAGTAGTAGATTTTCTCAATAGAATAAGAATTGAGTACTACTTTTTTCTCGGTAGTAGATTTCTCAGTAGAATAGCTATTCTACACACGTGGTGTAGGATATCATTTGTATATATATATATGTATATACGGGAGCGTTATTCTATACCACGTGTGTAGAATAGCTATTCTACACCGACTACTTGTAGTAGTAGATTTTCTCAGTAAAATAGCAATTGAGTACTACTTTTATCTCAGTAGTAGATTTCTCGGTAGAATAGCTATTCTACACCCGTGGTGTAAGATAGTATTTGTGTATATATATATAAGTGTGTGTGTGAATTTTTTTAATTATATTTAACAACAGGAAAAATATGTCCTTTATCAGGTATATATGAAGTTGGTAACAACTATTCACACGAAGAACGTACACCTGCTGGAGGTACAACAATTCATCGTAGACGAGGTAATTAACCCAACGACTATCTCACATAATTATAGTACACATGTATTGCAAATATATATGTGCACAATTATTTGGCTTCTCATGTGTTCAATTATTTGGTTATAATATTGTGCACGATAACTTTATTATTATAGCTTAGAAGTACCACCATGATCTGGAACTTTTTATTTTATCTTCAATTAATGTACTATCTTCAAGCTAGTGCTTGATCATATCAGTGCGAACTTAATTGAAGCATACTTTTCATATACACGGTTTTAATATATAAACTAATTGATGTAATGGATTATATGGATTAATTACAGGATATAAATAAATATGGTGATTACATAAACAGATCGATCGACGTGCAGTGTATAGTAGTCAGATGGTTGGGCGTGATTGTGTGAATACTCATATATTCTAATTATCGAATAATGTTATAATTAATATGACTTAAAATAAGTAGAAATTATTATATGTGCTAAGTAGTATATATCTGGTGCACCATGTAATTAAACACATTGTAGTCCTCGGTATTGGATTCAAAATTAAAGAATTCGAATTCAATTATATGAGATAGGCTGTTTGAGATATTTTGGAATTGGAATTATGAAATCATATCTAAAATTCACCCTAGAATTCATGGTTCAGCTAGCCCAATTCCTCTTAAAAAAGAATTGACTGAAATCCATCATCCCCACCTCTCCTACCATCTTAGATATGGAATTAGATGGAGATGATGGTGTTTTTCATGTAATAATAGAATCGATTCCATGGTTTGATCATACAAACATATTTTAGAATTAGTTCTCATATTTTAATTCTATGAAATGTCCAAACAAATATATTGGATTTCAATTAAATTCCATACAATTCAATGTTTTATAGAATCTGAAATAGATCTCAATTATTCCAATACCTAGTATCCAAACGGCCCATTGAGAATCTCTATAAAATTGCTATAAAAGTATTTGTATAGTTTTATATAATTAATCAAAAATAGCTGAATTAGTCAGTGTACATGATATATTTTTGAGGGAATAATGCCTCTACCCAATCCACATGGATCCATTGACACCGTTAAGTTGTCCATTAATTTTAGTAGTATCAACATGTATGTGCGTGTATATATTAAATTGGCATACACCGTATATATATACACGCATGCCCACACTTCAAAGGAGAAGGTATATATATGATATTATATTTTTAATAATCCCCGAGCAAGTGTACATATATAATGTAGCTAGTCACATGCATGCTCTCAAAATCGGCTTATGTTGGCTCAAACAAAATTGACACGTTTCCTTAACCCACACTACTACAAAGCGATACTGTACAAAAGAATGAAAAGAATGAAATCCTTCAAAAGAAACGAAAACAAAGCCTTCCCCTCTTTATCTAGATTTTTGTCGTCATTGTACGGACAAAATTAAATGCGAACTCCAGTAGAGCTCGGGGAGGAAGAAGTTACGCATTTATAGCTAGAATGGTAGTGGCGGTCGCAAGTGATGTCATCAATACTTTAGTGGTGGCCATCTTAGCAGCGGCGGGCAGCACCAGCGCCCGCCACTGCTATTGGTACAATAGTGGCGGTCTGGAATGATGTCAGCACCGACCGCCACTATTTTACCAATAATAGTGGCGGGCGCTGGTGCTGCCGTCAGCACCAGCAACTGTAGTGGCGGGCATCTAATGGCCCGCCACTATAGTGGTCTTACCCAACGCCACTATAGTGATAGTTTGTAGTAGTGCCAGCTATCAGCTCTCTCGTGTATTGCAGGTATAGACTTTTAATTACCAAAATAATTGGGTCAACTACATATATACCTCTATTTAACACTTGTAGGTTGTTTGATTTTTTAAATAAGTTAATTTTTTCATCTTTGATCAAGTTCAAATAAAAGTATATTAACACTTTAAAAACATGCTATTAAAACATATTTAATATTATGTTTAATAAAACTAGTTTAATGTTGTAATTATTGTTGTGTTTTTATAGAAATTATCAAAGTTAAAAATGGGTTAAAAATTCAAAAGACTTACGATATAACCAAGGGAGTACATATATCATGCATTCTAATACTCCCTTCGTTCACTTTTAAACGATGCCGTTGATTTTTATCTTAACGTTTGACCATTCATCTTATTCAAAATACTTTCTGAAATATCTTTTTATTTTTTTATAATTTGTTTTATTATTGAAAGTACTTCAAGTATACAACTTATATTTTTGCATATTTGTATAAATTTTTTGAATAAAACGAACGGTCAAACGTTGATTTAAAAGTAAATTGTGTCATTTAAAAATGAACGGAAAGAGTATTTATTTAGCAAAAGAAAAGTACTCCCTCCTGTACACAAAAACAAGTCGTTTTGAACATGATTTCACATACCAAGGAGTAATTAATTAGTGTGTGTTTTCCATGTTTGCCCTTATTAAGTATAGTGCGGGAATAAACATAGCACTAAAAGCAAGAAAAAAATAGTACTACTTGAGGGGTATAGTTGTCTAAAATGTACAAAAATGCTTATTTTAGCACACTCTTGATACAAACCTAAAACGATTTGTTTTTGTATACCAGAGGGAGTAGATTGCATGCAACCTTAGCTTACATCGATCACCATCTAATCACATTTTAATTAATCAGATCCGGGCGGGCCCCACACATTAATTTGCAAATTGCAAGTAGCTAGCTAGATGCATGCCCAACTTTCCTGACCATATTAGCGGCGTGTTAATCCGCAATTTGTGCGGCTTTAATTGGTTTTTTTCCTCTAATTAAGCTAGTTGCTTCGTCCTCTTTCTAACTCATCCACACTTGGGGTGTGATCGATGCAGCGTCACTTTCTGACGGGATTATATGCATGCACGTCAATGGCAGTTGACCATAATAACTCAACTCAGATCTAACAGATTAATGGGCATGCATGATGGTTGTGTGACCTCAAGCAAGCTGAAAAGTCCTCCTAGCTAGCTAGATTGGATCTGGCAACGGAATTTTTTTCATGAAAATAATTAAGTACCTATATATATATTACTTAATCATTGTCTAAAAAATATTAGATTAACCAGCACACCTTGTGTCATCATATTATCTTGTCTTCTAGCTTTCTATTTATAGTGATTTTACTGTTATTGAGAAGTAATACAATTTTTAGTGTTAATTTTGGTACCTTCGTAGTATCACGAGGTACCAAAACTAATGCTAAAAATTATGATGCCTCCAAGAACTGTAGAATTTCTCTTCTATTTAATATGCTAATCATTCCGTCTTCTCTTCCATTTTAGAATTTTTTTTTGTTCGATTTCAATAAATATAGTTGTTGTCTCGTCGTTTTCTAATTTCTTTTGGTTAGCTTTAAAGAAAACAGGGAGACAGGTGGTATGCGTCAAGTTAGCCATATCCACAGTCTGTTCAATTACAATGATTTATAGTATTTGAGGAAGTATCAGGAGATATCATATTTTTTTAGTATTAATTTTGGTATCTCTCGATATCTCATGTAAACTAGTTTTTTTACCGCTACAATATAAAAACAGGGTCTTGTTGTATGCTACTCCACACTGAACCGTCCGATTTTTTCAATAAAAATTAGTTGGTTTGACCGATTTTTCTTTGTTTACGACTAGACCGGTCCAGTGTCCGGTTCCTGTTTTTCGGTGTGACCGTCGATGCCGCCAGCCCCCTTGTTTGGAATGGCCGAGGTTGAGTCAATCATCCATTCATCCAGTGGCTTAGGGTTTAGCCACCCGCCCACCCCTACTAAATAGTGGTCGATCGCTCGCGGCCGCAGCCCAGCAAGCCCTGCATGCATGCCGGCCTATGCAGCAGTACTGCCGTAGCAATCCGACCGGCCGGTTTCGATGGTTGCCAAACGGCCGATGGTGACCGGACGGCAGGTTCCGGCGACCATGGTAAACTTGGTAAGCTCCTGCTACGGAGGACCGGGTGACGCAGCAGCAGCAGGAGCAGCAGAAGCTAGCAAGTTGCAATGCAGAGCGACGTGCACACCGTACCGTGTCCAATCCCAGCCTTCGGCAGTACTGGCAGCTTTGCCGGAGCCTGACACCGGTGACGGCCCGCCCCGCCCGCGATTCCCCCGCCGTCGTCGCCGACGCCGACGCCGACTGCGCCTGCAAAAGGCCGGCCGGCCGGCCGGCGCGCGGCGCCGAGCACTGCACGGCGTCAACCGTACGTACGTTGGTAGGCCTAGCTACCTGCTGCTAGCGATGGCTCTTCCGGCCGCCGACTGGTCGGCAACCTGGCAGAGCATTTCGTTTCACGTCAGCGACAGCGAAAATTTCTAGAATTCGAATCTAATTATAAAAACTCTGGTTCGATCAGTGCGTGCAGATTCCTCCCGTCGCATTTGGAGGTAGACAGCTCTGTAATCTGTACTCTGCCGTTTTCATTAATCTTCGTTTCCATCGTCGATTGAATCGACAGGTCAGCACTGCTAGCTCCCTCGATCATCTTGATCTCGCACGTACAAATACCCTTCCCTTGTGTTTAAATCTAACTAAGTAAGGCTGATTGATTAGTTTTGTCAGGTAGCAACTTGTCCCGGGATAGATAACTCGATAATTATCAGCTAAATATCATCAAGCAAAATGAGATGAACAGAATATAAATTTTGTCAGGTGCAAAGTCAGACTTTCAGATTGCGGTCAGAGAAGGCGAGATTGACCACGCGGGCATCAATCTATCTATCTATCTACCACAGGATTCACGTACGTCACTGTTCAAATTCGTGCGCCGTATGATCGTACGTCGGGCACGACGAAACCTGTTTTGGAAACAACCGTGCAATTGAATGCCCTGCATCTGCTTGATTTCCAAGGCAAGTGCACGACTGCTCAAGCCGGCGCATAATTGACAGCCAGTGCTGATGCACATGGAAAAGCTCGTGTGGTTCATGCATGCAATGCGAGCGTAACAGAGAAAGATTTGGTCTTTTACTACTTGATAGCTACTTTATCGGTCTAGAAAGTTATAAGGATTTTTTACAGTGTCACTAAGTTCATGTTTAGTTCCACCTTGCTAAACTTTAGAACTAAAGTTTAGTTTTTTTATTCCCTAAAATATCAAACATGGTGATTAAAATGGACTAAACTTTAGTCCCTAAACTTTAGCCCTTTAGGGTATGTACAACCCTAAGACGGCGGAACAATTTTCAAAGTACAAGAGATAACAAAGAAATTGTATGGTACAATCCTAAGCCTCTGAATCATAAATGCAGCTAAGAGACAATGTGTATGGAGAATCATGTAGAGACGGGCTCTTCACGAAGAGTCCGTCTCTTGTATTTTTTCAGTTAAACCCTATAGACATATCAAGAGACCACCTAATAATTGAGGTTGTACACGCCCTTAGTCACCATGAGGTTGCTAAAAGGAACTAAATAGTACTAATGACAAGGAATACCCCTCATTAATGCCTCTCGGGATGGGATAAAAGACATTTGTAGTCATTTATTAGGGGCAGTTTGATCTTTATTTAACTCATTTAATAACTTTTAGTCACTAGAACCAAACAGCTAACGACTAAAGTTTAGTAAGTAAATAAATGAAGACTAAAGTTTAGTTTAGTCCCTAAAGAAACCAAACAGGGCCTAAATTCTTAGGGGTCGTCCAATCAATACGGTCGGACGGACGGTTCAGATTTAAAATAAGCTTTTCTTTTTCTAAAATTCTGGACCCACGTCACGCAAAATAAAATCTTTTCGTGTGCCAAAAATATTTCTTTCCATGCGCCTATTTTTTTTAAAAAAATCCCTTAATTTACGGCGCTTGATTTTATTCTCTTAATTTTAGCCAAGATTACTTTCCATAATTATTTTTTAAAAATCCCTTAATTTACAATGCCATTTTTTTCCTATTTTCAGACGAATGGTGGAATACCTTTGATATATTTTTTATTTTTTACATTTTGTGAAAAAACAGAAAACTTTGAAAATTCAAAAATTTATTTCAAAACTCTTGAATTGTTCATTTGAAAAATGTAAATTCTTTTGTCAGTACTTTTTTATGTAAATCAGTTTGTACGTTAATTTATGTTTGAATATGTGAATTTTAAATTTTAATTTTTTTTATGTTAATCAGTTCGGTTAGAGGAATCGATGAATTTTGAATGTTGAAATTTAATTAATTAATTTACTTGATAAATCATACATGTAATTAATTTACTTGATAAATCATACATGTAATTAATTTACTTAATAAATCATACATGTAAACTTTATAAACATGAAGCATTTAAGATTTAAACTCATATTTTATGGTTTACTGAACTTGTTTGGATCTCCCCCTTACCTAATATCAAACAAAAATCACAAATAAAGGTATTATTAATTAAACACCAACAAAATAATTCCGAGTGTACTACAGTATTTTTCACCGATATACGCAGACAGTAAGCTTAACGGCACGTGAACTTCTCAAAGTTATTTTTTTTCACAGCAACTTATTTAAACTATTAAACTTAAAATAAAACGACTTACGAATAAGTTGAAACACTTTAGAATGACCTAATTGTGATTGAGCTCGTGTCATGCAGCTGTCGATTAATTAGTGATGATAACACAAGCAAGACCGACATGCTGCATATGCCATCAGCTCGTGATCGCGATCTGATGGCTGTGAAAGGTGCATGAACGCCTCTGTTTTTTTCTTCTATTTTTTTCTATGACGTTTGACCGGGGTTCCAGCGGAATTTTTTTAAAATAATATTTTTTAAAAAGAAAATTTTAAATTTGTATGGCGATTTTGAAAAATCGCAGACTAGATACCGGTAGCACTTCAAGTGCTGACTGGTGTCACGTCAGCTCCAGTTGGTACTTTAAAGTGTCGATTGGAGCTGATGTGATAGAATCTGATAGGGGGGCAGCATCCAGTCGGCACTTGAAGTGCCAATCGAAGCTGACGTGATACTAGTTGGTACTTTAAGTATCGATCGGTACTTGTTTTTGCAATTCTTCAAATTTGCATACAGATTTGAAATTTTCTTTTTTAAAAAATATTACTTCAGGAAAAAATTCGGTTCTGGCCGGTGTGTGCGGTGCGTGCTTGGCAGTTGCCACTTCGATCTGGCTCTGTCATTTTCCGTTTCGGGCCATTCCCTCTCCTTGTCACTCTGCCCTCTTCATTAGACTACTTGTGCTTACACCTCTCGTATTTTTTTGTGTAAACCATTGTTAAACCTAATAAAACAAATTAAGGTCACGATCACGACCTCCGCCCCCTCCCTGTCTTTTTAGCCCCAACGATGCCAGTTGACACCCCGGACGATGAGCAACTAGAGTGATGAAAGTATGTACGTTACTGTCAACCACGGCGGTGTCACGCACTGTTTCCCCGGCCTAACTGTCCACGAACATGTGGTTCTCCGGTGGCCACGCCGGAGAGGGTGAAAAGACGTCCACCGGAACAGGGACGGATCGGATGGACGTCGGATGGACGCTTGCTTGGGTTGGGTGAGCAGCTGCTGGCTGCCGGTTTATCTGAAGCCCTCCTCCTCCGTTCTCACGTAGTCGCGTAAACACCAGATCAGAGGTGAAGTCTGACTTGGCCAGATTTCACCTTGTGCTGCTGGCTGCTGCTCCAAGCTCCAACGATCCATCTCTTGTCACTTGTCAGCAGCAAAGCGATGTTCCTTTTCATTCATCCTTCGCTTCTTTCACTGTTTCTTTCAGGACTGACCGTGACTGACCGTGCATGAGGGAAGATGCAGTACGGCCGGCCATGGAAGCACTAGCTGCAGTGGCAGTGGTTAGTGGAGCTGGCCGGACTCCGTGTTACCATATTTGACATGCAGCAGTTGATCTTCTGAAAAGACTTTATTGATCCAGCCCTGCACTGGAACTAATAACCCTGCAAGATAAGATACGGTACGGCAAGTCACGTGCGAAGTTAAGTCAGTTTGTTAGAGCTGAAGCACACTGCACTGCACTCGACCTGTCCCGCTTGTGTTTTCTTTCTAACACTGCGGCTGGGTATTAAGCGCCGTTTGCCGTAAGGGCACGCATTTGCTGCTGCATCCGCTTCCTCCGGCGCCGGCGGCCACACGTAACCCATCTGCGTGAAATGTGGTGGTCAGCTCGACCTGGAGAAGAATGTTTCACTGCTTCGAGTGGATGCAGTCAGATCCGGATGGCTCCAGACTTCAGGAGTCAAAGATGAACCGCGGCAACTTCAGGAGTCGGATTCAGCTAGTATGATGATTGATGTACGTAATATGTGTGGCGGATGAAGTTGAAGAAAGTGGCATGGACGTGTAAGTACACACGGCAATTAGCTGGGCGAAATGTAAATGCCACTGACCTCAGAGAAATTAAAGAAAGTACACAGCTACAGATAGTCAGATACCTTCTGATGAGCTCACAAGATCGATTATTGCTTCTTCTTCTTCTTTTTGTAAACCCAATGGGTCGGGAGAAGCAACAGAGTTGCATCAAGGTGTTCTAAGCTTGGAGGTCTTCTCAGAGCAAATATGCTACAGAATTCAGATTGTTGCATTTCAGAGTCAGAGATGTCGAACCAAATTTTATATTAACCGGCTGCGGTGAAAAACTTTGGCTGCACGCAGCTGAAGAAATATCTCTTTTTTTACACTGGGATCGGTTGCCAACTGGTGCAAAACAGTACTGTAGTTAACAGCACAAGTTAGGTAGAGAATTGACAAATCATAGCGTGGATGAACACCACAAGACAAGTGACAGCCTGCAAGTCCAACAGAACAAATACAAGGATTTTTTCACCCCGAATCTGAAAGTCAAAATCTCTCGTGTGATCCAGATCTTAATAAAGGTTAATCAAGGCAAGGTGCTAGTCGGCCTAGTTGGTAGTAAACGGGTAAGAATACTCTGTTTATCCTATTTATCCTCGTTTTTAGTGATGGATAGCTCTATCTATCTCACGTTAAGACTTTGACCCAGTGTTATTTTTACGTGTTTATAAGGTTGAACAGTAGATTTTGAAAAACTGTTGTGAGCCGTAGAAAAGCTAAGAAATTTGTTTGGTTGAAATAGTTGCGGATTTATATTTTGGTAGTTTATGATGTTTACTTACATTATTAATGTGTAATTTTACATATAAATCATTCTGAAATTTTGTAATGTTTTATATTAAAATTATATATTTTAAAATTACACTAAAATGATATATTTTTAAAAAAATATAGTTTTTCAAATTTTACATGAACCGATATGTTTTAATAGCATGGTAGGTAATACTCATTCAAAGTAGAACTAAGAATGCTGTGAAATCTAGGTTATATCAGCTTTCAAATTTGTACTATGAGAATCTAGAAATTCTAAAAAAGTTGGGTGACCAAAAGAGTTGTTTGGTTTAATTCCAGCTTCTGATCCAAGAAGCTGATTCAAAAATCTGAACCAAACAAGAAAAAAATAGTACTACTTGAGGGGTATAGTTGTCCAAAATGCACAATAAAATACAAAACGACTTGTTTTAGCACACTCTTGATACAAGCCTAAAACGACTTGTTTTTGTGTACCGGAGGGAGTACTACTTAAGTGAAGTGGGCAGTTGGCTATGTTCTATCAATTTTCTAAGATGAGATCTTCTACTACTTATTACAGAGTAATTTTTACATTGAGACTAAGGGCATGTTTAGTTACTTTAGGGACTAAACTAAACTTTAGTCTACTCTTTTTTATAGAACTAAATTTTAGTCCATTGCTGTTTGGTTCTAAGGACTAAAGGACTAAAAGAGAGTGAGGGGTGAGAGGTAAGTAGTACTTTTAGTCCCTTTTAGCAAGGTTTTTAGACTAAAAGGGACTAAAGTTTAGTCCCTAAACTTTAGCAACCCCAAACCAAACACCCCCTAAGAAATGAAGCAAACTTGTCATAATGCATTAAATAGTACTATTCTTATTGTATGCATGGAATGGAACCACATGATTAGCGTAGGAAAGGAAACTTATTTAATACTCGAGTTTAAATAAACTATAAATAAGTAGAAGATTTAAAAAAAAACTAAAAACGTAATAAGTAGAAGATGTTTGGACATAGGGGTAAAAAATATTATTTTATAAGCTATTTATGTACTAACGAAATACTTAAAAAAACAAAGATAAAATCATCTAATTACTCTGCTTTTGAAACCTCCAAATTCTTAAGCAGAAATAAGAAGACACCTTTTGGTTGGAGGATTGGCACATCATTTAAAAATGATTTGACTTCTTTGCTGTCAAACTCATGCAATCTGAAGCAGTCTTGGCAAGCTCAGAGCACGGACCTCCATACGCAAAATGTGTTTGGCAGATGACCTAGCAGGATGAAACGCTCCTGCTAGCTGCTAATTGCTAAATAGTTTTGGGAAATCATATCCCATTCCCACAACAGTCAACGCTTCCTAACAGTTAACAGTTGGACAGCATGTTTGTTATGGTGACATGTTCCAAATGCATCAAGGGAAGGATTAGGCCAATGGATTAGACACATAGTTTTCTGAAACAGCTGAGCTTAACAAGTAAAGTTGTTTGCGATTTGATATTGCCAACATCTAGCTAAAAATGACAGATGCAACTTCAATTTTCAGTGCGTGCTTCTGAAAAAAATCAGGCGATTACCAAAACAATATAATCATTTAATTTATTCAGTCCACGTAGCTTGCTCACTAAACAGCATATAATTAGTAGAGATTACTCAGAACATATAGAACATAGCTTCAGCAACTACAAAAGTGTGACAAGCAGTTGGTTACTATCAAGTGCTCGAGCGAGACAGAAAAAAGAGCCCCTACAACACTTGATTCAAAGAATGTAGGATGATAACTACATCTTCCAGGTATCATATGAACAGAAGATACAGATCCCTCCTGTCCATCAATTATAGAGAATCAGAAGCTGAGACAAAATCTCCCCGTGCACATTGGCGAACAGACATAGACAAAGTAGAATTGATAGATCCTTTAAGCGAACTTGAATATTGTCTATGTCAGCTAAAGGGAGTGACCTGAAGCAAAACACCTTGTTTTTCTAGGGCATCCCGTACACTTGAACGTATATACGAACCACTTGTTATGTTTCCATCCTTCCAAACATTCAGTTCTATGCCTCATTGTATTATATGCAATGTAAAGTCTGCTACAATTCACGAGGAAGAAGAACATTGGGATACACTTGAACAACATAACCGAAAGAGACAGCAAATGGAAGCTTCAATTCTGCCTTTTATCATAACAAATAGAACGCTGCAAGAAGCTCATGGGTTCAATTTTCATAGCCTCTCTTTGTAAAGAGCTCCAAACTCTCAAGAGATTTCAATCCAGTATATATATATATATATATATATATATATATATATATATATATATATATAGGATAGACAAGCTCCAAATGGTGGATATTGATGAAAGGAGAAATTGGATGAGCTAGGGCATTGCCTCTGATATCCCACTGATTACAGTACAATGCAAGGGGAGAAAGGAAAGATTAAAAGAGTAGAAGAGGTTACTTCTCAGCATGTTATTAATCGACAAAAAAAGGTAAATCTAATTTGATAAAGGATGTTCACAGTATCACTCCAGTCGTACTCACCACGGTGTCGTCGTCGATGAGCACCACCCACTGAGCGCCGCCTCCTCCCACGAGCCGCACGGCGGTGGAGGAAGGGGAGAGCACGAGGAGGAGCCACAGCGCGATGGCGAGGAAGACGGACAGGAGTGCCAGGAACACGGTGGCGAGGGGGCAGTGGGGCGGTGGGAGGATGGCGAGCGCCGGCGGCGGCTCGGCGTGCCGGGGCTTGGGCATTGGGCACGGGGGACGCCGATGGTGGCGACAGACAATGAGGGTGTCGGACGCAACCCATCCCCGCCGGCGCCGCAGCCGTGGCCCAGGCACCTCTCCGCCGGCCGCGCCAAGCCGCCAACCACCGTAGCATCGCAGACCACCCCTCCCCTCTCCTCTCCCTCCCAGTTCCAAAATTTCTCTCAAAGATCGCAGCTTTCTCCTCCCACTCCAAAATTTCGCAAAATCTCAAACAGCGCGGATTCGCTCGCTTCCACTTCTCGCTCTCCAAAAACAGGAAAATTAAGCGATGACCCTCCTCGATCTCCCGGCACATACCTTCAACGCTGTGAAGCCTGTGTCGCCCTCCCGCAGCCGTGCCAACGCGCCGTCCTGCCGCGCCGACCTCGCGCCACCGAACCGAGATCCCGCCTCTACGTCGAGCTCGGGCCGCCCTGTCGAGCTCCAGCCTTTATGCCGAGATCCCACATCTACGCCGAGCTCGAGCCGCCCCGCCGACCTCCCGCCACCGAACCGAGATCCCGCCTCTACGCCGAGCTCGGGCCGCCCCGTCGAGCTCCAGCCTTTATGCCGAGATCCCACCTCTACGCCGAGCTCGGGCTGCCCCGCCAACCTCACGCGGCCCAGCCGAGCTCCAGCCTTTATGCCGAGATCTCACCTCTACGCCGAGCTCAGGCCACCCCGCCGAGCTCCAGCCTTTATGCCGAGATCCCACCTCTACGCCGAGCTCGGGCCGCTCCACCGACCTCGCGCGGCCCCGCCGAGCTCCAGCCTTTATGCCAAGATCCCACCTCTACGCCGAGCTCGGACCGCCCCGCCGACCTCGCGCGGCCCTCTAGCCTTTATGCCAAGATCCCACCTCTACGCTGAGCTCGGGCCTGTACGCCGACTGTTAGAAGGGAATGAACTGAAAGAATTGGATAATAATATTGAACCAACGTACAAGGATATATATAGGCAGTCTCATCCTCAATCTCAACCAACTTATAGCAACAGAATTAGGGATGAAGAGAGGCCAGCCAAAACACCTATAACTACCTAACACATTGCTTAACACCCCCCCGCAGTCCCAACGTGGAGCTATCGAATGTTGAGACTGGAACGGAATTCGGTGAAGATTGGCGTAGGTAATCCTTTGGTGAAGATGTCTGCATACTGGGACGTTGTCGGTACATGAAGAACACGAACAGCTCCAACCGCTACTTTCTCTCGGACGAAGTGGAGATCAAGCTCAATGTGCTTTGTCCGCTGATGTTGTACTGGATTGGCGGACATGTAAACAGTACTAACATTATCGCAGTATACCACGGTTGCTTTGGACGGAGGAGAATAAAGCTCATGGAGGAGCTGTCGTAGCCAAGTGACTTCAGCTACAGTATTAGCAACAGCTCGATACTCGGCCTCGGCACTAGAGCGTGAAACTGTTTGTTGACGTTTCGAAGACCAAGATATCAAGTTATCACCAAGAAAGACAGCATAGCCCGATGTTGAACGCCTAGTGTCAGGACAGCCAGCCCAGTCGGCGTCGGAATAGGCAAGAAGATCTGCTGTAGTAGAATGCTGAATATGAAGTCCCAAATCCAAGGTACCACGAATGTAACGCAAGATCCGCTTGAGAGCAATGAGATGCGGCTCTCGAGGATCGTGCATATGAAGACAAATCTGTTGAACAGCATAAGAAATATCCGGACGGGTGAAAGTGAGGTACTGGAGTGCGCCTGCGAGACTACGAAAATCAGTTGGATCGGCGACTGGAATACCATCAAGACTGGGAAGTTTAGCAGAAGTGTCCACTGGAGTATTGCAAGGCTTGCATTCTGTCATACCGGCACGATCCAGGATGTCAATACAGTACTGTTTCTGACTAAGAAATATTCCAGTATTCTGTCGAGACACACTGATGCCGAGAAAGTGATGAAGAGTGCCAAGATCCTTCATGGAGAACTCGGACTGTAGTGACGAGATTGTCCACTGAAGCAGCTTAACAGAGGAGGCAGTGAGAACAATATCGTCAACATAAAGTAACAAGTAAACCATGTTTGATCCTTGGCGAAAAATGAAGAGAGAATTGTCGGATTTTGCCTCGACGAACCCAAGAGTCATCAGAAAGGAGGCAAATCTTTCATACCAGGCGCGAGGAGCCTGCTTTAGACCATATAGTGACTTCTGAAGACGGCACACCATGTCAGGACGAGAGGAATCGACAAATCCTGGAGGTTGTATACAATAAACTATCTCCTGGAGATTGCCATGAAGAAAGGCATTTGTTACATCCAACTGATGAATAGGCCAATCACGAGACACAGCCAGGCTGAGAACAGTGCGGACAGTGGTGGGCTTCACAACTGGACTGAAGGTCTCATCATAATCAATGCCTGGGCGTTGCGAGAAACCCCGAAGAACCCAGCGAGCCTTGTAGCGCTCGAGAGTACCATCAGCGTGAAACTTATGCTTAAAGATCCACTTCCCAGTAACAATATTAGCACCTGGAGGTCGTGAAACAAGTTCCCATGCGTTGTTGGCGATGAGAGCATTGAACTCAGTCTCCATGGCCTTTCTCCAATTGGGTTCGGCTAGGGCGGCGCGATATGTTTTTGGAATAGGCGATAGGGGAGCTGCATAAAGATTTAGCCGAGTGGATGGCTTGCGAATACCTGCTTTTCCACGAGTCATCATAGGATGTTGATTGACGACCGGGAAAACGCCGAGCTGAGGAGATAAAGTTTGGCCATCTTGACGTGACGATCGGGGGCTAGTTGGTACAATGTCGAGAGGAGGAAGATCTCGGGAAGGTACAGGCGATAGGCCCTCATCCAGGGCCTCTCCATGTGGTTGTGAGGCAGCTTGAGGTATCTCGGGTTCGGCTAACTGTGATATTTGTTTGGCCGAATGAGCAGGAGGAGCGGGTCTTCGAACTTGGAGATGTGCCTGCATAGAACTAGTAGAATCTTCCAAAAAATCCAGATTAGTAGCAGAGTTATTAAGATCAGCAAAAGGATAAGAGAGCTCATCAAAAACAACATGTCGTGAAATAATGATTTTGTTAGTGACAGGATCAAAACACTGGTACCCTTTGTGATGTGAAGGATAGCCAAGAAAGACACACATCGTGGAACGGGGGTGCAAGTTTATGATCGGCGGTAGCGGAGAGATTTGGATAGCACTTACAACCGAAAACACGTAAGTGTGTGTAGGTAGGGTGCTCTCCATAAAGAGCAAAGAAGGGAGTGTGTTGAGCAAGAGTCTTGGTAGGGTGTCTATTCATGAGATAGACGGCGGTGTGAAGGGCTTTGACCCAGAACGATCCCGAAAGAGAAGCTTGGAACAAAAGAGAGCGAACAATATTGTTTAGGGAACGAATTGTGCGCTCGGCCTTGCCATTTTGAGAGGAAGTATGAGGGCAGGATAGGCGTAAGTGAACACCATGATGAAGGAAGAAGGCGCGAGTGGCAGAATTGTCAAACTCACGGCCGTTATCGCATTGAACATTTCGAATGGTGGTAGTGAACTGAGTTTTGATGTAAGCGAAGAAATTTCGTAGGGTGGGAAAAGTGTAGGATTTATAGCGAAGTGGGAAGACCCAAACAAAGTGGGAACAGTCGTCTAAAATGACAAGGTAATATTTGAACCCCGAGACGCTGATGACAGGTGAGGTCCAAAGATCGCAATGAATCAATTGAAAGTTAACAGTGGCCCTATGATAGGATCTAGGGAACGGGAGGCGAACATGACGCCCAAGCTGACAAGCATGACAGACTCCAGTCGAGCCTCCATTGGCCATGGGGATGATGTTGGCGAGGCGAGAAAGAGCGTCGTGTCCGAGATGTCCGAGTCGACGATGCCAGAGGACGTCGATGGTGCTGGCAGACAAGGTGGTCGCCGAAGACGAAGGAGGGGGGAGATTATGACCAACGGGGTAGAGATGGCCGGAACTATTGAACCTGGCGATCACGGTCCTGGTTTGAAGATCCTTCACAGAAAAACCAAAAGGGTCAAATTCGACAGCACACCAATTGTCGAGGACAAAACGTCGAACGAAGATAAGATTTTTAATAATTTGCGGAGAGCAAAGAATGTCACGAAGAATAAACGAACGATTTGGGTGGTGAATATGAGTGTGTCCTATCGACGAAATAGGAAGTGTCGAGCCGTTACCGACCACGATATGTGAGGGGTGGTGAGATTTAGGGGGGTGAACGAAAGGAAAGATACCAGCATCAGAGGACATGTGAGCAGTAGCCCCTGTATCCATGTACCATTCATGAGCATTAGGTTGTGGTAGGGTTGTCGTGTTGAAGGAGCCGGCAAGAGAGGCTTGGTCCCACTGAGATGGTGCTCCGTTGGACCAGTCAATTGGGTTTGGCCCAACAGGTGTATGGGGCTGATAGGGGATCTGTTGGGCCGGAGAACCAATGCCACCAGGAGTCGGATAGGTATAGGGGCCAGGAGGAGCTTGGATCGGCTGGTATTGCGGGCTTCCTGGTGGGCCACCAAAGGCTGCGCCGGCAAAGGAGTGTATTGGGCGTGGACCAAGAAGGCCACGGCCTAACGGGCCTGGCCACATATGAATTGTGCCAGCCCACGGGTTGTGAGGGGAGGGCCAAGTTTGACCAGGGCCATTGATGCCTGGACGGTGGTTACCAGTAGCGGCGGGTTGCTGGTTGCCGCCGCGGCCACCGCCGCCACAACGTCAACACCCGCGAGAGTTACCATTCGGAGGGCCCCCTTGCTGTCCTGTGCCAAAACCTGTGGAGTGCGCCGACGCCGAAGAAGGAGTATTTGGTTTGTTGTTAGAGTTTGCGGCGCCGGCGAGGAAGACAGAGGCGTCGGAAGGGCGCTTGTTGGCGTAGAGCTCCTCAAGGTGGAGTTGCGACCGGACTTCGGCGAAGGACGGGAATGGACGTTGCATCGGCACGAGAGTCTTGAGATGGCTGAACTTGTCGGCGAGGCCGTTTAGGGCGGTGAGGACAAGGGTTCGGTCGGCGACGGGTTCTGCCAGGTCGCCGAGGGCGTCGGCCATTTCTTTTAGCTTGCGGCAGTAGTCTTGGACGGGAAGGTTTCCTTGGTGAAAAGTGTGGAACTCGGCCTGGAGGTTGAGGGCGCGGTGCTCTCTGTTGCCGAGGAAGTGTTGTTCAAGAGAGAGCCAGACGTGTCGTGCAGTGGCGTGAGGGGTGAGAACTTCTTGAAGAAGATCGCTAGAGATAGTGCCGTAGAGCCAGCCGAGGACGACGCAGTCCATTTGCGTCCAGTCCGCGTGGTCGAGATGGGGTTCGTCGGAGACGATGTGGTCCGTCAAGGCATACTTGCCGAGGACGACGAGGAAGAGGCCGCGCCATCGGGTATAATTGGTGGCGGAGACGTCGAGGGTCACCGGGACGAGTGCCTTGACGTTGAGGACGCTGACGGCTTGCGCGTGGAGGGCGACCAGGGCGTCGGCGTCGAGCGGAGTGGTAGGGAAGGAAGGGGCTCCGCTGGTGGGGAGGGCCAAGGAACCGTTCGAGGCAGGAGGCGCGGATCTGAAGAGGGAGGGGAAGACAGTCGCGCTCGGGTTGGGGAGGGTTGCCACCGTAGCAGCAAGAGCGGGAGGGGGCCCTGTTGTCGTTGAATTCGTCGGCGAGGCAAGGTTGGCGACAATGGAGGCGAGCGCCGAGCGTGCGGCGCTGGAAGCTCTAGCTGCTGCGTCGTTGGCGGCGTCAGGGGCTGCAGCAGGGTCGGCGTCGGCAGGGCAAAAGGCCTCGCAGACGGCGTCAGCGACGGCATTGGTGAGGGATTCGAGGAGTTGTTGGTCGACGGAGGAGCTGGGGGAAGCCATGTCGGCCAAGAACAGGAAGAGAGGAACGAAGGGAGCGGAAGCCAGGAAAAGAGGTTAGTCTGATACCATGTTAGAAGGGAATGAACTGAAAGAATTGGATAATAATATTGAACCAACGTACAAGGATATATATAGGCAGTCTCATCCTCAATCTCAACCAACTTATAGCAACAGAATTAGGGATGAGGAGAGGCCAGCCAAAACACCTATAAGTACCTAACACATTGCTTAACACCGACCACACGCTGCCAAGCCGAGATCCCGCCTCTACGCTGACCTCGCGCTGCCGAGCAGAGCACCCGCCTCTACGCCGACCACGCGCTGCCTCGCCGACCTCGCGCCGCTGAGCCGAGATTCCACCTCTATACCGAGCTCGTGCTATCGAGCCGAGCTCCCGCCTCTACGCCGACCTCGCGCCGCCCCACCGACCACGCGCGACCGCACCGACCGCCGTCGTAGAGGCGAGATCACGGCTCGGCGACACGTGGTCGGCGGAGAGGCGGGATCTCGTCTCGACGGGACGAGCTCGGCGTAGAGGTAACATCTCGTCTCGTCAGCGCGTGGTCGGCATACAGGCGGGATCTCGGCTTGGCGATGCGTGGTCGGCATACAGGCGGGATCTCGGCTCGACGGCACGAGCTCGGTGTACAGGTGGGATCTTGGTTCGGCGGTGCGAGGTCGGCATAGAGGCGGGAGCTCGGCTCGGCGACGCGTGGTCGGCGTATGGGAAGGATCTCGGTTTGACGGCACGAGCTCGGCGTATAGGTGGGATCTCGTCTCGGCGGCGCGAGGTCGGCGTAGGGGCAGGAGCTCGGCTCGGCGGCGTGAGGTCGGCGTACAAGCGGGATCTCGGCTCGACGGCACGAGCTCGGCGTACAGGTAGGATCTCGTCTCGGCGGCGCGAGGTCGGCGTAGAGGCAGGAGCTCGGCTCGGCGGCGCGAGGTCGGCGTACAAGTGGTATCTCGGTTCGACGGCACGAGCTCGGCGTACAGGTGGGATCTCGGTTCGGCAGCGCGAGGTCGGCGTAGAGGCCGGAGCTCGGCTCGGCGGCGCGAGGTCGGCATAGAGGTGGGAGCTCAGCTCGGCGGCACGTTGTCGGCGGAGTGGCGTGAGGTCGGCGTAGAGGCGGGAGCTCGGCTCGGCGGCGCGTGGTCAGCGGAGTGGCGTGAGGTCGGCGTAGAGGTGGGAGCTCGGCTCGGCGGCGCGAGGTCGGCGTAGAGGCGGGAGCTCGGCTCGGCGGCGCGTGGTCAGCGGAGTGGCGTGAGGTCGGCGTAGAGGTGGGAGCTCGGCTCGGCGGCGCGAGGTCGGCGTAGAGGTGGGAGCTCGGCTCGGCGGCGCGTGGTCGGCGGAGTGGCGTGAGGTCGGCGTAGAGGTGGGAGCTCGGCTCGGCGGCGCGTGGTTGGCGGAGTGGCGTGAGGTCGGCGTAGAGGCGGGAGCTCGGCAGAGTGGCGAGAGGTCGGCATAGAGGCGGGAGCTCGGCTCGGCCGCGCGAGGTCGGCATAGAGGTGGGAGCTCGGCTCGGCGGCGCGTGGTTGGCGGAGTGGGAGAAATTTGCAAACATAACACTCCCTTCAGTGGGCTTCGCTAGAACGGCACCCCAATATTACCAATTGCAAATATAGCATTATAATAGTGAAGGCTTTGAACATTTAGCATTGTACTCTACTAAACATGTTTTTTTGGGTGTGCTTCCGGTTTTACCCTTGTCTTTTCTTCTTCCAGAGAACTCCAGAGAACCAGCCACGAGAAACAAAACCTCCGGCCACCGCCATCCGCCCCTGCCCCTCCGCCCCCGCGCCTCCGTCCCCGCGCCGTCCACCGCCCCCGTGCCCTCCGCACCCGCCCCCGCCCCGGCCTCCGCTCGACTGGCGTATGGGCGTCGTCACGCCGTTCGACTACCTCCCCTACTTCTCCTCCCGCCTCCACCGCCACGGCGACGGCGGCGGTGGCCGTGACGCCGCTCGGGTCGCCCTCAAGGCCATCGGTTTCATCCCAACTAAACCACAGTTGGTGAATCTCGTGAAACATCCATGACAACTAACCAAATCCCATTTCAATAGGTAGGTAATTTCTGTCAATGACATTCGGCTGATCACCGAGAAATCATATTATGTGAAGAACACAGAACAACCTGACTAGCATGTTCACAAGATCAACTTCAGGGACAATCAAACTAAAGACAATGACGCAGACAATTATCATTCCAGGACCCTAGAATAGCATTAAATATGATCAAATCACCTTAAGATCACAAAATTTCATAGATTAGAGCTGACAAATAGAAAGTCAGCTGCAAAGTTGAACAGACTAATCCTTCTATGGAATGGAATTACACGGTCATGAACATTTCATAGGCAAAAATATTCAGAAGCAGAAGTAGAGCAGCCACCCGCCGTAGCCCGCCCGGATGAGCCGGTTGGGCCGGCCGCCAGCGGTCGAGCGGGGGTCGCAATCGTGCAGCAGGCGTCGTGCGACGGCGACGCGGTTCCTGGCCGCGTCGGCGAAGCGCATGTCGTCGTCCCAGACGGACTCCAGGCGGCGGATGCGGCGGAGGGAGGTGAGCTTTATGAGGAGGTTGCCGGGGCGGAGGGTGGGGCGGGGCGGTGGACGGCGCGGGGACGGAGGCGCGGGGGCAGATGGCGGTGACCGGAGGTTTTGTTTCTCGTGGCTGGTTCTCTGGAGTTCTCCGGAAGAAGAAAAGAGTAAGGGTAAAACCGGAAGCACACCTAAAAAAAATCTGTTTAGTAGAGTACAATGCTAAATGTTCAAAGCCTTCACTATTATAATGCTATATTTACAATTGACAATGTTGGGCCGTTTTTGCAAAGCCCACCGAAAAGAGCGTTATGTTTGCAAATTTCTGGCGGAGTGGCGGGAGGTCGGCACGTCACACGTGGTCGTCGGCGCGCGGCCGGAGATCGAGCGGGAGGCCAGCGTTGACGTTGACAGAAGTTACTAAATTAGAACAAAATAAGTGTCAAATGTCAAAACGTGAAACTGTAGAAGCGTATCCGGACTTAAAAATTGCCGTTTAGCTTTAACTGTTTTTAAAATTTGAAATGAAAATAAAAAATTTAAATTCTTTGACTATATTTATAGTTTTTTTAATCTTTGTTCGGTGCTGGTATGTTAAAAATGTTTCATGGTGATTAGTTTTAATAGTGGTTCAAGTGTCATCTGAAACTAGCCTGCAAAATGTATGACACGATTTTTTTTTAAAAAAAAACATGGAGCTTTAAACTTCTTTTCCATTGGTATATTTCAATTCGGAGATTAAATGCCATCTGAAAAAACTTGGACTTAAATGTAAATTAATTTATCGCAGTGCCCTTGTGGCAGAAGAACTGGAGGCGTACTCCTCCAAGATGGTCTGGTATGCATGATTGGCTTCAAAAACAAAGTTCGTACAATTCCAGACCTCGTTAAGAATGTATGATCTCTATAATATTTGTATTGAAATTAAGTTAATTCATATAAAAAATTATATATTCTAAAGAAACTAACAAGGCTTTTGGTTGAGTTTATTTTAAGAAGGTATTTGGTTGGTTTTATTTTTAAATTACGTTAGATTTTGTTTGATTTGAATATGCTGGTATTAGATATAACGTAATCAGATTATAATATAGTAATTTATTCATTACATTCTAACTAGGTCAGTATCAAATTACGTTACCAAAATACATTATACTTATCAATCAAACATTGTAATATAAATAAAATACATTACACTTGGTAATCAAATAAATCTAGTAATATGATATATTGTTATCCCTTAATACTGTAATTAATTTCATTATCATTTAAGTTATCTTAAGCAAATTAAACGCCACTTAAGTGTTATATATTTACAATGCAAACTAATTACGTTATATTTTGTTTGGTTTAGATATGTCGGTATTAGATATCACGTAATTATATTACAACTTAGTAATTAACTCATTACACTCTAACTAAACCAATATTAGACCGCTACCAAAATACATTATACTTATCAACCAAACATTGTAATATAAATAGAATGCATTACACTTGTTAAAAAGTAAATCTTATAATATGATATATTAATTATTACTTCACAATGTAATTAATTCTACTGTAATTAATTTTATTATTATTTACGTTAGCTTGAGCAAACTAAACATCACCCAAAAGAGATAACGTGTCTAAGAGATTAAAAAATCCGTTAATATACCAATAGTTACAATATTAAATTAAATTTCTTTCATTAAGTTAATTATAAAAGCAAATCAAGACGAGGAGAAATTTAATGATCCTAAAGGAGATATTAGCGGCCCATCTCAATTTACTCAGGACTTTTTTGCATGGGCCCAATATCGGCCCATCCATATGTGTGGGCCGATATTTTAGTTCATTTCTCCGGCCTGGACACGTTTGTGGGCCGGAATAAAGCCCATCCGAACAAGACTCCAATTTGGGCCCGCCAAGCCCAGAAATTGGCACAGTGAAAACGTGTTCAGCAATAGAAATTACTGGGGAATTCGATATATTGCCATCTCAGGTTTCAATTATTTGACATCATGTGTATATATGTTATTGACTCAAAAATACTTGTTGTTTTAGGGGTGATATTTTTTTTCAAATTATTGGGTTGTCCAATTAGGTGTAGACCAAAATATACCGAAAATTAAATTAAACCAACCGTAATGAATGTTCGTTTTTTTTAAAAAAAACTAGTTTTATTTCAATAAAATTTGGTTTTGGTTTTTTTTTGATTCGGATTTAAAATATGAAAAACTGAATAACCAAAAAGCTGAAGAAATTTATAGTTTGTAATATTTATATCTTAAACACACAGACTGATATAGTGAATTGTGATATACTTTTTTTTATTTAGCTAATCAAATAATTTTTTAAAGTAGTGTTCATAACACATGAAGCTAAAATAAAAAAAATGAAAAAATGAACTATCTTCGGAATTATCTCCAACCATGTTTAAGAAGATATTAAAGGTTAAATTAAGATCCCAGAAACCACCCTAAGGTGTGTACAACCTCATTTAATAGGTGGTTTCTCTAGAGATCTTTAGGGGGTTAACTAAAAAAATACAAGAGACGGGCTCTTCGCATTGTCCATACGCATTGTCTCTTATCTGTATTTATGATTCAGGAACTTAGGATTGTATCATGCAGTTTCTTTGTTGTCTCTTGTACTTTGAAAACTGTTCCGCAGTCTCAGGGTTGTACATGCCCTTATGATCTAGAGATGTACGAAGCCCTTAAAGCCGTTTGAAACCTAAATAGCAGATTCCCAAAGTCTTAATGACAATTGAAGTCAAATTTCCCTAAGCCTTCGGGGGCAAAACCTTCGGCCAGCCCAATATCGCTTCAGAGGCCGAACCACGATATCAATATAAGTAAGATATACATTTTACAATATTACAATCAGTCTTATACTATTTTATCCATATATGTATTTATAACCTTCGGCTTGGCCCAATATCGCTTCAGAGGCCGAACCGCAATATCAATACACAGTCTTTCTGACAAGATATACACTTTACAATACTACAATCAGTCTTATACAATTTTATCCATATATGTATTTATATTATATATCACAAGTATAGTTGGTTGTAAGTTGCGAGTACTAATGTATCATCCTTTATAAATTACCGCTATAAATACTTCATCTTTCCTAACTGAGGAGGGGAGAATGAACAATTTCACCTAATAAAAATACACATAACCTCAAGTGTACATTATTACTCATCCTGAGGCTTACACTCAGAGTCAAACAATAGATCAAATCCAAAGTCCTTCGAGACTTATCGAACCAGGTACGTAATAATTCGCTACGCCAATGCGAACCAAATGATTTCAGTATTTACTTTTCGAGATCGTCGTTGGATTTCTATTTCCCCCAAACCTAATTTGTTAGAAGGCGTCCGATTATACAATTGCATTTTTTCACGTGCTTCAAAATTACTCCGTCGCAAGCTCGCTAGTAACTGTCACTGGGGCAAGTGAGTAGTGACCAGTCTAAGCCAAACGGCGAGGGAAAAAGATGCAACTAGCGTACATAACTCACGAGGTGTTACATGTAGTTTTATTTTATGTTGCAAATAATTTTGTTAAATATTTTATCTGGTTAAACTTTTTTAAAGGAATACGATAAAAACATTTAATTTTTTCAAACCTTACACAGTACTAAACAAAAGATTATTGAAAAAAAGGGAAAATAAAAAGCAGCGACCCCATGCATCGTGCGGCCGCGGGAGGCGAGCCGATAAATCCAAAGGAAAGCAGGCGTCCATTCGTGGAAGGTACGCTACGTGCGGCGTGCCATAATTAGCACACAGGAAAGGGCACGATTAGCAACTAATCGCCTAGTTTAATCGAGATTAAGGAAAGCAAAGCGAAGCAAAGTCTCCGAATTCGCTGTCTCGCTGTCTTTTTCTCCGTTAATAAAATTCGCCACCCTTCCTCCCCTCTCTCTCTCTCCCCTCCCACTCTCTCTCGCCTTTGCCTTCCTCCTCCAGCGGCTAGGCCTCTCCGTCTCCGTCTCTCTCCTCCGTTGGCTCCCACCAGCGCGAGGCGGGGGGAGCTAGGGTTTCGCCCCGGAGTCGATCGAGCTCGGCGGCGTGGGGATTTTGGGGCGGGGGCGGGGGCGGGGGCGGGGGGAGGCTTGGACGTGGCCTCGGCCTCCGGCTCGATCCGATCGGTGAGTGACTGTGCCTCCTCGACTTGCCTGGCCTGCTCTGGGTGTTCGGCCTCCGTGCGGAGCTCGCGCGAATTTTGGTCTCGGAGTCGGCGTTTCGCGGGAAGGGGGGTTGGGTTGTCGTGCGTCCTGTGGCCGCCACAGTGGATGGTGCTTCCGCTCTGGCGAAATAGACTGTATTCTATGTAATCGGACTCCTCTGCTGCTTAATTTAGTGTGGCGATTCCCATGCTCTGTTCGTCTATCACTCTGGCTGTGTGCTGGTAATGCAATTTGGGCGTTACAGTGAGTCATTTAAATTGTGGATTAGTCGACCTAGTACTGAGGTATAAGTCAGCCTAAATTGTGGGTTTGGATAAGCTACTATAGTGCAGAATCAGAATGTATGAATGTATGATATAGCTGTGCATTATCTAATGGGGTGAATTTCGAACTAGTCTTATTCGAAAGTACCACTGAGAAGCCTTTTCGATTTGAATTGAGCTAATGGAATGTGACATACTGCTGCTGGTGGGTTAGTCCAATTATTTTTCTGTGGCCTTATCAAATTATTGATTTTGACAATAATTTAGCTCAAAGCTGTCTCCATGGTTTCACTAACGAGAATATACTTTTTTTTCATACTTTTCATTTTAGACCAAGAGCACCTAGCTTCTGACTGTGGTTACACTAAGTTCATCTGTCTTACACCGCATTTGTTGGTGACAACTTTAAAGCCTGAATGGGACACACTATGTACTGTTTTGCTAGGAGTTGCTCGGTTTCTTCAAAGTTCCAATAATATACTTTTTCTTCTGATTTCTGATGTTAGGTACACGATATATTTCTTTTCAGTCTTTTTCAAGAGCCAGCCTATGTCGTACCTAACATGATATTTCTCTTAGGTTGCTTTGTAGTCTTTTCCTTGGTCACTATCTGTTGGTTTTGGTTCGAGATCCTTAGAAGCATTTCCAAAATGCTTTCCTCCTTCCTCCCTGTACAGGTGATGAGTCCAGTTGATATGCCTCGTGTACTTCAAGTACTGTTTAGTTTTTTTTTCATTGGACATGGCAACAAGTAATCTGCCTCCAGGATTTAGGAGCATTTAATGTCCAGTCTTTGACATGGTTGTGTTATTATACAAAATAGGATAATGCAAATACAACAGAATGGTGGTTTCACAATCAGAATTCATAATATGGTATCCATGCACATGCCTACACATTTTTGTCGAGAATGCAAGTTATTTTCCCCATCGACTGATGATTGACGAAGTTACAATGATTTCTGTAGTTTCCATCTTCAGCTATCATACTGTAAGAGTAAAATTTGCACTATATTGAGTAATACACAAACCTGATGAGTGTTGTTATATGATTGATTCATATGTTGTAACAAGTAACAACATGAGATGTGCCCCTGCCCCCCTGATTCCTTTGCTCCTTGTGCATAATTGCATATTAAATATTTAAATGTAATTAAGTTTGCTATGAAATGTACCCATTGCTATGTCATAAATATTATTGTTTAGTGTTTGTTTTGAGACATCTTTCTATGATAAATAATGCTTGCTATTTTTTGTTTGTATATATATATGATGCTTATATTTATAAATAAATTCTATAAAGATTGCCAGAGATTATATGCAGCACCATGGTATTTCAGGAATGAAAAGAAAATGTTTTTCACCTAATGGCATGCATATGTATATGCATTAAGTTTCCTTGACCGACCAATATTATATATCTATTTTTTAACCGTGCATTGTGAGCTATGTTGCCATGGATATACATTTTAAAATATTTTTTGTTAGTTAGCACTTAGCAAGTGGCACTATATATTAGTTATTCAATGCAGCTTTCTAAATACTCTTTTCCTTTTGCTTTGTGTGAATCTAATTGAGTTTCATCTCTAGCCTACCTCCAACTTGCCTTGGATTGAAAGGCTGGTGTTGATGTTTAGTGTTTCAGCTTCATTTTTCGATATTTGTATATCTGGAGTAGTTCAAACTTCAAAGTGATGAACTATCGGCACAGGGTGGTTACTGGCTGTCGTAGATCTATAAACGTTCACCTATAGGGTCTGTTATAACTTATTCCTCAAGTACTATATAATCTAGGGATAAACATGAGTTGGCCCATTCAACCCATCCCACCTAATTGGTGGTCCATTTAGTATATATCTGTCTGAATTATTTACTAATAAACTATAATGGGTCAATGGGTCAGCTTGACCTGACCCACTTGCATAGTTGCATCCCTGACTAAACTATCATATTTTGGGTAGGTGATTTCTTATAAATGTACAGAATGATTTAACCCAGCACTTGGTAGCTGCCACTCATCCCCTTTATGTGTATATGGCAGCTTTGATCAGTTACTGATGTGCAAGCTCTTATACATAAGAATAAATAAGGTGCAGATCTGTTCCATTATTATCTTCTTGATGTTCTGTTACATGTGTTTTGCAGGCACACAGTCGTAAGTTGGTCTTGAGTGATGCCTTCATTAGCATGTTGCTATAGCATGTAGCATCTCCCAATGTTATTCATGTAAAGGGTTCACCCTTAAAAGACGAAATGCAGAAGTCTGATCATCATGAGCAGAATCTTACTTCACCAAGAGGACTAATCCATAAAGTGTTGCGTCGTACAAATAGCAGACGTTCTCCAACTGCAGCAGAACAAAACCCTCCTGTATTTCTGGAGACAAGCAATTCAAATTTCTTAAAGCAAAAGAATATTGATGATGCCGTCAAGGATCCAGAGAAGGCAAGCACACATGAAAACAGAATTGAAGATGAGAAGTCTGATTTGTTAGGATATGAAGTTTGTTCTGGGAAGCTTACATTGGAAAACAAAGCTAAAGGTGCCTCAGGCGAACAGTCTGGGCCAGGGTCTAGTGGCAATTGCTTTGATGCTAGGATCACCACTGAAGCCTTAGTATGGGGTTCTAATATCCTTAAGCTTGAGGACATTGTATCTGTAAGTTGTTAGCTTGTTGACTTTGTTCTGTAAATTGCATTGGTATGTTTATGAGTTTCACTGCAAATCCACATCACGCTAGAGTAATTCTAAGATGCTTTCAACTTTAACATTGCAGGTATCATATCATTCTGGCCTCCGTCACTTCACTGTGCATGCATGCCCTCTTGAAAGAAGATCTAGTGGACTTTCCTGCTTTATGAAGCCTAGAAGAACCCAAAAGGACTTACGTTTCCTATCTACTTCTCCACATGATGCCTTTCGGTGGGTTAATGGTTTTGCAGATCAACAGTGCTATGTAAATCTGTTACCTCACCCCATGGCATCTAGCAAGAAGCATTCATCTGAACTCATTCCATTTGATGCCATGTTTGATCCATATGTTAAATGTCGGTCTCCACCAAAGATACTTGTCATCTTGAATCCTCGATCTGGACATGGTAGATCTAGCAAAGTTTTTCATGGAAAAGTGGAACCCATATTTAAGGTATGTCTAGCTGAGTAGAATCATGTGCATTATCTTGTGATCACATCTGCGATGCCTGCCTCATCAACCTGTAATCACACCTGCTGGATTAGATATGACCATGTAGCAAGTTGTAGCTATCAGGACGATCTTCACACGGCTTAAAAAATGTTTATGTGTGTGTCTTTGGTGTTTCTTTGTTTACCATTGACATTGGTTACTGTAACATGATGAGTCACATGCGAAGTCACGTTGACGGTACTTTTACATTTGTAGCAGTCAAGTATGATGTTTACCTCATATGTTAAGCACTTAAGCTTGCACAGATAGATGAAGAATCATGCACTGTTTCTTGATCCATCCGCATAAAAATAAGTTCATTTGTAGTGGAAGAACATATCAGTGTTTATAAATCTCTACATGGTCTTCTTATTTCTATTTTTTACTCTAGCTATTGCATCCTTTTGGTCCAGTCTATTTTAATAAAGATACTGGTTGTTTTACCATAGAGGATTAGAGGCGTATGATGGAATGACTATTTAGCACTTTTATATCTCCAGATAGTATCCTCTCTATTGCCTTGCCAATCTTGTTGCCTTCTTGTATGATGCCTTGATGACATTTTTGAGGGATGGCCATTTAGTATCAGTAATTCAGTATTGTCTTTGACAACAAAGTGAGCATTCAATTGTATGAAAATACTCATCGTATCATGATATTTAGTGCAAACAACTTGTTTTCAGTGTATCATGTGCTTGTGCTTGCTTGTATCATAATAATAAATGCTAGTGACAGCTTGCAGGTTTCAAGATGGAAGTGATCAAAACTACGCATGCTGGTCATGCAAAATCTCTTGTATCTACATTAGATTTTAGTACCTGTCCAGATGGTATATTCATCTTTACATCCTACCTGAGGTGTTCTACATAACTACATTGAATCTTTGATCATCTGATTCGTGTTTTGCCTGTATTTTCTAGGAATTGTATGTGTTGGTGGCGATGGAATCGTTAATGAGGTTAGTCTATACTAATTTCATGCATGATTCTTCTTGTTGCTTTGCATTAAGTCATGTATTTTTAATGTGTTTGATATACAAACTAAAGAAGGTAATCTTGATGTTGATGACAACGTTACCCATCACAATGGCCTTTTCAAACTTCAGTTTTGATTTGTTATACACTTATACCAAGAGCAAAGAGATCCATTATAAAGTGTATAACTTTTGCTTGGAGTCTTGCATCTTTTTTTAGACCAATCTTCTAGCTCCTCAGCCTGGCCTATTTCACTGGTAACTTTTTAGGTTGAAGGAGCTTGTCCTAGGGACCAAAAAAATTGTTTACTGATATTTCACTTTGTTATGTCAACATTTTGGAGTTCATTGAACAACTGGATTTTGATTGGGTGTAAAATCCAGCTTAGTAATGGTATCACCTGATGGCTCTTAATGTTACTACTATTAAAACCTATGTATTTTTGTGAACACTGGTGACTGGACCCTGTCTATTTTCTACTTTCTGAAGCCATCCTCTCATTACATGTCACAGAAATGCTCATATGCCAACTGCAGGTTCTGATGCAGTAATAAATTCATTTTGTAGGTTCTCAATGGTCTTCTATGCAGAGATGATCAAAATGTGTCCGTGTCTGTTCCAATTGGTATAATACCAGCAGGGTCTGATAACTCACTTGTTTGGACAGTATTGGGTGTTAAAGATCCTATTTCTGCAGCAATGTCAATTGTCAGGGTAAACAACGTTTTGTTGGTTCAGCATTTGCTCATGATTTTCTATATATGTGCCACACTCCTTTTCTATTAGGCATTGAAGAACTTAAATGTTATTGATCATGCTGTGTATGATACCATATCTTGAGTTATCAGCTTGTCAATACTCTTTAGACTTCCTCACCATGTCTTCATTGCACTTAGGCTGACATAACCACCTCACTGCTGCAGCCACCCCACTGCACCTCCATGTTGCAGTGCATTGATTGTGCGATGCTGACTTGCTGTGATGCTGCCAGCAGCGCCAAATTATGTCTTCACAAAGCACACAGTGTTGCCCTAATTGGATGCTCCCTCCCCTCCTGGTTGTTTCTTTTTGTTTGCTTGCAGAATTGTTGGCCTATAGCTCTATATGGTTGGCTTACCATCTCACTTCCCTAAGAATCCTCTGTGCATCAATCCTTATCCTGGTGTTTCCATATCTACTTTAGTATAGTCCATTAAGCTGTCCTAGTACACCACAGTAATAAGCTAACTCAAGTTATGCCAAAGGACTTCAGTTATGAATAAAAGGGTAACCAAGAACCCACTATTTGAAACCTTTTTTGTTCTGGCAAGAATTACTTTAAACACTGGAAATAGAATCGCTGAAGCAAGTTTACATGCTACATTACAAGAAGATGTGGCATGGCACTAAAATTGTATGAAGCATACAAGTGATTGCATATTCTGATCTAAGAGTTCTACCCTACTATTTTAGCTGCCTATGTAGATCGAATTTATTATTGCCCTTACCATCACATGCCTTTTTTTCTTTTCTGTTTCACATAAATGTTTGTTGAGTTGTTCATTGCTTGCAGGGAGGTCTTACACCCATTGATGTTTTTGCTGTTGAATGGATTCAAAGTGGGACTATCCATTTTGGCACTACAGTCTCATATTTTGGTTTTGTTAGTGATGGTAACCACATAATTGATATTTCAGATCATTTTCATTTACTGTTGGTTCTCTAACTTGGCTTCTTCAACCAATTTGTTGGATGAATAGTAGTACATTTTCCAAAACGGAAGCAGAAAATGTGACTTTCTGTTATCTATTGCAGTTCTTGAACTCTCAGAGAAGTACCAGAAGCGGTTTGGTCCTCTCCGGTACTTTGTAGCTGGTTTTCTGAAATTCCTGTGCTTGCCAAAGTATAGCTTTGAACTGGAGTATCTTCCAATATCAGATGTTGGTGGCAGCGAGCATAAAATTGTGGAAGGGCAAGAGAAGGTTGACACATCGGACCTCTATGATGATGTAGTTCGAAGGTCGAGAGTAGAATGTCTACCACGTGCCTCAAGTTTGTCTAGCATTGATTCAATCATGTCTACAGGCATAATGTCTGGGGGAGAGCTAGAGGTTTCAAGTCCACACGCTAATAATGAACCCTCTGAACTTGTTCGTGCGCTTGACCCAAAATCGAAACGCCTATCATTAGGGAGAGCAAGTACTTTCAAAGAACCGGAAGAAGTGATCCATCCTCAGGCTCATTCATCAACACCAAGTTGGCGTAGATCCAAATCAAAATCAAGGACAGAAAAGGCATGGCCAGGCTTGAGTGCTACAACTACAAGTGATGCAAAATCTTCTAGGGGTACCACAGCACATGACAAAGAAGACACATCCTCCACAATTTCAGATCCTGGGCCTGTGTGGGATTCAGGACCCAAGTGGGATGTGGAGCCTAAATGGGATAATCAACCTAACTGGGAACAAGAGACTCCCATTGAGCTACCCGATCCTCTAGATGACATTGAACTTGGTCTGACCAAGGAACTAGTACCAAGCTTAGATGAAAGATGGACAGTTAGGAAAGGCCGCTATCTTGGTGTATTGGTATGCAACCATTCATGCAAGACTGTGCAGAGCTTAAGCTCTCAGGTTGTTGCTCCTAGGGCTGAATACGACGACAATTGTTTGGATCTACTGTTGGTTGGTGGAAGTGGAAGGCTGAGATTATTGAGATTTTTGGTGCTTTTGCAGTTTGGAAAGCATATTTCTCTTCCCAATGTGGAATATTTAAAGGTATAGCACGGCTGCTTCTCTTGGTCCAATATCAAGCTTTCCATTCATTCTTAAGCTGCTGTTTTGATCTTTGCTGTGAATGTCATTTGATTGGTGTTTTCGCTTATATATTCTTTAATTGCAAATTTCCTGGGTTCATTTCACAATTTGGTTCAAAGGTAGGCGTGTAATGAAATTATTTACCGTTCACATGCCATCTGCTCTCTGTTTTGGAAATAGGAATTATGGATTTACATATACCATGTTAGAATCTGCTGGTTTTAATCGGACCTGTCATGATTTTTCTAATATTAAGAACTTTGCATGTTAAACGTTTTTTTAATTTCTTTAGTTGACGACTGTAATAAATTTCAGGTTAAGTCTGTGAGGCTTAAGGCAGGGCCTAACACACATGACGGATGTGGTATTGATGGTGAACTATTGCATGTCAAGGGGCAAGTTCGATGCAGCTTGCTGCCTCAGCAATGCCGCTTGATCGGCAGACCAGCCAAAACACCTGTACAGTAGCTGTAAATACATTACTCCAAAGTCTGCACAGCTCTTCAGTCTGCCCATTACCCTGTTCATGTACAATCGGCAAAGCTGTGGATTTTTCTGCCCTCGTCCACACATCCATAACTACAGTCAGAAGTGTCAGAGCAGCTTTGCCCGCACCCAACCTCAGAGATGTACATCGTGTGCTTGCCGAGCAAAAGTGCCGCACCCGGGTGCGGTGATGTTTATCCAAAATGTAAAGCCCCTGTCTGGAGTCTGGACGGCAGCTTGTTTTGGACATCTCTTGGTTTCTCCTTTTACTTGGCTGGTATCCAATACAGCTATCTATAGAGAAGTCTGTGTACTTGCATTCAAAACAACAGTGTCCACCCCCCAGTATGTGCGGTTGTTTGGATGTCCCTGTTTGCTGTGGTTGCTTGGAGGTCCCAGCTGGTGCCGGCCACTTGATGGCTCGATGCGCATCGCTCCCATGAAATGGACAACACCACCCCAATGTATCGTCCTTGATAAGCCTGAGCTTTGTGGTGTTTCCAAAGTGTGAAGAAGACTTGTGTCCTCCTGGGTCCTCAGTACAGTATAGGATTTGAAGAAACAAAAGGGAAAGAAAAAAAGATGGACGATGATATTTGTAGTAATGCCGGACTGCTGGTGCCTTTCTTCTCCTCCCCCCTGTAAGCTGTTCTTTGTGAATTGTGTGATGTATGAGCTGTAATTTGTACGTGTTGTCTGCCACATGAGCTTGATGGACGATGATCTTCTTGAGTGATAGAATTACTGGTATGTTGCCCCCTTTTTGGAGAAAAGCATTTTAGTCGGTGAGCTTTCTTTACTTTACTTGCCTATTGTATCCTCACAGCACGCATGCAAATCTTTTACGTTGCCTTTGGAACAAGGACTATTGAACTGACTACGAACGTGTAATGGACAGCATTCTTGCTGTTGGAAACCAAAAGAAAACTCGATCCGGATCCAGAAGTACAGTCATCATCTGATGATTTCCTCCTGTTTTTTTGGTAGCAATTGGGAGTACTTGGCAGCACGAGCTTGTTAGGAAAATAAAAGGCAATCAATCGCAAGGAAAGGAAACAAAAGTCACCTGATGACGATTCGTTTTTCAGAGCTAGTTCACCTTATATATGCTGTGTGCGTACAGAAAGGCGTCGTCGCAGACAAAAGCAACCTAATGCATGTGCAGGACCAAATACACACATCGTAATCGTACTAGTGTGCTACCAACTCAAACAAAAGTTGGAGATTGGAGGAAAAACAGAGGCAAAAATGAGAGGAAAAAAAGGGCGGGAACAGCAAACTGCTAGGATCATCAAGGCAGCAATGCTGAGACAGTAAGCAGCTCAGCTCAGTTAGCACTTGCAGTGGCAGCCGCGGCCTCTGCCGAAGCCGAGGGAGACGCACTCCCCGCCGCGCCGGCACCCCCCGTAGTGGCACACGTCGCGGCACGCGCTGTTCGCCGCAGCGTCCGTCGGGTCACACTGCTCTACCGGGATCGTCTCGCCGCACGGCACCCCCGACGGGTAGTCCACCCACGCCGACCTCGCCCCCGGCGCCGCCGCCAGCGCCGCTGCATGCACCCAACACACAACACACGTAGGTATATCCGTACGTAAGCCTCAGACATATATGCACATCCACCGCCTCACTCGATCGTCCGCTCGACGTCGTCCGGCGGCCATGCATGCAGCTGTGCACTTACCGGTGAGCGCGGCGAGGACGACGAGCAGCAGGCAACGCAGCGGAGGCGGACGCAGCTGCTGGGAGATGATCAGGCAGCCCTCATCGGCCATGCCCTCCTCCTCTTCCTAGCTAGATCTCCTCTCGGATGGTAGCCGCTGTTACGTCTGTTGCTAAACGCCTGGGAGCTAATAAGCTAGTAGGTGAGGTGAGTGACAAACTGACGGCGCGGCAAACTAGCTTGCTGCTGCGTTTATGTATACATGTGCTGAATATATAGCTGACGACGAGAACATCGAAAGCTGAAAGCGGCAGGCATGGCAAGTACATGTGTGATGCGATGTGACGCCGATCAATACTGTTTAATTGCGTGGTGTGTTACAAAAACGAATCGAAAAACGAATCCGACTGAGACGCATAATAGTTATGTCATATTTTATATTATTTTTATTTCAGATTTATAGTCAGTACTCAGTACCAATATTAATTTAGATGTTAATATAAATTTTAGATTATTTTGGATATCAGAATTGTTGCGGAGTTTGAGTGGAAAAACTATCAGAAAATACATGCATGGCAACGGAAATACACAATGTAATATAAGTATGCTTATCATTGAATTGAATTTAAGGCCACATGATTTGCTCGATCGAGACACTAAAATAGGAAATAGAAACTAAAATTTGCTAGCAAATCACCGTTGCCACTAAAATTAACATGTGGACGTACATGATTATTAGTCGGTACTAACTAGTAACTAGTTGTAGTTAAGAGATGAGTAAATTTGGCAGAACGAAATATAAGGCACGGGATCTGTTCAGTGTTCACGCGAGTACAGGGATACAGAAATATTATATTGCTGCTGTGAGCCTGTGAGGCCCTATTATCTGAATTATATATACTGTGTTGCAATCCCTTTATAGTTTATATAGGCAAGTAAGAAAGATTTCTCCTTTTTTCATCGAATAATCAGAAATCTAGGATATTTACCACAGAGCCTAACTAATAAAGCACCGAGTTCAAATGCAGCTAACTCCTCCTTTTTGCACGCAGATTCGAGATGATGTTTCCCCTACTGTAGTGTGTGCTAGCTGGGAGTGCTGTAGTCCATATGGTTAAAGTTATGGTGTTGTAAACGGTATCCCTATCACATCAGTCATCAGCGCACCCTCGCTCGCTGTCGGAAAACCCGACCTCGTGAGCAAATCCGTTGGCGTCCTCAGCTCGGCTCAACGATGAGGCGGGAGATATATACACGCCCTAGCTTAAAGCTAGAGGTAGAGGACGGGCGGCCGGCCGGACCTGTAGTGACGACGATCGAGCTCTGATCTCGCACGGCTCACGTCCCGCCACTCTTTGGCCGGTCGGTCGCTAGCTCGTGGTAAGTTCTCTAGCTACTCTCTGACGACGACGCTAGGCGCGCGCGCGCGCCGTGGCCAATGAGCCGCACGAATCGTGCATGCAGCGTGCAGTACTGTAGCGTAGCAGCAGTGATCGATCGAGTTGCATTGCAGCTAGCTTTCACCTCATGCATGCTTGCATGTCGTCGCTAGCTTTAACCGAGCCGAACCGATAGATCATCCCGCATGCCTTATCCTCCTTCAGCAAAAGAAGCAATATAATGGCCAAAAAGATGGCCACTTGATATATAGTAATATAGATAGAGTTATCTGCATGCCCCTTTAATTATATTTCCTCGCAAGCTAAGGGATCGAGTAATAATATTATGTTTCTCTCCTTCAATTCCACTGCACTGCTTGTCTCGTCAATTCATCTTCTCTTATTTGCGGCATAAAGCCAAATATATATATATATATATATACACTGTATCCATTCTAAAAAAAATAAAAGGAATACACATACTTTTAAGAATATCAATATCATATCGGTAACTTTTGACTAGTAACTAAACTTAAAACTAAAAATATTTATGTTCAGTACAAGTGTTATACATATGTCATATATAATTAGATTGATTTATAAAAATAATTTTCAGTTATACATAGATAGATGATATATTGGAAAAGTACTAATGAGCAAGATTGCGCTAAAGAATATGTAAAAAAACTTTTATACATCTTATATTTTGAGTAAATATGGTTATATATATATACTTTCTCCACATGTATGTTACGTTGTATACCAGTGGTGCTTCAATTCTCCACAAGATATTTTCCAAGGGGCAACCGGTGATCTAACGTTACAGCTAGCTGCTCAATAATGTCAGTGGAATTGTTAACTGTACTACGCATGCAATGAACACACTGTGCACTGTTTTCCTTCTAAAAGGCTACGTTGGGCTAGCACTGCACATGCTCCAGGCATCGACAGATTACAGTCGTTGATACTTTTTCAAAGCTAAACAAACCTTCGACCAATTTTATAAAGAATATCAATAATTACGATGTTAAATTAGCTTTATTAAATTGGTATTGTAAAGTTAATATAGTAATAACCTTTGATAACTGAGTTACAATACGAGGAAGCAGATGTAGCGGTTTAATAAGTAGTCGTGATGCAATCATAAGATATTCGGAAAAAGTCTTACTTGCACTCTCAAAATATCGTTGAAGTCAGAATAAACCCTAAAGAATTTTACCGTCTGAAAAATAGTGGTTATACTGATGTGGTTTTATTGACGTGGCATTCATCTAGAAAACTCATGTTTTTATTCATGTGTAGCAAGTCAAGTCATCTAAGTCTATTTTATAATAGGGACAATAATAAACATTTATTTTAGAATATCATTAGAAAGGGAGCTATTTAGACTTTGCAAAGTTAGAAGGTATAATTCAGACTTTCTCATTGATCTGCTTATGTCACTGGCGCCATGTCATCTATCACGTCAGTAAAACCGCCCACTGTTTCACCACATTAGTAAAATTATCTTTCAAAGTTGTAAATTGAGTTAATTTTCAATATCGCAGGTGTTTTCAGACGATAAAATTCTTTAAGCGGTTATTCAGACTTCAGCGATATTTTGACGGTGTAATAATTTATATTCTATTACTATACACATTATTGCCTCTTTTCTCCCACTAACTGTAAATAAAGGAAATGGCCGGTTTGCAGTTGCGTGTAGAATCGGCGCCGCACGAAAACGAACAGAATTGAAGACATTATTATTGCTAGTGTTCTGATCAGTGGTTAAGTACATGCGTGCATGCGATGATGATATCGTTATCTGCACGGTGCGTGCAGTGACAGTGACAGATCGTTAAGTTCCATCCATCAGCGTGCGTTGATCAATATATGCAACCTATATATGGTTTGTGCGTACAGTACACGGTGGATTTAGGGTTTGCAAAACTGTCGGTCGATCGATTGTTAAAGTTGGTCTTAGTTGGTAAATGTTAAATTGGACTGATATATATTAGTAGAAATTGAACTGATCAAGAGTAGAAGTAGCTAGGGAAAATAGAGTACATATATCATTTAACTGATTTCCATTTTGGAGATTAAGCTTATATATGCATAGGAGTGCAAATATGATAAATAAAAGATATATAGTAACAGTGATTTTTCTTACTCTATTAGCTAGGCTCCGCCCTAGGACGACTGATCATGTCGATAACCAGCTGGAGGTTAGCGCAAAAACTATAGTTAGTGTTAGAGATTAAGCTTAGGAGTGCAAATAAGATAAATAAAAGGTAGTAACGACACTGATCATGCAATGTCGACCGTTAGCGCAAAAACTGTACGTGTAGTTACCGGTAATAACCGCGATCGCCTTCAAGCTAAGCTGCTGTGTGGCGGATGCTACATGCTGTCACGATCGAGCAGCGCATGCACGCTCGCTCTCGTCATGCGTCACAGCTGCACGCAGGGAAGCAGCTTCGATCTGCAATGTGTGCAGGCAACGATGTCGATCGATCGGCTGCTAGCTAGAGTCGTACGTACTCACATTTGCAGCCTCGGCATTCCGTTTGATTGCGACTGCTGGTTAAATTTAACATTGCATGGGCTCACAGAGGATTAGATATATAGGAAATATTTTCTTGAAAACGCGAAGCTATAATTAAGTACACTCAAACAGAACAATAAGGTTAATTTAGCAGTGACTAAGAAAGAGTTATATATTAGAGATGGATATAAAATAAGGGTCGTTATTATTGGTGGCGTGCACTACCGGAAATGGTTAGTTTACCGAGTGCCCGAAGCTTTGCCGAGTGCAATATCTCGGGCACTCGGCAAATTAAATGTTTGCCGAGTGTTTTTTGAAAAAACACTCGGCAAACAAGTTACTAACGGACGTCGCGACGGTGTGCTTGCGTGGCAAAAAAAAAATTTGAGGGTCTGCCGAGTGTTTTTTAAGAAACACTTGGCAAAGAGAGTATGTTTGCCGAGTGCTCGGCAAACCCATTTTTTTCTGAACCATTGTTTCGAGTCTACGTGATATTTCTAATTTGATTTTAAATTTAAATTTTTTCTACAATAAAAACACAACATATATTATATCATGTAAAAATTACACATTTTTTGGTTCAGTTTATTATTTTTAAATTATTAAGTATGTTTCTAGGATTTAAATTAAAATAGGTGAAATTTGAACTACAAGTGCCTAAAATAATAAACCAAAAATTATGAAAAAATCATATTCATGTTTTAAAGTATATTTAGGGTTCTTATAAACTGAATTGAAAGACATTTTGAATAATTTAGGGTGTGACGCTCGTTCAACAACGTGACGCTTAATAGTTTTTTAATTATAAAAAAATCAATTGAAGTCTAAAAAACATGAGACTTGTCATGGTGTTATTATATGATACATAGATACTGTGATAAAAAATTAAAAATGTTCCGAGAAAATTATCATGTAGAGTGTTTAGAAATCAGAGATTATGGGAGAAGTGGTTAGGGTTTAGAGAAGAAATGAGATAGGTTTGAAATAAGTTTGACAGGTAAATTATTTTTGTACTTGAAATATTTTCTACAATAAAAACACAACATATATTATCTCATGTAAAAATTACACATTTTTTGGTTCTGTTTATTATTTTTAAATTATTAAGTATGTTTGTAGGATTTAAATTGAAATAGATAAATTTGAACTACAAGTGCCTCAAATAATAAACCAAAAATTATGAAAAAATCATATTCATGTTTTTAAGTCTATTTAGGGTTATTATAAATTGAATTAAAAGAAATTTTAAACAATTTAGGGTGTGACGCTCGTTCAACAACGTGAAGCTTAATAGTTTTTTAATTATAAAAAATCAAATGAAGTCTAAAAAACATGAGACTTGTCATGGTATTATTATATGATACATAGATGTTGTGATAAAAATTTAAAAATATTTCGAGAAAATTATAATGTAGAGTGTTTAGAAATCGGAGATTATGAGAGGAGTGATTATGGTTTAGAGAAAAAATGAGATAGGTTTGAAAAAAGTTTGACGGGTAAATTATTTTTTGTACTTTAATTTTTTTCTACAATAAAAACACAACATATATTATCTCATGTAAAAATTACACATTTTTTTGGTTCAGTTTGTTATTTTTAAATTATTAAGTATGTTTCTAGGATTTAAATTGAAATAGGTAAAATTTGAACTACAAATGTATGAAATAATAAAAAAATATTATTAAAAAACATATTTATGTTGTTGAGTTTATTTTTAGTCCTTATGAAATATATTTTTATAATTTCTATCAAAAAAAAATGTAAAACAAATTAAACAAAAATAAAAAAATAAAAAAGCATCTTTGCCGAGTGCCAAATTTGAGGCACTCAAAAAATATTTTGGGTTTACCGAGTGCAACACTCGGCAAACCAAAAATACTCTTTCCCGCACAAATTTTCAGCCAAATTTCAAAATTGGCGCACTTTTTTTAAAAAAACAAATCACAGTTTTTCTTTAAAAACTCACCCCTTTCCTCCTCCCTCCATTCTCTCCTCTCCTTCCCTCCCACCGGCGCCCTCTCCCCTGGCCGCCTGCCTCGTCGCCCCGCCGCCCCGGCCCCCCGCCCTGCGGCGGGACGTGTTGTTTGTTATTTTCATTTTTTTGGCCGAGTGCCAAGTTTTGACACTCGGCGAACCCGCCGTCATTTCCCTTTATACACCGTGAAGTTCAAATTGTTCGCCGTGTGTCTTGTGTGGCACTCGGCGAAAGGTTCGCCGAGTGCCCCGAAAAAAAGCACGTGGTGAACCCTTATTTACCGATGACATCTTTGTTGAGTTCTGTTTGCCGAGTGCAACACTCGGTAAAACCTTTACCGAGTATAAACTAGGCTTCGCCGAGTGTTTAAGACACTCGTCAAACTACGTCTTCCCTGTAGTAGCGCTTGTATTCCGTCACTTTTGTTACGTTAGTAAAAAGTGACCCATAAAAAAGAAAACAAGATAATTTTGCATATATAATACTCACACATTATTGAAGCTAGTGGTACATAAATCTTAAGGAATAAGATAACACATGACTCGGTGTTCTTGATTGTTGGAGAGAAATATAGTAGATGGTTCTATACCTCCTTAGTTTTTAAGATGTGATGATGGCTCTATCTTACTTTAGGAATTGAACAAGTATAATAATGGTTACATTTCATCAATTTTAACTTTGAGATAAACTCATTCAGTATGTAGAGAATGAATATTCTCTTAAAAAGTTACTCTACTGACATCATCTAACAACCATGCAAACACTTAAAAAATAAAATAAATGATTATTCTACCTGAACACATCATATAAACTAAACACACCTTTTACTGTTAGCCGCACCGAGCGAGAATGGACCGTGGCTGGTTGCCACTATGGGATCGATCCCAGCCACTTGCATGCACCACTGTGAGGTCGATCTGAGATGGAACCATCGTATAGTACGTAGTTGCCACCAGCATATGTAACGTACCATTCACTGTAGCTTGCGAAATGATCGAGTCATCCTTACACTCGCTGATGAGATATGAGAGATCACTGCACCATGGTGCAGTGGTGGAGCACTTGGTTGAGATAGATAGATAGATAGATAGATCAGAGATGGAGACGGAGAGAGAAGATAGAGAGATCCATATTGCATTAAGAATTGCTCAAAAAAGCTAGCTAGCATTGTATCGATCTTCTTCGCATTTAATTTGGCTAGCTATTGGCTTTTGTGACTGACAGCTAGCTTGATCCCAATCGTGTCACTAGAGCCAATTAAGGGTGTGTTTGGTTGAGTTGTAGATTCTAAAAAAATATTCTGAGCCGTGGAAAAGCTATTGTGAGCTGTAAGCTGTAGAAAATCTAAGAAGATGTTCGGTTGGAATAGCTATGAATTTATATTTTGGTAGTTTGTGATCTTTAGTTATATTATTAATACATAATTTTATATGTAAATCATTCTAATCGTGAATTTTGTAATGTTTATATTAAAATTATATATTTTTAAATTACACTACAATGATATATTTTACTAAAATTTCATTTTTGCAAATTTTACATGAACTGATATATTTTAATAGCATAGTAGGTAATTTCATTCAAAGTTGAACTAAGAAGCTGTAAAATTTGGTTTATACCAACTTTCAAATTTTTACTACGATAATCAGCAGATTCTGAAAAAGCTGAGTAACCAAAAAAGTTGTTTTGTTCCGATTCCAACTTTCGAGCCAAGAAACTGGGTTATAATTTCATGTACAGTAACTCGACTACTTGCCAAAAAGTTAAATTTTTAATTTGAATGTTTGCAAATATCGGTTAAAACCTTATGGCTCTTTTGGAAAACTCCAGTTACAAGATCATGTCTTAAAGCTGGGGTCAGATATATAGCTCCAAAAAAATATTCTAAACCATTTTATTTCATGGTAAAAAGTAAAAAAAAAAATGTATAGCGGACCAAACCTCCCCGCGAGGGAGACGAGCAATCCAATCCGGCCTGTAACACCGGCGGCTTCACGTGCCCGGCCCACTAAATCCATCACGAGAAAACGAAGAAAATAGCCGACACTACGCGCTGGCCCAGCGTGCGTGGGCTCCCGAGTAGTCGCCGCGCGTTCGCGTACGTGCTACGGCCGGGCGCGCCGCGGGCGCGCGGCGTCACGTGATCCCCGCTGTTAGCGCGCGGCCGATTCGAGCAGCGCGGGCGCGGGCGCGGCGGACTGTGGAAAAGACTCGGATCGTCCGCGCGCGGGGCCGGCCACGGCACGGAACGGGCGTGCCCGGCGCGGCCGCGGCGGAGGCTTTGGGCTACGACGCTATAGCTACGCGCGGCGCCGTGTGGGTGCGAGATGTCACGTCGACCGCCGCGGGAACCGGTTCCGGTCAATTCGCGGATGCACCGTGCGTACCTACCGCCGCGCGTGCGCGCGGAATCCCGTCAGTTCACGGCGCCGCGCCGCGCCGCGCCGCGAATGCACAAGTCATACGCTAGCTGAGCTTGATTGCTCCTCGCCGAAGCAACACGGACCAAAACAACACACGCATACAAAAGAAAGAGCAACGACGAATTGAATCGACCGAAAGATCATTGGCATGCACACGCGTACGTCTTGTAAAAAATTGACACGTTTTTGTACACGTTCTTATTGTGTCGATTATCTCTCAAATTGTATAAACAAATTCTCTTTTCAACAGTCCATAAAATAATTAAAAACACCTAAATAATTGTTTTTTAAGTAGTGCTAGCTAGCAGCAGCAGCATAGATCGATCCATGCATATGTGTGTGGTCGATTCCTCAGCTCGGCTACAAGTGGCTGAAACCTACTCGTCTCGCAGCTACCTAGCGGTCGATCGATCGAGGGCACTATGGGCACGGACGTATAGTACGTACGCTAGCTAGCTGCATCATACTGCTGCAGATCGAGGCCCTCAAGGGGGCTTTGATTTTTCTCGGGAAATAGCTGTTCGGCTATGGAAGAGGGATCGGAGAGATCGATGATGAGTTGCAGCAACTGGTCCGCACCTACGTACTACTCTCGTGTCTCGATCGTACTCGATGATCTCGGGGATGAAGAATTGTTTCACGGTTGTATTGTGTGATGGCGATAGATTGCTAATTCAGAGTATATATATACAGTGATCTGCTCAACTGTACATATATACGCAGACCAGCTGCCTACTAACCCTATTGGATTAGGGGTGCCTGCAACAGGCCGACCGTGTTGATACAGTTGACCCCATATGAACCCTAACTCGCAGAGACCCTCCTTGCCCACTGTACGTCCATGCATGGGCAAGCCTCTGAATAGCAGTTGGACATACTACACTACATATTTTTCTATCTGTAAAGTTGTGTTGTACTGTCAGTGCGTGTCACATCGATCTCACATAATACAAATCAACGAACCCAATACATATATATATATATAAAAAATATGGATAGATAATAACAAAAACCTACAATCTCTCTCTCTCTCTCTCTCTCTCTCTCTCTCTGCCTTATCACATGCATGCATGAGGTCTGTGGTAACAAGCTAAGGAGGCTCTGCTGAATTGGTTGGTTGGTTCAAATCGATTCATGTATATTTTCCCATTGCGTGCGAGACATATATATCAGCGGTAATTTAATTCGTACTAGTTCATATATATTTTGCAATGCCGGCCGGCCATATCAACATACACGTACGGTTAATTAATATATAGATTTTCAATTTGGTATATATGATGTGTCTATGAATAGTAGCAGGCCGGACAACCAATTGCATGCTGACAGAAGATGTCATTATCTCATGACAAGACATGAGCATTAGTTACTTTAACATATCTTGATAAGTGATAGACATAAACAACGAACGGTAGGATATGATCATATATATTTTCTACCGTTGATTCAAACAACTAGGGTTCTGTCAGCAGCTGATCGATCAAAAGTACTGCCACGCCACCACAAGGAACTGAAGAATTTGTACATGTCTTCTCTCCAGCCTCTAGCTCCTAAAGTAAACTAATTAATCTCCTCTCTCAGCTGATTTGACACTGTTCCAGAGATTAATTAAAAACTCATTAAAGGCCTTAAATCCTACGTGTAGCCGTGTAGGTACTCTGCATCAGACTGCACATGTGCATGTATTATATGTGGGTCTCCGATCCTGTCAGTGACTCAGTGATAAACCACACATAAACTCACAACAGATCGATCGAGAAATGATGTCTAAGTGAGCATCTGAGCTGCAGGAGCGGAGCTACAAATTTATCACTGCAGCTAGCTATAGCCCAAGTTGATCTAATTATTCTCAACTAATTATCATTTTCTTGAAAAAAACTATATTAAATTTTGTAGTAACAAAAAGCTAGGGTCAAGGCTCAAGCCGTCTCCGTTGAGAGTGAAATTTTTCATGGATGCCATAGCAAGCTGTGTGCTCCAAAGCAATATGAAATATTAGGGCAAGCTAGCAGCAACACAAGAGAGAGCAAGCACACCAGAATTCCAAATCTTGGGCCGCGCATTTAACTCAACCACTCCCCCAATGACTGTCCCCTGTCGCCATTTCTAGGGTTTCATGGCATCTCATCCTATCTCATCCGTCGAGAGAACGATGAACGGCTACGATGGCCGCCATGGGTCTCAACACAGCAGCGACCACAGTCCACAGCTGTAGGTCCGACCCTCTGCCGGCCGCCGTGTTCTTTGTCACCACTACTCTTTATGGTTTTTTAATGCCGTCTCTTTTTCCCATGTGGCCTTGCCTGTATGTAGCCATGCAAATGTGTAGCTAGCTAAGCTTGCCCTAGCTCACTGACATGAGAGCTCCATGGATGCTACAGTTGATGTGCGCCCCACTTGTCGGTGACAATATATGCAGGTGCATGCATGCATGACTGCACTGAGATGAGAGCTAGCATTTTCTTTTGAATAGTTTGGTGACTTCAGAGAAAAAAATTATGGTGATGTGTGCAGCAGTAATCATTTCACATATCATGACCACTCAATGGACCATGTCACTGGCCCTGCTGCTTGTGTCTATACATACCCTTGCTCCTTGCACATAGCTTCTTGCAAGGGAAGGGATGAGAGGATGAGAACTAGAGAGGAGGGAGGAGAAGAGATATGAAGCTATCTGCTTCTGAGTGGAATGTTGTCTGGTTCAAGGTTTAGCTTGTGGTTTGAGGAATGATTTACGGAAAGTTTTCCATCCCTCTTATCCGCGGTATCTCGGACCAGGCTTCATTCCCCTCAGAAATAGCTTCAAAGCATGAAACCTAGCCATGGATATTACTTCTTCCTTTCAGGATATTTCTAATGATTTTTTCATGTGGTGCTTGTTTGGGTAAATCATATAGGTTGCTGCTTTTCTACTTCTTTCTCACACGATTTTTTTTTGTTCTTGTTCAGTTTTTGAGAACAGATCGAGAAAGTTCTTCCATTTCCCTGCATGTTTTTGTTTGTTTGTTGAGAACCGAGGGAGCAGAGAAGATTGGTGTAATGATGGCTTTCTTTGACTCCTCTTTTCTCTGGCTGTGGCAGGTGCTGGAAAGTTTCATCATTACCTTTTGATTGGGAGAATCTTCTTGGGTTTCCCTCTCCCCCTCTTCTCTTTCTTCTCTCTTCGATTCTTCCATTCTATTATCTTCATTTGTACACAGGTGTTTTTTTCTTCAGCTTCCTGCTTTTCTCTTCCATGAAAGAGAGATGTATATACTTAGGCTAGTTCAACAATATAGCCTAAAGTTTTGTGTGTGTATATATATCTGGATCTGGTATGCTCTCTAGCAAGATGCAACATGCAGCAAGTAGCCAGGGTAGTCATGATCTTCTTGGTGATGATGCTGCAGGCTCTTGTTTATTTGATTCAGTAGTAGTGATGATGTTAGGAATGTTTTCCGTTCAAATTTCTTGTATCTTAAACCACCTTGATTGTGACACTCCAGTACTATCCTGTGCTTAATTTGTTCTTCTCAGGCGTTCGATCAGCCAAGCTTTGTGTTGGTGTGAAGTCTTAAGAAGCTGTAGCTAGCTATGTGAAATGGACTCTCGTTTAATTTGCCTTGTAGATCTGAGCTGCTCATGCAGTCCATAGTACTTTTGCCATCAAGAATGCACGTAGCTGAAGTGGAAACAAGCTGGAAGTAGAGCATAATGCAGCCAATGCAGAGACGGTGTATTGTGCATGTACTGCTTTTGTTCTAGTGTTTTACTGTGTATTTTGTATATATCTAATCAAGATTTGTTTTGCTGAACACACACACACATGCATGCATGCAAGCTACTTCTGTTCAGCAAAGGCGCAAACTTTAACTGTGTGGTGTGTTAATTTCTTCTTATATGTAACATAGGTTGATATACTTTCCTTCGAATAGCTGATGAAATGCTCTTGTTAAAAATATTTAAAGTAGAGTTTGGGACTATCATGATCTTACAAAAAGCCCAGATAAATGATATATCTTGTTTACTTAAATTTCAATATGTACGCACAGCTGCTCAGTGCTGCTTGCATTGCATCGCATCGCTTCCTTTTTAGTCTTCTTCAGTACACTGAAAATAGACCCTCATTATTATTTCAAGATGATGTCAACATATATCATATCGATCGATCTTCTTAGCTAGCAGGATACACTTAATTACGCAAATACAGTACAGTACTGTGCGATTATATATTCATCATCCTTAAGAACCCCACGATTAATTTACAGCGGAGTGTATATGCATGCATGAGATCCACTTCTAGCTAGCTAGCCTTCGTTCAGATCGATCTCTGTATTTTTTGCTCCTGGTAATCTGGTATATGCACCCGGCCGGCTACTACTTCTGATGACAAGGACAATTTGTACGTCTTGCAAGTGGTCGATCACTCGATCATGTGATGTCGCTCGCACATGGTGTTGAAACGTGACGAACTAGCTAATTTGCATGTAATCGTCCCAGGTCGATAGATCATCTTGTAATGTCTAATAATTAATCTTTTTTCATACTGTTTAATTACCACCCATGCACGAATCCAAAAGAATATATAGTTCAGTGACGATTAATTATATTGATTCCATATACACATATATAAGCTGTCGGCAAATTAAACTATGATAACCTTGCTTTTGAGAATAGCATTAATGTGATTAATCTTGGGCGATGGATCATATCATATTGTTCCAAGTTGTGTACTGCAACTTTGCAAGGACTGACGACGAAAGTCACAGATCATTTTTTACTTGTAAGATATATACTGATGAGTACTACGTATAGTACTCAGTGATTATTAGAAAATGGCTCAACTTTGTGATGACAATTTATGGTTTTTATTTCATTATTTGGATATATTGCCAAATTGCTGCTTCTGCCACAGTCTACCATCTGATTACACAGAAAGAAGAAAATAAAACCTTTAGCTTGCATGCAGGAAATTACAGCGTGCTAGCTAGCTGTTTTTTAAAAAATAATAATATTTTTTTAAAAAAAAATAAATCTGTACGTCCATTTGAAATTTTTGCAAAAGTAGCATGCGGTCGGCACTTGAAGTGCCATCTGGATGCTACGTCAGTTCCAGTCGGTACTTCAAGTGCCGACCGCATGCTATTTTTTCAAAATTTTCAAATGGACATTCAGATTTGATTTTTTTTTAAAAAAATATTATTTAAAAAATCCTAGCTAGCTAGCCGGCAGTAGCTAGTCTTGTGTTGATCAGTCTATTGCAATACGCCAATGCTACATATGTACTGTACTCATATTTGCAATGGCTTCGATGATACGGTCAAGCAGTGTAAACCAGAAGACGTTATGCAACCTTTGTTGTTTGAGTATATTTTTTTTACATTCTCGATATTTAATCTAATATACCAACAATTCTCCTGTAACCATAAAAAAGTACTGTACGTTGTAATAAGTACGTATGCGGAAGGTATTAAATACGTAGTTATTCTTGTGTAATGAGCTGAATGGTACTCTCTCGTCTCTTCATTGGATACTTATTTACCAGTTTTGCTCAAGAGTATGTGCATTTTAACAAATAATTTTAGTGCAAGATTTTTTTAAAAAAAACTCTAACTATAGAGAGTATTATTATAGTAATATAATTTACTATCTTCAGTTTTTGTTCTAAAAAACTTTACAAAAAACTACTTTTATTTTTTTTAATTTTGTGTTAAAAATCTATATTTACCTCGTCTCGTAAATCAAAAAGTTTTATTATTTTAATACACCTTACATATCCCTTAACTATCACATTAAAATATTACTCTATTATTAATAAGGAGTACTTTACTCTTTTACTCTCACCATTCATTTATCAACTTTATATTAAAACTAAAGTCTATATGGTGGTACAGTAGAGCGAGTAAATGATATATAGTTTGAATGATACCACATTTATACTGCATTATTTGACTATTAAAAACATTACCATAATTCCTCAAAGCTAACTCCGATAAAACTTTATTTTTAACATTCAAAATTTCCTTACAAAGATATTTTTCACTTGTTTCCTTTGGTTAATGCATGCGTGCGTAATAATAAGCTAGCTCTAGTTAACCAAGTGATATCAACAAATCAGCTTAATTACCTGCAGGAACATCTAACTTATTTTCCTGTACTAATAATCTGTCAAAAAAATTAATACTAAAACCAAAGTCTGCTTATTTACTGATGGAGTAGCTTCGTTGAGTGGGAGTACTACACTGAGGCTATTCACAACGGGGGATTTATAAATGATTTCATGATATTAATTATCATTACAAATCAGATTTTTTGCTGACATGACATTCAATTAATGAGAGAAGAGAAGGAAGCAATGTCATCACCATGACATAATGCTAACCCGTTTCTAAGACAGATGAAACAAAATGAAACGCCCACTGAGAGCCAAATTGTTTCATCGGAGAGAGGGTATTTCATGAGAGCTGGTTGCATTTAATTACACTGGTTAGCCTAGGAAATAGTGAAATGAAACTCTCCACTGAGAAATGTTATTTCATTAAGTTATAAAGCTAACGTAGACTTCTAGAAAATAATGTTATGAAACCCACTGTGAATAACCTAATTATAATACTCGTAGTTGTGCGAGTGAGAGCGAGAACTAAGGTGATATTTGGTTCCTTGGACTAAAGTTTAGTCTGTGTCACATCGGATGTTTGGACATCAATTTGAAGGATTAAACTTGAACTGGTTATAAAAATAATTACAAAATTGGAGGATTATTCACGAGACAATTTTTTTAAGCCTAATTAATCCATGATTAGCAAATATTTATTGTAGCATCACATTGTCAAATTATGATGTAATTAGGCTAATTAGATTCGTATCACGAATAATCCACCGATTATGAATAAGTTTTATAAATAATCTACATTTAATACTCCAAAATAACATTCAAACATCCAATATGATGGGACTAAAATTTGGGACTAAGACCCTGTTTGGGACTGCTCTGCTCCACGTTTTATAGCTCTACTCCATAAACGTCTAGCCAAACAGGTTCAGATCTCAGTTTTTGGATCCGCGAAAAATGCAGATCCACGACTCCGCTCCACGTTTTTTGTGGAGCACCTCAGGAGGTGCTCTGCGGATTCAGTTTTTAAAACAAAACGTGGAGTTCGGGGTAATTTACCCACCAATGCTATTATAAACTTATCGATTCACTTTTTAGTTGATATTTATTACTTTTTCATTTAGTACTATCTATATTAACTTTTTAAATGTTACTGTTGACTTTTATCACAAATTTTGATTATTCGTCTTATTCAAAAAAATTGAAATAACATTTATTTTATTATAATTTGTTTTAATATTGAAGGTACTTCGATTATAACTTATATTTTTGTATATTTACATAATTTTTTAAATAAGATGAATGATCAAAGTTTGTGATAAAAGTCAACGACGTTATTTAAAAGTTAATGGAGGGAGTACTAATTTAATATGTTTTACATAATGTACATGAAAAATAATATAATTGGAGATTTATGAATAAACTATGGGGTAAAATAATACATTCCTATCAAATTTTACTATTCTTGAATCTGAATTCCCTCCACAAGCCAAACAAGTGCAAATACTCCACAGTGGAGCAGTAACTCCACTTTAGATCTGATTCTAAGTGAATTCCGTGGAGTGAAGCAAATTTTAAGATAGTGGAGTAGTCCCAAACAGACCCTAAATAACCAAACCAAGCCTAACGCATGCATGCAGCTAGCAAGCAGCAGTACGTTTTTGGTAGCGACGACTAGCGATAGTTGTGTGCGAGGAAAAAGAGGAGTCGATCAGCATGCAGCTAGCTGCTTGCTTGCATTGATGGTCGAGTCGGTCGATGACCCAACCCAACCCAACCCTGCACTGCACCGATAGATGCATGCAAGAAGAAGCAGTGAGCCAGCCACCAGCCATAAAAGCTCGAATTCAATTCACTCCAGCGATTGCTTTTGCCGCTAGCGAATGAAGTAGCTGTGCCCTAATTTTTCACCTCGATTCCCCTCCCCCATCCTTGAAGAGAGCACCCCCTGTGACTTCACTGACTTGTGACCTCGCCTTGCTTCCCACCACCTCTCGGAAAGAAAATTATATCTGTATTAAATCTCGCAACTAAAGTTTGTTTCAAAATATCCATATTTTGAGAAAGAGGCAATGAGTGTGAGTACGGTGAGTTTTGCTTATTATTATTATTATTATTATTATTATTATTATATATATATATATATAATGCAACAGAGCAAGTACTACTAGCATAGCTCTGGCCTCTGTGTTGGGGCAGGTCGGGCAATCGATTGCGAAATGATTCGGGCAATAGCCGCGCGCGCCCGCGCGACGGCCGGAGCGGCGGCGACGGCGCTAACGCGGAAACGACGCGAGGTTTCCGAGCCCGAGGCGGCGCGCGCGCGCATCCTGCCAGTGCCAGCCAGAGCCCAGAGGCCAGAGCGGGGCGACCTGCCCAGTCCTGCAGGGGGGCGACTTTTCCGCCGCGAGATCCGCGCCGTCTCGACCCGCCGGTGAAAAAATTTTCCGCTCGGCGCGAGCGGGATGGGGGACGCGCGCTTCCTGCGCCTGCGCGGCCATAAATTCGCGTGATTCCTCAGCGCTCACGGGACCGCCCGCCCGCCCGGCGGGCCGGCCGCTCGCTGCGCCTGCGCGCGCCTGACGCCGCATTGCATCGCACCGCACCGCACCGCACTGCAGCTGCATGCCGCTGTGTGAGTGTGAGACGAGACGAGATGGGCAGTAAAAGTGTGGTGACCAGTACGTCGCCGCCCGCGACACCAACCAGCCAGTAATGGGAGCTGGATTTCTTCGTCCTCCACCACACTCCCGTACGCGTACGTGGGCGTGTCGACGTGTGCCGGCCGGCGCAGCGCATTCGTTTTCTTTTACATATCAAACAGAAAGAAACATATTTTCGAACTGAAAACCTCACCAGAACAAGACTTTTTTTTTACCAAACTCATAAATAACCAGGGTGATTTTCATTTGGGCCATTATACACGGTAATTTTCATGTAATTCTAGAATAATACGAGGACCAAATGGCAAAACGTCGGATAGGGCGGGGGATTTTTTATCAGGAGATGAACGGACGATAACTCGCCTGAACGCTGTCCCTCCCCGCCCGCGCCACCGATGGCTCTGCCGCCGGCGATGCCTTTCGCGTCGTCCCAGCACCACACCGCCGGCGGTAGCCTCCGCCGACCGGTGCCGCCTGCCGGCGCCGCACTGCGCCTCGGGCCGCCCCTCTTCTGGCCGTGGCAGAAGGTCCCATACTCAGCACACGCTCCTAATTGATCCTTAATTTACCTGTTAGTTGCTGTGTGTTACTATACACTAGTGATCTAGTTCAAATTGTGCACTGCTTGCAAGCTTCCACGGCCACTCTCTGTACTGTGAAAAATTAACCCCAGTAATTAAGCATCCTTAACAACGTGCAAGTTCTTGTCTTTTTGGAGCAAACTGTTCAGCTGTTCTGGTGGACTTCAATTCACTACTACACACTCTCAGGAGCCCAGCTGCAGTAGGTTTACTGATTTTGTGACATGACATGAGCTGAATGCACAGCTTGCCATTAAGAAGAATGCAAGTAAATGAGACACCAGTACAAGCCTCATGTTCTGTCTGAATGTGCACAGCTTTTACTGACCATAGATTTCGTGCCTCCTTAAGCACAAACCACAAGAAGGATCCGATGACCTTGCATGCCATGCATGGATCATGGATGGAGCTCGAGCAAGGAAGGAATCAGGAATGTGATTAGATTAGTAGACTAGCACTGCTACCTTTTTGGTATCCAGCTATATGGATCACACGGGAGATGTTGTTAATGTGTGCATTTCTGACGCTGTCGTTCCTCTTTATCAAAGTCTTTTGCACGGAAATCCAAAAGTTCCGTGTCGTGTGATTGCCGTTGGAAACAACGGCCTGAAGTTTGCTGTTGTTGCCACTCCATGGCTATGCTTATTTAACTCTAGATGACTGGAAAGCTACTGACATGGTGTTTGTACACTAGAATTTGTTGATGCATCAGACAACAGGAAAAATTCAAGAATAGGATATTGTCATATTGACCCAACAAGCTTGTATGATTGTACCCATCCCCCACCAAATTCTGATGGACAAGTGAAACATTGAGCTCTTACAATTAAATCCATACTTTCTGAATGTTTTAGGTAGGATCTTTCAAGCCAAATTACCAACCATGCATCATTGCATCTTGTTGTAGTATCTGAAGAATCAGAGTCTATCACTAGCAAATGAAGTTCTCATTCATATTTGTTCAGTGAAATCCATTCCAAGGTTACCTTTGCTGTTCATAATCTAGGTGAAAGTTGGTCCCCTGTCTGTTTCGCCCATGGGATTTGGAACATGGGCTTGGGGGAACCAGTTACTTTGGGGATATCAAGAAAGCATGGACAATGAACTCCAGGAGTGTTTCAATTTGGCTCTGAAGAATGGCATAAACCTTTTTGACACTGCTGACTCTTATGGAACTGGAAGGTTAAATGGTCAGAGCGAAAGGCTGCTCGGTAAATTTATCGGCCAATTTGAAGGTTGGATAGATTAGTAACTCAGATTAATTTCAGAAGTTATGAGATGACCTTTTTTAAAAAAAATGCAGTTTTTATGGTTAAAATGACTTCATTTTAACTTGTTACATCACAGGGCCAGTGAAGTCCCCAGATGATGTGATCGTTGCAACCAAGTTTGCCGCGTATCCTTGGCGATTAACATCCGGCCAATTTGTCAGCGCCTGCAAGTATTCTTCCAATTCGTTTGCTTAATGTACATGAACACATTTCACTCTGTCCAGTGAAGCTTTTTACTCCATACACCAAGAACGAATGTCCGGAGAAACGTAGAGCTAGCTGAATATGGAACGTAACTGACACCTGTAGGCCTCTTTCGTTCTGACTAACTGAAGTGCCAATTTTCAGGTCTTCGCTGGAAAGATTGCAGCTTGATTGTCTCGGCATAGGGCAGTTGCATTGGTCCACTGCTAACTATGCACCTCTGCAGGAGCGCGCTCTTTGGGATGGTCTGGTTGAGATGCATGAAAAGGTCACCAAACTTTCAATTCTAATGTCGTTGTACAATGTTTCCGAATCCACTCTGAATATTCAGCTCTGCAAATCACATCTCAGTTAGGTGCAAGAACAGGTGGTTTTCTTTGAAATCTGACTGAAAACTGTGTTTCTTGTAGGGTTTGGTTCGTGCTGTCGGTGTCAGCAATTACGGGCCCAAGCAGCTTCTGAAGATCCACAGTTACCTAGCATCCAGAGGTGTTCCTTTGAGCTCAGCTCAGGTACCTTCAGAAAAAAATGGTTGCCTGCATATTTTGGGCTCATGTTCATCATTCAGCATATCTGTATCTGAAAGTAGCACGGAATGCAGGTTCAGTTCTCACTGCTGAGCATGGGTGATGAGCAGATGGAGCTGAAAACTGTGTGTGATTCTTTGGGCATTCGTCTGATTGCTTACAGTCCACTTGGATTAGGAATGCTGACAGGGAAGTATGATGCTTCTAATCTTCCAAATGGACCAAGGTGATATCCAATGGAAGCAGGCAAAGATTTCTCTCTCAACTTCATGGCAGTCGACAACTAAAGTTCAGCTCATTTGTTCTTTGCACTGCAGGTCTGTGTTGTTCCGGCAAATTCTTCCTGGATTGGAATCTTTGCTTACTTGTCTTAGAAGCATTGCAGAAAGGAAAGGAAAGACCATGTCCCAAGTAAGTAGTGCTTTCTTACTTTTAAGTACAAAATGATTTTGAAGTGGTCTAAGTTAGCACATATTTGATAATTTGTCACCGCCAAGAAATGGTTTCGATATTTTGTCATCCTAGTCGACATGTCATGACTTACACAATCCCACGTGTCATTGTCACGGAGTGACAACATAATAAGGGGAATGTCAAAGCACCAATTTTTCTCCAAGTCAGACCATAAAAAGAGATTTTCTGCATAGCAAGGGAGCCATGCATATGAAGAGAATTGGCAGTGACACTGATGTTAATGCAGGTGGCCATAAACTGGTGCATCTGCAAAGGCACAATTCCTATTCCAGGTGTGAAAACGGTCAAGCATGTTGAGGATAACTTGGGAGCACTCGGCTGGAGGCTGAGCCCTGCTGAAGTTTCAGAGCTCGAAGCTGCAGCAATGGAGTCGCCGAAGAAAATGGTCCAGAACATATTCCAAACTGCATGATCATATACGTGTACAGGAATCTCGCCAAACATAACAAGTAGAGATGTGCCCTTTTTTCTAGCCGAGATCGATGGAGCCGTAAATCCAGCCAGGTGTTTCAATCTGCGGAATAGCATGACAAGAAGTTCATGGTCCTGATGTAAATTTGCATGTGCCATACTCTTACTGAAAATAACAAGATTCGTAGTGATGCAAGTTGCTGCAGAAACATCGGCTATACTACATTTCACATGTTGGCTGTGTACATCTATTTCGGATGTAGAGGCCGGATTTTAATCCATTATCTAAAAAAATACTACATTTCACCATCTTATTCCGATATATACACTCAGTTTCCCATGGAACTAGCAGCTTAACTCTGAATGTTGGTTGATTTTTCAGATTTGGATGAATCCACCTTAATCCTAATTCAAATCTAGTTACAAACAATCTTGCCATGATTGGTGATATACCTAGAATCCTACCATGATATTGTCTGTGAGGTCCACTAGCTAGTACATACAAATACAAAGAGAGAAGTCAGGAGATGGAAACACCCACAATCTTGCTTCAATCCCCTAAGTCCAATAAAGATCGATCTAAGTTATCGGACGGAGCCGGCAGCGGCTAGCTTCTCTCCGGATGGCCATCTTTGGTCAACTCAGTGTGGTTCATCAAGGTGGTGTCTAGTTGTCTCTTTCCGTTTTTCTCTCTCATCTATCAGCTCGTGTCCTTCTTTGATAGTCTTCTTTCTTAGTCGTGTGGTATTCTAATCTAGTGGTAGTTAGTTTTGGGATTTGTGTTTTTCGCCTACTTTTGCTTCCGTCATGTGGGAGTGGTGCTAAGTTGGGGTGGTGTTGGTCTAATTGGGGGTGGTAGGGTGTTGCTTGCACTCGTGGGAGTGTTTTTGTTTTTCTCGTCGTAATCTTGTATTTTATTTCTTCTATATTAATGTATACCTCACATTGTGTCGTCTCCACGTTGTGTCGCCTAGATTGTTAAAAAAAATGAAGGGTTTTGTGTCATTGTGTGGCTATACTATAAGACAGTGCTTATATAGTGCTGTGTATGAGACCCCTACTATATATCTGCCCAATATATATCAAAGCATGATGGAAAATGAATAATATTATATTAGTAGTATTTGCATTAAGATAGTTATAAATTTGCATTAAGATAGTTTCAGGATTAGTTTCAGGATTTCTTCGTCCTCCACCACACTCCCGTACGCGTACGTGGGCGTGTCGACGTGTGCTGGCCGGCGCAGCGCATTCGTTTTCTTTTACATATCAAACAGAAAGAAACATATTTTCGAACTGAAAACCTCACCAGAACAAGACTTTTTTACCAAACTCATAAATAACCAGGGTGATTTTCATTTGGGGCATTATACACGGTAATTTTCATGTAATTCTAGAATAATACGAGGACCAAATGGCAAAACGCCGGATAGGGCGGGGGATTTTTTATCAGGAGATGAACGGACGATAACTCGCCTGAACGCTGTCCCTCCCCGCCCGCGCCACCGATGGCTCTGCCGCCGGCGATGCCTTTCGCGTCGTCCCAGCACCACACCGCCGGCGGTAGCCTCCGCCAACCGGCGCCGCCTGCCGGCGCCGCACTGCGCCTCGGGCCGCCCCTCTTCTGGCCGTGGCAGAAGGTCCCATACTCAGCACACGCTCCTAATTGATCCTTAATTTACATGTTAGTTGCTGTGTGTTACTATACACTAGTGATCTAGTTCAAATTGTGCACTGCTTGCAAGCTTCCACGGCCACTCTCTGTACTGTGAAAAAATAACCCCCGTAATTAAGCATCCTTAACAACGTGCAAGTTCTTGTCTTTTTGGAGCAAACTGTTCAGCTGTTCTGGTGGACTTCAATTCACTACTACACACTCTCAGGAGCCCAGCTGCAGTAGGTTTACTGATTTTGTGACATGACATGAGCTGAATGCACAGCTTGCCATTAAGAAGAATGCAAGTAAATGAGACACCAGCTAGTACAAGCCTCATGTTCTGTCTGAATGTGCACAGCTTTTACTGACCATAGATTTCGTGCCTCCTTAAGCACAAACCACAAGAAGGATCCGATGACCTTGCATGCCATGCATGGATCATGGATGGAGCTCGAGCAAGGAAGGAATCAGGAATGTGATTAGATTAGTAGACTAGCACTGCTACCTTTTTGGTATCCAGCTATATGGATCACACGGGAGATGTTGTTAATGTGTGCATTTCTGACGCTGTCGTTCCTCTTTATCAAAGTCTTTTGCACGGAAATCCAAAAGTTCCGTGTCGTGTGATTGCCGTTGGAAACAACGGCCTGAAGTTTGCTGTTGTTGCCACTCCATGGCTATGCTTATTTAACTCTAGATGACTGGAAAGCTACTGACATGGTGTTTGTACACTAGAATTTGTTGATGCATCAGACAACAGGAAAAATTCAAGAATAGGATATTGTCATATTGACCCAACAAGCTTGTATGATTGTACCCATCCCCCACCAAATTCTGATGGACAAGTGAAACATTGAGCTCTTACAATTAAATCCATACTTTCTGAATGTTTTAGGTAGGATCTTTCAAGCCAAATTACCAACCATGCATCATTGCATCTTGTTGTAGTATCTGAAGAATCAGAGTCTATCACTAGCAAATGAAGTTCTCATTCATATTTGTTCAGTGAAATCCATTCCAAGGTTACCTTTGCTGTTCATAATCTAGGTGAAAGTTGGTCCCCTGTCTGTTTCGCCCATGGGATTTGGAACATGGGCTTGGGGGAACCAGTTACTTTGGGGATATCAAGAAAGCATGGACAATGAACTCCAGGAGTGTTTCAATTTGGCTCTGAAGAATGGCATAAACCTTTTTGACACTGCTGACTCTTATGGAACTGGAAGGTTAAATGGTCAGAGCGAAAGGCTGCTCGGTAAATTTATCGGCCAATTTGAAGGTTGGATAGATTAGTAACTCAGATTAATTTCAGAAGTTGTGAGATGACATTTTTTTTAAAAAATGCAGTTTTATGGTTAAAATGACTTCATTTTAACTTGTTACATCACAGGGCCTGTGAAGTCCCCAGATGATGTGATCGTTGCAACCAAGTTTGCCGCGTATCCTTGGCGATTAACATCCGGCCAATTTGTCAGCGCCTGCAAGTATTCTTCCAATTCGTTTGCTTAATGTACATGAACACATTTCACTCTGTCCAGTGAAGCTTTTTACTCCATACACCAAGAACGAATGTCCGGAGAAACGTAGAGCTAGCTGAATATGGAACGTAACTGACACCTGTAGGCCTCTTTCGTTCTGACTAACTGAAGTGCCAATTCTCAGGTCTTCGCTGGAAAGATTGCAGCTTGATCGTCTCGGCATAGGGCAGTTGCATTGGTCCACTGCTAACTATGCACCTCTGCAGGAGCGCGCTCTTTGGGATGGTCTGGTTGAGATGCATGAAAAGGTCACCAAACTTTCAATTCTAATGTCGTTGTACAATGTTTCCGAATCCACTCTGAATATTCAGCTCTGCAAATCACATCTCAGTTAGGTGCAAGAACAGGTGGTTTTCTTTGAAATCTGACTGAAAACTGTGTTTCTTGTAGGGTTTGGTTCGTGCTGTCGGTGTCAGCAATTACGGGCCCAAGCAGCTTCTGAAGATCCACAGTTACCTAGCATCCAGAGGTGTTCCTTTGAGCTCAGCTCAGGTACCTTCAGAAAAAATGGTTGCCTGCATATTTTGGGCTCATGTTCATCATTCAGCATATCTGTATCTGAAAGTAGCACGGAATGCAGGTTCAGTTCTCACTGCTGAGCATGGGTGATGAGCAGATGGAGCTGAAAACTGTGTGTGATTCTTTGGGCATTCGTCTGATTGCTTACAGTCCACTTGGATTAGGAATGCTAACAGGGAAGTATGATGCTTCTAATCTTCCAAATGGACCAAGGTGATATCCAATGGAAGCAGGCAAAGATTTCTCTCTCAACTTCATGGCAGTCGACAACTAAAGTTCAGCTCATTTGTTCTTTGCACTGCAGGTCTGTGTTGTTCCGGCAAATTCTTCCTGGATTGGAATCTTTGCTCACTTGTCTTAGAAGCATTGCAGAAAGGAAAGGAAAGACCATGTCCCAAGTAAGTAGTGCTTTCTTACTTTTAAGTACAAAATGATTTTGAAGTGGTCTAAGTTAGCACATATTTGATAATTTGTCACCGCCAAGAAATGGTTTCGATATTTTGTCATCCTAGTCGACATGTCATGACTTACACAATCCCACGTGTCATTGTCACGGAGTGACAACATAATAAGGGGAATGTCAAAGCACCAATTTTTCTCCAAGTCAGACCATAAAAAGAGATTTTCTGCATAGCAAGGGAGCCATGCATATGAAGAGAATTGGCAGTGACACTGATGTTAATGCAGGTGGCCATAAACTGGTGCATCTGCAAAGGCACAATTCCTATTCCAGGTGTGAAAACGGTCAAGCATGTTGAGGATAACTTGGGAGCACTCGGCTGGAGGCTGAGCCCTGCTGAAGTTTCAGAGCTCGAAGCTGCAGCAATGGAGTCGCCGAAGAAAATGGTCCAGAACATATTCCAAACTGCATGATCATATACGTGTACAGGAATCTCGCCAAACATAACAAGTAGAGATGTGCCCTTTTTTCTAGCCGAGATCGATGGAGCCGTAAATCCAGCCAGGTGTTTCAATCTGCGGAATAGCATGACAAGAAGTTCATGGTCCTGATGTAAATTTGCATGTGCCATACTCTTACTGAAAATAACAAGATTCGTAGTGATGCAAGTTGCTGCAGAAACATCGGCTATACTACATTTCACATGTTGGCTGTGTACATCTATTTCGGATGTAGAGGCCGGATTTTAATCCATTATCTAAAAAAATACTACATTTCACCATCTTATTCCGATATATACACTCAGTTTCCCATGGAACTAGCAGCTTAACTCTGAATGTTGGTTGATTTTTCAGATTTGGATGAATCCACCTTAATCCTAATTCAAATCTAGTTACAAACAATCTTGCCATGATTGGTGATATACCTAGAATCCTACCATGATATTGTCTGTGAGGTCCACTAGCTAGTACATACAAATACAAAGAGAGAAGTCAGGAGATGGAAACACCCACAATCTTGCTTCAATCCCCTAAGTCCAATAAAGATCGATCTAAGTTATAGGACGGAGCCGGCAGCGGCTAGCTTCTCTCCGGATGGCCATCTTTGGTCAACTCGGTGTGGTTCACCAAGGTGGTGTCTCAGCAGTTCAGTAGTCGTCTCTTTCCGTTTTTCTCTCTCATCTATCAGCTTGTGTCCTTCTTTAGTAGTCTTCTTTCTTAGTCGTGGGGTATTCTAATCTAGTGGTAGTTAGTTTTGGGATTTGTGTTTTTCGTCTACTTTTGCTTCCGTCATGTGGGAGTGGTGCTAAGGTGGGGCGGTGTTGGTCTAATTGGGGGTGGTAGGGTGTTGCTTGCACTCGTGGGAGTGTTTTTGTTTTTCTCGTCGTAATCTTGTATTTTATTTCTTCTATATTAATGTATACCTCACATTGTGTCTCCGCGTTGTGTCGCCTAGATTGTTAAAAAAAATGAAGGGTTTTGTGTCATTGTGTGGCTATACTATAAGACAGTGCTTATATAGTGCTGTGTATGAGACCTCTACTATATATCTGCCCAATATATATCAAAGCATGATGGAAAATGAATAATATTATATTAGTAGTATTTGCATTAAGATAGTTATAAATTTGCATTAAGATAGTTTCAGGATTAGTTTAGGTGATACGAATGGTATACAAAACTATATTACTAATATATGATATGTACTATTGGATTGGGTTGCGTGCGATAGCCGGTGAAAAGGCGCGGTAAATTCAATTCTGCGCTGTTTGTAACGAGATTAAGTCTTATAATATGATCCGTTCTACCGGGATATATGACCATGTAAAATTACTTTAGTTTGTATCGAATATTTTTTTAATTGTGGTTACGATGCACTCACTGATTCTTGTTAACGAGATTAATCCTATAATCTGATTCTTGTTAACGAGATTAATCCTATAATCTGTGATCAGCTGGGCTACGAATATAATTGATCGATGGTTGTCGTACGTAATGCAGATGGGCCATATATGGAATCACGGGCTTTCCTGATTCGCTACCTATTTGCTAGCTTATTTAGGTTGGCCCGAGTTCTGCTCGATTTGTTTAGTTACATGTGAACTGTTCAATAGACATGCCATTGTTTTTTCTTTACAAAAAGAAAAAAACATATGGATGCCGTACGTGCAGGCCTGTTCCTAATTATGTATGAGGTGTGTCGCCTTAAATATATCATGAGGGCTGTCAGGTTAGCCTAAGTAACCCTACACATATTTTAATTTATTCTAGTTTTGTAGCGTAATATAAGTTGTTCCACTATCATTAAAATTGTCTTTACCAAAATACACACGTCACTAATATATTATTAGTAATCGACCATATTTTACTTATTATTATTACTAATAGTCCATCGTTAGTGATAGATGTTCCTTCAACTCTGTCACGTGATAATGAAATGAGGAGCGTCACCGCATCATTAGTTTCTTTGCCGCTTCGCTTATATATTTGATCGTTGATGTGGAATTAATATCATTATTTTGTTAGCGTTTAAAGTTTATTAAAAGTTTAATACAAGGCCTCGAATTAAATTTTTCCGGACATTCTGGCCTTATGCATATCATATACAGGGCTCCCTATCCTGTAAGCACACTCCGTGCACAAATGCACAAGTCTGATCGTGGCCCTTTATCTGAAATCCAATGAGCATGGTTCGGATGGAGTTTTTGCAAACTGACAGGAAGAAGCGGAAAGGCACTGCGGAGGGGTCATTTTGCAAAAACGTAGGGTCGTCGAATTTCAGATGAAAGGTCATGATTAGGCTTGTGCATTTGTATATGGAGGGTGCTTTGTGCACAGGATACGGAGTCAAATAGTATCACAACTCGTAAGAGGTTGTCAATTCGTCACCGTGTCACGTTTTTCAGGGCCGTCTTAGCCGCACGTACTTAATTATTGACACGTCTTAATTAGTTAATTAGTAGTCAGTGCACTAGCTCGTTATAACATCTATCGATTGTAGTTAGTCGTTGAGTGCAATAAATACAGTAGATTGAAAAGAAAATTTAAAGGAAAAGCATCTATCACTAATAGAAAACTGGCAGCAGCAGCTCAATTACTTGATTAGTTCGTACCATCCATGTCCAACATATATTATATTTTTCTCGTGCTGACCATTGCATTAGTGCTTTTAATTCTAGTTTACTCCCTTCGTAACTTCACGGAACACTTTTTTTTAACACCGATCTGAGAAAAATTCAAGTTGATTTTATTTGCCACTGCTTAATTTGTAATTAGAACTAGTTGTTATCGCATCCATATATCTTAAAAAAGATTTTGCCTTGTTTCAGCTATAGATTATTAGTAGGTATGGTTTGAGTATCTAACTAATTGGTCAGATTACCTAGATGTTTAAAGTATCTAGCTGCTGAAAATATAAACAAGCTATCGTTGCCTAGATTTTAGATTCTAATTTATTTTCATGTTCTATAGCTACTTATTCTCATAATTTAAATATAAATTCTAGACTGTTTAAGAAACTTTAGATCCTAGAATTACCTGCAACTATCAAAAGCTAAAATAAATATGTTTTTGGCTTCTGATATTTTAACTTTGTCGAAAAATATTTATTAAGTATCAACTATAAGTTTAAATATCATTTCACAATATTAACTTTTTATTAATAAATGATACATTAGCCTTTTATTTTACTACTGGTTTATCAACTTTTAAAAAGCAAAATTTTCGTGAAATGGAACATGTAGGTGGGAAAGAAGCATTGCCCCAATGTACAAGTTATTTAATTTTGTGTCTCCGTTATGAGTGGCCAGTTTTTCCGTCTGCGTGTGTGACTGATAAAGGAAATGAGTCTCGTACCCAAAAGTGTTCGTTTATGAGAGGATTCGTTGTGCGTGAAGAAAAGCAAGAAAACCTTATTTTATGTTTCGTCTGGCCTCTCCCCAAAAATGAATACTGTATTTGTTACTCTATTGGACCCATAATTGTTAAACAAAAGCTACATGAAACTTTTTTTTTAAGTTGAGGTATCGCTACGCAGTTAGAAACGGTGTGAAGCGCATACAAATTTGGTCGCTCAACCACTCGTCTCCACCCCACGCGGATGCTGCTGACTTCCCCAACATTTTCCTCGATTTTATTCACGTACGAATCGTGCTTACACATAACCAGATTAACACGAACACAATTGATGGATCATTCGATCACATAGATAAAAAAAAGATACAAGCACTCTCATGCCGTGACGCGTCACATGTATGCAGCTCGGTGACAGGCTCGCAGCTGAATCGATGGACCGTCGTCGTGATCATCACTTCTTGGCGACGGTGGCGGCGGCGGCCTCGTCGGCGAAGGCGGAGGCGGGGAAGGAGCGGCCGATGCCGATGTTGGACTTGAAGTAGATCCGGTCGCGGGCGTCGCCGTCGAGGCTCATCTCGACGATGGGGACCCAGAGCATGAGCTGCTTGCTCCTCACGCCGGTCATCCTCTTCATCTTCCCCTCCTCCACGTACGCCGTCACCTCGGCGTCGTAGCGGACGCGGGTCCCCGTGCCTCGGAAGTAGTGCTCGTAGGGGGCCTTCTGCTTCATCCACACGAACCCGGTCTCCCTCACCAGGCCGCACTCCTCCAGGTCACGCATCGGCATCAGACCCTCCGGGAAACCCAGCGCCCTCATCATCTCGTTCGAGTGGTTGGAGCACTCCTCCGCGCCGGTGATGATCTCCGCCCCCTCCCTCTCCTTGCTTCTCACCGCGCCACCCGCCGCCGCCGCCGGTGTCGCAACCGTTGTCACGGACGCCATCGCGCGCTGCTGAAATCGGTGAAATCTGGGTCGCTGCGCTAGCTAGCGGATGATCAGCGGCTTGCTTAATCGATGCGAGTGAGGGTTTCTGTGGGAGGCGGTGGGTTTTGTAGGGGAGATGAGAGCGAGTTGGTGACTGGCGGTTGAGCTAACTAACGGCCAGGTATAATATCGGGTTCGGTTTGTTTGGTGTCGAATGGGTTCACCGTTCACCTAAACACCTAGCTAACGGCCTAACACGTCCGTTAAGTTTGCCATGTATAAGGTAGATCACATTTTTGGTAGCTTTTAAATTTAAAATTTTCTCAATGCAAATGATGCAAATTAGAATTATATATTATAAAAGCTATAGAATCTATATAGAATCTAAATAAACTAGAGTTGCTATACAGAAACTAACTGATTTTCATAATTTAAAACTCCCCCAATAGGACCTAGGGCCTGTTTGGGAAGCTTCTATAAACAGAGATTCCCAGTAGCTACCTAGTATGAATAGTTGAATAGTCTAAAGGTCTGTTTGGCTAAGATTTTTGAACCAGCTTCCTGGTTCAGAAGCTGGAATCTGAACCAAACAGTTCTTTTGATCACTCAACTTTTTCAGAATCTGCATATTCTCATAGTACAAATTTAAAAGCTAGTATAACTCAGATTTTATAGCTTCTTAGTTCAACTTTGAATGAATATTACCTATCATGCTATTGAAACATATCAGTTCATGTAAAATTTAAAAAAGTGAAATTTTATTGTTAGAATGATTTACATGTAAAATTACACATTAATAATGTAATTAAACATCATGAACTACCAAAATATAAATCCGTAACTATTCCAACTAAACAACTTCTCAACTTTTCTACCGCTCACAGCTTTTACACAGCTCACAGCTCAACCAAACACACCCTAAGTATCTAGCTGATGAGAATTTAGAGAAGTCGGTGTTTTTAACTTCTAAATTCTAGTTCATTTTCAAACTATCCAGATACTGATTCTCACAATCTGAACCAGAATCTAGACCGTTTGTTTCAATTTCAGATTTTAGAAGTAGTCGCATCGGCGGTCGGAATCTCATCCAAACATGTGCTAGATCATGTTTAGGGGAGCTTCAAATTCTAAAAAACCGGTTGGTTGGTATCTAGCTAGTAAATTCCGAGATTTCTATATTATCGGTTTCTAAATTCAAATTTATTTTTAGATTTTATATATATTTATTGAGTTGTATAAAGCGGTCCAAAATCTAGATTATTTAGAGAGTTTCCTATTCACAAAATAGTTATAACTATCGTAAACTCTTCCCATCAAGCTGTATGCTACGTCACACACAATCACATCTCTGGATTATTTAGATGCATATTCCTTGATTTGTACGAAAAGAAAGTTAGAATCTGCACGTACTAGACGTCTGGAGGAGGAAGCGATATGAAATTCAGAATTCTAGCCGATCGACATTGAAGTGTTTAGCTCGTAAGCAGAGAGTAGCTCATAGTAATAACCCTGCCTATACTCGATGCAGTCAGAATTTCTGGGTGGTAGCTTCGAGTAGGTGTTGATATGCATCTCCTGATCTAGCTACCAGCTCTCTCTCTCTCCTCCATTTTAAATAAAAATACAAAACTAAAAATTTTAACAAAAAAATGATTATTAAAAAAAAACGCTGCCAACTTGACTTACGGGAAAAATTTAGTGGGCCTTTAGTGGGCCGATTTTGTGATTTACGGTCTTTATGGTCCCACATAAATAGACCCACGTGATCGACTCCTACTAACGTAGCGTCAATCAGCCATTAAAATATTGTCACGTCAGCAAGAACAACGGTCGACTAGAACTGATGTGACGTTGGTAAGCAGAATGTGTGCGGAAGGGAGCAACGTGACGCTAATCGGCGTTTGGTCGGCACGCGTAACATCCTATGACATACGGGTCCCACATAAATGGGCCCACATGTCCGTGTCTCGTCAGGTCCAGAGGCCTACCCGAGCACGGGGCGTACCCTGCCCATTTCCTCGAAACCGCTCGGAAATCTGAAGGCCCGAATTTGTAAAAGAAAAAAATAAGAAAATAAGAAAAATAAACCAGAGGCAGAGGGGGATCGCGGCGCGGCGCGGCGGGCGGGCGGCGGCGGAGAGGGAGAGGGAGCACCGGAGAGGGAGCGGTGGAGCGATCGGGCGGGCATCTGCGCCCGATGTGGGCGTGGGGCTGCGTGGAGCGCGTGGCCGCCGGCCTCCTCGGCCCCGTCGGCGCCCACGGCGCCGGCCGGTGGAACACCGCCGTCGCCGTCGGGGTCACGGCCGCCGCCGGCCTCGCGCTCGTCGTGATCGTCGTTTCCTCCCGGAGGTCACCGGCCGCAAGCCCCAGCCCCCTTTCCATCTAGAGCGCTGCCTGTTCCCTTCCTGTTGCTGAGTTACAGCCGCGTGCTTTTGGATGCAGAGGCGGGCTCAAATCGCCGTGGTGGCGGCGGCGGAGGAAGGCTGCGCTTTCGCCCCAGGAATGGCTCGGCTTGTTCACGCCGGTGGGGAAGCTTCATGATGGTGGAGTGAAGCTTCTGAAGACAGTTCGGAGCGGAGTAAGAGAGCTTGCTTTGTTCGTTATATCTCCATTCTTATCTTTCCATGAATCGATGTTGGTTAAGGACTCAATTGAGATTGATCTATATGCTTCTGTGTCAGGGGATTGATCAGAGTATCAGAGCACAGGTCTGGCCATTCCTTCTGGGAGTGTAAGTACTATGTAAACTAAATCTTAAGATAGCTCTCTCTAGTTATGCGCATATGCTTTCAGATGAATAATCAAATTGGCAAAGTACTGGCACACATGCTATGATTATCTTGTACTTAAAGCAAAACAATGAATTTATTTCACATCCTGAGTTTGAGGAAAGACTTATAAGCTACTTTCCTTTGAAAAGAATGCATCAAACTGAATGCAAGCAGTTTCAAGCAACTAGAATAGTAGGTAAATAGCATAACCAAACTTTTGAATACAGAGCGGTATGAGTGAGTACTGCTTACAAAATGTTTTGTTCTTTCAACTAGCACAATGAGAATTGATATATTACTACCGTGAGAAACGATGTGCAGTTGTATTTCATATATTTGGAGCTTAAATATGCATGTTATAACTGCGTCTGGACGATAACCTTCATGTGATCTGAACTTTTAACTCTTATGCAGTTACAGTCTTGACAGTTCAGAAGGTGAAAGAGATGCAGTTAAGGCACAGAACAGGTACATTCTCTGGCTTGCACATTTTTTCTATCCTTCCTTCTTAACTTAATTCACATGTAACTGCCTGAAGTTGATCATACGAATCTACCAGAGGGCCTTTCCACTAAGAGTTAGCACCTTGTGTCCCCCACTGGCTATTTTTCTTTAGAATTTCGACCACTGTTTCTGATTCTTTTCTTTTTCTGGATTGTCTGAAAGTGAACTTGGTAATAGTGGATGATTTTATGTAGGAAGGATTATCTGTTATTGAGGAAGCATTGCCTACGAAAATCTGTCTACAGCAATGAAGATAGGAAACAATCAAATAAAACAGATGGGGCCAACCATGCAGAGAGTGTTAGTTCTGAAAAAGGTGAAGACACTGTTAGTCCAGTTGGATTTGAAGTACCTGACAACCCCAGTGTAGAAGTGGAAGAGCATCTCATTAGTGAGGACGGAAATCCTTGTGTCAGATCAGGGGAAGAAATGCAGGATGACACATCTAAAACAAGCCCAGAGATGCTGATGGATGGAAATCAATCTTCATCTAGTTCATCTAACAAGGAAGAGAGTGACAACAGTGTCCTGACTCATGAAGAAATGCCTCATAAGGATGCCACCTCAGTTCAACAGCCTTCAACTGAGGATGAACAAGAAAGTATCCCGAGATATTCCAGCGCAGGAGGAAACATGGAAAATGATAGCGAGTTATCTAAGGATGCTCGTCCTGTGAAATCTTCACGTACAGTTGAGGATTTCGAGACTTGGCAACGAATTATCCGTTTGGATGCAGTTCGGGCTAATGATGAATGGGTTTCTTACTCCACATCCCAAGCAGCAGTTTCCAGAGAGAAGGCAATTGAATCTGCTAAAGCTGTTTGTCTGAAAGATTATGAGCATTTGGAACCACATAGGATCCACCATGCATCACGTCTTGTTGCAATTCTTGAGGCTTATGCCATCTATGACCCAGAAATTGGATACTGCCAGGGCATGAGCGACCTCCTTGCACCTCTACTTGCTGTGCTGGAAGATGACAATGAAGCATTCTGGTGCTTTGCTGGTTTTATGAGGAAAGCCCGTCATAATTTTAGGCTCGATGAAGTGGGCATTCGCAGGCAACTAAACATGGTATCCAAGATAATCAAACACAAGGACTTCCATCTTTACAGACATTTGGAGATGCTCCAAGCTGAAGACTGCTTCTTTGTGTACAGAATGGTGGTTGTTATGTTCCGAAGGGAGCTCACCTTTGAGCAGACCCTCAGTCTGTGGGAGGTGATGTGGGCTGATCAGGCAGCCAACCGCGCTGGAATCACAAAATCATCCTTTGAGAAATTGCGGTTAGGGGCCCCTCCCACCGATGACTTACTTCTATATGCAATAGCGGCTAGCGTTCTGCAGAAGAGGAAACTGATAATAGAGAGTTATAGCAGTATGGATGAGATCATAAGGGAGTGCAACAGCATGTCTGGGCAGCTGAACATTTGGAAGCTCCTGGACGATGCGCATGATTTAGTGGTGACCCTTCACGATAGGATTGAGTAGTGTGATGTGATCTGCTCCTCTTATTTTTGTACACGGTTTGTTGTATCAGTTCTAAAATACTTGATGGTTTGATACTCAAAAACAAGTGATTGTTTGATTACACTGATACTTATACGAATGCCACGTAGGAGTTTATGATTATGGGTTAGGATGTTTAAACAAACAAAGCTACTTATTTTAAGTGTCAAATCATTAAATCAATCTCCTGGTGGAGATAAGAGTATTGCTTCAGTGACCTTGACCACCCACCATTCCACCAACCACCTGAATCATTTCACTTCTCAAGAGTTCATGCTAAGAGCATCTCCAAGAGATACTCTAAAAATCAAGTCTCTATATCATTTTTAGAGATTGTAATTATAGATGTTATTCTCTATATATGATTTCCTCCAAAAAAATCTCTATATTGTATATTAGGAAGAGATATTGGTTCCCTACAAGTAAGAATTTGTTCCATAAATATTGAACACTTTATTTTAGGGAGCTAAATAGAGTATCTATTGGAGCTATATATTTACATATAATCCTTAAATTATAGAGAAAGAAGCCTTTAAAAGACTCTCTTAGCTCTAACAGAGTTATGTCCATAGAAATGAATCATATTTGGGCACATATGAAACATGGATGGCCAGAATACAGATACAGATTACCTCAAGATAACATACAGTTCTACTCAACAAATATAATTCATTATTTAGTGTTTTGATTCAAACCATTTCATATAAAAACGCGGCTCATGGTCCACGCTGATAATAACCGGTCTACTCAGATTTGGTGTACTGCCGGATAGCAAATGCAAGCCCCAAGATCAAGATGGGGACAAGAAACTGCAAGATCTTGATGAGGGCGTCAGCCCCCTTGTCTTGGTTGCCAGGCACTTGCTGGGGAGTCACATGGGTACGCTTTACTGGGATGGTTGAAGCATCAATCTCTCCAATGTGATACTTGTCCATCATCTCCCTTGCTGATTCACTGTGGCCAATGTCTTCGAAATCATTAGTTGCATCTTTGCCTACGTGCATTGGAGAACAGTGATCAGCTTTGAGATTGAAACGACACGGTCCAAGGTTGGTAGTTAGTCTCATCATCAATTATGGAAATCAAAGAAAACATATCCCACCAGTTACGGCTAGCAATACTTCGTCGCCACCAGGATGCTCGTCCATAAAAGGAGTGACATCATATACCTGAAATGTTAGTAAGCATGAGTGACATGTTATGGTCAAACACATAAATCTCTTCAGTCATCTAGCACTATTTCTGACTGGGCAACAGGGCAAGTGCATAAGATAGATGACATTAAATTCAGGCCAAACATAAATTTTGATGTTTTCACCAGGTTTACTCCATAATAGTCCTAATTACTTAATTGACATTAGACCTTGTAGAAATTATTCTCTCTGTAGAAAGCTCTGCAGATTTAAAATGCGGTTCAGTCTAAGGTAGTTGATAGCATATACCATTACAAGCATCTTTCTGCAGAATTGTTGAAGATGAGGTTTTGTATGTAGGAAAAAAGAGAAAGGGTAAGAAATTTTTGGTGTGAAACACAAGATAATTTATGGAACCTCTTATTTTTCTGTGCAGAGAAAAGCTTCTACTATAAGTAGGGTGTACAAGTGCATCCAATTTCCAAGAAAACATATTGAAAATGGGACACCCAAACTTATTGACTGCGGGGAATGCAGATGCATAATTTTAGCGGTTGTATTATTCAATACACTATTACTACTCCTTCCACCGTGCATGACGCTACAAGAAGAGGGTTGAATATAGGGTTAATTTTGTTCATGCCACCGTTTTTTGCTGATTCGTCAAATATATCATTACTATTCATCTATTTCCTTTTGTGCCATTACAATTCAGCGATACTAGCTCTTGTACCATTTTCTAAGCATCTGACGCATACGTGTCCACATGCAGCATTGTCTTTTTCTGTATTGCCAATTCTACCCCTGTCCTCTTCCCCATCCATGAGGTGCTCAACGCCGGACCAAACAAATGGAGCCACACATCGCCACCGGCACTGAAAAACTGAGAAAAAAAAGAACAGAACAGTTGGCAGCGGTGGCGAGCGGCGGCTTTGGATTTTGCAATGTATCCCTAACCCTCTCAACTCCATCGTTCTTATCCCCAAATATCTCTCCCACACGGGGCTCCACGGCTGTGCAGCTGCCATCCGCCATGAGAACACAAGCACCAGCAGACACACGAGTCAGCCAGGAACACTACGTACTCTGCTGTCGTGCTCCAGATCCAGCAGTATCTGTCGCTGTTTGGGACATAGCCACCCACCGTGTAAAAGACAGTCCTCCCCTCTGGCCATGCTGTCGTTGGTGCCTACTCTGCAACGGCAACCACAATGCCAACAAGGACCTGGTAAGCTCCTGCTGTTGTCGCCTTTCGTCTCACTCGCATGATCGAACGGCCGTCCGCAGACACAACAGTAGCTGGAGATGCTTGCTGAGCGCCCCACAGACACGACATCTCGACAGCCTCCATGCGGGGCAGGAGCAGCAACGACGATGGCGGCTTGGGGCAATAGCTGAGGCGGATGCTGCCTTGCCAGCAGAGTGACGGTGCAATGAATAGTGAGCTAGGGATGGCCACCGTGCAGGACATTGCGAGGCCTCTCTCCCCTTTTGTTTTGTTCCTATGCACCTCCTTGCGTGTTCCGCTTTTCCTCAGTTTGTGATTCTATTTTGGATGCGTTGGGCGGAACTGGCCATTGTGATTCTGAGCGAAGAAGATAGTGGAGAAGAAGGTGTTGGGGACAGTATGGTCAATATGAATTGTTGGCTGTCTGCAGGTGGACTCATAGACACTACACCTGTACAAAATGCCATGAGACTACGAGAGCAAGTATTGCCGAATTGTAATGGCACAGAAGGAAATAGATGGATAGTAATGGTATATTTGACGAATCGGCAAATAACGGTGGCACGGAAAAAATTAATCCTTGAATATAAGTCATACCTTCATTCAAGGACATGCAATTGCAATACCATGAAAGTCACTGGACCAGGAAAGAACACACCCACCCACTAATATAATTATTGCCTACTTGCCACCTTAAAACAACTTTTGTCCCAGATTTCAGAGACACATTTCTTACACACTAATAAGTAATCATTGAATCCACAGAAGAAAGGATCTGATTAGAGGAACTACGCCCATTGCCACACAGCAACCACATAATATGCTGAGGACGACACACACTTGAGATTAATTGGAGCCTAACTAATCCAATTCTACTCTTTAAGTGTATTGTCTATCACGTATTGTCATCCAGCTCCAAATATTTAATTAACTAGCAGAAAGCGACATTTTTACTACTAGCCCTGGCACCCTCTTAGTCATAGCAGGGGGACGCCAAAAAAAACAAGCCACTCACAAGAGTAGTCTGTACAACTGCACACTGAAGCTTGTCATGATGAGAATTTATTATGTTACATTGAAATTTGGTTGATCTTACATTGAAGCTTAATTCATGGAAGATTTCCAGGGATGCGGTAACCCAACCTCCAAACGAGGCATGCTGGTGTTTGCTTGGGGAGTTGGGACTTGGGAGTGGGAGCTTATCTCAGATTTTGCCAAATTTGGTGTCACTCAATGACTCGAACAAATAATACCTATTAATAAACACTTCTTGTACCCTTCTTGGGGGTACAAAAAGCTATCTCCCCTGAGCTAATTACAGATGATTTGTGAGCTAATTATAGATGATTTGTGACTAATCAGACGGAAAGGGGATAGAGAAAAAACCGCACCTTGCCGGCGATGATGATCCAGCAATCCTTGGTGACGTTGTGGCTGGCCACCTCCTCGAAACCGAACACCTTCTTCTCACCGGCCATGTCCGACGCCAACGCCCTGCAGCAAGAGGAAAACCCCCCAACCACGACACCAGAGAAACAACTCGGCCCCTTCCGCGCGTATCCCCCCGAGAAAAGAGAAGAGCTCCTCGACGCAGAGAGGCGGAGATGGCTGGGGCGGAGGGGAGGGGAGTCACGCGATCTGGACACGCTCCGAGATCGGCGGCGCCGGAAGCCCGCAGTTATAGGAGCCGCCGCTCGCGGTGCGTTCCGCCGTACCTACCATATGTGCTATTACCGAAATGCCCTTCAGTGTGAACACGGCTGCTTGTTCTGGGCCTTGCTGTGGGCCCTAACCGGCCCATAACCTTGTGGGCCGTGAGAGGAAGCAAGCCGTTGCTGCGACTGCCGTGACGTAAGCAAGTCGAAACGGGCCGGCCCAAGCACAGTGATTTTAGCTTCGATTATCTAACGTCATAAAGTTTTCATCTAAAAAAATTTTAGCAGTTAATTGGTTCGAGTATCTGTTTGTTAGTTTGTATATTCTAGTTTATTTTTATGTTCTATATCTACTGATCATATAATCTATTGTAATTATTATATAAGGATTATATTCTCTTGTCCTGGGAGCTTTAAAACTCTGATTTTTTTTTCTCGAGTTCTTCATCCGAAAAGATGACTACGTACGGTATGCGCGCGGCTGAAATTTCTGTTGCGCATCTTGGTGCATTGCTTGTTCTTGTTTTCTTGGTTATATAAGGGATGAATTCGGATCGGATTCGGATGGAAACGAATCCGGATAGTACTATTTACCACATTTTAATTCGAATACGAATACGGATTCAGATATTCTCGAATACGAATACAAAATGGATGTTTCGAATACGAATATGTATTCGGATGTTTACTCGGTTTAACTCCAAATGTTCGTTGTTTCACAAATTTTCCAAAAGTCCAAAGGGTTCAATATACCACATTAGAATAATAATTAATAAGAAACAATGATACACAATAAACCATGCACAAACTAAATTTTTAAACAACACTAGCTAAAATTCATCATACACAACAACAAGAAGAACTACATTCTTGAATTGAAATTCATCATACATTTCAACCAACAAGAACACAAAAATTGAGTCCAGGCGCGCCAATGCAGAAAAAATAGGCGGCAATTTGGAAAGAATTAGCTGAATTTTATTATTTTTAAAAATTAAACATTTTCAAAAATTTATTAACTTCATATATAATAAATTTCTCGAAACATTTTAAAAATTTTATCATGGTATCTACGTATAATATTATAACACCGTGACAAGTATCGTATTTTTTAGACTTTATTTGATTTTTTATAATTAAAAAACTTTTAAGCTCCATATTACCGATGAAGTGTCGTAACATAATTTTTTAACATTTCTTTAAATTTAGTGTATAAGAACTAAAAATGTACACAAATAGTGAATTTAATTTTTCTATAAATTTAGTGCATTATTTTAGGTACTTGCAGTTCAAATATCACATATTCCAATTTAAATACTAGAAACACAATTAATGAGTTAAAAATAGCAAATGGATCTAGAAAAATACAAACAAATTATATGGTATGAGATATGTTGTATTTTGATTATATAAAAAATTTTAAGTTCAAACAAATATTTAACCATCAATTTACTTTAAACCATAGTCTATTCCTTCTCAAAACTCTATTTCCTCTCAAGAGAATCTCAAATTTCTTAACATTCTATATGATATATTTCTCGAAACATTTTCAAAATTTTATCATGGTATATACGTATAATATTATAACACCGTGATAAGTCTCGTATTTTTCAGACTTTATTTGATTTTTTATAATTAAAAAACCCTTAAGCTCCACGTTACCAATGAAGTGTCATAACATAAATTTTTTTAAAATTTATTTAAATTTAGTGGATAAGAACTAAAAATGGACACAAAATAGTGAATGTGACTTTTTTATAAATTTCAGTGCATTATTTTAGGTACTTGCAGTTCAAATTTCACATATTCCAATTTAAATACTAGAAAAACAATTAATGAGTTAAAAATAGAAAATGGATCTAGAAAAATACAAAACATTTATATGGTATGAGATATATTGTATTTTGATTATATAAAAAAATTCAAGTTCAAACAAATATTTAACCATCAATTTAATTTAAACCATAGCCTATTCGTTTTCAAAACTCTATTTCCTCTCAAGAGAATCTCAAATTTCTTAACATTCTATACGATAAATTTCTCAAAATATTTTCAAACTTTTATCATGGTATATACGTATAATATTATAATACCTTGATAAGTCTTGTATTTTTAAGACTTTATTTGATTTTTTTTATAATTAAAAAACTCTTAAGCTCCACGTTACCGATGAAGTGTCGTAACATAAATTTTTTAAAATTTCTTTAAATTTAGTGGATAAGAACTAAAAATGGACACAAAATAGTTAATGTGATTTTTCTATAAATTTTAGTGCATTATTTTATGTACTTGCAGTTCAAATTTCACATATTCCAATTTAAATACTAGAAACACAATTAATGAGTTAAAATAGCAAATGGATCTAGAAAAATACAAAAAAAAATTATATGGTATGAGATATGTTGTATTTTGATTATATAAAAAAATTAAAGTTCAAACAAATATTTAACCATAAATTTACTTTAAACCATAACCTATTCCTTCTCAAAACTCTATTTCCTCTCAAGAGAATCTGAGATTTTTAACATTCTATATGATAAATTTCTCGAAACATTTTCAAAATTTTATCATGGTATCTACGTATAATATTATAACACTGTGATAAGTCTCGTATTTTTCAGACTTTATTTGATTTTTTTATAATTAAAAAAACTCTTAAGCTCCACATTACCTATGAAGTGTCGCAACATAAAATTTTTAATATTTCTTTAAATTTCATGGATAAGAACTAAAAATAGACACAAAATAGTGAATGCAATTTTTCTATAAATTTTAGTGCATTATTTTAGGTACTTGCATTTCAAATTTCACATATTTCAATTTAAATCCTAGAAACACAATTAATGAGTTAAAAATAGCAAATATATCTAAAAAATACAAAAAAATTATATGAAATGAGATATGTTGTATTTTGATTATAAAAAAATTAAAGTTCAAACAAATATTTAACCATCAATTTATTTTAAACCATAACTTATTAATATTCACTAACTTAAGTATTCCATAATTATATAAATAATAAATAAACCATTAATATAGTGATAATATATTATATTGAGTCTAAGTTTAATATGTGTAAAATACTAAAACGAATACGGATGTATCCATTTTCATATCCACATTCAGCAGAATTCGGATATCCGTTTCCATATCCACATTTGTAAAACGAATTCGGATATTTCCGAATGTCATCCATATTTAATTCGAATACGAATACGGATATCCATATTTACAGTAATTCGAATACGAATACAGATAATTCAGATATTCTGACATCCATATCCATCCCCTAGTTATATTATATATGTTTGGACATTAAATAAACGCTGATAATATATGCCAAACCCGCTGACATTATGTGCGGTCATGTTGACCAGCAGCCAAGTCAACCTCAGCTCCTTTGTGGAAAACCAGCTGAAAATACGCCTCAAGCTTGTTAAATATATACACGTACACGCGTGTCCAAAGTCAAAGAGATCGACGTATATATATATGTCCTCCAATGTTAGTTTGAAGGTATTTTAAATACTTGTGTATTCTACATGTGCAGGAATTTTAAGTCAGTTGCTGAATCCTCTGATGCTACAAACTACTCTTTTTCCACAATTTAGATCATATATATATTGAAATTTTGGATACATGAGTAAAAAGTACGAGTATTATTTTTATACATCGTTTCGAATTTTTTTTCTTTTCATATTAGTAAAAATTTGATGCGGCCACGCTCAGGGTGAGTCTAGGCCGCCGCCCTTTATAATTGTTGAGTTTTTCATGTTTCTGTCGAATGAAATGCAAGTACTAATTATTGAGAACTTCAAGTTACTGTAAAGCCTAATGTGTTTATCCTTGAAAATACATAGTGAACTCAAACACAAGCCCGAGTGCAGTTTTGTTTTTGGGAGATTTGCATTCATGCCACACATAAGTTGATGGAATTTGCTCTTTTGTCCCATATAAGTGTATGACATGTGGTTCTTGGGCTCAGTTGTCAAACACATAGGACGTGGCAAAAAAATAAGCATTACTTAATTTCGTGGCATAAGGGCAAAAATTCCTTTTGTTTTCCATGATCCAGTTTGTTGGTGATGTGACAAAGCACATCAGTGGTTGCATGACTTCTCTTTTTGACATGATTCAGCTTGAACTTACTTATATCAACATCCTTTGAAAGATGGATTTGGTCTCCAAAAAGACGTGAAAGAATATGTTTTATTAATTTATTTTATTTCTCCTTTATTTAAATACTTAACTATCCTGTTGTGTATTAATAAAATAATGTTTCTAGGTATCTGAATCCAGAGGCTCATGTTCTTCTGTCACAACTGAACTGACAAATGGCACCCGAGTTTGGCAAGTCAAATAAATCTTTAGTTGAACTGGTATGCAACCTATAAATTTTGTATATTGTTGACCCTTTATTTAACCATGTAATTGCCAAAATAATGTGTCACCAGTACTTTAGGGATATCATAAATAAAAGGATTTTGTGCTCCTAAACTAGCCCTAACGATAGACGTATAACCTTCCATTGAATCACTATTTATTTTAGGTGGATTGTATGCATGGTTAATATTTTCTCTAGAATTTCATTATGCAGAGTGCACATTTTTAGCGATTATGATCATCTTAATGTACTCTCGGACTCGAAAATGTAAGAACTTAAGCAAGCTTGATAGGCATTTAAATACAAACTTTGTCTGTTGCTACTGATTGACAAGTAAAATGGCTTTACCGGTAAGGATCTAAGCAACAATAGTTTCGGACCTTTTGAAATGTCAAGTTGGTTCACAAAATTGAACAAATTGAGGACCCTGTAAGTTATAATGCTATCTTAATGCAATAACTATGCAATTTAAGAGTAGTACATGATAATACTTGGTTCTTTTTCTTGTTTCTTATTATCACCCTTTTTCCTTTCATTTATCTCTCTTTACATGTGCAATGTTTTCATGTTAAAATCCACACAGAAAACCCTTTACGCTAATGCTATCATCTTAGGGTTAAAATTCTATATATAATCAAATATTTTATCTTGTCATATATGATTATTTTTCTGAACAAATGCAAACGTAAATTAACGTATCGCAAGCTCGCCATTGACACGCCTTAACCATAAAGAACATCACAAGTGACGCACGTCAACATCTAGTGGAGTGAGGGCGGGGACAAGAGAAAGAGTGATCATCAAGTGAGGGTGGGGTAAAACCGGCCACCAAACGAGTGTGGCCATCACGCGTACTGCTCCGATGAATAAGTTCATCTAACTATTTTTTTAAAGATAAATGTATGTGACATCGTGAAAAAATATTCTTCTAATGTGAATGGATCACGTCCAGTTACCTATGAACAAAAACAACCTCCTCCCAACCTAAAAACCTCCGAAATAAACCCATCCGTACTCATCCTGATAACCAAACCAGCATCTGTTAGCCATTACATTGGTACTCTCGCACATGGCCGCGTCACCCTAGCCGGGAGCAGGTAGCCCGTCAGGGAGGGGCGCACGTACCGGGCCTCCCCCACCCCGCGACGCCGGCACGCCGCGCCGTTCGCGCACACGGCCGCCGCCCGCGCCCCTGCGCGCGCGCGCCGCGGTCAAGTCACGCTCTGCCGAGCTGGGAATGAAGGCCGCGAGGGTCCCGGGTCGGCTTGTGCGCGCGTACTCCCACGTCCTCGGCCGTGGTACCGGGCCGTTCGCCGGGCGCCGGGCGCCGGGCGCCGGCAGCCGCGACTGCTGCGAGGATTCTCCCTGGCACGGACAGCGTGCCCCGTTTCTGTTTCTTGGGCTGTCTGCGTCCGCACCGCACGCGTCGCCGCATGTAGACCTACCCGTACAGGTACAGGAGAGATTGCCAATGTTGGGCTTTTCTGTGTTCGTCGTCCAACCAAGTAGAGCCTAGACAATAAAATTTGTATTTTTCAAATGAGTCGCACGGAGTCATTTATAAGCTTAGCAATAAACAAGAGAAATTTTGATACTTTGTATGATGTTATAAAAAAAATATACCATTGAATTTGTTCCATTTGTACCAAACAAAACTTATCACAAAACAGCCCCAACCCGTTAACTTTTACCTACTTCATCGTATCCGCAGACGATCCCTGTGGAGGCCAGACATCGGGAGGCGGAGATCTATCCATCCCCTGCGAGTCTGCGACGCTGCCCCGCAGTCACCGCCTACCTCTCCCACTGACATCAGGGGCCCACCTACGTGGACCCACTTGTCACTCAGTCACCCAGTCACCCCCACGTTAAAGCCTCCCCCGTTGCGACACTGCCCACGTCGCCGCCCGCTCGGTCCCGCCACGCCACGTCAGCCCCCCCCCCCCGAAATTATTGCTCCCGTTTACGACTTCGTTTCTTCCGTTCGCTCTCCCTTCTTCTCCACCCCCCCCTCTCTCTCTGTGTCAACGGCCGGGTCGCCGGCGGTGGCGGCTGCGGCGGGAGGTAGCTCCTCCGGCGATCGTGAGGGGGCGGGAGGTTCCGGCGTGCCACGTTTCGGCGGGCGCGTGGGGACATGGGGAGGAACGGGGGTGTCAGGCGGCAGTCGTCGTCGGCTGGCGCCGCGGCGCCGTCGTTCACGGCGAATCCCGGCGATTACCAGCTCATGGAGGAGGTAGGGTACGGGGCGCACGCCGTCGTCTACCGCGCGGTGTTCGTCCCGACGAACAAGGTCGTGGCTGTCAAGTGCCTGGATCTCGATCAGCTCAATAACAACATCGTGAGCATCTGTTGTACACCCCCTTCTCCCTCCTTACTCTCGTGTGGTTTCGGCGGTGGTCTGATTGTAGGTATTGTCCGCTGTTTGATATAGCGAGAGATCCGTAGGTAGATTGGGATATCTCCTGTTGATTTTGTAGCTTTGAAGGTTGGGGTGGAATTTTTTTTTATAACGTCCTCATTCCTATCCTATCAGGTTCTGGTACTTCAGTGTTTGCTGCTAGATTGCGATGCTAACTTCTTAGCATTTATTTGGTTCTGTAGTAGTTGTCGCTGCTAAGTCTGAGGATAAGTTGAACGTCCTGATGTCCTGCTTATGCTTGTATTTTTAGTTTTTTTTGGATTTATTACTCTTGCAAGCGATGTAATTGTGAGTGAGGCGGGTTGAAAATTGAAATGGTGAGTTGAAAATTTTAGTTGATCACCGCGGGGGAGATATTTTTTTAATCCACTTTATGGACGGGATGGTTTTTGCACGTTGTGGTGTTGCCCTGACGCCTCACTGGCGATGGAACTGGATTATGTGGGAGAGTTCATTTTGCATGGGACAATGCGTGTCTGCATGGGCAGGAATGCTGTTCGTGCTGGTACTTCAGTTACTTCAGTGTATACAAAGTTTTTGTATGTATTTGTGTCTATGTGTATGATGGGCCTACCAGTTTCTCGTCATGTAGTTCTTATCGTTTTTCACCCTTGGGAGTTTTGGGAGATCTACATTCTATTGGTATCATCATTATACCAGCAAGTATCATGGAACCAGTAAAGTATCATAAAACAACTGATGTAACAGGTCAGCTAAGTTTCAAGCAATACCTCTTATATCTGTGTGGTGGCTGGTGACATTCTACTTTTACCCATTTTAGGATGGATATTTAGCAATTACTTCTATCTTCAGGAAGTCTGTGAAAACCTTTCTTGGGTTAAATGATGTGGCATAATATATCATCACTGCTTGGTGTCAATTGTCAATATCTTTGATCTGACTTTTGTTTCTCATTTTCCCTTTCTCAAAGCTATAACTGTATTTAGCTCTCATATTTCCGCACAATTTGTAGGATGAAATACAACGGGAGGCTCAAATCATGAGCTTGATAGAACACCCTAATGTCATCAGGGCTTACTGCTCATTTGTTGTTGAGCACAGCCTTTGGGTGGTAATGCCATTCATGACAGAGGGTTCTTGCTTGCACCTAATGAAAATTGCATATCCTGATGGTTTTGAGGAACCTGTTATTGGCTCCATTCTAAAGGAAACACTTAAGGCTTTGGAGTACCTTCACAGGCAAGGACAGATACATCGTGATATCAAGGTTAGTTCTGTTGAAGGGTTATGTGTAAATGTTGTAATAATTTGATTTGATGTAATTTACCTCAACCCTCTTCTGCTCACCAACTCACTGTGACACTGCACAGGCTGGCAATATCCTTATCGATAATGCTGGTGTAGTGAAGCTTGGGGACTTCGGTGTATCTGCTTGCATGTTTGATAGAGGTGATCGTCAAAGATCTAGGAACACGTTTGTGGGAACACCATGCTGGTATGCACATTTTTCTCTAATGAGATCAAGTAAATATTATGTAATTTGAGAATGTTTTGACAAGTTCTGTGGCTCTAATTTTGCTTTTTTAGGATGGCTCCAGAAGTACTTCAGCCAGGCGCTGGATATAATTTCAAGTATGTTAGTTCTTCATACATATGTACATTTAATTTTTTGTACCTGAAGTACATTCTTTGTTTGTTTGATGCCAAAAATAGCACCATCTCATTTCCCATGAATTGTTTCTATTCATGCTATATTTTCAATTTTGTTATTTCATATATGCATCCTTGTTTATTTGTCATTCTTGTTAACAATCATCAGCATCTCATTCAAAAACAAAATATGCTAGAATTTGTTGAATTTCAAATCGATTATCCTCACCCTGGCCTTATTACATTCTTGCATTGCATTTAATAATCTTATAGGCAAGGCTGGAGCTAATATTTTCCCATTACGAATTAAAGTCCACATCACACCACACTTTAGTTGGCTACCATATTCCTTGGACTGCACACATTTATCCTTTGTAAGTTGTATGTGTATATTTCATAATGGTGCTATGCATGATTTTGTTTCTCAGAAAAGTAAATTTTGAAAAAAAAAAACTGTACTTGCCCAAAGAATGCATCTGCTCATTGTAAGATAACACAGGATGCCATGACACCCTTAAAGATACCGCTATCAAACTTTTGAAAATTTATATTTTTCACATTGCATTAGATGAGTTCCCAGCACTCCAATGTTTTCTCTCTTTCCCTGCTTATATATTGTTATTTTCTAATAATGATGGACTTACAACCGGCCTACTTGTGCAGAGCTGACATATGGTCATTTGGAATAACTGCACTTGAACTAGCCCATGGTCATGCACCGTTTTCGAAGTACCCCCCTATGAAGGTAATGATTTGATGTTGTGCAAGTTAAGTAGTTAATTATATATGTGAATTTTCTGTGTTGGATGTTTGCTAATGTGAGGGTAGATTTGGTAAATCCATTTATCTATCTAATAAATATTTCTAATGTTCACCTCTCTTCTTTCATTTGGTGAACTAAATATTTCATACATTGGAGTTATTGGATTACGACAATATGCTTTCCATGATCATTTACTTTACATATGTAGTTTTATATTATCCAGTACGATTTTTTTATTTATGTCATATTAGTCTTCAAATGGCATGTGAGATCAGGTGGTGGTCCTGATAGTGATAGTTGTGCCACTGTACTGTGCAAGGAGATTCAATTATTTTGTTCTGTTCAAATTATCATGTTTATTCAATATACTTACTTTTGGGTGCAGGTTCTTCTCATGACTCTCCAGAATGCTCCGCCTGGTCTTGACTATGATCGTGACAGAAGATTCTCAAAGGTAGTACTCACCCTTTCACTAATATTGGCCGTGAAGCTTATCTTTTGTTGCCAATTACCATAAATTATATTATAGAATTTACCTATCTAATTAAGCATTTTCAGTTGTGATCAGTCATTTAAGGAGATGGTTGCAATGTGCTTGGTAAAAGATCAAACAAAGAGACCAACAGCTGAGAAATTGCTAAAGCATTCATTTTTTAAAAATGCAAAACCTCCAGAATTGACAATGAAGGCTATCTTAACTGATTTACCTCCTCTATGGGACCGTGTAAAGGCTCTCCAGGTATACTTAATACTCTTGTACTATGTTCCCTCCCTCCCCTCTCCCTAATGATCAAAACAACACATATCTGAAGTTTCTTTATATTTTCCAGCTTAAAGATGCAGCCCAGTTGGCTTTGAAGAAAATGCCTTCATCCGAGCAGGAGGCACTCTCCCTGGTTTGTGACATGCAACTTAATGTTTATGTTATTTTATGCTTATGATATCTTTTCATTTTAATTATTCAACTGTCACTCGTTTGTGTGAATGTTTTAAAACAAGCTAGATTGGAGTTGTGGCACTAAAAGCACCCATTATATTTTGTTTCTACTGCCTGCTTTGTATTTTGAAAGAAATGTGCGAAAACTATAGGCCTTGTATTCTGGAAAGGATGGATTACAAACTCCTTGATATGGTAATTTAGTCAAAAACACCAAGAAAACATAAATTGGGGTGGGGTGGGGGGAGTAATCAACAAAGAATTGTATGTGTTTCCAACAGAGATGTTTTTTCTTGACAACTTGAGCAGATATTGCATTTTTCATATTCTATCTTTTGTTTTAAAAATCTTCCATAATAATTGCATGGATTTATTCGAAATAAGGTAAATTGAAATCATTTTAAGAGTATCATTTACATTGTGAACTTTCTGACAGAGTGAATACCAACGGGGTGTTAGTGCATGGAATTTTGATGTTGAAGACCTGAAGGCCCAAGCATCACTTGTAATGCTGTTATTCTGGTTCCTTGTTTCTACATCATCTTATTTTCATTATATCTTACTTACACACAACTTATTGTTAAGCTGCCTAAATTTCCAGATTTGTGATGATGAACCCCCTGAAATAAAAGAAGATGAGGATACTACAAGAGTTATCGAAGTAAAAAAGGTTGGGTAGATTCTTGCTTACCTGAGTTACCTCTTCTTTTCGCAAGTGATTTTGTTGACAATCTTGAATCTTCACTATAAAGTTTCAAAGTGACTTCCTAGTATTGACAATGTGCTGCAGAGTTGCAGTGCCAATTGTCACAATAAAACTCTGCAGATGCTTAAATATGAATGAGTGTTATTTTTCCCCTTTCTGACCAAACGTATTTTACCTCTATGTGCGCCACTTTGTTGGAAGCTCACTAGTTAGAAGTATTTCCACCCATGGCCATGGTGCTACAGTTTCAAACAAGTATTAACTTAGGACATCCCAGTGAAGCTATCTAGCTATGTGTATCAACATGACCACACACCAGGCTTAGCACACGTATGGGAGAAAAGGCTTGCATAAAACAATATTTTTTTTGAGAATATTAATATTTTTTTGAGAATATGCATAAAACAATATTATATTGTTCAGAATTAATTCTTTCAAACCAAGACTAATCGTGTATCTGGCAAATCTGAGTATTCTACCTTCTATTAGTTTTGTAGGGGACATAGCTGGAACCATGTTATTCCCTTTTATTAAAGTTGCTAATTTTATTAGCAAATGAAATTTCATGTCGGATAATTGTGATTTAGCAGTCATCATTTTGTTTGAACAACAGGATTCATATTCTAGGAATCATTTGGGGAAGTCGTCATCTACAAATAAAAATGTCTTCAGGTTGAGCCATTATTTTGTCATTTTTATTGGTGGAATGTATTTGAAATTGTTTATTTATATCTTTGTACTTGCTGTTCTGTGTATTACTGCAAAAGATCTGATCTAATTCATGAACTAAAGGGATGCTAGAAATAGGGACTCTAACTGTAGCGCTGTTATAGACTCGTTATATAGTACATTTTCTTGATTTTCTGTTGAATCATCTGTGGTGCAATGTAGCGCTGTTATAGTCTTCTGTTATTTTTCAGTGAAAGGGCTGGTACCACTGCAACAAATTTGGATGAGATTGAAGCTTTTGATTTTGGTGTCAACAATGTTGATACAAAAATTATGCCCAATGGATATGAAAACACTAGATCAGAAAACGATTCATCACCCTCTACATCAAAGCAGGATCCAGAGTCAAAACATTGGAGAAGTACTTCTGGACAGAAACAACAGACTTCTTGCATTCCAGCTTTCCATTCTGGTGGGGTTAATAGCTCAATAATTGAAAGGGGCCATGGTCTTGAAAGGTCTGCTATCTGTTTAATAATTTTTTCCAGCACACTCTTGTCCTGATTTGTGATTGTTTAAGAGCACTTCTTAGTTTTCATCTTCATTCATGTGTGCACAATATTTCAATGGGTATATGGAATAGCAGATTTTGGAGGAACTATTTACCAAATATGTTTACTTTGCTCAATTTTTGTTGTTTAGTTTTGGTATGTGATCATAGTGATAATCCAAGTGCTTTGCAAGTTTGACCTGTTTCTTATTAACTCAACAAATAGAAGAGCAACACACAAAAATCTTACCCTCTATGTTTTTTTCACTAATCACAGCTGCCTAATTCTTCTGATTATTGATTATTTGTTTACCTTGGCATATCAGCTCATTTTCTATTCTCTTCTCTCCTCTCCCCCTTTTGATAATCTAGGCATCTAGCTAATCTTTACTTTATAATCTCACCGAAGCTTTTTAAATGCATCAATATTATAACTTCACAGCATTTGATTCATGAGGACTGGCACTAATTGACACTGTTGGAACTTAGCAATTTCCTTGTGTTCTTCCAAGGATCATTCAATTATTGTTGTTTGTTATCTCAGGGATACAACTGTTCAATTGGCATCTGATAAACATAGAACTGAAACAAGAAGAACCACAAATCTTAGTGGTCCATTGTCACTGCCAACTCGTGCTTCTGCAAACAGCCTGTCAGCTCCTATTCGATCTTCAGGAGGTACAGGTCATATATAGTATCTCGCTGCAAACATCCATTGTTTTCACTAGCATTATTGTTGAATAGCAGCATATGTAAGATTTTTTTGTTCTTCCTGCTTAGATATGTCCTTTGAACATCTGGTGAAAATTATTTCAATCATTGTAGGATATGTAGATTCTTTGGGTGATAAGTCTAAACGTAATGTGGTGGAGATTAAAGGCCGTTTTTCTGTTACATCTGAGAATGTTGATCTTGCAAAGGTGAGTGAACTGGGTTGATACTTTTCTAATTGAAGTAACCTAAACTGAATAGTATTAGATCAGGAGAAAAAAAGAATAATTCATTGCTTTCCAGGTTCAGGAAGTTCCATTGAGTAGCCTCTCACGAAAATCACCACATGTGAGATTGTTATGTACTAATATAATATATGAGCATCCTTTCTGGGAAGCTACAGCCCATGCTAATTTAATATATGACATTAATTAAATCATATCAATACTTGGTTTTTTAGGGTTCGATGCTACGGAAATCTGCTAGCGTTGGTGATTGGTTGGTGAACACTAAGCTAATGGTATAAATCTTTTTCCACATGATTATGTGCTTAGTCATAGAATCTACAAGAAACCACAAGAAAAATAATTTCCTTTATGGAGTGTATGTTACCTCCCAAAATGGGAATAAACCTTTTGGATGCCCATGTAAAAAATCAAATATACCCATTATTACTCTTTTGCTGCTATTGTCAGAGCTGACCTGTTTTTTTTCAAAATGTGTGCTCTGCAGTCTAATCGTCATCATGTGAAGGAACTATGCAATGGCTCAGTATCATCATCAATTCTAATTCCCCACCTTGAGAACCTTGTGCAACAGACTATGTTTCAGCAAGTATGGTGAAAACTTTCATACCATGCTGTTTAAGAATGTGCTACCTCTGTTCTCAAAAGGATGACATCCTAGAATGCGTGAGGTCAAACATCGAAATTTAAATTATTAATAGATTAAAAATATTAGTATTTGATATATGAAAATGATACCAGTAGATTTGTCATGAAAAATATTTTTATATAGTTATATTTTTAATAATTTATAAATATATAAATAGATAATGATACCAGATTACCAGTAGAGACATGTGTATTGGTGACTGTGTCAAATGTCATCTATTTGACAACGGAGGTGGTATAATATTACTCCATTTTATATTATGAGTTTTTTGATTTTTTTAAAGTTAAACTTCTCTAATTTTGACTAAATTTAAAGGAAAAATATATTAACATCAACATTATCAAATAATACACTATTAACTATTAAGACATTTCATATGGGGTTTAATGAAACTAATTCTATAATTTGATGATGTAATTGTTTGTATTTGTTTTATAAAATTGGTTAAAGTTTGAGAAGTTTGACTTTGAAAAATATCAAACAACTTATAATATGAAATAGAGCGAGTAGATGATAATTTATTAGATAGACTTTTAAGTGACATTTTTTCTTTACCTCAGGATCTGATCATGAACCTGTTAAGTAGCTTGCAACAGAATGAGAAAACTGATGGTAAATGCTTCTGCCTTGTAGTTGAACTTACTGATTTCTTTTGGTTAAAAGCTAAATTTCTTTCTTTTTATCAGGAGTTTTGTCTGGAATGTCCCCACAAGTCCAAATCACAGAGAGTGAGACAGTGGTAAGCAGAAATGTAGAGTACACTTTTAATTAGTAATTAGTTATGAGAGTTACACTTTACCAATGGCCAGCACTTCCCTGAAAAGTCTCTTATCACTGAAAAATGACTGTTTATCTTTGGCAGGTTGAAACAGCTAATTCTGAGAGAGAACGGTCATTACTTGTAAAAATTTCAGAATTGCAATCTAGGTAGGCCCACTGCTTTTAACTTATTTGAGATGCAGCCTTGTCTGTTTCATTTGATTCTTCAGTTTTATCAGTGGCGTAGCCAACAATTTTTTAGAGCCTAAGAAAATCTAACTATTGCAAGTATTTTGATATGAAAATGTTGTGCTCAATCCCTACTACAACACAAAATTATATTTCGCCATTGCCAATGAGCCTGGGTGGGCCTTTGGGATCACCAGGTGATGGATCTGCCACTGCTTGATATCATCTTTTGTTTTGAAAATACATATGATCTACAAATAATATTTATTGACTTTTAATATTATTAACATAATCATGAGTTGCAAGGCATCCTGTTTGTGGATTTTTGATAATGATTAAACTTATCTCTTTTCCTTCTATGCAGAATGATTACTTTGACTGATGAACTGATTGGAGCCAAGCTAAAACATGTTCAGGTCTGTGTCAATATTTTCCTTGTAGTTTATTACATTTTGTCGGTGTTTACTAGCTTTGGTAAATTCTCCACTTTATCAGGCAGCAATCGTGGGGCCTCTTGGCCAGTTTGGCCGTGACTCTTGTTGGCAGCTGTATTCGTGTATAAACAAATAATGATTCATGGTGTTTTTCTACATCATTTTCAGTTGCAGCAAGAGCTAAATGCATTATACTGCCGAGAAGAAATAGAAGACATTAGGGACGATGACAATGAAGAAACATAACACCAGGGATTTTATGCTGTGATATGAATTGCCTGCCCTGGCTTGCATCGATTGCTTGGCTAACTGCCTGTCACGGTGAGTTTAACAAGAGGACCTGCCATTCCAGAATCATAATTTTTGTAGAATCCAGGCTAAGAAAACTTGGTCTGGAAGGATGGCATGCCCGGGCCTGGTGACATCCGTGTGTATATTAGTTTTTTTTTTAAAAAAAAATATTGCTCTAGCTTTCTTTTCGATTTGATTTTTTCAATGGTGTTTTGGTGGTCATGAAGTTATGGTTCCGTGTATGTTTCTGTTTTGGCCACAACTATCATTGAAATAGCCGTGATTATGTAGATCGTAGGGCGCCCGTTGGTTCTCAATGCAGAGAAGATTGCAGAATAAAATGTAATCTACTGGGCGCTGGCTGGTTATTCTTTGGTTCTTGTTTCTAATAAGGCAAATTGCAAACCTCCAGAACCTTTTGCATATGGGGTCATATTTATGGACCACCTATGGAGACTACTATCCTGTTGCTTGCGTCCTTCTGAAATCCGTCGCAATCTTTTGTAGCACATCATGTAATTATCAAGTCATAATAGTGAAGCCCATGAATATTGTACCCTTCTGGATGTTCTTTTAATAGGATTTTAGTGATGTCAATATTGCTGTCTTCTTCTCTTTGGGTGTGAGTGTAGTGAATTGTCGGGTCCACGAGTATTGTACACGTGTGTTCTTTGAGTAGAAATTTACGATGTCAGTGTTGTTGTTGCCTCGTTGGCTTCTTTTCCGGTGTCAGTGAGGCGTGTGCTTATCATATGTAATAAGAAAAAGTGTTGTAGGTTTATGATTTTATCACATAACAAAGTTTAAATAGTAGAGTGATACACACGTGGAGTGCTGTGTGAAAAAGACATGGTGGGAAGATATGACTGATAATCAAATTTTTGTGGTGTTAGTATATTATGAGAATAATATAAAGAAGATATTGTTTCTTAGCTTTTGGATTTTAATTTATTTCTATATTCTACAGTTATTAATTTATTTCTATATTCCGTGGTTATTGAATTTCATAATCTGGGTTAGCTGTAGTTGTTAAAAACCCCAGGTAGGCCTTAGTCTCTTCCTTGAGCTCACAATCCATCAAACAGGAATTCAGTGTGCACCATGGACTTCAGAGCCTTCATTTTCCAGTTTGCACCATCTGTATGACTTGAACCAGTCATCTAGTCTAGTGAAGGTGATAACACTGCTGTATTAGACTGGTCGTAGTCTAATTTTCTTCTGGAGGGAGAGCATTTTCTGTTTTCTTCCAAATAATCCTTGTTCAGAAAAGGTCAACGTAGTATATGTTACAAGAACGATCTAAATCTACAGGGATACATGTTCTGAAACTATTTCTTCCTTGCTAACAGAATTGGCAACACTTCTGCCTCCCTTTCGGGAGAAAGTCACCGGGAAAACATACAGAAAAAGGTTGCAGCTACAACAATCGTTAGCAAACACGACAGAGAACATATGGACTTGCCATTTTTGATTGGCATTGACTTCTCATCACTAATCTAGTTCTTGGTCTTTTCATCTTCCACAGCTGATCCGCTAGCATCTTCACCAGCCACACTTGTTGAATCACAGCTCTGGTTGCGTATCTTTTCTGAATACTTGGCAAAGGCTGCAGCAAGGGTTGATCTTACATTAGAATCTTTCTTCTTCTTGGATGCATCTGGCTTTTCGGCGGTATCTTGGGCACCATCATTTATCGAAGAAGGCCGGCCCGACACATTCTCTCTGCCAGGAGTGTCGAGTACTACAATGTTTGGGCGGCTGGAAACACGTTTGAATGGTTCATGGAAAGTGTCATGAAGTCGTTTTACCTACAGTGATTGAACATACTCTACAATTAATCAAACAAGATACGCCCAAAGGATAAACAACAAGCAGGTTACAGAGCAAAATTTCCAATGAATCACACAACAGAAACTGATTAAAATACAGTACCTTCCGCTCACCAATTCCTGGGCATCGAGCCAGCTCTTCCATAGAAGCATTCATAGTTTGTGAAAGTGACTGTAAATGCAACACCAAAGGCACATTTAGGTTATATTGTGCATCTTTCTGTTGGATGGATGGACTTATCACGTGTGCACTAAATTTTTCACAGTAACAAAATACAACATTCTAGACCAAACAATATACTACACACTCGAGGAATACAATATAATCATTCAAGATTAGGGATTCTTCATCCAGCTTACCCCAAAAGATGAACCAAGCGTTATAACATCTGTTTTGTTAACATGCCGGATGGATGTAAGAGCATGCGTCAACTGTAAAACCATGGTATATCAATCAACGGTTGTTAACGACATGGAGAATAATCAGAACATAAAGGCAGTTAAACAAACAAGGAAGCTGTGGGGATGTTTTTCTGATAAACCGTAGTAACTCAACATATTCAGCAATTTGTCCAAGATCAGATAATCAGATATACCAAACTACTTTGTAATTGCAAGTTGCAAGAGGGCATGCATGCATACCCTTGATAAATAGTCATTATCCATATGTTCACGAATGCTGTCAGCTGGCTTGTTTTCATACACTTTAATGGTCTCCAAGTATCGACCACATTCCTCTAGGCTACAAGAGAAAACAGATTGATCAGAAAGCATATTCATAAAAAATTGCATCCATGTGAGTATATTACTGTTAGTTTGTTACAACCCATTCAGGGAGACAGGGATACACAATCCTGGTTGTATGTCACAGGCAATATAGAACAATGAACAAATATAGCATGATGTCCGAATGTTATTCAAATTTACAGTGAACTGTTAATCTGTTACAACAGTACATAATTACTCCGGATCAGAATGCTACAGAATAATACCTCCAACCACACAAGAGGGTGCAGTCATGTAACAGTGATGTTCTTGTAATTTCATGTAAAGGCTTGACCACATCTTCCTAAGCAATAAGTTCATAAACATTAAAATTACCAAACTTATTTTGGAGATACGATATGTTTTTATCAGGTGGTTGAAACTTACAACATCAATATGGCACAATATGACCCGGAGCTTGAAATTCTTCTGCAGCTCTCTTATTCGATAGTACAAGTAATCAGGGTGTAGAAGATGGTACCGGAGACTGCATCCAGCAGAACATAAAGGCATAAAGCACATCGTAAAAATCACAAAAATGGCACTATCTCAAATGTTTAGTTATCACAATATGTGCTTAAGCCTAAAACTTGCTACATTCTAGAATGGAGGGAGTAGCAAACACTGCAGACTGCATTAGACTACCGTTGCAACCTTCAATCTTCGCACAGATAGTTTATATCGCAAATAGCCATCTAACATGCTAGCAGCGATGGGCATTCGACATACGGGTTCCTTATTTTTTTTTTGAAAACAGGCATAAACGGATTATGCCCGGCTTATATTGAAAGCCGAAAGTAGAACAAAGTTTACGCTGGGGAGACCAGCTTACAAGTCTGAGCACCCAAAACGACAACCACCCGATTACGAAGACAACCTAGTGATATACCAAGCGACAAACAAAACCCAAAACGGATGGGGCGTAAGCATCGCTACGGACAAAAGGCCACATCGAGGTACCAAAATAAGCTCCAGAACCATACAACGACATCTTTTACCCAAACAAACTTGAAGAGCAACCCAAAACAACCGAAGCCCCAAAAACGCTTGACCAGAAACCCAACAACCAGGCCGAGGCCACCGAATAACAGCGCAACGATCCATCAAGTCAGCGAGCCAGGACACTTTCTCTTCTTGCCTCCGACACGATGCTTTGGAGCTTTGCAGACAGCAAGCTGTGGCTTCTTTCTGTCTCGGCCCACAGTCGAGCCGGAGCCAACATCCTCCACTGAGAAACAAGACTTGTTAATTTGTAAGGCAAATCAAAAACATTAGCAGGCAACAATTTATTGAAGATATAGTTATTCCTCATAATCCACAGCACCCAAACTCCCGCAGCAAGAATTCCCAGCGTGCTTTGTTTCCTTGTGTCACTAAGGGAGAAATCACACACCTCCCAGATACTTCGATAGCTATTTGGCACTCGGGACCAACCCAACGCATCTCTAATAATGCACCACAGAAAAAGCGCCAAATCGCAATGGAACAGAGCATGGTCAACTGTCTCACGCTGTCCACATAGCGAGCAGGAGGGATCACCTCTCCAATGTTTCTTACACAGCTCATCTCCCACCTGAATTTTCCCCTTCAAGGCGAGCCAGAGAAAGCATTTGCTTTTCAGCGGGGCGGCACATTTCCAAATATGCTTGAAAGTGTCGTCCCTCACCCCCCCGAAAGACAGCCAATCGTACAAAGATTTGGTAGAGAAACCATTATTACTCTCACACCACATAACCTGGTCAGGCTGATCAATCATAGTAATGTGATTCACTAACCCATTAAGTTCAGTCCACTGCTCATGTTCCGCAACAGACAGGGTCCTTCTAGTTAGAATCACCCAATCCATACTCCAAACCTCTCTGACTAGCACAAAGGGATCCTCACAAATCCGGTAAATTTGGTTAAATCTCACTTTAAGAGGAACATCACCCACCCAAACGTCCTCCCAAAACATAATTTTTTTGACATCGCCCAACTTGAAGCTACAGTGCTTCTGGACCAGGTTAGCGAGATTCCTAACCTTGGTCCAAAAAGTAAGACCCTTTGACTTTTGGCGTGTTAAAGATGCTACCCTCTAAACCATACTTTTTCCTCAAAATATCAAAACACAGCCCTTTTTTGCCATCACCTAACAGGAACAGCCACTTGGACAACAAAGCCACATTCATAATTCTAGTATTCAGAAACCCCAACCCTCCAAAATCTTTAGGTAAGCAAAGAGTTTTCCAATTCACCATATGAAATTTCTTGGCAAGACCCAAACCCCCCCAAAAGAATCTACCCCTAATTTTGTCCAATTGCCCGTGGATAGCCTCAGGAAGCTGATACACACCCATACTATAAAGCGGAATACTACTGAGGCACGAATTAATCAAAATCATTCTCCCCCCAAAGGACAGATGGCCACATTTCCAGGTGGACAACTTCTTTTCGACTTTTTGGATAATGCCTTGGAAATCTGATCTAGAAGGCTTGGAATGAATGACAGGTAACCCCAGATAAACCATCGGAAACACCCCAGGTTTACAATTGAACACATCAGCCACGCTTTTCGCTTCGTCCCCTAAAACCCCGATAGTGAAAGCTTCGCACTTCTGATAGTTAATCTTTAGCCCCGACATTTCCTCAAAACAGTATAGGAGGAACTTCACAGTCACAAAATTTTGTTCTGAATACCCCATCATTAAAATTGTATCATCTGCATACTGAAGATGGAATACCCCACCTGGGACCAAATGAGGAACCAAGCCTGTCAACAAGCCATTCTCTTTAGCTCTAAGAAGAATCTCTGACAAGGCATCGCCAACTAAATTGAACAACAGGGGGGAAAGAGGATCTCCCTGCCTAACACCCCTGTAAGTCCTAAAGAAACCTCCCTCAGTCCCATTAATATCAACAGACACTCTACCCCCAACCACCACTTTTTCGATCCACTTTATCCATTTCTGAGGAAACCCCTTCCTCAGCAGCACCTCAAACAGAAACCCCCAATTCACCATATCATAAGCCTTCTCAAAGTCAAGTTTTAAAATCACAGCCTTCTGTTGTTTCACTTTAACCTCATGTAAAATTTCGTGTAACGAAACCACCCCTTCTAAGATATTCCTCCCCGGAATGAAAGCAGACTGACAAGGGTCGATAATTTTATCAGCAACTCTGGACAACCTAAGCGTGAGAACTCTAGTAATGATCTTGAAACAAACGTTCAACAGACAGATTGGCTTGAAATGCTTAATAGAGCAAGCATCATTAGTTTTTGGAAGAAGCACAATCCTCCCGTAGTTAATTCTGCCAATGTCCAAAGAACCATCAAAGAGATCATCTAACATTTCCTTGAACTGGACCCTGAAAAGAGGCCAGAAAGCTTTGTAAAAGAGCACTGAAAACCCATCCAGGCCTGGAGCGGAATTCCCCTTCATTCCCCCAAAAGCCGAGTCCAGCTCTTCTAGAGAGAACGGACGGACTAATTCAACACAATCATCCGCCTCGACTCTCCTCCTCGACTCCCACATATCCTGAGCCAGATGAAAGTTGTTCATAGGTTCAGCCCCAAACAATTTTTTGTAGTAACCGTAAATATGAGATTTCAGATCGTCCACACCCTGAATAACCACCCCATCTTCTTCCAGCATATGAATGTTTTTTTTCCTCTTCCTACCCGTAGCTATTTTGTGGAAATAGTTCGTATTTGCATCTCCCTTCAGCAACCACTGCTGGCCACTGCGTCTCCTCCAATATTCAGCCTCCCTCTGATAAATTTCCGAGAGATTAAGATCTGATTGATACCTCTCCGACCACTCGTCTACAGATAGATCAAACCGCTCAGCCTTCTCCTCATGGTTGTCACGGCGCCCCGGCGAAACCAGTCGCCAGGGGGCCGACTGGACGCCTAGGCGACCAATTAAATTCAGCACACAACCACACATAGTTCATACTTCATAGCACAATTAAATTCACCTACTGCTTGCCTTGCTGCCTTCTCTGAATCTCTGTTGCTGCCTGCTACACTGCTGCCTTCCCTGCTTGCTGCGGCGAGGGAGCACAGGGGAGGGGGAAGCAGGGGAGGGAGCACAGGGGAGGCGCCCGGGCGGCCGGTGGCCGGGCGGCGCAACTGCGCAAGGGGAAGCAGCGCAACTGCGGAGATCTGGCGGCCGGCGGCGCAAACGAACCGGAGATCCGGCGGCCGGCGGCGCAAGGCACAGGAGCAGATCCGGCAGCCGGTGGGCGGCGGCGCAAGGGACTGAGGCGTGAGGCGGCGGCGCAAGGGAAGCGGCGGCGCAAGGGAAGAGGAACCGAAAGCTGAAAGGGCCTGGGCACGCGGGCTTAGAAAATAGACTCACGGACCCTAGGCGCCCGCCTAGGCGCCATGGGCGACGCCTAGAATCTCCAAGCGGCGCCTAACTCACCCAGGCGAGGCGTTTCAGCCAGGCGTCCGGCGGTGACCGCCTGGACGCCTAGTCGGCGCCTAGGCGTCGCCTAGGCGACGCCGTGACAACAATGCTTCTCCTCCAACTCTCTAATTCTGTCCAGCAGTTGATTTTTCTCTTCAAGATTTAATTTTCTAATATTAAGACCCCAACCAGAAAGTTTTCTCCTGAGATAGTTGCCTTGCTTTTTCCAGAAATCCAGAATTCTATCATGACCCCTACTCAACCAAATATTTCCTTAGATATATGTATACCAATCTAACTTCATTCTGATTATAAATTTGTAATCACACCCACAGGCCTAAGAATACAACAAAACCAGTGAAATAGACAGAATCAAAGGTCGAGAGAAGGTAAAACCTTATGTACAGTGCGCACGACGATTGCCCGAGCACATAGTCCGGCACTATATCGGCGAACGTCCACCTCGCATTCCTGATGTGCTTCAGCAAGGGGTTCCCTTTCTGCCCAAAGGCACAAAATTTGTCATAGAAGAGGGGGAAATCGATCCTCCAAGCAAGAGAAAATTGATGCGGTGCCATTAATCGCAGATGATTACCTGCCTATGGCTTACTAGAATGGAGTTCTTTGGCGCCGGCGCGGATGAGCTAGCCTGAGGCGGCCTGTAGGAAGATACCGAGCTCAGAGAGGTGGATGCGCCACCCAAAAAAAAATCGAGAAGAGGGAGAGGAGGGTACCTCGGGGTGGTCGGTTGTGGCGGCGGCGGCGGCGGCGGGGTGTAGAACTCTGAGGACTTGAGGAAGGAGAAGGCCTGCGAGAACGACGACGACGACGAAGAGGACGACGCGGCGGATGACGCGCTGGGGGGAGGAGGGTTGTAGGAGGGCGGCGCCGCGGCGGCGGCGGAGGAGGAGGAGGCCGCATTCCCGAAGACCTCCTGGTAGGAAGGGATCTTGATGATGTTCTTCCCGGGCTCCGGTTGCCTCCTCCCCTGCTGCTCCCGCTGCCCCTCCATGGCGCGGCGCAGCGGCCCGCGGGAGCAGAGGCTCGCCCGGCGTTCGCGTTGCCGCGACGACCCGCAAGACTGACCACCGTCGCCGTCGTGGGATGGGTTTGGCGCCGAGTTGCAACTAATGGGCCGTTCAGGCCCATATTTCGGCCCATATTTCGGCCCATATTTCGGCCTATTTATTGCAAACACGTTGATGGGCTGGATTATTTTATAGAAAAGTACTCGCTCCGAAAAAACGTCTACTTTTTATCGTAACGTTCGTATTATTCAATAATCTTATACAAATATTCAAAAATATAAATTATATTTAAATTATAATAAATAATAAAGTAAATTATAACAAAATAAATAATATTTAAAAAAATGAACAAGGCAATGGTCAAGTAGTATTGTGATAAAAGTCAACTGTTGGAACAATTGCATTAGTTCCAGCAGGTTTTTCTGTGGTGGAGTATGATATGGAGAATGAACCTCGATGGGTTCTCACAGGGAGAGATAGGGTTTATACTGGTTCGGGCCTCCCCTAGGGGATAATAGCCCTACGTCCAGTTTGTGGTAGATTTGGCATGGTGTGCCTTGAGGTGGAGAGGATAACTCCAGGGTCTCATGGCCCCCTTGAGCGTGTGTCCGTTACAAGGGCCTGGCCCTGCTTTTATAGGCACGCAGGCCTTAAGGAAAAGACCAAGATACCCTCCATGGGCCCTTAGGCTCATAGGGGTAGACAGGGAAAGGGGGCTGGCTACTGTACACGGGTACCAGACAGCTTTACAGCTTTACAGACGTGTCAGGCTGCGCCAGCCTTTGACCAGCTAAACGACAAGCTAGGAGCGGAGGGGGCTTCGGAGTGCACCCGAGGGGGGCTCCGAAGTGCTGCTCCGGCGGATGGCTTCCGGTCTTGGCTCCGAAGGGTGGCCTCCGGGCTTGGCTTCGGAGGGCGGCCTCCGGGCTTGGCTTCCGGAGGATGGCCTCCGAACTGGACTCCGGAGGGCGGCCTCCGGGCTTGGCTTCCGGAGGATGGCCTCCGAACTGGACTCCGGAGGGCGGCCTCCGGGCTTGGTTTCCGGAGGGTGGCCTCTGAGCTGGACTCCGGAGGGCGGCCTCCGGGCTTGGACTCCGGAGGGCGGCCTCCGAACTGGGTTCCGGAGGGCGGCCTCCGGGCTTGGCTTCCGGAGGGTGGCCTCCGAACTGGACTCCGGAGGGCGGCCTCCGGGCTTGGTTTCCGGAGGGTGGCCTCTGAGCTGGACTCCGGAGGGCGGCCTCCGGGCTTGGACTCCGGAGGGCGGCCTCTGAGCTGGACTCCGGAGGGCGGCCTCCGGGCTTGGACTCCGGAGGGCGGCCTCCGAACTGGGTTCCGGAGGGCGGCCTCCGGGCTTGGCTTCCGGAGGGTGGCCTCCGAACTGGGCTCAACTAAGGGCTTCGAGCCGGACCTCCTGGTTTGGGGGGCTTCGAAGCTACAGGCCTCGGGAAGCATCTTGGGACCTGGAAATAATACTCAAAGAAAACAGGCTCCGACAGAACCTGGCTCTGGGCCGAAGGCTGTCGGAGGCTGACGTCATTTGGCCCCTGTGTAAGGGAAATATATTCCCCCAACAGTAGCCCCTCGCGTGTAGGCCTTCGGAACGAAGGGGTGCACGCGTCCTTAGGACAAATGACCTGGAAACATTACAAAGAAAACATACCTTCGGCGCCTGGACCGGGGGCGGCCTCGACATCCGGGAGCAATAAATGCCCGCGCTTACCGTCAGAACGGCCTCGGGGCTTGGGGAGCCCGCACGGCTCCGCAACGGTCGAAAATGTTACCGTTACCTTGCTCTGGGCCGGTTCGCCTTTGCTGAGGGCCCATCTGGCGGTGGGCTCGGCCCATGACGGTTGGAATTCTTACCGCGCCTATAAATAGAGACTTACCGCGTGCGGCTTCGGCACACCTTCATTTGCTCTCTTCTTGTTGCCTTGCAAACCTCGCTCTGCTCCTCTTCTAGCTTCGCTCCGAGCCCCCCCCTTCGCTTAGCTTTAGCTCTTCGCGCCGAAGTCCCAGCGACATGCCGAAGAAGGCGGTGGCGAAGCCTCTTGCTTTGGGCTCGAGCTCGGGCTCCGCTCAGGTGCAGGCGGCGGCGGCTGCGGCGGCGAAGACTGCGCCCAGGCGGATGGGGCCGAGGGACCTTCGGACCCCCTCCGACAAGTTCGAGCAGACCCTGGAGATGAGGGCCTCGATCTCCACGGAGGAGTCGGTCCGGAAGGCCTGCGAAGGGAAAATTGCGGCGAAGATCCAGCTTCGGGTCCCGGAGAAGTCGGAGGCTGAGCCGAGGCCTCGCGCTGACGAGGTGGTGGTGTTCGAGGCCTTCTTCGAGGCCGGCCTCGGCCTGCCAGCGGTGGGGATGCTGAGCGAAGTCCTCGAGGCTTACAACCTCGAGCTTCCACAGCTTTCGCCCAACGCCGTGGCGAGGTTAGCCGTTTTTGAATGGGCCATGAGGGCCGAGGGCTGCGAGGGCCGCGCGGACGTCTTCGTCGCCCTCCATGATGCCAACTGCCAACCGAAGCCGCGGGAGGGGCCGGACCGCGTCAAGAGGGCGCTGGCCTTCGGCAGCGCCAATTTTCAGCTTCGGAAGGAGTACCAAGACGCCTTCCCGGCGAGGGCCGTCAACAACAAGTGGCACTCGAGGTGGGACCAAGAGTGGTTCTATGCCTCCGTCGGAGCCAACTCCCCCCTTCGGAGCACCAACGCCCATATTCTGTATCGGCGCGAAGGGGTGGTCAAGACCAGCGAAGGCCTCCTGCGCTCGAGGATCTCGCTGCTCCGAAGGGTGGCGGCGAAGATGAGCATGAGGGACCTCGCAGAGGAGTTCCTTACCCTTCGGCTTAGCCCCCTTGCGCGCTCCTGGCCGGCGGGCCTCTTCCAGGCTTCGGCTCGAGGTGAACTCAGCGAGCTGGCCTTCGACCGTCTCTGTAAGGCTTCGCACTCTTCTTGCTTTTAATACTTGGAATACCTTGCTCCTAACTTCAACCTTTTCGCGTAGCCGACCTCGACATGAGGACCCCGGAAGAGGCCATCGCGGCGGCGGACCGAGTCGTCGGGACTCCGACTCCCGAGGAGCAGAACCAACGCCTCGCCCTGGTGGGGTCCTGGGAGCGCTGGAACAGAGTATGGAGCGCGCTCGACCTCGGAGGGCTCCCGGCTCTGCCGGACTTCGCCCACCAGGGCACCTCGCCGGCCGGAGCCAAGAGGAAGAGGGGGGACGAGGATGAACCGGACGCCTCGGGGGAGGCTGCGGCGAAGCCCGCAGCTACTCCGGCCCCTAAGAAGGCCGCGAAGCCTCCGGCGGTGAGGACCTCGGAGGCGGAGGCCGACGCGCGCACTCCTGCTGCCAAGGAGACCGAGGGTGCCCCGGCGGAACCAACTTCGGGCGCGGAGGTGCATGCGCCGGCTTCGCAGCGAGGGAGCTGGAGGACACACTTAGCCCCTCCTGCCTTCCAAGCGATCTCTGACGATGGTAAACCCTTTTTCTTCTTGCACGCCTCTCCTTCATACGCAGGTTTTAACTTGGCTTCCTGCAGAGGACGAAGACGACGCGAGGCCCCCTGCGGCGAAGCCTGCCGGCGAAGGCGGGTCGAAGTCCGCCGAGGCGGAGCCCGCGGAGGCTTCGAGCAGCAGCAGCAGTAGCAGCAGCAGCGAGTCGGAGAGCACTTCGTCTGACGGCGAAGACAGCGGGGGCCGCGTGGACCCTCGAGGCGAAGAAGAAGTCGATGTGGTGGGCTTGAGCCCCGCTTCGCCGAAGCCCGCGGAGGGGACCGTAGCCGTGATTCACCCTTTCAAGCCGAGGGGAGGTGTGACGGTGGCGGCGATCCGCGATTTCCGCGAGGCTTGTGCTTCTGCGGAGGAGGGGGACTTGGTGGCCCAGCTTAGCCATCAGGACCCGGCGGACCTCTTCGTTAGCTCGAACGAAGTCCTCCTTCGGGTGAGCGAAGCCCCTTGCAACTTCGAACTATACTTTGCCCCTTGGTTAATACTTAGGGTTTCTTGAATTTCTGCAGGCCCTCGCACTAAATGCGGCAGCTTCGACTGCTGCTGACAGGCGGATGGAGCGCCTTGCAGAGGAGAAGGAGGCCCTTCGGCGCGAGGTCTTGGAGGAAGCCGAGGGGCGGAAACGGGCCGAGGCTTCGGCTGCGGAGGCGAAGGAGGCCTTGGCCTCGGAGACGGCCCGGCTTCGTGCGGAGCTCCAGGCTTCGAAGGATGCCGAGGCCCGACAGGCGAAGGAGATCGAGGAGCTCCATCAACGGCTCAGGACCTCGAGAACTTCGTCGTGGCCAACCTGGGCGAGGCCACCCAGAGCCTGACCGAGGTCCTTGAGAAAATAGGGACCGAGTGCCGGGCTCCGGAATTTGGCGATCAGGACCCGATTGGGGACCGCGCCGATTACTTGAAGACGGCGGCTTCAATTGCGGACGAAGCGCTGACGGGCTTCGCTCTCATGGCCGGTCGCGTCGCCGGTCAAGGAGTGTTGCACATGCTCCATGCCGCGGGGTGTGACCACCTTCGGGCGGCAACCTCCGCAGCCCCCGTGGCTTCGGGGGCCCGCACTTGGTGACGCCTCCGGGCGAAGTCCGCGGGGCCTGGCGGCGGCTGCAGGATCCCTGGAAGGAGCAAGGCTGCGAAGCAGTCCTTGACCTTATGAGGGCCCTCCGACAACGCCGGTTCAAGGGGCCCACTGACCCGGACAAGCCTTCGACCTCGACGCCTCCGCCTCCGAAGGTGTAGATCTCCTTAGGCTTCTTTGTAATACCTAGCTGTAGGTTTTGTAAAGACTCATCAGTTCATTAATACGAATGCGGGGGTTTTTTATACCTGCCCAGGCTCAGCCTTCGAGCGTAGACCTCGAAGTCCTCGAGGACTCTGAAGAGCTTCAACAGCTGTGGGCGATCCTTGAAGTAGCTAGGTCCGAAGGCCCCCCTCGGTTTAAGCTGCCGAGGGGGCCTCGGGGCGAAGCCATCTCCGAAATAGCTCAGGATTTGCTAGCCGCTGTGAAGACGGAGCCCCTTCAAGGTTCTTTACCCTTGCCTCCGCGAGCGGCCTTAGCGGGCGACGAAGCCCTAGATTTTTCTGCCTTCGACACGGCACCGCCCGCTTCGCGAACTTGGAGCGACCTGCAAAGCGGAAGCCGAAACCTGCAGGCTTCGGAGTCTGGACGAGCCGGTCGAGGGAGAGCGGGCTCCGATGAGGCAACATCCAGCCGAGGGGGCCCTCGCCGACGGAGAGGCAGGCGAGGGTTGGGGCCTCGCACTCGGTTCTTCTTAGGCTTAGATACAGATTACTCGTAGTTTTGTCTTCGAAGTATATTTGTAACATACTTCTCAACTCTCTTAATGAACGGAGTTTATTATACTCGCATACTTCGTTTGTATGCTTCGCATTGTTTGGCTTCGAACGCTTAGCTTGTCACGCTCGTACTGTATATTATATTCGCACACCTCGCATATATGCTTCCCCCCTTTGCACGTGGCAGTTAGGGACTTAGCCGTTGCTGGTACGGGCAAAAAATAAAAGATGCGAAGGGTGCGCCTTTTGGCGGCTTGATGCATGAAATTTTATTCAAGCGAAGGCCCCTTTGGGCTTCGAATGCCTTAATTGGGTACGAAGCAATGCTTCGGCTGCTGAAATTCACTGAGCGGAGCCTTCTTTTGGGCTCCGTGCGCGCTAACTTGGTGCGGAGCAGGGCTCCGGCATAACCAAGTTTAGCGAGGCATGCTTCGGCACGCTAGGATGCTGTGCGTGAGCGAGGCTCTGGAACGCACTTAGATTTTAGCGAAGTAAGATTTCGAGACGCTCGGGCGTATATTATATTAACACGCGAAGCAGGGCTTCGGAGCGTGCTTGGGTAATGAAGCTGGGCTTCGGAGCTTGGTCCTGTAATGAGAAGGATAATTGGTGTGGATTCACCGAACCTGTGATAATGTGAGCCACCTTCGACTCTGAGCCACCTTCGACTCTGGGTCACCTTCGACCCTGGGATGCTTCGGGCGCGGAGCCCGGAATCCCTGGGATGCTTCGGGCGCGGAGCCCGGAATCCCTGGGATGCTTCGGGCGCGGAGCCCGGAATCCCTGGGATGCTTCGGGCGCGGAGCCCGGAATCCCTGGACGCGTCGGGCCAGTGGCCCGGAGTCCTTTGTTACTGCTGCGGGCCCGGAGGCGCTGTGTAGCCTTCGGAGGGATGCTCCGGATTTTATAAAGTGAAGCAAGGCTTCGGTTTAAAATAAGGCGAAGCGTGGCTTCGGGTTTAAATAAAGCGAAGCATGGCTTCGGTTTCGAAGCAAGGCTTCGGGTTTTAAATAAGACGAAGCGGTGCTTCGGGTTTAAATAAGGCGAAGCATGGCTTCGGTTTTTAAGTAAGGTGAAGCAAGGCTTCGGGTTTTAAATAAGACGAAGCGGTGCTTCGGGTTTTAAATAAGACGAAGCGGTGCTTCGGGTTTTAAATAAAGCGAAGCATGGCTTCGGTTTTTAAACAAGGATTAGCATGGCTTCGAGCGGTACTTACCTTGTAGCCCTCGGGGCTTCGATGTCCTTTGAAACGTGGAGCGGAGCCCCTTGCCGGAGAGCGGGCTCCGGTATGCGAAGGGTGGAGGAAGGCGAAGGTGGCCTTCGTCCTGCACCCGAAGCCCCTTGTCGGGGGATGCGCGAAGCGAGAAGGCCTCGGCGCTCCCCCCTCGGGCGCACCTCGGGTTGCAGGCAGTGGTAGAGAACTTAGCTTTTAGGACTAAGGTCCCCACGGACGGCGCCAACTGTTGGAACAATTGCATTAGTTCCAGCAGGTTTTTCTGTGGTGGAGTATGATATGGAGAATGAACCTCGATGGGTTCTCACAGGGAGAGATAGGGTTTATACTGGTTCGGGCCTCCCCTAGGGGATAATAGCCCTACGTCCAGTTTGTGGTAGATTTGGCATGGTGTGCCTTGAGGTGGAGAGGATAACTCCAGGGTCTCATGGCCCCCTTGAGCGTGTGTCCGTTACAAGGGCCTGGCCCTGCTTTTATAGGCACGCAGGCCTTAAGGAAAAGACCAAGATACCCTCCATGGGCCCTTAGGCTCATAGGGGTAGACAGGGAAAGGGGGCTGGCTACTGTACACGGGTACCAGACAGCTTTACAGCTTTACAGACGTGTCAGGCTGCGCCAGCCTTTGACCAGCTAAACGACAAGCTAGGAGCGGAGGGGGCTTCGGAGTGCACCCGAGGGGGGCTCCGAAGTGCTGCTCCGGCGGATGGCTTCCGGTCTTGGCTCCGAAGGGTGGCCTCCGGGCTTGGCTTCGGAGGGCGGCCTCCGGGCTTGGCTTCCGGAGGATGGCCTCCGAACTGGACTCCGGAGGGCGGCCTCCGGGCTTGGCTTCCGGAGGATGGCCTCCGAACTGGACTCCGGAGGGCGGCCTCCGGGCTTGGTTTCCGGAGGGTGGCCTCTGAGCTGGACTCCGGAGGGCGGCCTCCGGGCTTGGACTCCGGAGGGCGGCCTCCGAACTGGGTTCCGGAGGGCGGCCTCCGGGCTTGGCTTCCGGAGGGTGGCCTCCGAACTGGACTCCGGAGGGCGGCCTCCGGGCTTGGTTTCCGGAGGGTGGCCTCTGAGCTGGACTCCGGAGGGCGGCCTCCGGGCTTGGACTCCGGAGGGCGGCCTCTGAGCTGGACTCCGGAGGGCGGCCTCCGGGCTTGGACTCCGGAGGGCGGCCTCCGAACTGGGTTCCGGAGGGCGGCCTCCGGGCTTGGCTTCCGGAGGGTGGCCTCCGAACTGGGCTCAACTAAGGGCTTCGAGCCGGACCTCCTGGTTTGGGGGGCTTCGAAGCTACAGGCCTCGGGAAGCATCTTGGGACCTGGAAATAATACTCAAAGAAAACAGGCTCCGACAGAACCTGGCTCTGGGCCGAAGGCTGTCGGAGGCTGACGTCATTTGGCCCCTGTGTAAGGGAAATATATTCCCCCAACATCAACCGAAACCGCGTCGTTTTAAAAAAGAGAGTAGTTGATCTGTTGTGCTCGGCGAGCAAGTTTTCAGCTAGAAAAATCTTCCCAACAGTGATTTTTCTCATATATTATAGGACTCAGTAGGTATATTATCTATAAATAAGGTAATATTTAAAATCTAAGAACACTATATTTTTATCACTAACTGTTTTCTCAAACATGAAACATGCCATTAACACTGTGGCTCCTTTTGCAAACCAAAAGCAGCAGCAGCGGCGATCAAATCACGGACTCCGAGGTCGGAACAGCGACTTTGCTTGCCCGTCACACCACAGGTTCCCCAAAAGCCTAGCAACAGATTTCTCTTTTCTTCCTTCAAAAAATATACTCCTAACACTCCTGTGTTTCACGGTACTACAATCATCTTTTTTTTTTCTATGTTAGTAGAACAATTTCAATCTGAAGAAGCCCTTAATTCGGCTGGAAGTGAGCACATTCCCACCTCACGTACGGACGCGCCGATGACCGAAGGATGCGTTGTGCTTGCATCGTGTGAGGCTGTCGGTTGTCACCCCGTTTTCCAACCTCCACACACTTCACCAAACAGAAGCAAAATAGCTGGAACAACTGAAGGACACCTGTGCAGCAGCGGTGGCTGGCCCTAACTCCATCTGAATGCACACACCAGCAGCTAGCTGTGCCGTGCACGAGCTTGTCGTGAACGGCATGAATATATTTTTGATAAGGCTATTCACGATTGTGGTTTTATTGGGGGTTTTATGGTATTAACTATTATGACACATCAAATTTTTTGCTGATATGTTATTCAATTAATAAGAGAATAGAAGGAAGTAATGTCATCACTATGACATGATGCTAACTCGTTTTCAAGACGGATGAAACGAAATGAAACGTCCACTGAAAACCAAATCGTTTCATTAGAGAGAACATATTTAATAAGAGTTAATTGCATTTAATTACACGGGTTAGCCTAAGAAATAGTGAAACGAAACTCTCCACCGAGAGAGGGTATTTTATTTAGTTTTAAAGGTGATATGTACTTCTAAAAAACAGTGTTACGAAACTCACCACCGTGAATAGTCTAACAGTGATTTTTTTGAGACGGAGGAATTATATACAAATTAAAGGCAGGCAGTCATCAGGTCCGGAGGTTCGCAGGCAGCAGCGCACTTGACCCATCATTAGGTCGCACAAAACAAAACCCCTAACCGGCTGGCTAATCATCGCTACATGCTAGCTGAACGATGTGTCTGATGAATCATTGACTCGTTGTTGATTTGATCAAATTGTTTATTTGACATTGCAATCACTTCCCAGCTATGCGCCAACACAAACTCCTAGTGAAACACACATGGATTTCTGAGGAAAAGGGTACAATTCTCAAATCCTTCTTTAAACCCCCCTCACGTTCGAGAGAAGCATATAGGACGTATTTAGGTAGTGTTTGGTTCATATACAAAGAGGAACGGAATGAAATGATTCCTGATATAGGGTAATACTGTTGTTTGGTTCAAAGAATGAGGTGGAACATAACGATTCCAAAAACCAGAATATGCTCTATAAATGCTGAATCATATGGTACTGATTTTTTTTTCTTGAACGAAATGATTTTGAACCATCTTGTTCCATTCCTCGTCATATGCCAAATCAAACACTACTAGTTGCTGGTCACAAATTGGCACATCTCAATTTAAGTTTGTCACAGCTAGTTACAACCACAACCAAAACCTAGAATTAATCAAACCACAATGGAGAACTAGTCGGAGCCTATCAATGCAAGAACGAACATACGGATGGCCCCTACATTCAGATGCGCATTGCTGGTCCAACGAGATCGGCGGCGAATGTCTCGCCGGCGAGTGGCCGGGACAAGCGGCGGCGGTCCAGATTACCACCAAACGAGGGGTTTCCTGACAAACAAAGGATCGGTTGGAACTGGACACTTGATGCGTAGTGCAAACCAAGCTGGACCCAGTGGATTTCACAGTTAAACAGCAGCAACCTTGCTAACGACCGTTCCAGTGCAGTGCTCGCTGATTTCATCGGTGTCCATGACAAATTTGAACAAGATTTTAGCATGGCGTGAGAGGATAAGTACAAACGCTGCTGGTGCTGCTTGCTGACCTGCCGAGCATACAGTAGTAGTAATTTAGAGATATTATCAAGATGATGACAAATGTCGACATATGTAACCTCACCTGCAATTCAGATGCCAAATGTGCACTTTCACTTGTGGACTGTTTGTTTGTGTTCTAACACCTAACACTCATACAATGCTTGAGCATATTTGTGGATATAATTTCACTTGTGATTTTTGTTTGGAATGATTTTGATTTCATGCAATGATTTGAGCCATCATTTTGATTTGGCTACTAGACTACAATGTACAGCCCCCAAATTACAAATGAAAAGAAGAGAAATTTTAAACAACGTGGATCCGAAGACACACACACACAAAAAGAGAAGCGAAAACAAAATGTTTTCTTTAATTTATCACCGGTTCTTCTCGGAGGAGCTGACGTCGATGCCGAGGCCGTTCGCCGGCGCCGTGTCGTCGACGGGGACGACGCCGCCGTCCTTGCGGCTCCTGATCTTGATCAGCCCGTAGAGCTTCTTGAACTCCCTCATCGGCGCGTCCTTCGTGAATCCCCCGCCGACGCCGACGCTCGGCGATTGGTTGGCCGCGCTGGCCTCCGCGGCGTTGGACTCGTCGAGGTGCCCGGGCCATCTCGTGGTCAGATTGGGGGGCCGGGATGTGGTGCTCGCGCGGGGCTGCACCCCGTGCTGTAGCGCGTTGATGACCGTGCGGAGCGCGCGGCTTGGGGACCCGCGGTTGGCGAGCATGATCTCGCCGAGCTCGGCGGGGCTGAGGCGGGCGCCGGCGTGGAAGCCCTCCTCCACCTGCGGGTACAGCTTGTGGTCCGTGAGGCCGAGGTAGTTGCTGGCCAGGGCCTTGAACCCCTCGAAGCCGCACATGGTGAAGTGGACGTGCACGTCCAGCCTCCCCGGCCGTAGCACGGCCGGGTCCACGCCGTCCTTGTCGCCGCTCATGGTGAACACCATGACGCGCTCCTCGCCGCAGCACGATGACAGCCCGTCCATGAAGCTGAGCATCCTCGACGTCCTCGCGGCGGACGTCTCCCCGTCACCGCCGCGGAGGTACCGGTCCAGGTTCTCCACGAGGATGAGCGACCGCGGGGTGGTTTCCAGGAGCAGCGCGCGGAGGTCGTCACAGACGCCGCGAGACAGGTCGATGTCGTAGACGTCGTACCCCAAGAACCTAGCCATCGCGGCGGCGAACGTGGACTTGCCGGTGCCGGGCGGGCCGTAGAGAAGGTAGCTCCTGCGCCATACGCGACCGAGCCGGTGGTAGTATGCCCTGCCCTTGAGGAAACTCTCCAGGTCGGCGCGGACGCGGGCCTTGAGCTCCGGGTCCATGGCCACCGTGTCGAGCGTGGCCGGGTGGGTGAACGGCGCCGACGCCCACCTCGGCGAGAGGGCGCCATCGCCGCCGGTGTTCGCGTAAAGCCTCAGCTCACGCCGGCGCATCTCCATCTCGTCGGCGACGGACTCGAGGTGCTGCAGGTACGGCCGCAACACACGTATCCGGTCGTGGCGGCGCACCCGCAGGACCAGGCGCTCCCTTCCTCCTCCGCCGCCGCCCCCGTCGCACCCCGCGTTAGTCCACGCCAGGCGCGCCCCGAGGAACGCGTCGTGCGCGGTGTGTCCGGGCCCCAGCTGCAGCGAGAATTCGTTGGTCTTCGACGCCGACGAGAGCACGCACGCGGCGTCCGCGTCCTCCAGCGACGGCAACGCCGCCACGTACGCCGCCGCCTTCCTGAACAGCGGGTTCTCCGCGCCGTCGCAGCCGACCCGCGGCACCTCGTAGTACTGGTACACCTGCGCCCACTCGTCGGCCCACCGCCACAGCCTCCGCACCGCGTGCGCCACCGATTTGTACGACAGCACCACCCGCACCGCCACCAGCAGCAGCGCCGCGTACGCCACGATCCCCACCACGCCGCCACCACCCTGCGGCATCATCCTCGCCGCCTCCCCTCTTCTCCTCTCCCCTTCCCCCTTCCCTTCGTGTTTGATGCGGTCGCGCCGGTTTGTTCCCTTCCGCGACACAAGAGGGGTATGTGTAGAGACGGAGAAAGAGGATAAAATTGCGAGTTTTTATTGGTAAAAAATCAATTATACACCATTCATTTAAATAAAAATAAAAAATTATTTTTTTGTCTTACATATCATTGACTCTACAGGTCATTAAGTTATATAAAAAATAAATTCTTAATTTCCATTTATATAAGAGGTACGTGTAAAAAGAAGGTATAGTTTCATCTTTTATTACGTCTTGATTGTTCAATAATCAGAGAATATATAAGTTGACGATATGATCTCCGGTTCAGGATTAAAATTAAATTAAAAAATTTGTTCTTTTCTCTCGTGTTTGAGTAAAGTTTGTTCTTTTTTCATATCCATTATTATATCTTGTTGTATGATAATTAGGTCTTTGATTTTATATAGGAGACGAAAGACCGACGACAAAACGACGTCTCTCTGCTTGGGGATTAAAATTGAAAAATTGTTTATATGTTTGAGTAAATTTTGCTCTTCTTTCGTACTCTAGAAGTATTGTTTGTTTTTATAGCTTGAATATATGACAATTAGGCTTAGCGATCACATATATACAAATATATGATATTTATACTAATTCAAAAGTAGCTAGTAGTTATGGATGTACCATCATCTCTATAGTTTGCTCCATAATATTATATAATATTACTATACACCAACCAATATTTAACACATATATAATCAAAATGAGTACAGCTATCAAAAAGTCAATAATACATATATCCATGTTACCCATATGTAATCCATATATGACCGTTATAATTGGTTGTAAATATATGATAGTTCGATAACATCTTATTTATGATTACCTATAAATATTTTCCTCTTTAGCCAGGATCAAATAAGTTTGAATTTAAAAAATTTTAAACACCTTATATTATTATTATTATTATTATTATGAAACAAGTAAAAATACCCTTCCTCCAATTAGAGAACATAACAACCAAAAAAGCTTAGAGCATCTCCAAGAGATTACCTATATAGTTACTTAAATTTGAAATTAGGTATTTTTATGAAAAATGAAGCTCCAAGAGTTCCCCTAAATGAGTCTCTTTCCTAATATATTACCTAAATCAACATTCATCTCTCTCAGATATAGGATTAATTTGATAAGTTCTTATTTCCATTTGCACATATTTTTCTCTTGCATGTACATTATTTTTTCCCGGACGTGTTGTTATAGGTTGGACAATACATATATTTGAATGCATCATAGTTTTACTCAAAATTATTATATATTATAGACCATATTTATATGATTTAAAAAATAGGGATCAAAATTATAGGGGAACTGTTGTAGATTAATTAATTTTTAGAATGAGATAGAATTTAGGATGAATCCTATATGTAATTTAGGGAATAAAATTTAGGGTATCTTGGAGATACTCTTATGTATGAATTTTATCGTAAAGATTTTTTTCCAATCCAGTACAACTTATATCAGTAGAGAATTAAGCTCGTACAAATAGAAACAAAGCGAGGCGGAGGATATATTAGTAGCTCCTCACTTCCTTTTATTAATACTTAATATTGGTTTACCGTATATATATCGTTAATTTTGTTAGCTATTTCAGGTATATTTGGTTGCTAGCCACCATTTGCCAATAAAAATTGTTACACTTATTTAAGACAAGACGAGGTTATCAATTTTTTACCGTACTCCGATCAAAGAGAACCTTACTAATGACCGGAACCAACAGCCCCATCATTCGTCACTTTTTTTTTATCGAGACGCCCAAATCAACCGTGTGTCTATCGTTCTCCTGCTATGGACAGATCAAGATGGCGCATTTAATGGCCAGTTTTCGATTTGGATACGAGAGGATCGAAAGGTTCGATTTCATGTACGACTACGAGCGATACGTTCCTTTCGTAAGCCTGCTCGTTACAACGCGTCCGCTCCGCGTCGGAGCTTAGCTTGCTGCTGTTTCAACGTTAGGTTAAGTTGTCGCCTAATTTGGATTTTGGACCAACAAACTGCACACCGCTGTATCAGCCGTAGAAAAAAAATCCGTTTGTTCGATTCAGCCGAAGATTCTCAACAGCTACGGTAACTGGTTGATCTAACTAATTATCTAGTTTGAATAGCTAGCGGATAAGATTACAAGAAACTAGTATTTATGTAGCTTTCGATGGTAAAAATAACTGTATTTACCGAAACTGAAACAAATATATCCGATTATTTGTAAAGCTACTCCAAATATAACTACTTGATTTATCTAATTTCTAGAACCGCTTACATGATTACATAATAAAATTTTGATTGAACTTGGGGTGATGTGAATCCAGCTCAATACTTACATCTGTATGTTATTCTCTCGTCAGTTGAATTTTTGTTTGTGTATTTAAAACCGATTTAAATGGATAATGTTTTTTATCGGATTAATCTGCGTTAATGGCGTCAGCTTGACGGGTAAAATGAACGGACTAATCGGAGCTTCAAACAAAGTCTTCCCCTTCATGATGGTCACGTCGCTCTCCTAACGCGACAGGCGGCTTAATTAATTTCAGCATTAGAGAGGCAATACAATAATTTAAAATAAAACAAATGTTCATCAGCTAAGTGTTTTTATTTCATTACCTGTCTGGGAGCGGTGAACCGAATTCATTCGGATGCTATTTTTTATAATTAGTTAAGATTAGTTATTATTAAATATTTTTAGATAAAAATTAATTATAATTATATATATCATCCCAAATCAATCTATGCAAAACTAACTCATACCATTTATCTTTATTCAACAAACCAAACACTAATTTAGATTATGAGACGAGAAGTGAGAAGCAACTAGGTAGTAAGAATAGAGAGGAGCTAGTGATTCTGAGGGTGCGTTTGTGGTTCCGCGGTGAGCTATAAAAAAGTTGTTGTGAGCTGCGGTGAAAAAGTTATTGTGAGTTATCTGCTGTGGAAAAGATAAAAGTTGTTTGGTTAAAGCTACTGTGAAAAAACTACTATGAGCTGACTATTTTTTATAACTAATATAATTTTCATCATTATAATATTCCATACATATATATAAATAGAGAATAGTCAACATGGATGCAACTAAATAACTGAAAAATATATTAGATAAATAAAAAAATTTCTAGTTTATCTCATAAAGTAACTGACAACCACATAGCTATCTAATGAAATCGTGCAATGCAATACACACCATAATGATGTTAGATCAATCAAGACACCTTAAATTCATATTATCCAATTTGTACTAAAAACATAAAAACAGAAGTATAAAAATTGCTTTCAAATTTGTACTAGAAAAAAACAGTTTTTTGTGGGAAAAGCAGGTTTGTCAAACCCTTTTTGATTCGTTTTTTGTTTTTTCATAAAGCAGCACACCTTTATAATTTAGACCTAAAAAGTGTACTGTTTGATGTACAGTTTTCGTAAACTCGCAAACGTGCATACGGTCAAACATTATCTAGAAGCTCATGTCAACGTTTTTTGACAGCCCGGTGAACACAGAAAAAAGTGAGAAAAAATACAGGATTTGACTCAAACTAAAGGCCGAAGTCCTCATTTTGAACCTAAGATTTTCGAAGGAATTTTGAAAAAAAACTAAACTAATTTCGATAATTTTTCAGTGAAATCCGTCGGCTAAGTTTTTGTCAGCGGAAAGGTGGAATTTACCGTGCTCGTGTCACGGAAAGTAATACGAAAAGACAGGGCGTTGCAAGCACGTGGTTTTTGCCGAGAGGGGGAGACCAGTCTTTGACGACGAGTCGTTTCGTTGGTGGTTGAACTTTTGATTGCACAGCGGAACATTTCAACGATTTTTAATACTCAAAACAAGCAAATTTTATTGTTTGAAAGTCAAATCATCAAATACTTCTTACCTGACAGTACCCGTATATATGTCACCAACATTGACTTTTCGAAAAAACCAGTTTTCTCCGAAAATGAAGTTTTTCGTGTAATATCGATGTTTAGACATCAATTTAAAAGACTAAACGTGAACTGATTATAGAAATAATTGCAGAATCCAAGTATTATTCGTGAGACAAATTTATTAAGCCTGATTAATCCATGATTAACAAATGTTTACTTTGGCATCACATTGTCAAATCATGTCGTAATTAGGCTCATTAGATTCGCCTCGTGAATAATTCACCGATTATGGATGAGTTTTATAAATAGTCTACATTTAAACAATCGCGCAAAAGCTTTCATGCATCATCCAAAAACTGACTTGTTTTTACCTTTAACATGTAAATAAAAACGAGAATGCCTCGCTTAGCGCGTCCTATAAAAATAAAAAAAATCGGATGGTGTTTCACATTTAGTGAAAAATGTTTCATCGCTCTATCAAAAAATTATTTCAAACAAATGTAATATTTAACGATATTGATTATAACACAAAGAAATAACTATACGAAATACCATGTTGCTACCTTTCAGTAGTTAAAGTTTCGCACGCATAAGTAAACTTGTAAAATCATTGTGTCAATAAATATAAATTTGAATAGTAAAAATGTGAAGGCACTTTTTAAAGAACGATAAATTATCAACGGTAACTGGATCTGCTGTTCCGGCCACGGTGGTTGATCCACCGGCGACGCATGCTGTGATGCGACGACGAGGGACGCGTTGACACGGAGGATTGGGCGGCTCGGCTCGGCGCGGCGCGGCCGGACCGTGGCCAGAGACGTGGGCGCTGGCGCGGCGAGTCCCGTGTCCGCACGGCGCGGGAGGGCCGCGTCGCCCGCGCGCGGCAGCCGGCCGGCAGTCGGCAGCTACGCCGGCCACCCAGCTGATCGCAGCGAAGCCACGACACCGGCGAGGCGACACGGGCGGAGTCGTCTCGTCGTCGCTGACGGCACGGGGCGTGACGCGACGCGATTTGACCACACGGCGGGTCCATCCATGCGCCCATGCAATTAATTACCTTATCGATTAAGGAAAGAACACATTTTTCAGCGGAGAGGAAGGGAAAGCTTGGCCCTTTTTTATGACAAGAAATCAAAGACTCTTCTTTTTCCACGGTAAGAACTCAGTATTCCGCAGGTGCACCTAACTTGAGATGTGTCAAAAATTTTCTTGTTTGGACTAGGCATCCTTTCCTGAGTTCATTTTGGTCATGTGAGATCCCAATGGAGGGCTTCAGATGATCGAAGCTAAGGTAATATAAGCATGTTTTTCCCGGTCAATAAAGTGGAAAAAAGTCTTTCGTTTTGTATTCCAGTGGTTTGCATTCTTTGAGCAAACTCTTCGGTGCAATTGTATTCTAAGCTCGTTTCGCTGTCTGATGACGATGATGTGAAGAAGCGAGGTTATATCTACTGCAACCTGCACTGCTACTTGGAATATACTCTGCATTCGGGCAAGAGATCGACCCGGCCATGGCGCCGTCAGCGTCGCAGTTTTCAGGACGAAGACGATCACCAGCTCGAGCCAATCGCCTTGCGACAAAACAAGTTAACAACGTTTTCCAGAACGAGACAGATCGGCACACACGTAATTGTCCAGGTAACCTTCCAAGGATGAGAATATTCTTGGGTGGTCTGATTTTGTCATTTTGATCCACTGCCAATTTGGCACCCACTGTTTACTGGCTCAGTCACCTGTTCTTGGATTCAACCCTGATAAACTGTTCGGAATCTGTTGCAACATGGCTTGCTATCCGAAAGCGACTCAATTGCGTTTTCGTTCATGTGAATTGTACTGCATTTGGAGAGGGAAAAAAAGAGTAATTCTGGCATCGATTCCATTTGCACAAATGGAGGTCCACACCTCTGCTTTCTGCTGATTTCTCCAAGCTTTTCAGCTGGAATTGCAGCTGGACACAAACAGAAAGGTAAAATGCTCCCAAGCTTTTCCTAACCAGAGATTTGATCATAGATTTCTATGTAATCTTTATTGCAAGAACAGTAGATTAAAGGAATACACTTGACAGAATTAATCCTTAATGGCTACCTACTTACAGGCTCTCTTTTTTTTCTTCAAAGAACAAATACCCACGAGTTCTGCAAGAACATATTCGCATTGGAAAATCTAGAAGGCATCCTGTTCAGCTACGTACTGCCAACAATAATAGAGGAGGAGAGAAGGGAAAGATGCTGACAGTTACTCAAGAGCACAACATCATCTCTGAATAATCGTCATAAAGTGCGCGCCGATTAATTTGTACTGTACTTCAGTTTCAAAAGGGGAGCTCTGAATTTTCAGATGTTGAGGGGTCAACTGTTTTCAATTTCTCATCAGGGCAAGGAGTTTCATGAGCAAAAGGAGAAATGTTAGCACATGGTCAGTGGCCATGCTATAGTAAAACAGAATTGTAATTAATGTAATTTTTGAAAGTGTTGAGATAAAACTATTCACTTTGCTTTCCTCCTGATCTAGTAATCTAAGTAAGCAGATAACTATAGTCTATATATATGTAGGGGGAGCAGGGCATTGTAAATTTTAGTGGAGCCTTTTCTCAAGAAGAGGTAGCAGAAAGATACCTTCTGCAATTGAGAATGGCTTCAGACAAAAGCAAAGGATCAGCTAAAGACAGAATGATGATACCACTGGCATTCCATTCCTTAAGCTGATCTGGATAAGCGCGCATGGCGTGATCAGGTCAGGAAGATGATGGACAAAAATGTTGAGACGAAGGCGTTGCACAATCTCATGTGCTGGTTTGCTACATAGGCAAACACCAGTTGCAGATTAGATTACAGATTGGGATGCTCGTGCAAGAGAGAGAGAGAGAGAGAGAGAGAGAGAGAGAGAGAGAGAAAGAGAGAGAGAGCTTTATGTCGTTGGTGCTGGCCAAAGGCCAATGCTGCAAGGTTAATGCTTTCTAGTCCAATTCAGATGTGTGCAACAGAATGGGGCATTTGGAGGTCCGACTCCTCTTCAGTCAGTCTCAATTGTAGAGGTCAGTCACGCATTGTAGCCATCCAATCTCAATCGGGCGGTGTGAAGACCCTCCTTTGCTCCCCTGCACACTGGACCCCACCACTGCGAAGGGTTCCCTCCCGTGTCGTTCGATCGAGATCGGATGGCTTCGAGAGGGTCGACTTCTCTTTGTAGTCGGCCTCGCCGAGAGACCGACTGCATACAATCTTTTGTATTTGGAGACGGAATGACTTGTGCGTGCGAAAAGATTGGGGGGAGACTTTTGTGCAAAATATTTTTCGTCTTTCGTAGAATAGAAGCGTCTGCGCTACCTCAATTCTGCGACTAATCTAAAAGGTAGCACTTAGTACTTCTCTATTCTTATTCTTAGAGCATGTTTGGAGAAGTTTATCTAAACGATAAAGTATGTACTAAATAGTAAAAATCTATTTGAGAGAACTTATATTAGCTACAACTACTTTTAACATCTATAGCTCCTAAAATGGCCCAGATTTAGGTCCTATATGGTAAAACTCAACAACCAGCTATGTAATCTATAAGGAAAATTTTACGGTACACCTAAATCAATTTGGACCATTCATTTTATATGATCTAACGGTTCAGATTTAAATAGGGTAACCTGTTACCTCTCAGGAGGTAATAGGTCACATCTGTTTTCTTTAATTAGTGTATGCTTATCAAAATCTATATCTTTCTATTTTGTGAGCGCTTATATATATATATATGTATGTAGATTTCTGTTTTTTCATGCTCCTTGAAAATCATGCGCATGCATCATGTATACTTTACGAGAATTTTGTGCATGCATCCAAACTTCGGTTTTTTTACCATGGGTATCATCAAATAAAATCATGCCCATGCCCCGTTCATTAAATCTTAATTTTGTAATATTGATCTTATAATACATAATTTAGTAGATATTTGAATTATTTTATATTTTGATTATATCATTATGGTAACAATTTTTTGAATACGTGGTTTATAGCAGTCAAATTATATTTTTGGTAACATATATTTCCTCCATTAATGTGATCCAATACATGGAAGGTGCGTGATTTTTGCGCATGCAACAACTGGAAAATTAATCGGAGCTAACCAGTTAAACTTAAAGCTAATATTATTTAATTCAAAAAATAAAATATAATCAACGGTCAGGATTATTTACAAGTATTACCTTATTGGGAGGTAAATGGTGCACCATAAAGACTCCCATCTATAAATGAACAAGAATACAAAAATTTAAAAACTATATATTTTTAGATTCTTATTAGCAACTGAGTACAATTAGGTGACTAATACGAAAGGTAGCACTTGAGTACTTCTCTATTCTTATTCTTAGAGCATATTTGGAGAAGCTTCTCTAAACGATTGTAGCACCGAAAGTAGCGACCAGAGGGGGGTGAATAGGCGCCTAAAAAATTCTTTCGAATCAATGGCCTGCTCCCAACACCCAACGCACCTCAACAGACTTAGCCGGGAAAAGTAAACAGATCAACAAAGCCTAAAATGATCTAGCCTAAAAACAACCGGTGTCCTAAGTGAAAAGACACCAACACAGTGTTCGAAGGCAGATAAACAAAGCATTTAGAACATGGGCATATCAAGGTTCACAAAAATAAATCATCACAATATTTTAATCTGAGTGCACGTAAAACGAGAAGTCTTACTGTTCAGAGTTGTCTCCTATTTGGTACTTGTCGAAGCCTACGAACTATGCGAAGTCTGTAGTTGTCGAAGTCGAAGTAGCACCTGCCGAAGCTTGTCCGAAGTATGAGGTGTCGAAGCTTGTATTGAACGCGTCGAAGCCTGTTTCGAAGTTGACGTGCGAAGACACTTCGAAGTCTGTAGTAGACGTGCCGAAGCCTACTTCAAGGTTGTCGATCGAAGGCTGATGGAGTCGAAGCTGGTTCGGAGCAGTCGTGCGAAGGTATAGACAGCGAAGCTAGCTTCGAAACAAACTGCGAAAACAGAACTTGCGAACTGCATTGAAAAACTGTGGGGCCCACGACAAGACACTTCGAACAACACTCATAGAGGGAAAACCTTCGAATGGGAAACAAAAGTCGAAGCCTGTCCGCAACGAAGTCAGATCGAGTAACAAACTTCGAATCTGGTCATACTTCGAACCGAAGCCTGCAGCTCGGGGAAGTTGAACTTTGGACCCAAACACAGGAACAAACACAAATTCGAAGCCACACAAATCGAAGCCTCCGAAGGGAAAGACACAAATTCGAAGCTCTCGGACCACAGCGAAGACTGTGCCGAAGACACTACGAAGCGGAGGGTACTTCGCACAACCAAAGGTCGCATGCCATAATTCTGAGGGCTGTCAGCGGAGCACCTATGAAGGATATTGTACGAAGCCTATACTTCGAAATAAAACACTTCGAAGTCCTGAACACAGACCCGAAAGCTCCGAAGTATACATACTTCGTTGTGAAACCTGAGTCCTTCAGAGTACGTTGAAACTAACTTTGTCAGGAGCTTCTTGTGTAGAAAAACAACAGCGGCTGCAACAGTACAGAGAAAAGACTACTAAGCTAGCTTCCTGACATGCAAAACGCTAGGTGCCAGGGCTAGCTAGACATTTCCACATACAAAAAGAACCAGAATGAGTGCTAGGCTCAGAGCTAGAACAATAGCTAGGATTAAACAAAACTAGGTACTACTTGCTGCTACAGGAGCAAGCAAGAAGAACTAGTACTCTCAGAACGCAGAACAGAAGCAACCAGAGAGAAATACACGCACAGAAACAAAAACCAGTAGCACGCAAAACGATTCACCAGATTTGATGGAAACGCTACTAAAAAACTGATGGTTGAGAATCAAAGATTAAAACCTGAGGAGGCAAAATCCCACGGTGCGCACCCGATGGAAATGACGGCGACTGAGAGGAAAGAGACACAAAGAGGATGAACAAAAAGTGACCCAATCTCTTGATTAGTAAAGTGATTTCAGAAAGGGTAACCTAACCCTAGGGATTGGGGCCCTATTTATAGGCAGTCCAATAGCCTTGGAATATTTCATCAGACCCTCAGGGTTTTTTACAGACGCTGAAATAAATGGAAAAGACCAACCTGCCCTTAGGATATTTTTACAGACTCGACTGACTGACTGTGGGCCTAAGGACAAAATAGTAAACTCCTATTTACAGATGACTTATCCGGAAGTGGAGCTTTCGTAGCGACTATGGCTTCACTTCAGGACGGTCCGATCCAAGATCAGCGATCGTCAGTTTTGCGCCGAAACTGACAAAGCGTCCACCGACTTTGCACCAGGTACTCGGATTGGGCCGGCCTGATTCCGTAGCTCTCTCAGCCCAACAATCACTCGCCGCCCGTGTACCTGAGTCAATCCTGGTCAACAGCCCGGTGGATCCTCTGCTGCTCTTAGCCCATGTACCCGGATTGGGCCAACCCGACTTCGCGGCCCCTCTGCCCGACAGTCGCTCGCTGCCCGTGTACCTGAGTCACACGCGGCCCAGACGCAGTAGGTCTTCTCCTCTCTTCAGTCCTCTTTGACTACCATTGACAATGACTCATCACATCTGGAGCCATGAGGCTCACGCTCTTCAACATGGCTCCTCAACGATAAAGTCTGTCATAAATTATAAAATATGTTTGAGAGAACTTCTACTAGCTACAACTACTTTTAACACTCTTAAAATGGTCAAAATTTAGGTCCTATATTGTAAAACTCAACGGTTACGTAATCTATAAATGAACAAGAAAACAAAATTTAGAAACTATATATTTTTAGATTCTCATTAGCTAGATAATCACCCAATTCTCACAGTCTTGAGCTCTCCCAAATGCGCCAAACTCATTGTTGAAAATATTATCCTAAAATTTTTCAGACTCACAACGCCACATCTCTCTATGGTCGAACCTCCAACTAGCAAAGTCCACCAAATAACTATAGCCCAACTTCATATCAAGAGACGCCTCGTACTCTACATGATTCTCATATAAAGAGTTATGGATTTTTTCTCTCCATAAATAAATAAACACTACAACAAAACAGGGAACTTCCGTCGGCCAAAGTCGACGGAAGTTAACCCTTTCCCGACGGAAGAAGCTAACTTCCGTCGGCAAAAGGCTAACTTCTGTCGGCATGGCCGACGGAAGCGGATAGACGGAAGTTAGCTAACTTCCGTCGGCCAAGTCTTGCCGACGGTAGTTTTCAGGAAAATCCTTAACTTTCGCCAGCCAAATATTTTGCCGACGGAAGTTAACTTTTTTTTCTTTTTTTGCAATGCAGTATTTGAAATATCCAAACATCCTCAAACAGAACAAATCATTTACAAACATCCTCAAACAGAACAAATCATTTACACATTCACAACAGAACAGAGTATTTCATTTTATTCTTCATATTTCACATTCACAACAGATTGAACAAACATTTACAACAATTACAACAGATTGACCACTTAAAATTCACAACAGATCAACATTCACAATAGGAGGAGGCGAGGACTTCGACCTCGTCGTCGGCTGTAGGACCGAAAGTAGCGACCAGAGGGGGGTGAATGGGCGCCTAAAAAATTCTTTCAAATCAATGGCCTGCTCCCAAAACCCAACACATTTAAAAAGAAAACTAAACAGCAAAGCGAGAACAAATTGACTAAGTCTGCATATTCGAAGTCTACTGATTCAGAGGTTGTAGATTCAAAGGTTGCAGATTCGGAGGTTGCAGATTCGAAGTATGCAGATTCGGAGGTTGCAGATTCGAAGGTTGCAGATTCGAAGGTTGCAGATTCGGAGGTTGCAGATTCGAAGGTTGCAGATTCGGAGGTTGCAGATTCGAAGGTTGTAGATTCGAAGGTTGCAGATTCGAAGTATGCAGATTCAAAGTATGCAGATTCGAAGCCTGCAGATTCGAAGTATGCAGATTCGAAGTCTGCAGATTCGAAGTCTGCTGATTCGAAGTCTGCTGATTCGAAGCTTGCTGATTCAAAGCCTGCTGATTCGAAGCCTGCAGATTCGAAGCTTGCAGATTCGAAGTCTGCTGATTCGAAGTCTGCTGATTCGAAGCCTGCTGATTCGAAGTCTGCTTCACAGAGTTGAACTTCACACAAGAAAAGGGACTTTGGCCTGTCAACTCGATCAAAAAGCTACGCAGTAAAAGCAAAAAGCTGGCACTAGAGTACTGTTGCTACAGTGTAGTAGTACTACTTGCAACAGCAAGAACTAGTACTACTTGCGTGAAGAACACAAGCAACAGAAACAAATAGTGAACAAAAATGCACACGGTACACAGCGATTCAGATTCACAATAACCAAACGCACGCCTCGCACTCAACAGGGAAAAAAATCTTACTACATTAATGAAGAACAAAATGAATGCAAGCAGAAGAACATTCCTCTGGCGGCGCAGAGAAACAGGAATAAGAGAGAGAGTGCGCAGGAGACAAAATGACCCAATAGATTAAAAAGTGAATTCTGGAAGGGGTAGTCCAAACCCTAGGGATTGGGGCCCTATTTATAGGCTGCCCAACACTAAGAATATTCTACCAGCCCCTTAGGGTTTTTACAGACGCAAGAATAAAGGAAAAGACTCTACTGCCCTTAGGAATTTTTTACAGACACGACTGACTGATTGTGGGCCTAGAGTTACAGATGACTTATCCGGAAGCTAAGATTTCGTAGCGACTACGGCTTCTCTTCTGGACAGTCGGATACAAGATCGACGGTTGTCAGTTTTGCGCCGAAACTGACAAAGCCTCCACCGACTTTGCACCAGGTACCCGGATTGGGCCTGCCCGATTCCGCAGCTCTCTCAGCCCGGCAATCACTCACCGCCCGTGTACCTGAGTCAACCCTGGTCAACAGCCCAGTGGGTCTTCTACTGCTTCTGGCCCATGTACCCGGATTGGGCCAGCCTGACTTCGCAGCCTCCTCTGCCCGACAATCGCTTGCTGCCCGTGTACCTGAGTCACACGCGGCCCATGAAACAGCAGATCTCCTCTCTTCTTCTGTCCTCTTTGACTATCGTTGATAATGACTCATCACTTCTAGAGCCATGAGGCCCACGCTATTCAGCATGGCTCCTCATCGGCCGAGGCCACAAGGGAACGAGGGGCGGAGGTGGCTCCGTCGGGCGAGGGGAGGTGGCTCCGACGGGTGATGGGGCGCGGGAGGGCCAAGGCGGAGGCGGCTCCGACGGGCGATGGGGCCTGGGAGGGCCAAGGCGGAGGCGGCTCCGACGGGCAATGGGGCGCGGGAGGGCCAAGGTGGAGGAGGCGGAGGCGACGGCTCCTGGGCGCGAGACGGAGGCGGCGGAGCACGGGAGGGCGAGGCGGAGGCGGCGTCGACGGGCGAGGTGGAGGCGACGGAGGCGACAGAGCACGGGAGGGCGAGGCGGAGGCGGCGGAGCACGGGAGGGCGAGGCGGAGGCGACGGAGAAGGCCGAGGCGGAGGCGGCGAAGATAGACGAGGTGGAGGCGGCGTCGACGGGCGAGGCGGAGGCGACGGAGGCGGCGGAGGCGGCTCCTGGGGCGAGGCGGAGGCAGCAGAGGGATAGGGTTTGCTGCGCGTGGGATAGGGTTTGGGGCGCGTGGATGGGCCGGGAGAATTTATATTAGGTTTAACTTCTGTCGGCCCAAAACTAGGCCGACGGAAGTTAGCTGCGAAATTTCGTCGGTTTTTTGAAATACCGACGAAGTTAAACTATAACTTCCGTCGGCTCGATCTAGCCGACGAAAATTAGTTTCCTTCGTCGGTATTTCAAAAAACCGACGGAAGAAAATTTAGCCGACGAAAGATTTCAGTTTTCTTGTAGTGAAATACGGAGTTATTGACAAACGAGGTTACAAAAATTTGACAAAAAATGTGCAAGATAACACACAAGTATTTATAATCTAACCAAATACATTATTGCAACACATATTAGTGATCATATCTAAAAGAGTAAATATACCGGCGATTTTTAAACTTTGTATCCATGTTGTCCATGTCCATATTTATATTTATACTTTATTCAGTATAATTACAACATGACACGAAACTATTACTCAACTAATAAGAGATTTTAAACTTGTATAAATTAATTTTCAAATGGATCACATTAGTATATTTTTACACAAAGGAAGGATCTTAAGTATAGATAAAACTAAATTTTGATAGTACACCGAACTAATAGGATGACATGCATTAAACACAATTAAAATTATATGCGCTCTAAGAAAAATTATTCTTTCTATAAACTGGAACATGCATCATGCCAAAAGACTAAAACATATATTTAGAAGGTGCTAACATTATACATTCTAATTTATGTGCATTGAAGATACAATATTAAATTTGCTCCATACTTTTAAATAATATATTTTTCTCTTATGTAAAATATTTTGTTGTACATATTCTTTAGAGGTAGACATGGTTAAACAAATGCCCATTTATTGATTAGGGCAATTACAATTTTATTAACCTAGAGATGACCTATCTTTCACATGACTATTCGAGTATCTTGATATAACCTTCTCTTATATAAAGGCTGTAGCAAAAACAGAAGTTTCTCATCATATAATATGCCAGAAAATTCTCTAAAATGCAATCAAATAAACATACTGCTTATTTGGTTCCCTCCAAAATATCAAAATCTCGGTCATTCATAATTTCTTGGAGAATCTAATATGCTTGACTACCTGTCTCACCATTCTCTATGGCTAATTATCTCACACCACTGCAGCAGCGTATTTATATACTTTTATGCAATGCATGCAGCTCTCCCGCTCGTGCATAAAGAATTTAGCTAACGGAAATGCATGCATGAAGGGTACATGCAAGTGTTGTTCCTCTTCATGCATGCTCTCGCGCAGCTAACAGATCATCATAGTAAATGTGTTTTCTTCAATCCTGCATCTAAAGTGAAATAATACTAGATAATATTTCCTCAAATGAAATGAATTTTTGTATGGCATTATATACATGAACATGAACATGATCATATCCTATATGCACACCGGTTTACCGTGTAAGCCAACTAGCTAGCAAATGTCATGAAAAAATATCATAGATACCACTTACTCCAACTATATATGAAATTCTAAATTTAAATTCATTATATTTTAGAGGTAACCAAAAATAAAATCATGTCAGATTTACGAGTATAAAATTATCATAAACTTACCATTTTCCTATTCTTTATTGTTTTTTTGGATTTTTTGGTGACGCGTACTCTAGTTGGTATAAGGCTACCGTGGCATGTCAGCTGTGTGAAAATTGAAAGTTGTTTGATTGAAATAATTGTGAAGAAGCTACTTTGAGTTGTGAGCTGTGTAAAAAATCAATTTATGAAATTTTGTATAGTTGTATGAAATTTGAAATGTCAATTTATGAAATTTTGTATGGTTGTATGAAACTGGAAATGTCAATTTATGAAGGTATGTATGGTTGTATGAAATTTGAAATGTCAATTTATAAAATTTTATATGGTTCTATGGAATTTGAAATATCAATTTATAGAATTTTGTATGGTTACATGAAATTTGAAATGTCAATATGTGAATATTGGTATTATCAAAGATTCAAAAAGCTGAAACCAGAAAACAGGTTTAGAAAAGATTCCACTTGTTGGGGGAGATAATCCCGGGAATCAGCGGGGTGGGCCCCCCAGCCGGAGGGCCCAGGCTTGATGACGGAGGCCATCGTCCGGAGGAGCGTGGCCGGAGGTCATCTTCCGGAGGAGCGTGGCCGAAGGTCACCTCCCGGAGGAGCGTGGCCGGAGGTCATCTTCCGGAGGAGCGTGGCCGAAGGTCACCTCCCGGAGGAGCATGGCCGGAGGTCACCGTCCGGAGGGGCGTGGCCGGAGGTCACCATCCGGAGAGGCGTGGCCGGAGGTCACCGTCCGGAGGGGCGTGGCCGAAGGTCACCGTCCGGAGGAGCGTGGCCGGAGGTCACCGTCCGGAGGGGCGTGGCCGGAGGTCACCGTCCGGAGGATGGAGCCAGCGATCGGTTCTCGGCGTAGGACACGGGAGGCCATTCGCGGAGGTTGAAGGTCCTGGAGCCCTCGGTCGGACCGGCAAGGCGGGCCCGAAGAGAGTCGAGGCGGGAAAAGGACTAGGCAGTCGTACGAAAGGACAAGATCGCGATCTTCTGGACCGTGTCAGGCGGCACGGGAAGCACCCGACACGGCCGCTGCGCTGTCAGAGCCGAATCTTCTTGTCTGTACTATGTGCCTTTTTGTCTGTACTATCGGTCGGGGTTGGTCGGGTAGCCGTTGCTGGCTCGGGGGCGCTCAGCCCCCGGGCCAGGGCGCCCTATAAATACCCCCCACCACAGTTGTAACAGGACACACAAGCATTGAATACACTGTTCTCGTTTTCCACTCAAAACCTGCTGGTTCGATCCGTCGTTCCAACAGTTGGCGCCGTCCGTGGGGATCCTAGTCCGAAAAGCTAGTGTCCTCTACACCCATCCACTCAAAGCATGTCAAGCCGGAAGGGAGCGAGCACGGCCCCCCTGCGCCGGTCGACTCGAACCGCTGGGGGCGAGCCCTCCCCGGCCATCGACCCTACTTCTTCAGCTCCCATCATCACATCCGACGGAGCGGCGCCTCCAGCAGGCTCCGCCCCGTTGCGAGAGGAGGCGTCTGGAGCTCAAGGCGCCAACGGCCCGGCCGACCCAACCTCCGCCGACCTGGCCGGGCCGCAGGGCGGGCCGCCGGAGCAGCACCTCCCTGGCGGGCCGCCAGCGGTAATCTCGCTTCGGACAGACGACGTCCGCTCGCGGGACCCCGACACAGCTTCCGGCGGAAGCGGGAGTCAGGCCGACGCCCTGGCCGCCGAAAACGCCAGGCTAAAGGCGGAGCTGGCCTTGTGGCGTCAGGAAGCATCGCTCCGGCCCCCAGCCCCTCCGGCAGTCTCCCGCGCCGCAAGGGCCGTAGTCACGGATCTAAGTGACGGCGAGGACCCTCCGGAAGAGGAGAACGCATCATACGACGACGACTCTCCCCTGCACCCGGACCTCCAGAAAGTACGCTTCAGTTCGAGCTTCCGCGCCGCCAAACTCCCCAAGTACTCTGGAGATTCCGACCCCGGCGAGTTCTCTCGCTCCTACGCGTTGGCAATAGAAGCGTCCGGGGGGAGCCGGGACGCCATGGCCAAGTGCTTCCCCCTGGCGCTCGAAGGGATCGCCCTTCGATGGTTCTGGTCTCTCCGGCCAGGGACCATCCTCTCGTGGGAGCAGCTGAAGAAGAAGTTCATCAACAACTTCCAGGGGACCTTCGTGGCCCCCATGTCCACCGGGAGCCTTTTTCAAGTGAAGCAGCAACCCGGGGAGACCCTGCGACAATACTCCCAACGCTTCGCGCACACCAAAGCCCAGATCAAGGGGCTTTCGGCTTCCTCAGTCATCGATGCAGCTCGGGAAGGCGTCACACATCCGGGCCTCCTCGACAAGCTCCACCGGAAGCCTATCTCTTCGGTGGCGCAGCTCATGACGTACTTCGAAGAGTACGCCCGGTCCGAAGAGGGCCAGATACGCCGACAGGCGATGGTGATCCCCGTCCAGGCTCCGAATGCCCGAGCGTACGAAGCGCCTCCGGAGCCCAGCCGGGGCCCACGTCGCAACCCCGACCTTCGGCGCCCAGAGCCCGCTCGCCCGGACCCTGTTCATCAAGATTCGCGGCGGAACCGGAAGCACTTCCGAGGGGAAGTCCTCAGCATCACCCCCCAAGCGCCCGCTAAGCACATGCACCTGCCCGGCGGAAGTCGCCAGGCCGGGCCCAAGCATCCACCCCGAGCACCTGCCAGGGGAGCTTTCTACTGCAGCGTCCATGGAGAAAACCGGGGCCACGACACCGACTCCTGCCGCACCATCCTCGCCCTTCGCAGTGACTACCTCGAGCGCCAGTCCGGCCGCGGCTCTTCTGACCGGGGGCGTCCTACCCCTCGGCCCGAACCAGTCCGCCAGGGGCTTCGGAGGCTGTCCGCCGAGCGAGCCGAGCTCGCCAAAGCAGAGACCGACAAACTGCTTCGCGCCGGGGTCATCAGAGAAGTGAGTCACACCGACTGGTTGTCCAACCCCGTCTTTGTCCAGAAGAAAACATCTGGCAAATGGCGCATGTGTATCGACTTCACTTCCTTGAATAAAGCTTGCCCCCGCGACCCCTACCCGCTGCCTCGCATCGATCAGTTAGTAGATTCCACAGCCGGAGCCGAGCTCCTCAGCTTCCTCGACGCATACTCCGGCTATCATCAGATCTGGCTCAAACCCGAGGATCAAGAGAAAACCAGCTTCGTCACCCCAACCGGCGTGTTCTGTTACCTCCGGATGCCCTTCGGCCTCCGCAACGCCGGAGCAACCTTCTCGAGACTAATCTCGAAGGCCCTCGGTCATCAGCTCGGGCGGAACGTCGAAGCCTATATGGATGACATCGTCGTCAAGACTGCCTCCGCAAGTCAGCACGGGTCCGACCTTGCCGAAACCTTCAACAGCCTTCGGCAGTGTGGAATCCGGCTTAACCCCGACAAGTGCGTCTTCGGAGCGCGCGCTGGGAAGCTGCTCGGGTACCTCGTCTCCAGCCGCGGCATCGAAGCTAGTCCAACGCAAGTCCAAGCACTGCAGAACATGGCGCCACCTCAGAACCTGCGACAGGCGCAGAAGCTGGCCGGGCGTTTAGCCGCCCTCGGGCGTTTCCTCGCCAAATCAGCAGAGCGAAGTCTGCCCATCTTCAAGGTGCTTCGAGGCTCTGAGCACTTCGAGTGGACTCCCGAGTGCCAGAGTTGTTTTCAGCAAATCAAAGATTACCTCTCCGGCCTCGTGGCCCTCGCAGCGCCACGGGCCGGCACTCCGCTGTTGGTTTACCTCGCCGCCTCTGGCACCGCCGCAAGCGCAGCTTTGGTTCAAGAAGAAGAGTCCGGCGGAAAGCTCGTCCAGCGGCCCGTGTACTTCGTTTCCGAAGTTCTCACCGACGCCAAGGCCAGATACTCCGAGCTCGAGAAGGTGGCTTATGCCCTGGTCATGACCTCCCGGAAGCTCCGGCACTACTTTTTGGCTCACGACATCATCATTCCAACAGCCTATCCACTGGGCGACATGTTCAGAAACAAAGACGCCACTGGCCGCATCGGGAAGTGGGCAGTCGAGTTGGCCCCGTTCGGAATCTCCTTCGTCGCCCGGACAGCTATTAAGTCCCAGATCCTCGCCGACTTCGTCGCGGAGTGGACGCGGGCCCAAGAGCCCGCGAGCGTCAGCACGGGCGAAGAAATATGGACCGTCTTTTCGGATGGCGCTTATCAGGCCTCCGGGGCAGGAGCCGGAGCAGTCATCATCTCCCCATCGGGCCAGCAGGCCTTATACTCCGCTCGGTTGAGCTTCAAGGCCACCAACAACGTCGCGGAGTACGAAGGAATCCTCTTAGGGCTTCGCAAGGCGCTCGCCTTGGGCGCCGCGCGGGTGGTCGTCAAGACCGATTCTCAAGTGGTGGCCGGGCACATCGACAAGTCCTTCCGCGCGAAGCACCCGGACCTCGCTTCCTACCTCGACACCATCCGCAAGTACGAAGCATCCTTCAAGGGTATCTCCGTCCAGAACATTCCGCGAGGCGACAACGCCCAAGCAGATGCCCTCGCCAAGGCCGGAGCCGGCGCCCAGGCCTTGCCGCCAGGGGCTTTCTTCGAAGAACTCGCCCAGCCTTCGGTCGCTCTTCGAAGCCAAGCGGCCACCTCCGTCACCCCGGAGGAGAGCAACCAGTCGTCATGCCCGGCCTCAGTACTTTGCACGACCGGCGTCGACTGGCGCGAGCCCATCCTCCGCGCGCTCGCGGGCGGCGACGAAGCTCACCCCAGTGCGGAGCAAGCTCGCCTACAACTCCGCGCAAGGTCGTTCGAAGTTATCGACGGCATCCTGTACAAATCCGGCGTATGTTCCCCGCTGCTCCGCTGCGTCTCGCAAGGCGACGGCGTCGCCATGCTCCGGGAAATACACGAAGGATTGTGCGGCAGTCATTTGGCGCCACGGGCCCTCGCGGGCAAAGCTCTTCGGCAGGGCGTCTACTGGCCCACCATCATCGCTGACGCTGAGGAACTCGTCCGCACCTGCCAGGGTTGCCAGTGGATGGGCCGGCGCAGTCACCGCCCTCCAACAGGACTGCTACCTATCCCTCCGGTGTGGCCATTGGCCCGCTGGGGCATGGACCTCGTCGGTCCACTCCCCCGGGCGAAGGGGAACCTGCGCTTCGTCGTCGTCGCAGTCGAATACTTCTCCAAATGGGTGGAAGCGGAGCCTCTCGCCACCATCACATCCCGGAGTGTCCAAAAGTTCTTCTGGCAGCACATCGTGTGTCGGTTCGGAGTACCTAAGCAGCTCACATTGGACAACGGCACGCAGTTTGACGCCGGCAGCTTCCGGGCATTCTGCGAAGAACTAGGAGTTCAGCTTTGCTTCGCCGCCGTCCGGCACCCCCAGTCTAACGGAGCCGTGGAGCGAGCTAACGGGCACATTCTGTCCGGCCTTCATAAGCGTATCGTCGGGTTAGCCCGAGGTACGTGGCCCGACGAACTACCCAAGGTCTTATGGTCCATTCGGACGACCGTTTCCCGAGCAACGGGCTTCACCCCGTTTCGCCTCCTGTTCGGTGACGAAGCAATGACGCCAACAGAGCTCCGCGCCGGTTCCCTGCGCGTCGTAGCACCCGAAGTTGAAGATGAGCGCGCCATCTCCCTTGATCTAGCGGAAGAAACACGACTGCGCGCCGTCGCCAACTTATCTCGCTACCAGACAGAGACCAAGGGGTGGTACGATGCAAAGGTTAAGCGCACCGAGTTCCAGCCAGGGCACCTCGTCCTCCGTGCGGTGGTCGCCCCGTCCAAATTGGACAACAAATGGGACGGACCATACATTGTTACGAAGTCCGGGCGCCCAGGATCCTATCGTCTCGCTACACTAGAAGGCGAAGAGCTGAAGCACTCATGGCACGCCAGAGACTTGAAGCGCTACTTCCCGTAACACTACCGATGTAACTTATTAATGGCCACCGCCGCCCGTCTGTATCCCCCATCTGTGTAATAAAAATTTTTCAGCCAGCTTTTACGACGGACACAACTCGCGACGCGCCTCACAATCGGGTTCCGAGCTCCGGCTCGATGCACCCTCACATTCGGGTTCCGAGCTCCGGCTCGACGCACCCTCACAATCGGGTTCCGAGCTCCGGCTCGACGCACCCTCACATTCGGGTTCCGAGCTCCGGCTCGACGCACCCTCACAATCGGGTTCCGAGCTCCGGCTCGACGCACCCTCACATTCGGGTTCCGAGCTCCGGCTCGACGCACCCTCACATTCGGGTTCCGAGCTCCGGCTCGACGCACCCTCACATTCGGGTTCCGAGCTCCGGCTCGACGCACCCTCACATTCGGGTTCCGAGCTCCGGCTCGACGCACCCTCACATTCGGGTTCCGAGCTCCGGCTCGACGCACCCTCACAATCGGGTTCCGAGCTCCGGCTCGACGCACCCTCACATTCGGGTTCCGAGCTCCGGCTCGACGCACCCTCACATTCGGGTTCCGAGCTCCGGCTCGACGCACCCCCACATTCGGGTTCCGAGCTCCGGCTCGACGCACCCTCCACATTCGGGTTCCGAGCTCCGGCTCGACGCACCCTCACATTCGGGTTCCGAGCTCCGGCTCGACGCACCCTCACATTCGGGTTCCGAGCTCCGGCTCGACGCACCCTCACATTCGGGTTCCGAGCTCCGGCTCGACGCACCCTCACATTCGGGTTCCGAGCTCCGGCTCGACGCGCCCTCACATTCGGGTACCGAGCTCCGGCTCGACGCGCCCTCACATTCGGGTTCCGAGCTCCGGCTCGACGCGCCCCACGTTCGAGTTCCGAGCTCCGTCTCGACGCGCCCTCGCATTCGGGTCGTGAGCCCCGGCACGACGCCCCTCTAAATCCGCTCTTCCTCTCCTAAGTTATTAGCGCCCAGCTAGTCAACTAGCTACTCGCCAAGAAGGGGGGGGAGGAGAGAGTGAGCGAGGTAGGCCACGGCAAATATACGAAGCGCGCAACGACAAGCGCATAAGCGCACGGCTTCGAGAACACCTCGACGTCAAGCTCGCAACCACAAACACCCCGAGTAAGTTCCGAAAAGGTAGTCTTTATTGATACAACTAAGTTCCCTAAACTATTACAAGGTAAAGTTGGGACTAGTTCCTGGAACTACGCCTGCGGGTCCGGCAAGGGGGCCGAGGCCGGAGGATTCGAAGGTGCCGGAGGGTCGCGCGCGCGGAGTGCATCCTCCAGCCAAGATTGGATCGCCGCAGGGCCTTCAGTCTGCCAGGTCGCCTTGAGCGCCCTCCAGGATTGAACCAGGGCGAAGCTTGGCGTCCGAAGATGGTCCCCCGTGAAGGCGACCGGGTGCGGGCTCGAAGGCGAAGGAAGCGGAAGCCCGGACGCCTCGAGGTGCCGGAGGATCCCGTACGCCGCCACCCGAGCAGACACCTCGCCGTACTGTGTCATGGCAAGGTGAATTTGTCGGACGGCAGAGCGAACGAACTTCACTCGGCGGACCAGGGGCTCCCGGGCGACGTCGAACATGCCGCAGCCGGTGCCGTAGCGCGCCAACATCTTCCGCATGGATTCGGCGGCCTCGGCCGCCGCTTTCCCGGCCTCGGCGAGCTCCTCGGCGGCTTTTCCATTTTGCACGTTGAGGCCCGCCTCGACCTTCTCCAAATGAGTTACCCGGGCTCCGAGGGCTTCGACCTTGCTCTCCGCCCCCGAGGCCCGAGCTTGGAGTCGGGAAACTTCTCCTTCGAGCCGATCCGCCTCCGACGCCCGGACCCGAAGTACCTCCGCCTCAGCGGCTTGGGTTCGGAGGACGCCGACCTCCGCCTCCAGCTCTGCGACGCGGGCCCCGAGCGAATCCGCCTCCGCCGCGCGGGCCTCCAGCGCCGCGACCCTCGACGCCTGGGACCGGAGGATCTCGACCTCCGACAAGCGCTCGTGGGCCAGCTTCTCCGCCGCCGCCACCCGCGACGCGAGCGCTGCGACGTACGCCTCGTTTTGCTCGCGTTCGAGAAGCAGAGCAGACATCTGCCCCTGCGCGAGCGCTACCACCTGCATCCAGAAAAACGGTCAGAAGAGCCGCGTTGAAAGCATCGAGTGCGTCCAAGGAAAGTACCTGGCCGGCGGCCGTCTCGATGGCCCTGCCGAGGTCCAAGGCGTCCGATCGCCCCAGCTCGCTTACCACCGGGACGTCGCGCAGCCGCAGGTAGTATTCATGGATCGGAGCCACCCTCGAAGCAAAGTCCTCCCCGTCTGTCAGGAACGGGCGCAGGAGCGGCACGGAGCCGCGCGCGGTTCGTCGGTCGCTGGGGGGCTGATGCCAGACCCTAGCGCCCACGGTAGGGTCTTGAGAGGCCCCCTCGGCGTCTCGAGACTCCGCCTCGTCCTCCGGGTTCCGGCTTCCCCTCGCGGCGACAGGGGCTCCGGACCTTGAGTCCGGAGCGATTGCCCGGGAACGGCCGATTGGCTCCCTGCCTCCGGCCGAGATGCCTACGCGGGGAATGCGAGTTAGATACGGGGAAGCTCCTCGCGCGCGAAAGGGCGTGTTTAGGTTATCGTACCTGTGGCCGCGGGATCGTCGACATGGTCCGGAGGCGGGAGCTGGTCCGACGGGCTCGGGCGGAAGAAGAGGTTGTCGAACGAAGTCGACGGGGAACCCGCCACCGCCGCGGCCAGCTCCGCCTCTCTGTCGGCACTCTTCTCGAGGCCGCCAAGCGGGTCGTCTAAACCCCCGCGGCCCAGGCTGTCTGCGGCCTCGCTTTCAAGAGAGCCCGCGGAGCCCCCCGCCGAGACGGGAATCGGCGAGGAGGCGGTCCCCGGGCGACGCGCCGCTTCAACGGTGCGCGCCTCTTGGTCGGCGCCCGGGGCGAGTTCTGCCGGGCCCGAGCGAAGGGGGGCGTCCTCGCGCCCCTCGATATCCGGCCGAACCGGCGGGTCCGGGACCACTGCCTCCGGAGGGTCCTCCGGCTCGGACTGGGCCCCTTCGCTAGAGCCCCCTCCCTCGGAACGGGAGGCAGAGGAGGGTTCCGGCGACGCGCGCTTCGGCCCCTTCATGACCCTCCTCTTCTTCGGGAGACCCGGAGAGAGGCCGCCGTCCGCGTCGCCTGCCTTTCTCTTCGAGACGTCCCGGAGGACTTCGCCCTCCGGGAGAGGCGGGGGCGTAAGATCGAGCGCCCCCCACACCCTGTTCGAGCGCTCCCAGGAGCCCACCAGCTCCATCCGGCGGACCCGTTCGGCCGCGGTGGGAACTCCTAGAATCTTCTCCGCCAGGCGTGCAATTTCCTCGGGCGTCCGGGCGACGAGCGACCCTGCATTCCTTCGTCAGTGTTGCGGACACCCCTCGAGCGCACAGCACAAAGCCGAAGGCGACGAGAGATCGATACTTACCAAGCTGACGAGAGAGCTCCGCTGGCACCGTGGCGTCTCGGCTGCTGCGGAGCAGGGCGGGCCACTCCGCCTTCAGCGGGGAGATCTCTAAGGCCACGAACTCCTCCGTCAAGTCCCGCATGCTCATCCGGCGGGCGACAATCTGGAGGAGCTGTACTCTCGCCGAGATGGCCCCGGAGTTGGCTTCGACGCGCGCCTCCCTCCGGAACCAGATGTGGCGCGGGATTCCGGCTAAGCCGGAGGTGAGCCCTACGCGGACGTAGAACCACCGGTTCACCCACTTCGAATACCACCTTTCGTTGGTGGCCTTCGCCGGGAAGGAGTCCGCGTACCTTCTCCGGAGCTGGAAGTTGATGCTCCCGAAGGCTAGCACTCGGCCATCCTTCTTCTTCGGCTGGCAGAGGGCTTCGTGCATCTCGGCGAAGACCTCCGCTCTCCCCTCGCAGCCTTCGGCGCGCATGGCCCACTCGAAAATGGCGAGGCGGGCCACGGCGTTGGGAGACAACTGCGGGAGCTCCAGGTGAAACGCCTCCAGGACCCCAGCGAGGAGCTCAGAGGCAGGGAACCCCAGGCCCGCGTCGAAGAAGGCCTCGAAGACGACGACCTCGCCTTCCCGCGGCTGCGGGGCCGTCTCCCGCCCCGGCCTTCTCGCCGGCGTTTCTGGCCCAAGGCGGGTCCTGGTAGCCTGCTCGATCGAGGCTTCAGTGCACGCCGACGCCCCGAGCTCCAGCGTCTGCTCTCGGAACCGCTCAGAAGCGGGGCGGAGCTCACGCGCGCCGCGCACCTCTGGCGTGTCGGTCGCCGCCGCCGCCGCGGCCGCCGCCATCTGGCGCTGCAGGAAGCGTGGGTCCATCGCCATCGCAGGGACTGGTTTCTTCGACATTCTGGGAAAGCAGGCGGAAATGCAGAGCTCAAAGGCGAGTAGACGGTGGACTAAGCAGTGCGGCTGAAGCGTGAGGGTGAAGAAGGAGGAAATCGTGGGGGGCCACATATATATACCTGTCGGCAGGGCCGGCGGTTCGATTCTTGCCTCGGATAACGCGCGCGCATGGCGGTTGGCATGGCGCCGCATTTAAGACCGGTTGGCGTACCGGGGCGCGGGGCGATCTTCTGGTGATCCGCCTTTTCGATGTTGCCGACGCGTGTGTTAACTGCCCTCTGGGGGCACGCGCCTGGCCCTTCGAGGTTGGAGCCCCCGGAGTCAAGACGCGGCGGCCCCCCGTGGTTCCGGCCAACTCCCCTCGGCGGATGCGGCGCTCTAAGGCAAGGTACGTACTCGTGTGAATTGATGGGATTATCTTGTGCGCTTCCACCCCCTCCTATTGCAGGGCTACGAGCGGGAAGAAGCGAGGGGCTACTGTTGGGGGAGATAATCCCGGGAATCAGCGGGGTGGGCCCCCCAGCCGGAGGGCCCAGGCTTGATGACGGAGGCCATCGTCCGGAGGAGCGTGGCCGGAGGTCACCTTCCGGAGGAGCGTGGCCGGAGGTCATCTTCCGGAGGAGCGTGGCCGAAGGTCACCTCCCGGAGGAGCGTGGCCGGAGGTCATCTTCCGGAGGAGCGTGGCCGAAGGTCACCTCCCGGAGGAGCATGGCCGGAGGTCACCGTCCGGAGGGGCGTGGCCGGAGGTCACCATCCGGAGAGGCGTGGCCGGAGGTCACCGTCCGGAGGGGCGTGGCCGAAGGTCACCGTCCGGAGGGGCGTGGCCGGAGGTCACCGTCCGGAGGATGGAGCCAGCGATCGGTTCTCGGCGTAGGACACGGGAGGCCATTCGCGGAGGTTGAAGGTCCTGGAGCCCTCGGTCGGACCGGCAAGGCGGGCCCGAAGAGAGTCGAGGCGGGAAAAGGACTAGGCAGTCGTACGAAAGGACAAGATCGCGATCTTCTGGACCGTGTCAGGCGGCACGGGAAGCACCCGACACGGCCGCTGCGCTGTCAGAGCCGAATCTTCTTGTCTGTACTATGTGCCTTTTTGTCTGTACTATCGGTCGGGGTTGGTCGGGTAGCCGTTGCTGGCTCGGGGGCGCTCAGCCCCCGGGCCAGGGCGCCCTATAAATACCCCCCACCACAGTTGTAACAGGACACACAAGCATTGAATACACTGTTCTCGTTTTCCACTCAAAACCTGCTGGTTCGATCCGTCGTTCCAACACCACTGTTTCACTCCACAAAAAATTATTTTTATTAAAAGCTGCTGGCTTATAATAAATCATTTAGTTAGTTTTTAGCTTACAGCAAGAAAAACTACTCCCAAAACTAAACCAAAGTGCCTTAAACGAGGTTTTAAAAACTTCGAATAGTCACTTATATACATATCGGCGGCGTATACGCACAGTACTACCTTTCCACAAAAAAAAATCCAAAAACAAGATTAGATAATTTGATACTAAAAGCAAATATTTTCATTATTTATTATCCTATTTCATAATTATAGAACAAGATGTTCTATACATTTTTTTCTAAATAAACAAATAATTAAATAGTTGTTTATTTTAAGTATAGGTCGTCAAATTATATTTCGAGCATTCGGCGCCCGCAGCCACAAGATCCGACGGCCAGAAGACGCCGGGGCGCGCCTGATAAATCCACATTAATCCTTTATTACCTACAGCTAATTAACCAAACTCCACCTCGACCTCGCGCGATCTCTCACTCCCCCACCGCGACGCGCCTCCGCCTCCGCCTCGCAATGGAGGTGTTCTACTACCTCGTCTTCGGCGGGCTCGCCGCCGTCGTGGCGGCGCTGGAGCTCGGAAAGTCCGGCAAGGACCGCGTCGCAACCACCCCGGCCTTCAACGCGTTCAAGAACAACTACATCCTCGTTTACTCCCTCATGATGTGTACGCGCCCGCCCTGATTTCCCCCTCCTCCCTTCCCCCAATCTTCGAATTTCCTGGCACGGCTGCGGCGCCGGATCGCCCAGATCTGGGCCGGGGCCGCAATGCCGGTCGGGTGGAGAGAGTTTCTGACGCTGTGCGGTGGTGAATCGTGGGTGGGTGTGCAGCTGGGGATTGGCTGCAAGGGCCGTACGTGTACTACCTCTACAGCCAGTACGGCTTCGACAAGGGTGACATTGGCCGCCTCTTCATCGCCGGCTTCGGCTCGTCGATGCTCTTCGGCACCATCGTCGGATCCCTCGCCGATAAGCAGTGCGTCCCCGCCCTATTCTTCGACGAATCGTGTTCGAATTTGTTGTGCTTGATGAGGTTGGATGCTTCCGGGGGGTTCGCAGGGGCCGGAAGAGGGCGTGCATTACATACTGCATTAGCTACATCCTGAGCTGCATCACAAAGCACTCACCCCAGTACAAGATCCTGATGATTGGGCGTGTGCTCGGAGGCATCGCCACATCGCTACTCTTCTCGGCGTTCGAGTCGTGGTTGGTCGCGGAGCACAACAAGGTAGTGTCATATTGTCTCAGATCTGTGTGCCCATGGTGATGATTGAGCTTAACCTTTGGCCTTAATCTTAAGTAACCTGTACAAAATTAAGTGTGATGAAGTCAACATGGTACAAGGGACTATGGAAGTTTGACTGCTAATGCACAATGACTTGCATATAAAATGACTTTGAGGAATATAAAATCGAAGAGATCTGAATAAGAGTACGTTTGCTGGAATGCTGGTTGAACCCTTAGTTTTGATTATCTTGTAGTATTCCTAATAGTGCTCCAAATATTTTTATATACATTTCAAAATTCAAGTCCTGTTGTCAGCAGATCTATGTTCCCATGACATGGCCAGAACTTGGAACATGTCCAATTAATACCATGGTCCAGTTTAATAAAAGTTTCAGGATGATCCTTTCTGTGAATTAGCCTTTTGTTGTAGAAAAATATTGATTTCAACTACATACATAAACATTTTTATTTGCCGATTAAACCAGTTACATCAATATTTTTCATGAGTCTTTGGCAGATCCATTGATTATTTGCTGACATTGCGCAAATCTACCTTGTTATTGTACAGAGAGGATTTGATCCACAATGGTTGTCGATAACATTCTCCAAGGCTATATTTCTTGGGAATGGCCTGGTTGCCATTGTTGCAGGGCTATTTGCAAATCTGCTGGCTGATAATTTGGGTTTTGGCCCTGTTGCACCATTTGATGCTGCGGCTTGCTTCCTAGCAATAGGCATGGCAATCATCTTATCATCGTGGAGTGAGAACTATGGAGATACATCTGACAGCAAGGATTTGATAGCCCAATTCAAGGTTGCAGCTAAAGCCATCGCATCAGGTATGCTTAGCCTGCCCCATCATAGCAAAGGCATAATGTTGTTTATTATCTTAACACATCGAACGACTTCTCATGAAACTTCAGATGAAAAGATTGCATTGCTTGGAGCCATACAGTCACTGTTTGAAGGTTCAATGTACACATTTGTTTTCCTGTGGACTCCTGCTTTGAGCCCAAATGAAGAAGAAATTCCTCATGGCTTCATATTTGCTACATTCATGCTCTCCTCGATGTTGGGTAGCTCGATTGCCTCTCGCTTACTTGCTAGGAAGCTGAAGGTTGAAGGTTATATGCAGATTGTGTTCATCATATCTGCTTTTACTCTTTTCCTCCCTGTTGTCACCAATGTAAGTCTGTTGCACTCAGTTTTCTCTCTATATATTTTCACTTGACAATTTGAATGTGAAGTGTTAACACGATCAGTTTATGTTCAACAGTTCCTAGTACCTCCCTCCTCAGCAAAAGGTGGAAGTATCTCATTTGGAGGCTCCCTACAGCTCCTTGGTTTCTGTATTTTTGAATCATGTGTTGGCACATTCTGGCCATCAATCATGAAGATGAGGTCCCAATATATTCCTGAGGAGGCAAGAAGCACGATCATGAACTTCTTCCGCATACCACTCAACCTGTTTGTTTGTGTGGTGCTTTACAATGTAAGCAGCAAAGCCCAATTTCTGTGATTTTTAAATGAAAATTGCACACCAACCAACAAACAAACCAATTTCTTTTGGTCCCAATAACACTGATCCTACAAATGATATTCTGCAGGTGAATGCATTCCCAATCACTGTCATGTTTGGTATGTGTGCTATTTTCCTTTTCATGGCAGCGATCTTGCAGAGGCGACTGATGGTTGTCTCTGATCTCCATAGATCAACAAGTATGTTGCCCCCATTCTATGTTTCAACATAATTAAATAAAATCTTCTGTCTAAAGAATCAAATGCATTTTTATTCTTTTCCTGTTGCTAACTATGGGTAAACTACTAAATTAAATTTCCTGCAGAAGCTGTAGAGATGACCGGGGAAGATGCGCCGCTAAACCCTTAGAAGACAACAAGACCATAGATGCGAATTGGACATGAAAACATCGTCATGCTTGAATTGCTTTCCACTGGGCTGCTGAATAAGATGGAAATCAGCAGGCTAGAATGAAACCTAGTTTGCTTGGTTAGGTAGTCTCATTCAGTTTGTCAGGAGAGGGGATCAGCGGACACGGTGCATCAAATATTGAGCTACAGGAGGCACAGTAAAACTTTGCATATGGCTCCTCATTTTCCCCCATTTTCCTCTTGAGTAATACCCCCTTTAGATGCAAACGTCCAGTAGCGTAACAAATTCGTGATTGTTCCCATTGTTTCGTATGATAAATGAAATCACTGGTAGCTCGTTGCAAGCACGATCTCGTCTAGGCTTCTAGCTTTGAGTTCAGACCTTAAGGACAAACCCTACTTTCATCCATTGTTTCGAATGTTCTGTAAGGTAACGGTACGAAATTATTCTCGGATATGGGGTGATATTACTGTTTGATTGATTCAAGGAATGAGGTGGAATCAAGTGGAATCAAACTGATTCTATAAACAGAATATTTCCCGTGGATGCTAAATCGTGTAGTACTAATTTTTTTGATGAATGAGATGGTTTTAAACCAATTCCATTCCTCGCCAAACACTACTTTACCTTCAATTGGTACGAAGTGGTTCACCATTTTGTTCAAGCTGCTGCCTTTTCTTGTAGCCAGCGTGCTTGGATGGTGACTTGTGTTTGTGGTTGACTGCTTATATGGTGGTTTCTGTCGCAGATACAGAAGTGATTCACCCTTGATGATCCGACTCTGAGTAAAAGAAAAATTAAGCATGCGACAGAAATTGTATAGGCCTCCACGCAACCGGTATATCTTTACACAACCATCATCTGAAGAGGATTATATCCCTTTGAATATTTGAATCCAGACAATGAAGAAAACAGAGCCACATAAACACTGGCCAAAACACTGCACCATTTCTAACTTCTGAAAGACATCGCAATGGCGCAAATCCGATGCTTTTGACAAGCCAAACAACATTGGAGATTGGATCAAATAGACAGAAACTGAAGCAAAGAACAAAGCTCACACAGCAAGGAGGGGTCACAAATTTAGCACATTTCAATCGACAAAAGCTCACATGGCAAAGGCCAAAAGAGGGATCACAAATTTAGCATATTTCTGTCGACAAAAGCTCATGCGGCAAAGAGGGGTCATAAATTTAGCATATTTTTGTTCACAAATACATTTCAAGATAACTCTCTTACGAATTCAAGTTCACTACTACTTTCTCCGTTTAATAATGTAAGACATTCTGACTTTGCCTAAATTTATCTATAGATCAACGAATCTAGATAATCGTACAAAACATATACATTGATCTACAAATAAATCTAAACAAGACCAGAATGATTTACGTTACGAAATAGAGGAAGTAGGTCGGAACATCGTTCAATACATTAGGCCTATGAAACAAGACCTAACTTACTAACCTAACAACCATGTAAACCAAAATTTATTCGATCATCGTCACCAGGTGCACTCACTACTCATGAGCAAATCTGCAGCAGTTGTCAATAACTTCAATACGACTCACCATCATAACTCGAATTACCACAAACTCTTAGATAATCTGTTATTACTCAGCAACACCATCAAAATGTATGCTATTATACACTAAACAGGATGTTACATTGCAAGGCAGGTCAAAATTTTCCATTCCAACCAAAACCAAATGATATATTTTCTGAGAAAGCAAACCTCTTTCCAAATTGATTAGCTAACCTGGCGATCAGACAAACAAAAGACTTTTTTTTGACGACGGATTGATTTCATCTTTTGATCAGAGTGAACTAGAGATACCGCGGCGAAACCTCATATGGCAGGAACGTATCGCTTGGCGAGCTGCTTGCCGGCCATGGCGGCGCCGGCGAGGACCCCGCCGATGGCGCCAGCGACGGCGGCGGACCGCGGCCCGTTGGCCGCGCGGAAGAGCGCCCCGGTGCCGAGCCCGGCGGCAACGCTGTTGATCCAGTCGTCGCGGTCGCGCGTGGCGACCATGGCGCTCTCCATCCCCGCGTACATCAGCCCGATGACACCCAGCCTGTTGCCGACGCGGCGGCCGGAGCTGCCGCAGGAGTTGAGCACGCGGTTGGCGCGGATCTTAGCGGTCTCCCCGGGCTCAGCACCGGCCGCGGCGTCGCGCAGGCCGAAGGCGGCGCCGGCAACGGCGCCGGAGAGGTACCCGATGCCCGTGTAGTAGGTGAGGTTCTCGCCCCAGGAGCGGCGCTGCGCCGCGGACTCCTCCTGGAAGAGGAACTCCGGCGAGGTGGGAAGGTCGTAGAGGGTCTGGTAGCTGTAGGGGATGTTGAGGTCATGGTAGGGGTTGTACTGCCGGCGGCCTGGGCCTGAGTCGCCGTAGCGGTCACCGGAGGAGTTTGATCCCGACGGGAACAGCCCCGGGCCGGCCATGGCGGCGGCAGGGCTAGGGTTTGGTGGCGTGGTCGGCGGCGAGACCCGAGGAGCGGCCGACGGGGAAGTGAAAAAAAAGCTGCCTTTAGGTTGCCGCTATTTGCGACGAGGTCCCTCCAGTGTCTGATATTTACTTGCAGAATCTGCAACACTCTAGAACATTCTTTTTTACCGGAAAATTGATTATATACCCTCGCATTAGTCTGAAATCTAGAATATACCTTTCTCTAGATGTAAATTGATTATATACCAATCTCTAGTATTTTTTCTCTAAAAAATACCTTTTTCACACTTTAAACTATATTTTATGTATTTTATGCAAATTGAAGCGAAAATAAAATTGAAAGTTATTTCTTCGTAGATGCAAGGAAAAGAAGCTAGTACAAAGCAAAATAGCTTAAGCCAATAATTATGTGTATATGAGAGTATTTTAGTCATTTAGAATGATGAATGCATAAAAAAATTAGTTTAAAAGACTAGAGAAGGGTATATGATCAATTAAATCTAGAGAATGATATATCCTAGATTTCGAACTAATAGGAGGGTATATAGGCTCTGTTTGGATCTACTCTGCTCCACGTTTTATAGCTTTGCTCCATATTCATGACTCCGCCCCACATTTTTTATGGAGCACCTCAGGAGGTGCTCTACGAATTCAATTTTTAAAACAAAACGTGGAGCTCGAGGTAATTATTGATTTTTATCACAAACTTTGATTATTCGTCTTATTCAAAAAATTGAAATAACATTTATTTTGTTATAATTTGTTGGAACGGAAACGATGACTAGAGGGGGGTGGATGGGAGCTTTTAAAATTTCAGGCTAAAAATAGCCTTTTGTTTTAATTCAGTCTTCTACGGAATAGACTTCAAACATACCCTTCGGAGGTCTGGTTCGGAGGTATTTCACAGCTCTGAAAACAGGCTTCACGAGGAGCAAAAGTTCGAAGTCAAGAATACTTCACTCCACCCACAAAACCCCAAAACTCAACTCTGCTAAGTCAGTGCAGGCTCCGCACACTAGGTGCCTTTGAGCAGACTTCGCACTTCACCATTCGCAGGATATGATTTCCCTCTAAGGACTTCGACCAGATACTCTGCACTAGCAATTGGTACTAGGCTTCATATTCCTAAGGTCTAAACTCACACAAAACATACCGCGCTGAGTACTTTGACAAGGGAAGAAAACAGGCTTCGATATTAGTAATTAGAGAGGACTAGCCTCTAGTTTACACAGAGCGAACTCACACTGAAAATTACACTTCACACGCACTGATCACTTAAACACTTCTCCAGAAACACCCTAGTGCACAAACTCAAACCAGGAAGAAGTGGAGTACAAAGAAATCAAAACATTCAGTGCAAAGCTAGCATACAAGTTCAAGCAGTAAATGAAAAACATAATCAAAATTTCATTGCTTGAATAGGGAACACAAAATGAACTCACAGACTGAATACAAGAGTGGCGGCTCGCTCTAGAGTTTAGAAAATGGCTTCCAAAGTGTTACTCAGGCCTAGCCAGCCTTCACTATTTATAGGCACTATTCAGCCCCGTGAATAGACTACTTTACCCCTAGGGTTTACACTGTTTTTGTCTCAGTAGAACAAGGGGGTACAGATGGTAGTCTACTTTATTTGGAGGCTTCTTTTGTCAGCTTCGCAGAGGAGACATCATAAGCTTTTGCAGAGCAGACATGATCAACCTTTGCAGTTTTGGAGTCTTCTGAAGCCCCCCTTCGCATGCGAAGGGTGCAGTAGCTTCGGCTAGAAGCCTTGAGCCTGATGGCCTTCGCTTCACCGAAGTCAACCTTCGATACAGTGACGGTTTTGAGATGAAGCCGTCAACGCTCTCGAGCCTTCGCACCATCACCTCTAGAGTGGACCACCACGGCTTCGCAGCTACTCTTAGCTCGAACTCCATCAGTCCGTGTACCGAATCCATGCATGGCCGAAGTATCTCAAGTCAGCCACACTCCGAAGCCCCACCTTCGGAGTACCACCCTTCAAAGTCACTCCTTCGTCCAAGGCCTTCGCATGAAGCATTCCATGAGCACTTCGTCGCAGTGCCTCTCCTTGAGCACACTCCTCGACGAACCTCACCCGGACCATGCCTTCGATGCACCTCGACTTTTGAGACCTCCATCGGGTGAACCTTCGAGTGCCTTCATCCGGAGCACACTTCGAACGCCTTGCCTCATTGTTAAGAACTTTGTCCACCATACTCTGAAGTCACTCCATTCAGAGTACCCTTCGAAGTGCCTCGCCTCCGAGGACTTCGTCTCGGGGTACCTTCAGCCGGAGCCACGCTCCGCACTCTCTACCTTTGCCTGGCGAATCTTGACCCGAGGACCAACCTCGACCCCACGCAGCCTTCGTGACCGAGTGTAACGCCAGATTTAATAAATCTGGACCTTTATTGAAATTCCAGATCCAACGGACGACGTGCGCTCGGGATCATTAAGTGAAAACCGATGGCCTACAGTGCTCCATACCGTTTCAACATGGATCAAGGGCCCAGATTAAATCCCCTCGGGATCTAATCTGCGCCGCTCGCTCGAGATCGTGTGGCTCGGATGGAATCCGGCATGGCACGCGCTAAGGGGTTTTTACCCCCTTCGTCCCCGACTCCGGTGGAGCAACGACGACGAATTCTGGCGACAACGATGGTTAATTGGCCAAGCTAAGGCCTAAAATGAGACCAGTGGGGCTAGGGGGACTCGGGCATACCGACGGTGGTGGTGGCGGTGAGCTGACGGTGACCGGAGATGAAGAGGGGTGACGAAGCTTCTCGGGCTCGATGGTGGCGGCGGTCTCCGGTGGTGAGCCGGCCCAACGGACGAGAGGCCGAGGACGGGCGGGGGATGGCGGTCACAGAGGTGTCGATGGCGAGGGCGGCGGATGCTCGAGTCATCGGTGAGTGGCGGCCAGAGGCAAAACAGAGCTATTGGCCGAAAAACGGGCGGCGGCGCTCTAGAGTGCGTTGGCTAGGGCTAAGGGGTTGTGAGCGGAAGGCGGCGATTGGAGGGGTTTAAATAGGGTCTCACCGGTGCCCAAATGGAAGGGAACCGATGGGTTTCCTTTTGCCCTCCGGCGAGCTTCCATGTGCACGGCTAGGCTTCCATAACGGCGATTCCACGTCGGCTATAGTCGGTAAGTGATCGCCGGAGTTGGGGGATCACAATCCCGGGCTCGGTCTGGCGCTACACGGCAAGGGGCGGCGGCTAAATGGAAGGAGATCACCGGGAAAGGAAAGGGGAGGGAGAATTCCATCGGAGACGATGGATCTGACAGGTGGGTCCCACCTGTCAGCGGGAGAGCAAAGAAGGAAAGGGGCCGACAGACGGGCCCGGGCGGTCAGTGGCGGAGGGGGGCGCTAACGAGACCAACGAGTGGGGCCAGGCTAACGCGGGCGCGGGGAGGAGAGAGGGGGAGTGCGCCGACAGGCGGAACCCACCTGGCAGTGGCTCGAGGCTGGACTGGGCCGGTCTCGGGGAGGATTCAGGGTTGCGGTCCAATAGGATTTAAAATGCTTTTCTGAATTAAAATAATTCTAGTAATTCATTTATTTTATTAAAAGTTGAATCACTGTTGATAAAAATTTGTAAAAATTCCTAAAATTAGCTCTTGGCCTCTAGATTCCACCATAAATTTTCCAAGTTAAAATTTGAAGTATTCCCTCTTGTTTGGTTTAAATAGTATTCTTTTAGTATTTTCTTAATTAAATAAATCCTTTAAATCCCTGAAAATTCATTTTCCTTATTTTATTTTTTTTTAATTCTTGGGGTGTTACACCGAGCTCCCAGCTCGCCTGACATCAAGCCTCCCGCTTGACCCAGGTTCACTTGCTGTGAACCGTTCGTAGCCTCCGAAGTCACCTGCGCACCACAGACAAACAGACAAATGTTTTCAGTACCCTAGAGACCTCTCTGGTTAAACAACCTTCGGTACACACTCCGGTGTACCGCCAAAGTACTGAACCCTTCGGTACGACCAAATCATCGTGTACTGTCAGACCCCTCCAACAGTCACACTCCGCTGCAATAGCCGCAGCAACCGAACCCACCGAATCCTTCGGTGAAACAACCTCCGAACCCCTTCGGAGAGACCCCTTCGAATCCAGAAGGTAGAACCTGTCAATCACTCATCACAAACTCCAAAACCAACCCTTGTTTTCTCATAATTTTTTTTATTAATGAATGTACTTCAAGTATAACTTATATTTTTGCATATTTGCATAATTTTTTTATAAGATTAATGATCAAAGTTTATGATAAAAGTCAACGACGTTATTTAGAAGTTATTGGAGAGAGTACCAAGTTAATATATTTCACGTAATGGACATGAAAAATAATATAATTGGATATTCATGAATAAACTCCGGGTAAAATAGTACATCCCTACCAAATTCTACTATTCTTGAATCTGAATTCCTTTTGTAAGTCAAACAAGTACAAATACTCTACAGTGGAGCAACAACTTCACTATAGATCTGATTCAAAGTGAATTCCATGAAGTAAAGCAAATTTTAAGGGAGTGGAGTAACCTCAAACAGGCCCATAATCAATTTACATTTAGAGAAAGGTATATCTTAGATTTCAGATTAACGGGAGATTTAGAGAAAAGGTATATCTTAGATTTCAGACTAACGGGAGAGTATATTATCATATCATCATAATTTGTATGATTTGAAATATCTCACCGATATGTTGTTTTTAAAATTCTTGAAAATATAATAGCAAAAATGTTACTTTTTTATTCACTCTTTTTTTAGATTTTTTAACTACTGGATGTATAGCAAAGCGGCATATGAACTCAAGGACAACAACCTGGACCTGTCCAGACTGTGATTTTTTCTTCATAAATATGATGAAATATTTCCTAAAAAGTTTACCGGGCATTATAAATTACCATATAATTACACTACTACAAAACTAGGTGTTATACTATTATGACTCAACAAGTTGCTAGCTACCATCAAAATTGAAATGTTCATGCTCCTCTCCTTAATGTGAACATAGAATATATCTAAAACATAAAAATTATACTTGATTTTTGTTCAGGGATGTTGTGTTAAATATCATTATTCGACTAATTTATTTTAATAAGAAACATAATCCTTACTCTTAAATTCACTCGAGTAGTTTGTTCTAATTCTTCCAAGGTGAGTTTTTTTTTTTTACTTTGACAAGAACATGGTGTAATAGTAGGGTGGAGATTAGAGGTGTAATAAACCTCCCCCTACATGGGATGCAAGAGATGGTAGGCGGAAATAGATTTATCCGCTCTATCGATCTACTTCCTCTCTCACGTGACAACCATTCGGGTAGGCCTTATATATGAAGAGATTTAGCGCTCTTTCTCTATAGAATTTATTTCCGTCGGCGATGACTACTTGAAGAAAGAGGATAGTTTGGGGACGGGGTTAAGAGAGAATAGAAATTAGGTGGCGGCAAATGTTATGGATGAAAATATATTGCATACTCCCTCCGGTGTACAAATAATAGTCGTTTTGGTTCTTATTGAGAGTGTACAAATATTAGTCATCCCGTTAATCGAAGCATTGCTGCCAAATGAGATGTGGTCATTGGGAGTTGAACTTGGGTAGCACCACTAAAATCTAGGCTCCATAACCAATTGAGACAACTCTTGTAACTTTATTTAATATCATCTTGGTATGTGTAATTTTGTCTAAACGACTAATATTTGTACACCGAGAAGCGGAGGGGGTGGTGCGGCGCCACGCCTTAGAGAGGAAGATGAGTATTATGGTTTGGCAGGAACGCTATAATATATGAATATGTACGATAGACAAGAGATGTATATTTTTGAATCCATATAAGATCGACACAATTTTACATACATGTAAATCAAAACAAATAGAAGCCTTTTTTAGATTGTTCGATTTGAATCCAAACAGTCCGTAGTACAAATAAAATCCAATATAAGACATATTTCAGACAATTGGCTATCCTGGAAACCAAAATCCAACTTTGAAAATAATCTAAAAACTTTCAATGAAATATATTGATTTGAGCACTTAGCTTAGATCAACGATCAACTCATCCATCTTAATAGTACGACGTACCTAGACTCAAGAAAATGTAAAAAAATTTACAATAAACACTACTTGAGCTTAAGTAGAACAAATAACTTGATTTATTCAAAATCAAAATAGCTGCAATGTCACTTTTATTTCTTAATTGATGCATTCATCTTAGCAACCATGTTATTTGATCACTATTGTCGTTAAAACACCAAAATAAATTGGCCTAGATATATATACCAAAGATGCAACTTCATTTTTTGATACAATATTATATTACCCAGAAGTTTTTGTCCAAGACATTTCCATTTAAATGTATGAAAATTAATTCTAGGCCTAAAAAATACAAACGCTAAACAAGCTGACCTGCAATAAAAAATAATTTTGAGTTAAAGTTTTTTATTATTTTTATTCGTAATTCTTAATACACCTAACGTTTCAAAACTGAAAAAATAATGATAGAAAAAACAAAAATATGATACTGAAATTAAGTATAAAATTCAAGTGTACTGGTAGCTTTTAAGGCTAAAGGCGAGACAAGCAGCCCCCCTATATATACCCACGTTTCGCTTTCGTCTAAGTCTTTGCTTAATAGAGTAGCTAATCATTTCGAGTGGGGAAAAAATGACCAAGAGAAAGCGAGACATGGGGTCGCCGTCGCCGCGGCCTCCTCGCCCCGGCGTCGCCGACCCATGCGCCGGGACCATAGATTGGTCGTGGCTTCCGGCGGATCTCCTATCCACCGTGTTCAAGCGCCTCCCCTCTGACGCCGACCGTGTCCGCGTCGGCGCTGTCTGTACGCGGTGGGTCGCCGCCGCCGCCGCGTGGCGCCCGCGCCCGTGGCTCGTCGGATCCCGCGCCGACGACCGATCCGGACGGAGCGTCGCCATGTCGTCGTTCTGGCTCTCCCAGGGCGACGACGGCCTCGTGCAGTTCGCCGCTGCTATGCCCGATGGATCTGAGTATCTCTCGTCGTCCCATGGGTACCTCGCAGTCGCCAACCCTAGGGCAAGCACCAAGACGATCACCCTCTTCAACCCCGTCACCACCCGGCGGATCTCGCTGCCGCCCATCTCTTTCTTCAAGAAGTGGCACGACGTGACCACCATCGTGCTGTCGGCTGATCCGGACGCGGCCGATGAGTGGTCCGCGGTGGCCATCGCGTTCCCGGCGAACTGCCTCGCGTACTACAGCTCCGCCACCGGAGTTTGGACACCTCTCCGCTTCACCGCGGCTGGGTACCCCGGCGTCGAGCACTACAACGGGCGGTTCTACGTGGCCTTCGAGTCCCAGCTATGTGTTTGCGAGCTTGACGTGGCCGCCCCGGCGATCATTCCGCTCGAGCAATTCGACAGCGACAGCGACTACTCGGACAACGAGGCGGCCGCCCTCGCAGCCATTGAGCTCAAGCAAGCCAACCGCTACGAACACAGCTGGCGGGACGACGAGAAGCTCCCCGGCAAGCGCGTCGTCGAGACCCACCTCGTGGAGTGCGACGGCGAGCTGCTGATCGTCTCGGTGTACGGCGACGTGAGGTACAACTCGGAATCGACCTGCAAGGGCTCCGGCGGCGGCGCCATCTGCGACGAGCGCACGGTCGAGGTCCACAGGGTGGAGTGGATGGAGGACGGCAGGGTGAAGTTGGAGAAGGAGGAGGACCTCGGAGACAACGCTCTCTTCCTCGGCCGCAACCACGCGTTCGCGCTGTCGGCGGAGAAGTTCCCGGTGTGCCAACCCAACTGCGTCTACCTCGTCGACCTGCAGGGTCACCCCGACGGGCTCGTCAGGGTGGTGGACTTGGACAGTTACGGGCAGTTGACTCTCCGTGATGAGAACATCTACCCCGTCGACGGCATGCAAGGGTCGCCGTCGGCAGGTTGGGCTCGCCGTGGTTGGTTCATCCCCAAATACTAGGTAAGTTGGGTTTTGACCATTAAGAGGTTAGCCACTGGAAAAAAATGTTACCTGAATATGCAAATTTCAGATTATATTCTTCATTTCAATTCTTTTCTCACCTCATCTTCACACTCACACATTAACATACACTCTCACTCTAATACAATCTAAATGCATATATCTCTATAGATTAGAGACATACATTTGAGGACAGAGTCATTAAGGATATATTATTCTTGATTTTTTTAAAAAATATACATAACATTTTGATGCAATTTTAATGGACTTTTTAGGGGCAGGTACGGGGTAAAGCCTCAAATTAATAGACTCAGCTCCAACTCTATTATAATCTAAATACATATATCTCTACAAATTAGTAGAGACATATATTTAAAGACATAGTTAGCAATTGATAATGCATTAGTCTGAATGAACTATTCTTTATTTTTTAAAAAATCTACATAACATTTTGATGCAATTTTAATGGACTTCTAGAGGCTGGATCTCACACATGGCTGATATCAGAATTATTTTAAACAAATTTATTTTCATGTTTAGATTGCAAACATTTGGCAAATGAATTTTACATAGCTTCTTTGTTTATTTTTTTCAGGAGGATTGTAGCCATGGCCCATGGGAGGGGAAGCTAGCTATATATACATATATAGCGGGGTGCATCTGCACTGCACAGCCCCTAAATTATTTTGCAAAACATCAAGTGGTATACTGTATGTGCAAGCACTCCATGGTCCATCAGCTCAGTGATGTGCTCTCTACCTATATATATGTAATCTGTTTAAACTGCAATCATCTTTATTTATGCTGGATATTGGTTCTAAATAATTTATAGCACTGTTGTCAGTTTGCCTAATACCAGCTGTATTGAAAACAAAGTTATCTTAAATTTGTGATTGCGCATATATGGTCATATCTGCAATCCTTCTTCTATCGAAGAGTTTTGGCAATTTGTCATTCTCAAAAAATATCCTTGCGTTTTTGCTGTCCAGACCCATATATGTCATTAGTAAGAGTGATATCGTAATTAAGAATAATGTTATCTTGAGAGTGGTAAATGATCAAATTTTCTCGAATATTTCTTTATGTGCATCGTCTATTCATTCATTCTAAATTCTTTCTTAGTATCCTAAGAACACCATTTTTATCATTTGCTTTTTTTTCTCAAAACAAGTTAGTTATTTTTTTACCATCCGGATGAACTTCTAGCAACCTGGATTAATTTGTTGAGTTCATCAAATGAACCATATGGGTTAATATAATTACTGCTCATTAGGGAAGGAGACTTCATGATATAATAGACATATATAATAACCTGGTGATCCTTAGCTTGTACCCTAGCTAGACTGTCTTGCATATATTTATATATAAATGAAATTAATCTAATTATCTCATCGTACGTCCAGGTATATCACAGTGCCTAGATTTACGTTCTGCATTCATATGAAATTAAACCTAGCTAGCTAATCACATCTGATCTTACAGTCTAGATCCGCTCTGCGTGCGTAGCCCCTGTATATACTCACAAAATCTAATACCATTCTAGCTAGCTAGTCGATCTTAGCTTGAGATTAGAGATCATCGGCGATAACTCGAAGAATGCATGAGGTATGAGTACTGGATGCATGATGTTTGTGCATGTCTACACATTAAGCATATAATATAATGATCTTATTTTACTGGCTCTTTAATTAGCAAGGAGTGTGACAGCTTAATTATTAGACGAATTAACTGTAAGTACATAGTAATACTGTAGTGTGAAACTGTGAATATGTCCTCCTCCCACAGTTTCGATATCGATCACCATATGTGTGTATGTTAATTGGAAAGTTGTAATGTATCAGCGTCTTGCAGCTATTTATATATCTCTACTATTATAACACGTAAATATTATATGTCCACTCCTCTCCCTCTTCCATGCATGCACAGCACCGCAAACGCCTCCTCCCCCACGTGCAGCGCCGCAATCGCCTCTATATATCCCTCGCGCCCGTAACCACCGCCACACACACTCAATTTGGCAACCACCTTGCACTCTCCTCGGCACGCCGTGTGTTTTTGGAGAGAGAGAGTTTTAAGGGGAGAGGAATGTCGTGAAGACGTAGAGAAGCCAAAGATGAAACCAGGGATTCAAGGGATAGGTCATCGATGGAGCTTTCATTATGGGCCATGGGGTTCATGGAGCAGGAGTTCAAGGCCTTCCCCATCATCAGCAAGGTACAAGGCAAGAACAAGACCACGCCGGTCGAGGAGACAGTGGATCATGACCGGACGAGTGATCAAGCGCCCCGCTTCTCCCCCGAGAAGGGCCCGAGGCTATCCACCAGTGGAACGACTTGTTGCTCGATCTCCAAGGAGTCATAACTGACACATTAGTTCCTCATTGGAGAAGCAACATCCATCATGCGCCTCTTCCTACATCGACATGGGTACTAATCCCAACGACCTTATGGAACTCCTCTCCCCTTTCCACATCCTCCACTGATAATGGCTCCAAGGGCAGGGATTACTCACCACCGCCGGTGCCTCTCATGTGGGTGGACATGTGGATCCTCTAGGCGGTACACCCGTACGCCATGCTTTCCCACCTAGACAAACCCATTGGTACCTAGCTTCTCATGTGGTCTTGCTTATGGTACTATCTACCATCTACTACCACTACGGGAATACAGTATTTTATCGAGTGTCTATGGCACTCGGCGAAGCTTCTTTTCCACTCGGCGAAGACTTCGTAGAGTGCCATACTCGGCAAAGCGCGCTCGATGACTAGGCTCTCAACATATAGGCAATTTGCCGAGTGTATTTCATCATTGGGAGCTCAACGAAGTATTCATTGAGCATCACGTCGGCTTTGTCGAGCACCCGACGCGGCACTCAGCAAAGTAAACCAACTAACGGACATGGGCGATGTGACGGCGACTTAGCCAAGTACCCGATGTGGCACTCGATGAATACAGTGCACCTTTGTCGAGTGCCCGATGTGGTTGACGACCACCCCTACCACTACTGCTGTTGACGACCACTGCAACCTGGTTGTGTGATTTGGTGTTAAGAGAGGCTGGAAGCCTAGAACTGTTTTCTTGTTCTTTTTGGCTTATCCCATTATTATGTTATTTTCAGCAATAATGTTCACATCAACCATTGTGTTGTTTTATTTATGCAGCTGTATTCTTGGGGCATCTTCACTTCTTTTGGTCTTTTCTTATCCCCTGATGAATATATTCACATTTTGGGTATGCCCTATACTCGTAGAAAGTTGTATTAATATTGTTAATTTGTTTACTAAGGGTGACAATCATGTTTAATTTACTTCAATGTGTATTTTCTACAGCCTCATACGTATCTTGGCTTGACCTTCAACTTGGGAGCTTTTCTAGGGTAGGCTGCCATGAAAGAAAGCGTAGATCCTGCCATCATCCTTCCACTTTATACTGCAGGTATATGTTGGACATTCGTATATATGATATCATATATGCACTTACTAATGTTTTTTTTTTCACATTTTAGCTTAGTGAAGTCATCTATTTGTGGATTTTAGGTTTCTTATGCAAACTTACCCAAATACATGACAGGATAAAGAAGATGACCTTAAAGTAGGAGTCAAGTCCACATCATTAAGGCTTGGAGATTCAACCAAGCACTGGATATTAGTGACTTTGGTGCTGCTTGTTGCATTGGTAGCTTAGCACTCACTGGCTACAGTGCTGACCTTGGTTAGTTAACATTAGCATAATGTCGTGTTTAATGAAATATTTTATTGGTTCACATGATATTGACTACAGACTTTAATCATGTTGGACAACATGATGACCTTACTATCCTTTTCTGGCCACTGCATCTGCACAGTTAGCATGGCAGATTTCAACTGTTGATTTTTCTATCTGCATGCCTAGAGATTGCAACAGAAAGTATGCTTATTATTTACCTTCATCCAAAAATGTGTTTGCTGAGTGTTATCTATGAAATGATTATTTAACTCACTTGGCTGAATCTGTTCTCTACATATTTGTGTCCAATAAGTGGTTTGGTGCTTTGGTATTTGGTGGACTGTTTGGTGATGCCACTACACATGCATGAATTAGCTCAAGACCTGCCATATTGAATTAAGCATCCTGGATGGAAACAGGTTAAAGTAAGCATGATTTTGTGCAAATTTGAGTTTTGTCTGGGCATTAATTACTTGCTGTTAGTATAATCCTTCATGCTTCCTTCTGATTTGGAATGGCTAATTGTTGGTTAGAAATAAAGATGAGTATCAATAAATCATGTGTTTTCTGATTATATTCTTCTGAAGATTATTCTTTCTGATGCCAATGTTCTTGGTTAAGGGGAACATAAAAGTATGTCCAACATTCGTGGTTAAGGGAATCCCTCTGGATTTAACCCAAAGACCCGCCATTGTTTGTATGGCTTGGTATGTTCTGTAAACATAACATTATATTTTTTACTGGGCAATGTTTCTTATGCTGCTGGTCTTGCTAATTCATAGCTTTATCTTGAATGTAGGATGAAGATTTGATCATATAGAAGGGAAAACAAAATTTTGTGGCTTGAACAGTTAAGCCATGGACGAGAATTAAAAGGGTGGTTGAAAGGAAGAGAACCACAAGAAAACACAACTTGCAACTGGACTGAAAAGAGCTCCTTTCCCACCTTAATTTTCTCATTTGTGGCCATGTGGATTTGTTGTCCCTAGCTTGTTGGAGATTTTAGTTCAATACCTTGGCTATTTGTTTCATCCTATGGGAATAAAATTCAATCATATACTTCAACAATAATAATTGTGAGTAGCAGCAAAGAGATTCAACTCAGTGTGATCTTGCAAATTAAATGCATAATGCTATATATACTACTGGTAAATTATAAAAATACAACGCCACTATGTTACATACTTAATTATTACCTATGTTCATCTGTCAGCTTGTTCATCTTTGTTTTGATTCTTCTTTATCTTCAAATTTGATGCACAATAATAATCCTTATTTTACATTGTTTTTCTACAAGGTGTTTTGCTATGGCCTTGGGCATGCCTTATGGCAATTGGATTATCTGCACTAATCCTTTAGGCTTGTGGCCCATGATTGTGATTTGGACATACTATTGCATTATCAAGTAAGTGTGCACCTTCTGCATCGGTATTTTATTAGCAATCTCATGTAATTTGTCAGTAAATTACACATATTCCATGTCATTTTTCTTGAAGACAGAACTAATAAGCTGGTAGGATATATATGTGGTAAAGTTCCCACTCCTTATATTGCTGCTATTGCAATCTTAATCATATGGTTGACAATAGTCAGGGATGTGAAAGATTTGATTTTCCACTCTTATTTTTCAATTACTTTGTTAATTACTATGATGTTTGAACTATTTATATTTATATAAGTTTCTAACTTTATCATTCAATTTAAGACTTATCATATTGTTATTTAGTGCATGTATATTAGGACAGACCAATAATACAATTGACCCCCCATTCATTCATCTCTCTGTATATATATATATATATATATATATATATATATATATATATATATATATACACACACGAGCGCTATTCTACAGCGATTACTTTCAGTAGTAGATTTTTTCAATAGAATAGCAAGTGAGTACTACTTTTTTTCTCAGCAGTAGATTTCTTAGTAGAATAGCTATACTACCGAGAAATCTACTACTGAGAACAATTATTTTACTGAGAAAATCTACTACTGAAAGTAGTCGGTGTAGAATAGCTATTCTACACACGTGGTGTGTGTGTGTTTGGCAATAGAGTTCTTTATTGGTTACTTTTTTAGAGGAAAGGCATCTCAACCAGGGAGCTGGCTCCACTTTACTTGAAAGCAAATAACAAGTGTCATCACAGTTTTTAGGTTTACTGACTAACATCAAAAGCTCAAAAACGATAGCCCACAACAACATCTCTCGGCACAGTTTCAGACTTTATAAATATAGTCCACACAAGATGTTACTGAGGAGGTATGTAATTAACCAGATAGACGCAAAACCTAGTATTCAACCTTGGCAATCGGTTAACCATCACCTAACTAGAAGCTAAAAGAAATTACATCATCCTACTTCCAGCACCACTTTTCAGCCCTTTCTTGCTAGCACCACCAGAACAGTTCACATTGACATGTCTTGGCTTACTTGTAGGTTCCGCCGGACGAATGGGTTGATGAAGTCTTCCGCGAAGCAATAAACCCAAGCGCCTTGAAGTTTCTACCTTCGCGAACGAAGTGGCAAACTAAGACCGATTGAAGCCACTGAATGAGAAAAAGAATTAGCTTATGAATAAGAATTAGCTTATGAATAACCTGGAAGATGTCAGCATACATTTTATTTTGAAAAATAAACTCATTTCGCAAAAGCCATATGGACCGAGCACCGGCCCTAAAAATATAGATAGCAATTGGATTTTTTTTCATGTCTCTAAAGTTTTCTAACATCTCATTATGTCTTATTATGTACTATTGTTGTGTTTCTTATTTCATTGCACTTACTAACATAGAGTAATGATATCATGTATATTTCAGGCACATGAGTTCACTGCAGGAAAACTCAAATTCACTAAGTATCAAAAACTTTGTCGAGTGTATTATTTCGGACACTCAGCAAAGACGAGTTTGCCGAGTATTTTTTGAAAAACTCTCGACAAACTATAAACAGTCGGTAAACACTAGAGGTATGTTTCAGGATAGCACATTCTCTGTTTTGTTCAAGCTAAAGTTCATGTGAAAGAAAATAAAAGAAAAGCTAGAGAAGCTCTTGGCTAGCTGTTATATGTTGAGAAGCATCCTTAGAATTCTAAAGGGATCCTCCTTGTACTTGCTCCAGATCACTGCCACAGCCAACCATTTTCAGATTGCTGCTGACTAATTATCTATATAAAATTATTGACATCTAGCACATACATGCCTGCCACATTTGATACACTGTAGATTAAGGTTTAGATACATAATATGTTTTTTTCTTAAAATTTAATTAATTAGTAGATATGATTCTATATTTTTTATGAGACACGTTAAATAATGTTAATGTGTAATTGAATCTCTATCTATGATATGTAAGAATATATCTCATTGCTTTCTTATCATCGTGACATTATTAAGCGTGTTTAAATAAATGACATACTTTGCATATAGGTGTTTACCATTAAGAATAATGTTTCATTACAAAGCATGGGCATGCATACGGGACTATGGCTAGTCTACAAGAAAGAAAAGGCAGAATAATACCTTTTTATCCTGATCGAGTAACAGAATGAAAGTGCATACATTAATATAATAAATATGCTTGAAAATGAAATATAATTTACCTAGCATTAATTTGTAAGGACGATCTGATCCAAACTAGAATGCCTTAACGTTCTTAATTAGCTAGAGATATATGATCGAGGCCTGGAATTTAAACAACAAGCAGAACATAAAATCTACTGCTTTCTGCATGGCATACAGCAGCGTGCAATAATGTACATCATATATATATACCTCGATCGATCATTAGAAATATAATCTGGGCCGTGTGCAGGGCTGGGCGACAGATCAACAATTTTTAGACCAGTAATTAATTAATTAATCATTTTCCATCGATCTAGGACAACAAAAATAACTATAATTATATTAATCTCTGGTTATATTACTGTAGTTTTCTGAATTCTACATGAGAACGCTGCTTAATTACTAGAGCCGTACGTCTAGTAGCGGCCCATAAAATTGGCTCTGGGGCCCAAAAATCTTAATTGATTAAAATATATACTTAATTAGAGATAAAATCTAGTGCAATAATCAGAATATTAATATGTGGATGCGATTACTATAGTTGGTAAATAGTAAAAATCGAATTAGTGATTACGGGTAATAATTATTAGTAGATTTGTCTTAGCTTTCATGTTGTTATAATGCATGCTCGTATTTTAGCCATTAATATCTGATATATCTTTATTATAATAAAAATATCATCTATATATTAAATATATATGATTTAGATAAAAGTATTATTTGAAGATGCGAGTTTATGATTGTTAATTGCTGTTAGCGAGGGCGACTCTCTTCCGCTTAATTTGTTCAAAGTGCAATATCATATCCCTGTTCTTCTTTAGCTCTGAATTTCTGACCCAGTGTCTCCATCACTCCATCATCTTCTGGTTTCACTCCTGACCTTATAATCCTATACATGTAGCACTGCAGAAGAGAGAGTTGGCTCTTTATTGGAAAATCTTATAAGTAAGATCAGTCCCAACCCTCCACATAGACACAAGAAAATTAAAAAAACAGAAAGAATAGAAAATGAAAATCATGTATAAAGTAAGACATTATATCATCATATAATAGGATTAGGATTATTATAGTTTTTAGAGATAATGTCTTGTAAATATGACAAGACATGAAATCATATAAGAAATCATGAGTTAAATTTTTTAAGATCATTTCCTTTATTGGCTGCTTCTACTATCAAATGTCAATAGGATTTTTTTGCCCTTATTATGTTCAGTTAAGTTCATTTTATAGATTAAAAAACAGTGATAAGCTGTGTAAAAACGAACTGAGAAATACAGATAAATATCACTTTACTTTACGTATGACATGATAAGTAATTAATATATAACTTTTGGTTATGTAATTACTATATACTATAATGTTAAAACATATTTATTTATAGTAGATTTAATAAAATCATTTTGATGTTATTTGCTGGTATATTTTTTTATAAATTTTGTTAAAATATGATAATTTTACTTATAAAAGAATGAAAAAGTAATAATTTAATATTAATAATATTGTTTTTATTTTTTTCCCTACTAACCATGCCAAAATAGTAGTATAAAAATAGTGCTAGCAAGCGTTTATTTTAACTTAATTCGGAGTTTATGGTCCTGGAGACGTTAACATTATGAAGAAAATTAAGTAGTACCTGACAACACAAGTATTCTAAGAATCTTTTTTTTTTATAAAAAGCGGACTAAACGTACTCTCCTATTTCCATTAAAGAAATGCAGTCTACTGTTTAAAGGTACAGTACAGAACAGTTGAAGAGAAACCACTAGCAAGCCATAACCCGAGACCACAAAACAACCAGAAGCTAGAGCTTATTACAGTTTTTCGCACCACAACAGGGTGGAACAAACAACGCTCAATCAGAACCAGAAGATCAAAGGCCCCAAAAGACCAAGGAACCATTAAGCTATTACCGACTGACTCCAAGAACTCCTCACGATGAAAACTCCAAACATGAGTATTAATTCAGCAGCTTGCCCCCCCAGTTCCAGCCGTGCCTCCTTGAGAAGACGTCATTTGCTAGATGTTCTAGCAGCCGCACCCCCAAGGCTAGATTTCTTTCCCTTGCATCCTCCTTCTGAAGTTTGGACCAGGATGACAACCAGAAATAGATTAGTTTAATAAACAACAGCGGCTCATCAATCACCTTATTACGAAAGCAGACATCATTACGACATTTCCATATACTCCAGAACACGGCCGCCAAACCAACCCCAGCCAAACACTTAAAATTCTTATTCAACCTTCCAAGCCAAGCACGCCATGCATGCTCCATATCCGAAAACGGCCCAATATTAAAGCAGGTATAAACCATTCTCCAGATAAACCTTGCAACTGAGCAATCAAAGAACAAATGTTGCACAGATTCATCTCTACAGCAGAAGACACAATTCTTCACTCCTCCTTTCCAACCTTTCCTCAGTAGATTATCTCGGGTAAGAATTTTGTTGTTTCGAGCCAACCACAAAAAAATCCTTACTTTCAGGGGAACTTTAATCCCCCAAATATCATTTTTTGTTTAATCAAGTTCTGAGTTATTAGAGCCAAATAGAAAGAATTCACACTGAAAACGCCTTTTTTTGTCAAAGACCATATCACTGAATCACTTGTATTATTTAGAGAAGCAGAACCACACTCTCTTCTCAAACTCAACCAGGACTGAAATCTAGAACCTACCAAATCTCCTGAATCTCAGCACATTCCAATTACTACCAAGCACATCAGCCACGGTCACTTTTTTGCTCAAAGAAGTATTGAAAAGATCATGATACTTAACAGCTAGAGGCTTATTAGAAATCCATACATCTTCCCAAAAGGAAGTCTTTTCACCATTGCCAACTTTCATTCTACAAAATTGTCTGTAGAGAGGCTTAATTTTCATTAAGGTTCTCCAAAACTGGGAATCACCCACCTTACAGCCCATATGACACAGAGTTTGCCCTCTGCCATACTTGTTTCTGAGTAAAGAATCTTTTAGGGTGGTGATTTTTTTGGATATTACTGTATTTCTTTATTTATAAATTATACGCGTAGACGTAAAAATATTGAAGAGAAAATGATAGAACATGTGGAAAATAGTTGTTCCGCTTATATTGAATATATTTTATCACTGATCAAATGAAGGCATACCAGTACTCAATTACATTATTTAATCGCTTTGACATTAGCCTAACAAAAAAATTATCTGTCAGTTCGTATCAATGCTAAGTAATAATTAAGCACATCGAAATTAAAGGGAGCATGTCTGCATAACATATCCGCCATGAACGTGTCACGTCATCGTCGTCGCCGCAGTACGGCGTGTGGGCAGAACCAGCAGAGCGGCCCCGCCGGCCCGCGCCTAGCCATCGTCGGAACTCCACGGCGGCGGCAATACGACGTCGCCTCGTACTGATAGCTAGGTTCTCAGATGGAACGCCACCGTCCTCAGCTCGATCGCTCTTCTCCATGGCACCGATCGACGTAGTACAAGAAGTTGGTCCGGACGCCGGCCAGCGGCCACCCACTCGCCTTCACGGCGAAAGCGTGTCCCAGTCCCAGCTCACGGACAGCGCGTAGTCGCCGATGTCCGTCACCGGTGCCGAGAACCTCACCGGTGTGCCGTCTTCCGTGAGCACCAGCTTGCACACAAGGAGGTACGTACAGGCGTACAAGTGTACAGCCCTTGGTATGACCCATCGATCGTAGCCTTCACGGCGGCAGTTGATGCGGACACCGGCGCAGCATCCTCGCCGGGCGTTTTCTAGAGACTTCTCCAGCTCGACGAGCAAGAGCTCGATCGCCGGCACACTCCACCAGCCATGCCATGGACATGCATGTGCACTACCCTGTACTATACCCATAATCACTACCAGAAATAAGAAGTTTGCCGAGTGCCTTAAGCTTTACCGAGTGCAATATTTCGGGCACTCGGTAAACATTTGTTTGCCGAGTGTTTTTTAAAAATACACATGTGAAATTTTTTCTATAATAAAAACACAACATATATTATCTCATGTAAAAATTACACATTTTTTTGGTTCAGTTTGTTATTTTTAAATTATTAATTATGTTTTAGAATTTAAATTAAAATTGGTGAAATTTGAACTACAAATGTATGAAATAATAATAAAAATGTTATTAAAAACATATTTATGTTGTTGAGTTTATTTTTAGTCCTTATGCAATATCATTTTATAATTTCTATCAAGGAAAATATTGTAAAACAAATTAAACAAAAATTAAAAAAATAAAAAAGCCTCTTTGCCACGTTTGCCGAGTGCAACACTCGGCAAACCCAAAAAAATCATTCCCACACAAATTTTTCAGGCAAATTTCAAAATTGGCGCACTTTTTTTTCAAAATTTTCAAAAATTTTCTTTTAAAACCAACCCTCATTTCCTTCTCCCTCCATTCTCTCCTCTCTCTTCTTCCCTCCTATCGGCGCCCTCTCCCCCGACCGGCGCACCGGCCACGCCGCCCCATCAGCGCCGCCCCGGCCTCGACGCCCCGCCCGCCCTGCCCCGACCCGACTGCGTGATGCCTCGTCCTCGGCCGCGCGACGCCCCGCCCTTGCCGCCCCGACCGCGTGACGCCCCGTCCTCGGCCGCGCGCCGGCCCGCCCCGTCCACGCCGGTTGCGCCACCCTAGCCGCCCCAGCCGCGCGACGTCCCTGCCGCGCGACGCCCCCAGTCGTCGCCTCGCCCTCGGCGCCGCGTGGCACACCCCGCCCCGCCGTCGCTTCACCCCCTCGCGCCACGCCCACCACCTATTCGACAGAATGGCGCGGGCGGGTGCGTTCAGTTTTTTTTATTTTATGTTTTTATGTTTGCCGAGTGCCACATTTTGACACTCGGCAAACCCCCGTCACGGTCGTTTTTTCCTGTCAAGTTTATTTTGTTTGCCGTGTGTATTGCATGGCACTCGATGAAGTGTTCGCCGAGTGCTCCCCAAAAAAGCACTCGGCGAACCCTTGTTTGCCGATGATGTTTTTGCCGAGAGTTGTTTGCCGAGTGCAACACTCGGCGAAGCGTTTGCCGAGCGCAAACAAGGCTTCGCCGAGTGCCTTTGGCACTCGGCAAACAAGACGTTTCCCGTAGTGAGTACGTGCAGTGGTAGTCAACTTCTCTCAAATTTGGTGTCATCATCCACACGGCGGCGGTGTCGCCGTTGATGGTATGGAGACAACCTGTCGGTGGTTGTAATCAACGGCGTAGACGTGGCCCCTGTGGAACTGGATGGTGCAGTAGAGACTAGCGACTGCCCAGGTGGTGGTCATCGATGAGAGTCCAACACGTGTCTCCTCGACGGCAGAAGCTAAGGCCAGCATGTTGGTGGACGCGACAATGGCGAATGCTTCGTCGCTTGACTCTCTTCCCATTCTGACCGACGTGGCTCGAAGGGATAGCCGAAGATGAAGTCGCTCTTGATCCAGTAAGCGGGCGGGAGCTGGGAGGTTGCCGTCGCCCGACAGTAAGATCTTGGCAGCGGATACTACACAAAAACGGTCTTTAATGACATTGTTTTAGTGACAGGTAAAAGACACTACTACAAAGCGACACAGTAGCGGTGGACAAAAACATCCTATAGTGACGGGCATCCAGTCCACCACTGCTCTAACGCTACTGCTAATCCTGGTTAGCAGTGGCGGCGGGCAGAGTATCCACCACCGTTGTGTCAACAGCAGTGGCGGTCACACTGACGTCATCTGCCCGCCACTGCTGTTAGCCATAGCAGTGGTGGGTAGATGATGTCAGCGAGCCCGCCACCACTGTGTCAATAGCAGTAACGGGCGCGTTGACCTCATCTGCCCACCACTACTATTGCTAACAGCAGTGGCGAGTAGATGACGTCATCGCGCCCGCCACTACTGTGTTTACCCCATTACACAGAATGCTGTAAACCTTAATTCACATAGTCCCACAAACTAAAACACAGAAATTATATGCTTCACACAGCCATCCACATACACAGCAGCAAAACAACCACATATCCACATACACATCCACAACAGCAACACATCAACACAACAACAACCCATCTCATCAATTTATAAATTTACAAAGTTTACATTTCATCACATATCAAGTTTTAAAAGTATACATCTATCAAAATTTCAAAATTAACCACTGTTTCACAAATACATGCTCATGCGGTTTATGTTTTCTTGGAAGGCCAACTCATATCTTGTGCATCTTTTTTTTGCTTCTCAGCTTCAAAATTCTTACCAATTTGTTGTACTTGCCTTTTAATTCTTCCGACCCAATCATATAGAGTTGGATGCTTGGCCACTTCACCCTCAGGATCGAAGAATACTCCAAGCTCATGAATAACCTCATGCATCGTGAAGCGGCACATCCTTGATACGATGTCGTACATTTATGATTCTAAGAGTTGGCTCTTCTGGGCAACGGTTGATGGACCTGACACCTGCATACGTAACATATAAGTACATACGCTGCAAGTTATATTATATTAATACACAATAAATCAACTTCTTTCTTTAGTATCCTCAGATACTGTTCGCGCAAACTTTCCTAAGTTATTGCTCACGAAATCACAAGTATAATACCCGCAATGCACCGAACTAGGAGATTGTTTGTGACACTTCAAAATAGACAAAGTTAGAACAATATATAGTTTGGCTTTATCAATTGAATTAAGAAATTTCAAAATATAATATTACCGGATAGTTGGTTCTGATAAGCATATCTTTTGGCATCTGTGGATCATGTGGGCCACCTAACATTTCCACGTAGTATTTGTATGCACTCTGAATAACATTTAATATATCTTGATTTTTTTTTGGGTTTGTCGAGAGAGTCGAGCACATAAACCCTTGAGTACTTCGGGTATATCAGAAGTGCAATCCAATGATCACTATCGAAAGAACTAATATATGATTATGTTATTTTCATAATCGATAAAATGTGATTAAGTGAATATAGTGGGTATACTTACTTAAAGTTATATGCTCCACTTATCATTTCTCTATCCTTCCATTGAAACATGCACCGCGCACATATTGTGTAGTCCTCTATCATGGAACCCTCTAGATAAGCACGATTTCATACGTAACCCTTGAAGATAACCATTAGACGCTCGTACGCATACATATTGTGCAGGTATGTTGGACCGAGAACAAAGATTTGGTCTGCTATATGTATCATATAGTGCTCCATAATATCAAAATATGAAGGAGGAAAGCACATCTCAAGCTGACACATAGTCTCCCTCATTTGTTTACGTAATTCATTTAACTCTTCAGTGTCGATCACCTTATTTGATATGATGTTGAAGAAGTGACACATGCGTGTTATCATCATCTTCAGAAATGAATATTTGATTCCTCTTACTGTGATGGCGAGGAATAGCCCAAGCATAACATGACAATCATGAGTGTTGTAGCCGCTCATCCTCAAATCTGCTACGGAGACAATATTCTTTATATTCGTTGAGAATCCTGTTGGAACTCTAATTCCATGTAGACACCTGCAGATTGATCTTTTCTCGTCAATTGTGAGGTTATAGCTAGCAGCTGGAAGGAAAAATTTTCCATTGGCCCTTTCCTGTGGGTGAAGCTCGGGTCTAATTCCAAGAGTTTGAATGTCCCTTCGTACTTTGAGTCCATCTTTTGATTTGCCCGATATGTCTAACAAAATACCGATGGTGCTTTCAAATACATTCTTCTCAACGTGCATTGTATCGATAGAATGACCAATCTCCAACTCCTTCCAATAGGGCAAATATCTAAAGAAGATTGACTGTTTTTTAAATGGAGCGTCCTTTGAAATTTTTCCAGATTTCTTCCTCTTCTTTCCGAAAACAACTTTGATATTCTTTACCATTTCAAATAGAAATTTGTTGTCTCGATGTCATGGAGGCTGTCCAAGCTCGATTGTACCATCGAAATGGTTCCTATTTCTTCGATATTTGTGCTTTTTTGGTAAAAATATGCGGTGTCGCATATATATCGTCTTAACGAATGATGGAAGATGCATAGATTATGTCTGGTCCACACACACTACACATGCTGTCTTTCCTTTAACCTGTCCTGTTATGGACATACGTCCTGGGTTGTCAGCTATGGTGCAAAAGATCATGGCTCTTAGATTGAAGTGCTCTTTCTTGTGCTCATCCCACACACAGACACCATGTTCCCATAGACGTTTCATATCCTCCATCAAAGGTTCTAGAAAGATATCAATGTCATTGCTAGGTTGTTTTGGACCGGAAATTAGAGTAGTGAGCATAAGGTATTTTCTTTTATGGCACAACCATGATGGAATGTTGAACAAGCATAGAAAGACCGACCACGTACTGTGTGGGTTCCTCATCTCACCGAAGGGATTCATTCCATCCGTGCTAAGTCCCATCCTGATATTTCTGGGATCATCCGATAAATATGGATGGGCCAGGTCAAATGATTTCCACTGCCTAGCATCCATAGGATGCCGAAGTTTTCAGTCCTTCTTTCACCCAGCGAAATGCCAGATTAATAGTTTAGCATCTCTAGGATTATAGAACATACGTTTCAAGCGATCAATCACCGGTAGGTACCACATTACTAAGGCTGGAACTTTCCTCTCCGTCTTATATCCATGATGGTCTACAATAACATTTTTCTTCCTCTTCTGCAACCTCTTATTCTTCTTCTGGTGGTCATTGTAGTCCTCCACACAGTCATTTGGACATTTGTATCGACTTGCGTTGCACTGCGGACATCTCTATAACAATCCATACTCTTTTCGATATAGGATAAAGTGGTTAGGGCATGCATGAATCTTCTGAACGCCCAAAGTCAATGGACAAATCATCTTCTTTGCTTGGTACGTATCAGATGGTAGATCATTGGGTTTCGGCAAAACCTTTTTTAGGAGTTGTAAAAGATCTAAAAAACTAGTGTCAGACCATCCATTGCTGGCATTCAGTTTCATAAGCTCAAGAATTGTGTATAACACAGTATACTGCTTATCACATCCATGTCATTCCTTGTAAAGAAGGTTTTTTGATGCTTTGTAAGTGCTTCAAAGTTATCATATCCTTTGGTTGTAGTTCTCTGCAACAACACCTCAGGCGCAACATTTCGCATTAGTTCCTCCACATCAAAGGTGTCATCATCATCATGTTGATCAACATCATGTGTTATGTCGGATGTATGATCACAACCTCTTCTATGTTGATGAGCATCTTGCAGCACATCAGAATCTTCAGGAGGGTTTTGGCCTATCTCATCGTTTTTCGTCCATATATAATAGTTCTTCATGAAACCATTTTTCAACAAGTGAAATCGTATGGTTTTACGATCTGAACACGGATACATCGCTTCGTTTTTACAAACTTTACAAGGACAATATATTGCCACTTCACTCTGACGGGAAGCATATTGTGCGGCAACTTCAGTAAATTCAGTTACTCTATTAAAATATGGGGTTAATTTTTTCTGTGCCATTACAATTTTTACGGTTTGCCAATATGCCATTGGTGTGTCACTGACAGATGGGGGCCGCCACAGTCACTGACAGTGGCATATAGACAATTTTTGAAAATTATAATGGCATGCGAGTAATTTTCCCTAAAATATGCCACCACATCTCCGTCGTTGGACGAGTACATCCAGGACCTATGCTCCATATAAAACATATATTATTTGAAAAAATATTAATAAATTTATTATTGTTAATTTTGGTAATTTACAAATTTAAAATATATTGATTTATTATCGCTCATAACAACATTAATTAAAAATGCTTTAATTCAAACTATGTATTAAGTAGAAAAAATTATTAAATAAATTAAATACATTGGTTTCTCTCTCCAAACAACATAACTCTAGATCTATAATCATAAATCAAATTAAAAAAGAGATTAAAATGAAGTAAAAATTTATACAAGTGATGAATAACTGTGAGGAGGGTCATATTTGTTCATTTGGGAGAAAGAAACACTATAAATGGAAGATTATTTGCAAATTTCTATTCACAAACCCTAAATTAGTAAAACGCTAATAACTCATTATATACATGATTAAATATAAAATAAATGTGAGATTCGGCATAGATTTACCTCCTAGAATGAAATCCTTCAAAAGAAACGAAAACAAAGCCTCCCCCCTCTTTATTTAGATTTTTGTCGTCATTGTACGGACAAAATTAAATGCGAACTCCGGTAGAGCTCGGGGAGGAAGAAGGTGCGCATTTATAGCCATAATAGTAGTGGCGATCGCAAGTGATGTTATCAATACTTTAGTGGCGGACAGCGTAGCAACGGCGGGTAGCACCAGCGCCCGCCACTACTATTGGTAAAATAGTGGCGGTCCGGGCTAACGTCAGCACCGACCGCCACTACTTTACCAATAGTAGTGGTGGGCGCTGGTGCTGCCGTCAGCACCGGCAACTCTAGTGGTGGGCATCTAATGGCTCGCCGCTATAGTGGCACTACAGTAGCGATTTGTAGTAGTGAGACACGCGTTAGTAATATACTTTGAGTGACGGACTGTTTCACACATGTCAGTAACGCTGCATTATTAGTGACAGGTCGTAATTGGACCTGTCACTAAAGAAGGGGTACCACCATGACCCGTCACTAAAGATCTCTCCTATAGTAACAGATTATATTTCTACCCATCACTAAAGAAGTTTATCACCTGTCACTGATGACTCCCACTAATAAATAGGCAGGGCACCGAACTTGAATCGTCACACTTTCATTTCACGCAACCCTAACCCTATACTCCTAGCGCTAGCACCATCACCGTCGTCGTGCTCTCGCCGTTCCATCGCCTGTTCCCCTCCATCGCCTTCATCGATTGCATTCTCAATAATCTCGTAAGTTATTTCATTCTTACTACTAAATTTCAGTTTATAAAATCATTTACCTGAAATTTGTGAATTAGGGTATGACAAGGATTTCAAACGATCTACAAGTACAAATCTATGTTCTTGATAGTTGCTTAATAAAGATCAATCTTCTAGTTCACGGCGGGCATCACTAGGTTTAGTTATAGTTTTTTGTACATTGCATGTCCTATTTATTCATGTGTTAACAAACTGAAGCACATATGCTACTGTTGTATAATTTATAAAAAATATTTTGTGAGGTCAATAACATTCGTGTTGACGACACCCTCAAAATAATGACAAGAGAGATGAGTGCACCACTAAGGTTGAGGTTGTGAGATGCGGGGGTAGAGGAGTTAGGATCTGTGATGACGACGCGGTTCCTGTCCCTCACAGCAAGCCACTGGAGAGAGCCCCCTAGGACCTCATCACGTGACAGAAGTGTCACGCCGAAGCCGCTGAAGGTCCCGACGCTCTCATGATGGTGCGAGATCCGCAAGAAGCCGTGCGATGACCACCAGAACCGCCGTGTTGGTGCAACCATCCACGGATGGCCCATCACGTTGCGGTCGACGGAAACGCACGGAGCGCTAGTGGTGGTAGACTTGGTCGATGTGGACGTGGTCAACTTCGGAGAGGATGCGCACAGAGATTTCCAGTAGTATATCTATCTCCAGAAATGCCCAGTTAGCCGCCGCCGCCACCACTACCACCACCGACTACTCCCGGACAGCCATCGTCGTGTCACCGCTCAACAAAACTGAACTCTTTGATCCTATTGTGTTTTTTTGGAAATAGACACACCCACAATGGATATGTCCTGCTTTATTTGAAAGCAAGTTCCACGGATCAAAATAATTGTCTTTCAGGTTTGAGACACCAACCAAATGAAACCGCATAAATAACTGACAACAAACGACCTCTAAGTGCCCAACAAAAACTACGACCATCCTTACTAACATCACATCCCAACCAGAATCACACGATACCAGTCACAACCATTACACAGATCAACCAAAAAAGTCCAACTCCACAAAAATCCCCAACAAGACCAAACTTTTAAGGACTTTTAAAAGCTAACTGAAACATCAGTTATTTCAACAACTTCACAGACTTCCTGTCCTTGCCAGATGAACAATTTTTGCATGGAGAAAGTCAGAGCACGCTAGAACATCCTCCCTGTGACGCCTCTTCACCAGATTATTCTACTGAAAAAATTCATCAGTTTAGAAAACACCACAGAAACTATACAAGGCAACTTATTATTAAAGACAAAATCATTCTGGTGAGCCATATTGTCTAAACACAAGCAGCAACAATGCCTAAATAAGCCAACTTCTTCCGATTGTTAATCTTCAAATTTTGAGCCTCAATAATTTGATGTACATTCGTCAAGTACCCCGGCCAACCCAAGGCTTCCCGAATAAAACACCAGATCATACAGGATAAAGGGCAACGGAACATCAGATGGTTAACAGACTCCAACTCATTACAAATCTTACAATTCAGATCTCCCCCAATTCTTATTTTTCAATTGCTCCCCCACTTGGATTTTACCTCGCATCACAAGCCACAAGAAAATTTTAACTTTGAGAGGAACAACAATCCTCCAGATCATATTAACATGATCATCATTCACAACCAAATGACAGCCATTTGTAAAAAGACCTGGAAGAAAAACCTTTTCTATCTAACCCCAAACCACTTTATCCCTTCCATCTCCCAGAGAAACCACAGAACACATCTCAATGAGCTCCCCCCACAAACAACTTTCATTTTGAGATAGGGATCTTCTGAAATAAAAGAGCCACCCATCTTCCTTAATTTTCTTAACAGAAGCCCCTTGGGAACTGCAAATACTATACAGACAATAAAACATGTTTTTCCAAGAAACATCTCCCAACTAATTCTCTTCCCAAAATCTGACTTTGCTCCCATCCCCAATTTTAAAACTACAATTAAGTTGAACCAAATGTTTGATTTTATAAATATTGTTCCAAAAGCAAGAACCCTTAACTGAATTAACACCAAAAACATTATTATGTAAGTTATATTTCTTTCTAATCAACTGATAACATAGCCCCTCGTGCTCATTAAAGATATTAAAAACCTATTTCCTTAGTAGAGCCCTATTCATACTCCTAGTATCCAAGAAACTTAAACCCCCATTATCTTTGGGCCTACACAAAGTTTTCCAATTCACCATGTGATATTTTTTATTATTTTGAATGCCATCCAAAAGAACCTATTTCTAATCCTATCCAGCTACAAGTGAATGGATTCAAGTAAGAGGAACATGCTCATGCTACAAAGGCATGCTATTAAGACAGGAATTGATCAACACCATTCTGCCCCCATAAGAGAGATGACCACACTTCAATGTAGCTAATTTTTTCTCAACTTTATGAATCAAATTCCCAAAATCAGAAACAATAGGTCTAGAATGGTGAATAGGCAATCCCAAATAAGTCATTGGGAGAGAACCCAACTTGCAATTAAACCAATCAGCCACCATTTGAGCCTACCTCTCAGAAACTACCAAAGCAAAGAGCTCACTCTTGTGATAATTCACTTCATCCCCAACAAAACCTCAAAACAATACAACAAAAATTTAATAGTAATGAAATTTTGCCCATCAAAATCAACCAACAAAACTGCCCCACTAAGTGACCCTTATTCTTAACTCTAGAGAGCATCTCAGAAAGAACATCAACCACCAAATTAAAAAGAGCAGGAGATAGAGGATCTCCTTGCCTCACACCTTTATAAGTCCTAAAACCTCCCACCGAACCATTAATATTAATCGCCACCCTTCCTCCCACCACTACTCTATGAATCCACTCAATCTAATTAGCATGAAAACCTTTCCTATTTAAAACCTCAAAAAGGAAACCCCAGTGAACCCTATCATAAGCTTTTTCAAAATATAATTTCAACACAATCCCTTGTTGTTTTTTGACTTTAACTTCATGCAGGATCTCATGTAAGCTAACAACTCCCTCTAGAATATTTCTACTAGGAATGAAAGCAGATTGACTAGAATCAACATATCTATGCATAATCTGATTCAGCCTAATAGAAAGCACCTGAGTGATAATCTTATAACACACATTTAACAAGAAAATAGGTCTAAACTGAGTGATAGAACATGCATCTTGAATTTTAGGTAACAACACAATCTCACCATAGTTAATTCTCCCAATATCCAAAGCCCCTTATGCAACTCATCCGATATCTCTTTAAATTGAGGCTTAAAATGTGCTAAAAGGTTTTGAAAAAGTTAACAGAGAAGCCATCAGGCCCAGGAGCAGTGTTTAACTTCATATTTTTAAAAGTCAACTCTAATTCTTCAACAGAAAAAGGCCTAATAAGGAACTGATTATCCTGATCATTAACCCTTTTCCCAACATCCCAAAAATTAGTAGCAAGATGAAACAAACCTCACTCTCCAGACCCAAAGAGATTCTTATAAAAATAATAAATGCGACTCTTCAAATCCTTAGGTTCAATATTCACATCACCAATATTTTCATTCTACGAGAAGCAGCCCTATGGAAAAAACCAGTATTAGCATCCCCTCAAGCACCATTGTTGCCCACTTCTCTTACACCAATACTCAGCTTCCAACTAATAAACCAATCCAAGCCTTCTTTCCAAAGAATATCTCTCCTCCCATTCAAAATTACTTAAACCACCCCCCATCAGCTCTAATATCCAAACCCTTTATATCATACAAAAGACCCTCTTTCTGAATTTGGCGAATCCTCAAATTACCTCCCCAACCTCTCAAAACTTTTCTCAAACTATTCCCTTGTTTTTTTAGTAATATAAAATTTTCTCCTGACCCCTACAAGGCCATTTAGAAACCAACCAATCTTTAAACCCATCCACGTGTAACCAAGAATTTTCAAACATAAAATTAGGCCTACTATTACAATTTTTTTATCCGAGTCTACTGAGAGGGGGCAATGGTCAGATTCAATACAAGGCAACTGAGAAACCAAGTTGAAATGTGCCTTGGTTTCAAGTCTGTGATGAGTGATTGACAAGTTCTCTTCTGGGTGAAGAGGTCCCTTCGAAGGGGTTTGGAGGTGTTTATCGAAGGGTTCGGTGTTTGCTGGCTGCAGCTGTGTAAAGGAGTGTGTCTGTCGGAGGGGTCCAGCAGAACACGATGATATGTTTATACCGAAGGTCTCGGTACTTTGGGCGGTACACCAAAGTGTGTACTGGAGGTTGTTTACCGGAGAGGTCTACGGGGTACTGAAAAATCTTGTCTTCTTGTCGGTGGTGTGCAGGTGACTTCGGAGGCAACGGATGGTTCGCAACGAGTGAACCTAGGTCAAGCGGGAGGCTTGATGTCAGGCGAGCGGGGAGCTCGGTCATGAAGGCTACATGGGGTCGAGGTAGGTCCTAGGGTCAAGGTACGCCAGGCGAAGACAAAAAGCGCGGAGGGTGGCTCCAACTGAAGGTACCCCGAGGCAAAGTCCTCGAAGGCGAGACACTTCGAAGGGTGCTCTAGAAGGAGTGACTTCAGAGTATGATGGACAATCCTCGGGATTAGAGATGGCAACGGGTACGCACCCGTTGGGTATTACCCGCCCACACCCACACCGCCGGATAAAAATTCACCCGCTACAAAACCCGCATCCGCTCGCGGGTACAAAAACATACCCACAACCGCGCCCGCGCGGGTATTTGTACCCAGCGAGTAACCACACCCGATTTCAGACCCTCAATGAATCATAAATATATCACTGAAAAATGGCATATGCATCTACAAGTAACAACAATTTACACCAACAAATATAGTCTAATAGATCATTGGAGCATATTACTTCCACACTAATATCAAGTCACCACCAGCAAAGTACTGAGTTCATCACATATTACATGTTTGACTCACATGACAGAGGCACATGTTCATCACATATTACCTGGGGAAGGCGGAGGAGGGGGAAGGAATGGGATTAGGGCTAGGGTTTGGGATGCCTTCGAGTATATATATGTATTCGAGATACTACTATATGGGCTACGAATGGGCTGAATTTGTAGGAAAATGCACATGAGCCTTCAGGTGTATTTTACCTACGGGTGTTGATAGCAAAAAATGGCATATATGGCTAGATTCTCAAAATATCAATTTTTGATGATTTGGGCCAAAAGTACACGTGTCCAAAGACTGTCCGAAGCCCTACAAGGCCGAAGTCCGTCAGGCTATGGGCTCCGAAAGCCTCTAGCCAGCCCATGGGCTTCGGCCAGGAAACCTTCGGAGGCCCACGATGGCTGAAGCCCACGTTACCGAAGCTTCGGCCCGAGGAGCAGGCCTCGACGAGCCTGGCCGAAGACCACGCTACCAAAGCTTCGGCCCGAGGAGCAGGCCTCGACGGGCCTGGCCGAAGCCCATGCTACCGAAGCTTCGGCCCGAGGGACAGGCCTCGATGGGCCTGGCCGAAGCCCACCTCGGCAGATATGGAGTTGTATGCGTTCCTAACTCAATCTCTATCTTTATTTGGCCGGATTAATAGCAGATTAGATTGGGAGTTAACCCTCTATAAATAGGGAGGCATGGCCGGCGTGAGAAGCCCCCCACAACTCAAGCCAAACCAAAGCTTATGCTTTGATCGTACCTTTACTTTTACCTTTACTTTTCTATACCTCTTCGTGGGTTTGCCTGGAAGCCCTCTGTCCGCCGCTACGGAACAGTGGTAAGCCTTGGTACTTCGCCCGTGAAGTCCCCGTTAATCTACGTAACAGATTGATATCGCCTTGTTACTTCGCCTATGAAGTATCCGCTAATTTGCGTAATAGATAACTACCTTCGCTACCTGTGCAACACTTAGCAAAATTCGGTCCTCGGGCCAAATTGGTACTTCGCACTCTTCTGTTGTGGGCTTCGCACGCTCGGAGCCCCTTCATCGAAGGTGTCCGGAGCTGAGAGATCAGTTTCGGAGGTCCCTAGGACACCCTTCGGCGGGACCGCAGGCTTCGGCAACAGGCTTCGCCAAGCATACTTCGTCGCGACAGGCTTCGCTACGACCATACTCTACACCGGACGAAGTTGCACTCGCGTGTGGCCTTCGCGTCACTATTCTGTAGATTGTTGTATCGGAGATCGCATTCTGAACCCCGTTGTTCGGAGGTGATTGCCACGTCCAGATCTGTTCGAAGCTCACCTTCGATCAGATCACTCCGAACGCCGAAGTACCCTTCGGCGGAGCACTTCGCACCAGGTCCGTTCGGAGTCTACCTTCGGCCGGATCAGTCCAAACGCCGAAGCACCCTTCGCATCAGACTTCGAACCAGACGGGCTCCGACTGGTTCGTCGATTTTATTCTGTTTAATCTATTTCTTTTGGCTAATTGGATTATTTTGTGTAATCTGGTTGCCTGGCGACTCCACCCCCTTATTACTTTTAAGGGTAGTCGTAACGCGACGTCGGTGCCACGTCACACTTAGGCTTGTTCCTAAGTATCCGTGCACTTTTGGATCGTCGGACTGACCCAAGTGCGGGGGCATGTTTTCGTGTCAACAGCGGGTAAGCGGGTACAGGTACTATGCAGTCGCACCTGCACCTACTCTACCCATTGGGTAGAGATTTTTTCCCAATAAGGCACTCGCGGGTGAAGATATTGTTCCACACTCGTCTTCTTATCGGGTAAAACCCATCGGGTACTTGGGTTTCGGGTACCCGTTGCCATCTCTACTCAGGATTGAGGCAAGGCTTTCGAAGTGAGCTCCGGAGGGAGGCACTCGAAGGGACACCTGACGAAGGTCTTGGAAGTCAAGGTGCATTGAAGGCATGGTCCGGATAAGGGTCTTTGTGAAGTGTGCTCGAGGTTAACACTGCGAAGGGATGCTTGTGGATATGCTTCATGCGGAGGCCTTGGACGGAGGGACTTTGAAAGGTGGTGAAGGTACTCTGAAGGTGGGTTTCGGAGTGTAGCTGACTTGAGGTACTTTGGCCATACATGGCTTCGGTACACGGACTGACGGAGTTTGAACTAGGAGTAGCTGCAAAGCCGTGGTGGTCCACTCCGAAGGTGATGATGCGAAGGCTCAAGAGCTTTGATGACTTTAGCTCAAAACCGTCACTGTATCGAAGACTATCTTCGGCGAAGCGAAGGCCTGCAGGTTCGAAGCTTGTCACCGAATCTTCTGCACACTTCGTGTGTAAAGGGGGCTTCAGAAGATTCCACTTTGCAAAAGTTGATTGTGTCTGCTCTGCAAAAGTCAATGCTATCTCTTCTGCGAAGCTGACAAAAGAAGCCTCCTGTAAAAGTAGACTACCATTTGTACCCACATGTCTGATAGAGACAAAATCACTGTAAACCCTAGGGGTAAAGTAGTCTATTCTCATGGTTGAGTTGTGCTGATAAATAGTGAGGCTGGCTAGGTCTAGGCTAACACTTTGAGAATCCATTTTTATAACTCCCAGAGCTAGTCACCATTATCATATACTCAGTTCTGTGAGTGTTTTGTGTTCCCTGTTCTTGCAATGAAATTTCCATTATGTTTTATGTCCATTGCTTGAACTTGTATTCCTATTTTGCACTGCATGTGTTGAGATCTCTGTGCTACACTTCGTTTTGTGCCATCTTGATTGTTTGCTCTATTTCATTTCTACGAAGTGTGGTTGACTCCAGCTCGTGCAAGTTTTTCAGTGTGTGTTCGTTGTGTATACTGGAGGCAAGTCCTCTCTGATTACTAGCGATGCACTGTGTTGGGTTTGGCTCGAAGCCTACTTTCCTTCCTCGGTTGAAGTACACAATGTTGTCTGTTCTGTCTGCTTTCTGCCCTCCAAAGAGCGAAGCCTAGTACCAGTTATTAGTGCTAAGTTTTTGTTCGGAGTTTTCAAAGGGAAACGCTGTGTGCGAAGCATAGCTGTGTGAAGTCTGCCTAGAGCACCTTCGTGTGTGGAGCTTGGACATGTAGTGTAGAGCTAAGTGTGTTTCATGGTTTGGGTGTGAGCGAAGTCTTCTTGGCTTCGGACTTTTACCCCTTGTGAAGTCTAGGTTCGGAGCTATAAAATACCTCCGAACTAGACCTCCGAAGGGTGTATTCGAAGCCTGTTCTGTAGGAGACTGAAGTTAAAACAGAAGGCTAGTTAAATAATTCTAAGTTAGAGAAAGAATTGATGGTTTCCACCTCTACCCTATCTATTATCATTTCAACGATCCACTTCTCCCATAATGATATCTATACTACCTAATATCGTCAACACAAAAACCAAAGCAAGGGGAAAAATGTTAACCCAAGAGTTAGACACCAACACTCTATATAAAACTTCAATAGTGGGGTTGAGCTGCTTATTAGATCAAGTGAACTTGCCCCCAACTCTAGGAAGATCCACTAACCCATTATCATTAATGAAACCATTGAAAGCCTCAACCTATTTGCAATTAATCACACCCCTAGACTTCTCATCAGAAGCTCTGATCAAATTAAAATCACCTCCCAACATAACAGGGCACCCTTAAGCAAACACTTTACCCTCCAACTCTTATAAGAACCTGATTTTAAGATCATTCAGCACATGACCATAAATGTTAACCAACTCCCACACCTGCCCCCCTAACCTCATCTTCATCACAATGCTAATGAAGAACTCACCTTGATCCACACTAATAACCTCAACCAATTCTAAATTAACACCCAACAACAAACACCCAGAGTGACCTACAAAAGGCTTGGTAAGCCAAAAAAATTTCTTCTAGAGCAAAAACTATCAAGCTCTCTAGAAGAAACACTCCCTTAGAGTCTCTTGTAGGCACACAAAATCAAAACAATATTTGAACATAAGGTCACCAAGCTGCCTTCTCCCACCATTACTTAGACCTCTAACATTTCAAAAGAGCACTTTCATGAAAATCTGAATGAGAACCCCCACCAATCTCACTAGACTCTAAAACAACAACTGCCCCCCCAACATCAACCCCATCAGAGCTAACAACCCCGAACTTACTAGAATCATCTTCTTTCCTTCTCTGAGCTAAGCATAACTGAGCTTGAGCTAACTCCTTTTCTTTAAGCAAAGAAATGTTAGCATCAATTTCACTATCTGACCCCTAACTCCACACCAGCATCAATAGCAATAGTTTTTAAATAAGCATTAGACACCGAATGTAAAATGGAAAACTAAGACAAACCTGAAATGTCATCTTTTTATCAGCCCTCTTTTGTGCTTTGACTGAAATATGGATCTCATCTCGCTTGATCCTAGAACTCTAACGCAAAGCAACATGAGGTATTTTTCTTCATCACCCTGCTAGCTCTTTTCTTCCCTTTAACATCAACATCTACATCGGCCAAACTCTGAACCACACATTACACATCCCACTCCCATCGTTCTTTCTTAAAGGCGGAATTAAGAAACCCCCATCCAACTCTACAGCAAAGATCACCATTTCACCCCCATCAAGCATGATCCCACCAGAAGAGCCAACTAGCTGCATCACATCCTGCTAACTGCCTCCACTAAGCACCTCATCCTTCTGAACACAGTTGATAAGGCATCATCCTCTCTTAGATAAGGCATCATCGTCATCCTCCACTAACCACCTCCACCTTTCTCTCTAGCTGGGTTAAAATAGCAGGACGGGATTTTAGATAAGGCATCATCCTCAGACATCCCATCCGAATCACCATCGAAACTCATATCATCTTGAGGTTTATGTCTAGATTTAGCATATTCTTTCTTTTTACCCTGGTTGGAATTAGATGAATCATTCTTATCTTTCTCAGGCTGCTTCTCCCCTAGGAAAGCATTAAGATCCTTTTGATTTCCCACAAACACCTTAGCATCATTCGACCAATGATTATCATGTCCCACTTCATCCAATTCAGGAACCCACCTAATCTTGTACCCTTTTAGATTCACAAAAACATCTTACAAACCACCAATCTGCCAAGGATCCCTACAAGCCAGTTTAACTCTCACTGGCCTAACTTTCATTAGACTACTAGCATCCACCTCCAAGGGATTCTCAACCAATTTAGCAATGCATTTCACATACTTCATGTAACACCCCAAATTTTTAGAGAAATAAAAATACCATTTATTATATTTTTCTGGAAATAATTTATTTTGAAATACCTTTAAATACCCTTATAGGCCTAAATGAACTAGAACCTTGGTAGAATAACCAAACCATAGGCTAGAAAAATTTGTATATGGTCCCAAGGCCAAGATATATTTTTGAGAATTTTTACAAATTTTTACCACCCTTGGAAGTAGCCCAAATATTTTAAACTAATTTTTGCAATTATTTTTATTCAGAAAATGATTGAAACGGTAACGGGCCTCCCTCCCTCAATCTCCCTCAACCGGCTAGCCCAGCCCACTCCCTCCCCATACCCCAGACTGACAGACGGGCCCCACCCATCAGAGACCCTCTCCCCCTCCGCGCGCGCGCCCGACCGCCCGACCCCACCCGTCAGCCCCGCCCATTGTCGCGCTCGTGCCCGTTGCCCGGTGGCCCCCACCTGTCGGATCCATCTTCCCCGCAGGATCCGCCCCCAAATCCCCCCTCCCTCACCGGCCAAAGCACTAACTCGCCTCGGATCCACTGCCCCTGACCCCCTCTCCCCGAATTGAGCCCGCCATTAAGTTGCCCGATCCCCGACGACCGTTTTCCCCCTTCAATCCCAGCCGATTCGCGTCCAGGTTCGATGAACCCCATGCACCCCGAGCTCGTTGGTGTTAAAGCCCCATTTACTCTAGGCCTCCCTCAATTGCACCCCCTCTACCCCGCTGGTACCCCTATTTAACCCCCTGGCCACCGCCACGCTCAACCCCTGTGCTCACTCGCTGTGAGAACGAACAGAACGCCCGCAACACTCCGTTTAACGCCACACCGCCGCCCTCACTCTAGCCACCGCTCACCATCACCGAAGTCCCCCTCCGTCCTCGACGACCGCACCACTGTGACCGTCGGCACCACCTCGACCTCAGACACCACTCCATCGCCGACGAACCCCGCCGGAACGCCATCGTCGACAAGGGACCCGAACACCTTCGTCGCCCCGCTCGTCGCCGGCCATGCTCTGACGACCTCTCGCCTCGCCAACGGTACCATCATGTTCCCCTATCGCCCTGGTTCTATTTTAGCCCTTAGATCTGGCCGCCTTCGCTCGCTGTGGCCACTAGGCTCTCGTCGTCACTGGAGAAGGTGACCGGCACGGGTCGAGTACCCGTGCTGTGTCGGATTCAATCGCGACTGTGCGATCTAGATCTGACGGTGGCGATTAAATCATTCGTGCGGTTTAATTAGATCCGTCAGATATCGGTGAAGGGGTACGGTGTGATATCGTGCGTCCATTAGTATTTAAAACCCGCGATGAAACTGGGCCATCCATCGCATACCGGTTCGATGTTTTAATCATGGTCGTCCACGTTAACTTAACTCCCCCGCCTCGCCTGTGGCCGCCCGATCGTGATCCAACGTTGGATCTGGATCCGGCGCACGTGCACAGTGCGCGGGTTCACGGTGAATCCGGTTCACCGTGGACCGACGCCTGTTTTTGGATTTAAATTAAATTCCAAAAATAGTTTTAAACGTCTAAAATTCATATCTTGCTCATTTTAACTCCAAAAATTTCCATTTCAACTTTAGAAAATTTATAGTTTTATTCTCTACATGTTAATGCAGTAAAAACAGTAGGTTTACTTTGAGTATTTTATGTTTATTTAATAAAGTAATCAAATGCACTTTAGGATAAACTCAAATTTGTCCATTTCAAATTTAGGAAAATTTATCTTTTATTCTTTTCATACTAGTATAATGGAAACACTAGGTTTATTCTGAACCTTTTATTTTAATCAATTTGAAGTTTAAAATATATTAGTTAACATTTTTATTCCTTTTAGAAACTTTCTAACCCCATTAAAGGTTCATTTTAAAATATTCCTAAAGTGAATTTCAGAAACTTAATGACTCTATTTCCCTTGGTTTAAACAAATCAAAACTTGTATGCTTGTGTGTAGTCTTTGGATTGTTTATTGAATGTTATTTTTATCGTTCATATCGAAAAGACTACGACGCCGCCGAGGAGCCAGAGTACTTTCCCGATGTCCCCTCTTCTCCTTTTGCTGAACAAGGCAAGTCACCAAACCAATCTTTTGAGCATATTGAACCCATGTTTTATTAAACTATCGCTAAAACACATAGGATATACATGCATTAGTCAAATGAAAACCCTACGATATATTTATTTGGATCCCCCGACCTTGATGTGCAACCCAAGCCATGCTATCTAGCCTAAACTCCTTGTCACCATATTATTAGTACTACTATCTAGTGTCCAATGTATTGGCACAATCGCTATAAGTTAAGAATGAGTCGTAGCAACTTGGTTCTACTATATGATCCCCGTTATTCTTATCTCTGGAATGCTGTTGGTGATAGAGTTATGGTTGTGAGTGTATGCATGGTGGGTTTCGGGTGCAAGCTAGGGCATTGGTCGGTAGCACCCAGGGCACTATAAGGACCGGTCTGCGGGATCCATTGCAATACACTTCCGTACTAACCACAAGTCTAGTGGGTAAGTCCTAACTAAGGTATGGAGTGTTCCAAACCGAGGCCACCACTTGGAGATGGGTCAAGCAGCACCTGCGGGTGGCTTGTACCGACGTGGCGTAAAAGACAGTGCGACGTTAGCCGGGATGCGGCCCGGCGCGCCGGCAAAACCTAGAGCGGGTGGTTGTCGCTTGGAGCATTTCATACTGAGGTTTTGGCAAGAGTTCCCGTGGTATGGGTCATCTCGTTGCACTTTGGTGTATGGGATGAGTGCGTGCCTTGTGGGTACAGTAGTACACCTCTGATCAGAGTCATAAATCTTTTCGAAAAGTCGAGCCCACGATCAAGGGCGGGTTGCGTGACATCCCACGGTTAGTTTACTTATAATAAGTGTGCATGATGAATTGACATGTAAGGACTGTTGTGCGAGGAGGGAAAACGTACTCCTCGAGTTAGATGGTATTATGATGTTCATGTTTATTATTCCGCATGATTAAATTTGACTACACTAAATGCAACAACTGAAAAATGTACTTTTCTGCACTATTAGTCATTATCCTTCCTTTGTTATTATCTTGCATTACTATTGCATTTGCAGTGGCTTGTTGAGTACTTTTTGTACTCATGCCCATTGGACACACAATTCAGAGGATGCCTACTACGAAGATGGTTTGGAGTAGCGACCCAGTCAAGAAGAAGATCCTGAAGAGGGCGTTCGTCGTGCTTTTTATTATTTACTTTAATTTTACTCTTTTGTAATAATGTGGTCTGCATACCATGAATGATTGCTCGTATGTACGTGCCGCATGATGAACCTCTTGTATTATTGTTTTTCTTTGGAAATTCAATAATGTTCTGATTTGGTAAATCGGGGCGTCACACTTCACCTCCCTTGCCATATGAGGAATTCCAAACACCTTCACCCAAACAAATTGCAACTCAGCAAAAGCCTCAAGATATCTCTCAGTTTCTCTAATATTAGCCTTAATCTTGAACTTTTGGAAATCAAAATATTTCAATCTGGTTAACTCTCTCCTGGTCTCTTTTGATGGGAAATCAGCCAAAAATTGATTAGTATCAATTTGGACCACATTCCAATCCCAATTGTTTTCAAACAGATGACTCAACTTAGTGAAAATCTTTGTCTCCGAACACACACTGTCCTCAACAGTCAAGATACCAGTAACCGACACGTGAGCTGCTTGTTTCTCTGCAACCACAACATCCACATGATGAAACGCTTGATTTGGCATCCCATAACCACATATCTCCAAAATCGGCTCCACCCTCACCACATTTTTTCCTCCATCAAAGGACAATTTATAGAAATATGACCAGGTTTTTTACACGCAAAGCACAAGTAGTAGGGTTTGAACAATTAGCCTAATGATGCCCAAAAATTCCACAGTTGAAGCAAGTCATCTCCTCAGATTTGTTATCCCTAGAGTCCCTAAATTCTCACCTGAATTGAGCAGAACCATGACCACCTTCCCTGTGCCAGACAAAGTTTCTGTCTCCACAACGACCACCATCTACAGCCACTGATCCCAAGCTCTCTTCGCAACACCTTTAGTTCCCCTCTCCTTCCCTTGCCATAGCTCTCGATCCCTAGTGAGAACCTCTGCCTCAACCAACCGACGCTTTCCACAAGTCTATCATCCAAACCTGATGGGGGAGTGGTCCCGATCTTCCGCTAGGTAAAGGATAAACTTGGGTTGGTGGAGAATCTCGACGTTGGCGATCCAAGGCTCCGGTCCGGCGGATCAAAACCTTGCAATCGTTACACCACTGTCTCCGTTGGTTATCAACCACGCAGAACGCGATTGACCTCGCCACGAAGGCTAATTCCTGCAAGCGAACCCAAGAACACAAGCAAGAACAGGAAGGATACAAATCGAATGCCAAATCACAGACAAACGAGGATAAGGTGAGGTTTCACAAACGCCAATGCAGCAGCCAATCGGTCCGGTGCAAGAGGCGGGATCTAAACACAACAGTGTAGATGCAACAAAGCAAAACCTAACCCTAGAGTCGGCTGGCGTGAGAATATATAGGGCGGCGGCCTGTGGAAGGGGAACAGACTTGGGCTGTGGGCTAGAAGACGTACAGACTCAGATTATGGCCAACATGGCCCAGTTCTGTCACGCAGTACTGTTTTAAATACACAGTACGACTCGAGACTTCAAATGAGGTGAAACCAACGGCAAACGATCCGTCTTCTCCTCAGCTTTCCAAAAAGTCAAAGAACGCACCAATCGGACTTCGTATGAGGAAGTTATGCCCATTTTGGTGAAAGGTGGTCGATGTAGTCCGAACCAGCGAATTCTTGACTTCAAATCATCCGTGCGGCTCCGTCTTCAACTCCAACTCTCCTATTCCATCTCCCATGTTCCTAAGCAACAAAATATCACTAGTATTCAGTAGCATCCCATCCAAACAAATATAATCAAAGTTGCTAAGGAACGAATTAACCTCATGGTTCAAGCGACGGGCACGGGCGCGTGTGATTGGTCCTTGTAGTTGAATTGTAGGTGGAGGCTCCATGTGTGTATCATGTGAAGTGATGTCCTCATCAAAACCCTTAAAATCCATCTAGGGAGAAGACACCACTTCAAAGAAGGAACACGAATCAACAAACCTAGGATGAGACTGATGAATCCTTCTCGCAGACGCACCAAATCAGCGAATCTCCTCAACAGTCACGGGGAACCCTAGCGCCACCGACTGCGTAGAGAACGGAGTACCCCGAGGAATCCACACCCACACAGGAGGTGACAGACTGTCATGCCCCAATTTAATAAAACCGGGAATTTATTGAAATTCCATAGAAAATCAATAAATGCAAGACGTTCATCACACGACTACGTACAATACGCCAATCAATCATGGTTCGTACACCATATTATTACAAAAGAGTTAAATAAAAGAGAAACTAATAAAATAAATCCTCTAGATAAACGCCTTCTTCCAGTCTCGTGCCTTGACTGGGTCGCTACTCCAGACCGTCACCCTCCTTGTAGTAGACTGCCTCTGGTGGTGTAAGTCAACGGGGGTGAGTACAATTGTACTCAGCAAGCCACCGAATGCAATTATAATGCAAGGTAATAACAAGGAAGGTAGTGGCTTACTTTTGCGGAAAAGCATATTTGTAAAGCAATTAATGTAATCAAGTTATTATTGCAGAAAAGTAAACATGAGTTCATGCATCATCTTCTAACTCGAGGGGTATAGTCAGCCCACCCTTGCTCAACAGTCCTTACATGCCATGAATAACACAACCATTCATTCACAAGTAAACTAACTACGAGAGGTCACACAACCCGCCCTTGACCATGGGCTCAGCTTTTCGAAAAGATTTATTACTCTGATCAGAGGTTTACTACTGTACCCACAAGGCACTCATTTCCCGCACACCGCAGTGTGTTAAATGACTCCTGTCACGAGAAGCTCGTGCCAAAACCTTCAGCATGGAACGCACCAATTCGATAACACCCTCTTATAGGTTTCATATGGTTTCCCAGTCACTTCGGGCCACACCATACCCCCCCTTGAGCAACGTCGGTACAAGTCACCCGCAGGTTGCCCCTTGCCCCCTCCACTATGGTGTTCCAAGTTGGTACGATCCATACCTCCAGTTAGGACTTACCCACTAGACTTGTGGTTAGTACGGAAGTGCTTTGCAATGGATCCCGCAGACCAGTCCTTATAGTGCTCCGGGTGCGACCAACCAATTCCCGAGCTTGCACCCGGAACCCACCATACTTATAACATAGTCAACTCCAACAGAATCCAGAGATGAGAATAACGGGGAAATTCATATAGTAGAATCCAACTATCTACGACTCATTCTTTTTATCCTATAGCAGTTGTGTCGGTACATTGGACACTAGCTAATATATTATAGTAGAGTGACAAGGAGTTCAGGCTCGATAAGCATGGCTTGGGTTTATACACAAGGACGGGGATATGTTTAAATATAATGTAGGGCTTGATTTAGACTAATGCAATATTATCCTATGAGTTATAGCGATAATTTATTGAAACATGGGCTCAGTGATGATCAAAATGGGGGTTGTGACTTGCCTTGATCCGCGAACGTTGAAGGTGGAACCTTGGGGTAAGACTCTAGATTGTCGATGGCGACGTAGTCTTCTCGATACGGAAAAGTAAACACAACATTCAATAAACAATCCAAAAATCAATCATACAAGCATACAGGTTTTTGTTGGATTAAGAAAAGGAGATTCAGTCTTAAATTTTATGAAATTATTACTTAAATATTTAAGATTAAGTTTTAAAGAGGTTTATAAATTGATATAAGTATTTTTTTTTCTAAGGGGTTTTTATTTTCCCTTTTTAGAGGTGAAGTAAAAAAGGTATAAAACAACCTTATTGTTTTTATTGCAGTAAAAATAGTGAAATTAAGTTATTAGGTCTTCTTAAGTTATTATATAAGTTTTCCTGATATTTTTATAAAGTGTTGAATTTTATTATATGAATTAATTACTTATCCTAAAAAGGGCCTTTGAAATATTATTTAATAAAATATAATGGGCAAAATGAACATTCTATTTTTATTGCATTGAAAATAATGAAATGTAGTCATTATGTCCTCTGAAATCAATATATAAATTTTTAAGGGTCTTTTCTGAATTCTTTAATGAAATACAAATTAAATCCTAAAGGGTACTTTTCTTTATTATTTAATAATAATATTTTGTGCCAAATAAACATATTTTTTTATTGCATAAAAGTGTAGAGAATAAAAAGACAAATTTTCCAGAATTGAAATGGTCAAATTTGGAGTTAAATTGAGCAAGTTATGAATTTTTAAAGCTTAAATTAATTTTCTAAATTTTATTTTAAACAGAAAACAGGCGTGGGTCCACGGTGAGCCAGGCCCACCATGGACCTGCGCACTGTGCGCGTGGATCGGTTCAATCTGGACCGTCCGATCCAGATCGGGCGGCCAGATGTGTGGCGAGGGCGGATAAGTGGCGATCAACGGCTTGGATGGCCCCATACCCCTTCGGCACGGATCGAGGGCTAGGATTAAATCCCGAAGGGATTTAATCAGTGCCATTCGATCCGGAATGAGCGGCCCAGATGCCATCCGGCACGGCACGAGTAGCAGGGTTAGTTACCCCCCTTCTTCTCCGACTCCGGTGACGCTCCGGCGAGCTATTCCCGACGACGGCGAGGTCTAGAGGCGCGACTAAGGCTAAAAACGGGACCAGTAGAGCAAGGGGAACACGCGCATACCGGAGTTGACGACGAAGCGGGCCCGACGGCGATCGGCTACGAGAAGGGGGTGGCGGTGTCCTCGGGTTCGACGACGGTGCGACGATCTGGCGGCGGGGAACCCGAATAGAGGCGGGGCCGAGGGAGAGGAGGCAACGACAGTCCTGGCGGTGTCGACGATGAGGGTGGTGGTGGCTCGAGGCACCGGTGAGGCGCTGCCGGAGGGGAACCAGGGGAAAAACTGAGAAAAAAGGGGTGGCGGCCTTCGGGTTCGCGTGGAATTGGGCTCTGGTGGCATGGCGTAGTGTGGCGAGAGCGGTGGCCTTTTAAAGGGGTCGCCGGAGTCCAAGATGGCAAGCCAACCGAGGAAATCCGAGAGGATTCCTTTCCCTCTGGCAAGCTTTTCCTTTCGCGCGGGATCATACCATATGCGGTGGAAAGCGCGTGGAAAAAAGGGGTAACAGACTGCCAGTGTGAGGGGGAGGGGATCCCGGCCTCGATCTGGCGTGACGCGGTGGCCGGCGGCGATAAACGAAAAGGGGGCATCGGTGAATGGAAGGGGGAGATCCCCTTCCTTTGAAGACAACGATACTGACATGTGGGGGCCACATGTCTGTGGGCTCTTGTCGCGCCCCGATTTAATAAATCAGGACTTTATTGAAATTCCATAGAAAATCAATAAAACAAGACGTTCATCACACGACCACGTACAATACGAGCAATCATTTACGGTTCGTAGACCGCATTAATACAAAAGTGAATAAAGATGAAGAGAAACTAATAAAACAAGGGTCCTAGATGAACGCCTCCTTCCAGTCTCGCCTTGACTGGGTCGCTACTCCAGACCTTCATCCTCCTCGTAGTAGACTGGCTCTGATGTTGTAAGTCAACGGGGTGAGTACAGATGTACTCAGCAAGCCACCGAATGCAAATATAATGCAAGGTAATAACAAGGGTGACAGTGGCTAATTTAGCGGAAGCAGCATATTTGTAAAGCTTTAAATGAGAGCATTTTATTAGTACGGAAAAAGTAAACATGTGCATGTGTATCATCATCTTCTAACTCGAGGGGTACAGTCAGCCCCACCTCGCTCAACAGTCCTTACGTGCCATGAATAACTCGATCATTCAAACAATTGTAAACTAACTGCGAGTAGTCACACAACCCGCCCTTGACCGTGGGCTCGGCTTTTCGAAAAGTTTGAATTACTCTGATCAGAGATGTACCACTATACCCACAAGGCACGCACTCATCACTTACACCAAAGTGTAACGAGATGACCCATCACACGGGAACTCGTGCCAAAACCTTCCATATAGTCCTCCCCGACTCAATAGCACCCTCTTATGGGTTTCATATGGTGTCCCGACGCATCGGAGCCCCACCATACCCCCCCTTGAGCCTCGTCGGTACAAGTCGCCCGCAGGCTAGCCCCTTGCCCCCTCCTCTATGGTGCATCAAGCCGGGGTATTCCATACTTCCAGTTAGGACTTACCCATTAGACTTGTGGTTGGTACGGAAGTGCTTTGCAACAGATCCCGCAGACCGGTCCTTATAGTGCCCCGGGTGCGACAAACCAGTGCCCGAGCTTGCACCCGGAACCCACCATACTTATAACTTAGCCAACTCCAACAGAGTCCAGAGACGAGAATAACGGGGAAATCCATATACAGAATCCAGCTATCTACGACTCATTCTTTTTAACCTATAGCAGTTGTGCCGGTACATTGGGCACTAGCTAATATTTTAATAGTAGAGTGACAAGGAGTTAAGGCTCAATAAGCATGGCTTGGGTTTGCACACAAGGACAGGGATCTATTAAATATAAGTGTAAGGCTTGAATATTTGACTAATGCAATATTAACCTATGGGTTATAGCGATAATTTATTGAAACATGGGCTCAATTATGATCAACTGTTTCCACAGAGATGGTCGATGACTTGCCTTGCTCAGCAAATGGGGATGGAGGAACCTCGGGGTAGAACTCCTGCTCCTCGACAAACTCGTAGTCTTCTCGATACGGAAAATAAACAATACATTCAATAAACAGATAAAATTCACCAAATATTAAACATACACATTTGTAGGTTTTATCATGTGAAGTAATATTTTTAATATTTCAAGGTTTTGTACAAAACAGTAAAGTTTAATATTTTAGAATTTTTTCCCCATTGATTTTCTGTATTATAAATTTTAACCCTAAGGGATTTTTATCCATTTATTTATTAATAATATTTTGGACAATAGAAACATACTGTTTTTATGGCATTATTGTGTAGAGAATAATATTCTGGTTCTAACAAAATTTGAATGGTGAAATTTGGAGTTAAAATGAACAAGATATGAATTTTTGAAGTTTAAACTATTTGGAATTAGCCGCCGTAGTGCACGCCCTCAAGATTTGGAGGCACTATTTGGTTGGGAATCGCTGTGAGATCTTTACGGATCACAAGAGCTTGAAGTATATCTTCACACAGTCTGACCTTAATCTGAGGCAAAGACGATGGTTGGAACTAATCAAGGACTATGACTTAGGTATACACTACCACCCCGGAAAAGCAAATGTGGTAGCTGATGCCTTAAGTCGCAAGGGATATTGCACAGCCATGATGATTCAAGAACACGCACCCTTGTTATGTAGGGAGATGGAAAAATTAAATCTTGGATTGACCACCAAAGCATATCTAGCCACCTTGGAGACCCAACCTGTCTTGTTTGAGCAGATCCGTGAAGCTCAGTCAGAGAACCCGGATATAGCTGCCATTAAGAAAAACATGAGACAAGGAAAAACCCCCGCCTCGCATCTGGCCGCCGGATCCAGATCCAACGGCCCAGATTGCTCGGGTCCACGCGCATAGTCACGGGTTCACGGTGAACCTGGTTCACCGTGGACCAGAGACTGTTTTTCTGTTTAAATAAAATTCAGAAAATAGTTTAAACTTCAAAAATTCATATCTTGTTCATTTTAACTCCAAATTTCACCATTCAAATTTTGTTAGAACCAGAATATTATTCTCTACACAATAATGCCATAAAAACAGTATGTTTCTATTGTCCAAAATATTATTAATAAATAAATGGATAAAAATCCCTTAGGGTTAAAATTTATAATACAGAAAATCAATGGGGAAAAAATTCTAAAATATTAAACTTTACTGTTTTGTACAAAACCTTGAAATATTAAAAATATTACTTCACATGATAAAACCTACAAATGTGTATGTTTAATATTTGGTGAATTTTATCTGTTTATTGAATGTATTGTTTATTTTCCGTATCGAGAAGACTACGAGTTCGTCGAGGAGCAGGAGTTCTACCCCGAGGTTCCTCCATCCCCATTTGCTGAGCAAGGCAAGTCATCGACCATCTCTGTGGAAACAGTTGATCATAATTGAGCCCATGTTTCAATAAATTATCGCTATAACCCATAGGTTAATATTGCATTAGTCAAATATTCAAGCCTTACACTTATATTTAATAGATCCCTGTCCTTGTGTGCAAACCCAAGCCATGCTTATTGAGCCTTAACTCCTTGTCACTCTACTATTAAAATATTAGCTAGTGCCCAATGTACCGGCACAACTGCTATAGGTTAAAAAGAATGAGTCGTAGATAGCTGGATTCTGTATATGGATTTCCCCGTTATTCTCGTCTCTGGACTCTGTTGGAGTTGGCTAAGTTATAAGTATGGTGGGTTCCGGGTGCAAGCTCGGGCACTGGTTTGTCGCACCCGGGGCACTATAAGGACCGGTCTGCGGGATCTGTTGCAAAGCACTTCCGTACCAACCACAAGTCTAATGGGTAAGTCCTAACTGGAAGTATGGAATACCCCGGCTTGATGCACCATAGAGGAGGGGGCAAGGGGCTAGCCTGCGGGCGACTTGTACCGACGAGGCTCAAGGGGGGGTATGGTGGGGCTCCGATGCGTCGGGACACCATATGAAACCCATAAGAGGGTGCTATTGAGTCGGGGAGGACTATATGGAAGGTTTTGGCACGAGTTCCCGTGTGATGGGTCATCTCGTTACACTTTGGTGTAAGTGATGAGTGCGTGCCTTGTGGGTACAGTGGTACATCTCTGATCAGAGTAATTCAAACTTTTCGAAAAGCCGAGCCCACGGTCAAGGGCGGGTTGTGTGACTACTCGCAGTTAGTTTACAATTGTTTGAATGATCGAGTTATTCATGGCACGTAAGGACTGTTGAGCGAGGTGGGGCTGACTGTACCCCTCGAGTTAGAAGATGATGATACACATGCACATGTTTACTTTTTCCGTAATAATAAAATGCTCTCATTTAAAGCTTTACAAATATGCTGCTTCCGCTAAATTAGCCACTGTCACCCTTGTTATTACCTTGCATTATATTTGCATTCGGTGGCTTGCTGAGTACATCTGTACTCACCCCGTTGACTTACAACATCAGAGCCAGTCTACTACGAGGAGGATGAAGGTCTGGAGTAGCGACCCAGTCAAGGCGAGACTGGAAGGAGGCGTTCATCTAGGACCCTTGTTTTATTAGTTTCTCTTCATCTTTATTCACTTTTGTATTAATGCGGTCTACGAACCGTAAATGATTGCTCGTATTGTACGTGGTCGTGTGATGAACGTCTTGTTTTATTGATTTTCTATGGAATTTCAATAAAGTCCTGATTTATTAAATCGGGGCGCGACAAGATGGTATCAGAGCCAGTCTACTACGAGGAGGATGAAGGTCTGGAGTAGCGACCCAGTCAAGGCGAGACTGGAAGGAGGCGTTCATCTAGGACCCTTGTTTTATTAGTTTCTCTTCATCTTTATTCACTTTTGTATTAATGCGGTCTACGAACCGTAAATGATTGCTCGTATTGTACGTGGTCGTGTGATGAACGTCTTGTTTTATTGATTTTCTATGGAATTTCAATAAAGTCCTGATTTATTAAATCGGGGCGCGACAAGATGGTATCAGAGCCGACTTGACTGTAGGAAGCCAAACAGACCAGACCTTAGGACTTATATATATATTCACTATATTTTACAAAAGATTACTTATCCTCTCATCTTCTAAGATTTTCACAAAAATTTTCTCTCTTTTGTAGATGCCGATCCGTACCGTGAATGGGAACCTTCGTGACGAGACCGGATTCATCCGCGAGCTACGCATGCTCGTCAGTTTCCTCGGCTTCGAGCATGAGCCGATGTACCATGGAGTCTTCCCCGACGAGGAAGAGAGCTACTGCGAGGTCACCGTCGTCGTCCAGCCCTCCCCTCAGACAGCTCACACCTACCGCGGAGGAGGACCTACCTTCCTGGTAGCCAGTCAGCGCACCGCTCTCCAGGCACTTACGGAGCTCCGGATGATCTACGACAGCGAGCTCTACGACACAGACTTCCGCTTCGTTCCTCTTCGCACCCCAGGGAGCCCACACAGTGTCTTTGTCAGCACCCTCTCCCAGCGCCATTCGGCGATTGGTCATACCATGCGCTTGTTGGAGGCCATGGATGATCTCCACTACGAGGCGCTGCAGGACGCCAATGGACAGCGCGACACCATCAGCTTCTACCGACACTCTTCTGAGGATCTGAACCGCGAGAACGGAGAGCTTCGCCGTCGCATCCAGCAGGGACACCGCTTGGCTGCCGAGGCAGAGGAGTTGCGGCGTCAGAATGAGCTTCTTCGACAGCGTGTCGCCACCAACCCGCACCTCCGCTACCAGATCGAGGAGTTGAAGAAGGACATCGAGGAGATCGCACCTCTTCCGCCTCGCCGGAAGAAACCCATTCAGACTCCCACAGTGAGGCCCAAGAGGATCTCCCGCAGCGCACCACCCGCCGGACCGTCCAGTTCCTCGACCCCGCCCGTCTCCCACGAGCCCGAGATCGAGCCGTCCCCTGAGCTGCCATAGACGTAGTGTGACGATTGATTGCTATTTCTATTTACTTGATTGTATTAGCATTCATGTCACAATATAAGGCATGAATGAGAAAATTAATAAATGTAACCGCAAGAACGGTATCATTTTGAAATAAAATATAAAGAAGTTCACCAAAATAAATATGTGTACACATTGAAAATTCCAGGATGACCAACACCCAGGGATCAGACGCTCCTCAGAACGGAGGGGAGAGTGGCAACCTGCCACAATGGGGAGCCACCGGGCAGAGGCAGGCCCCGGTCGCCAACCACCCCACCTTGGCTGAAATGATGGCCACTCAAAATCAGTTGGTCTCAGCCCTTCTGCACCAGATGCAGCAGCAGCAGCAACAAATGCAAGAGCAGCAGGCTCACTTCTTTCGCCTCCACCAACAGCCCGAGCTGCCCCGACCCGCCACACCAGCTCCCGCTCCCGCAACTCAGCTCTCGGAGTTCCTCCGAGTCCGCCCACCGACTTTCTCAAGCACCACCAACCCCATGGAGGCTGGGATTGGTTGCGGGCGATCGAGAAGAAACTCGATCTCCTGACCTGCACTGGGCAGGAGAGGGTGGCCTTCGCCACCCACCAGCTTCATGGTCCCGCCGCAGAGTGGTGGGACAACCATCGTGAGACCCTGCCCGAGGGCCACGCCCCCACTTGGGCTGAGTTCTCGGCCGCTTTTCGTGCCGCCCACATCCCTGACGGCATCGTTGCTCAGAAGCAACAAGAGTTCAGAGATCTGCAGCAAGGGAGCAGATCTGTCACCGAGTATCTGCATGAATTTAACCGTCTGGCCCGGTACGCACCAGAGGAGGTCCGTACGGATGCGGCCAGACAGGCCAAGTTCCTTAGGGGACTGAAGGACGAGTTGTCTCTACAACTCATCTCTGGAGACTTCGCCAACTTCCAGAAGTTGGTGAACAAGGCTATCATGCAGGAGACCCAACAAAATAAGGTCGACCTGAAGAAGAAGAAGCGCATGATTGCCTTCAGGCAGAACCAGGGTATGGCCCAAAGACCCCGCTTTGCTCCACCTCCACCAGCGCCACAGTACCACCCCCGGCCAGTGTATCGCCCGGCGCCACCAGCTGCCAACGCCGGAGCCAGCCAACCTCGTGCCGCTCCAGTCGCACCGACCGCCCCAGTCGCCCCGGCCAAGAAGCCGGAGGTCTTAAGAGACAGGCATGGCAAGCCTGTGGTATGCTTCAACTGCCGCCAAGAGGGACACTACTCCCACCAGTGCCCTCATCCCAAGAGAGCTCAAGGAGTCACCTCCAACCCCGCCATCCGCGCCAAAGTGAACCACGTCTCCGCCGAGGAAGCTCAGGCTGCACCAGAGATTGTCATGGGTAAGTTTATGGTTCATTCATCGCATGCAGTGGTATTATTTGACACCGGAGCTACCCACTCCTTTATATCAACTGCTTTTGTGGAAAATAATGCACTGGACATAAGTGAACTACCCAGGCCAGTACTAATAGCTACCCCGGGAAAGCAAACCCTCGCTTATTCTTTTAGTCCAAGGGTATGGGTAGATATCCAAGGCACGATATTTTGGGCCGACCCCATTCTAATAGAATGTCAAGGTTTGGACCTCATTCTAGGGATGGATTGGCTAAATAAACACCAAGGCGTGATAGAATGTGCCCAGAGAAAAGTAACGGTGACTAATGAAGAAGGGATTATGGTCACATTCCAGATGCCCAGCATGAAGGCCGGAAGGACAAGACTACATCAGATTACCTTGGAGGAGATACCAGTAGTCAGTGAGTACCCGGATGTATTCCCAGAAGATCTACCAGGGATGCCACCCAAGAGGGACATCGAGTTCAGGATTGACTTGGTGCCCGGAACCACTCCTATTTATAAGCGACCATACCGGATGGCCGCCAATGAATTAGCTGAGATGAAGCAACAGTTGGAGGATCTTGAGAAGAAAGGTTATATCAGACCAAGCACATCACCATGGGGTGCCCCCGTCATCTTTGTCGAGAAGAAAGAAGACAAGGCAAAGCGTATGTGTGTGGATTATCGCGCCTTGAATGAGGTAACAATCAAGAATAAGTATCTGTTACCTCGGATCGATGATCTCTTCGACCAGCTCAAAGGAGCTACGGTATTCTCGAAGATCGACCTGCGGTCTGGTTACCACCAGCTAAGAATCCGAGAGGAGGACATACCCAAGACTGCTTTCACGACCCGTTATGGATTATATGAGTGTACGGTTATGTCCTTTGGATTGACCAACGCCCCTGCATTCTTCATGAATATGATGAATAAGCTATTCATGGAATATTTGGACAAGTTCATCGTGGTCTTCATAGACGACATCCTTATCTATTCCAAGGACCAGAAGGAGCACGAGACTCACCTCCGGTTAACCTTAGGAAAGTTAAGGGAACACCAATTGTATGCCAAGTACAGCAAATGCAAGTTTTGGACGGCAGAAGTAAAGTTCCTTGGACACATCATCTCTGCACAAGGAATCGCAGTAGACCCTGCCACCGTAGAAGCAGTTACGGATTGGTTGCCACCCACGAACGTATCTGAGATACGAAGTTTTCTGGGATTGGCCGGATATTATCGAAGGTTCATCGAGAATTTCTCTAAGATAGCCAAGCCAATGACCAAGTTGTTGCAGAAAGGAGAGAAGTTTGAATGGACTCCTGAATGCGAGGAAAGTTTCCGCACCCTCAAGACTCGTTTGGTGTCTGCACCTATACTGACCCTACCGGATATCCGCAAAGACTTCCATGTCTATTGCGACGCATCTCGCCAAGGATTGGGATGTGTTCTTATGCAAGATGGAAAAGTCATCTCTTATGCCTCCAGACAGTTGAGACCCCATGAGTTGAATTATCCGACCCATGATTTGGAATTAGCCGCCGTAGTGCACGCCCTCAAGATTTGGAGGCACTATTTGGTTGGGAATCGCTGTGAGATCTTTACGGATCACAAGAGCTTGAAGTATATCTTCACACAGTCTGACCTTAATCTGAGGCAAAGACGATGGTTGGAACTAATCAAGGACTATGACTTAGGTATACACTACCACCCCGGAAAAGCAAATGTGGTAGCTGATGCCTTAAGTCGCAAGGGATATTGCACAGCCATGATGATTCAAGAACACGCACCCTTGTTATGTAGGGAGATGGAAAAATTAAATCTTGGATTGACCACCAAAGCATATCTAGCCACCTTGGAGACCCAACCTGTCTTGTTTGAGCAGATCCGTGAAGCTCAGTCAGAGAACCCGGATATAGCTGCCATTAAGAAAAACATGAGACAAGGAAAAACCCCCGCCTCGCATCTGGCCGCCGGATCCAGATCCAACGGCCCAGATTGCTCGGGTCCACGCGCATAGTCACGGGTTCACGGTGAACCTGGTTCACCGTGGACCAGAGACTGTTTTTCTGTTTAAATAAAATTCAGAAAATAGTTTAAACTTCAAAAATTCATATCTTGTTCATTTTAACTCCAAATTTCACCATTCAAATTTTGTTAGAACCAGAATATTATTCTCTACACAATAATGCCATAAAAACAGTATGTTTCTATTGTCCAAAATATTATTAATAAATAAATGGATAAAAATCCCTTAGGGTTAAAATTTATAATACAGAAAATCAATGGGGAAAAAATTCTAAAATATTAAACTTTACTGTTTTGTACAAAACCTTGAAATATTAAAAATATTACTTCACATGATAAAACCTACAAATGTGTATGTTTAATATTTGGTGAATTTTATCTGTTTATTGAATGTATTGTTTATTTTCCGTATCGAGAAGACTACGAGTTCGTCGAGGAGCAGGAGTTCTACCCCGAGGTTCCTCCATCCCCATTTGCTGAGCAAGGCAAGTCATCGACCATCTCTGTGGAAACAGTTGATCATAATTGAGCCCATGTTTCAATAAATTATCGCTATAACCCATAGGTTAATATTGCATTAGTCAAATATTCAAGCCTTACACTTATATTTAATAGATCCATGTCCTTGTGTGCAAACCCAAGCCATGCTTATTGAGCCTTAACTCCTTGTCACTCTACTATTAAAATATTAGCTAGTGCCCAATGTACCGGCACAACTGTTATAGGTTAAAAAGAATGAGTCGTAGATAGCTGGATTCTGTATATGGATTTCCCCGTTATTCTCGTCTCTGGACTCTGTTGGAGTTGGCTAAGTTATAAGTATGGTGGGTTCCGGGTGCAAGCTCGGGCACTGGTTTGTCGCACCCGGGGCACTATAAGGACCGGTCTGCGGGATCTGTTGCAAAGCACTTCCGTACCAACCACAAGTCTAATGGGTAAGTCCTAACTGGAAGTATGGAATACCCCGGCTTGATGCACCATAGAGGAGGGGGCAAGGGGCTAGCCTGCGGGCGACTTGTACCGACGAGGCTCAAGGGGGGGTATGGTAGGGCTCCGATGCGTCGGGACACCATATGAAACCCATAAGAGGGTGCTATTGAGTCGGGGAGGACTATATGGAAGGTTTTGGCACGAGTTCCCGTGTGATGGGTCATCTCGTTACACTTTGGTGTAAGTGATGAGTGCGTGCCTTGTGGGTACAGTGGTACATCTCTGATCAGAGTAATTCAAACTTTTCGAAAAGCCGAGCCCACGGTCAAGGGCGGGTTGTGTGACTACTCGCAGTTAGTTTACAATTGTTTGAATGATCGAGTTATTCATGGCACGTAAGGACTGTTGAGCGAGGTGGGGCTGACTGTACCCCTCGAGTTAGAAGATGATGATACACATGCACATGTTTACTTTTTCCGTAATAATAAAATGCTCTCATTTAAAGCTTTACAAATATGCTGCTTCCGCTAAATTAGCCACTGTCACCCTTGTTATTACCTTGCATTATATTTGCATTCGGTGGCTTGCTGAGTACATCTGTACTCACCCCGTTGACTTACAACATCAGAGCCAGTCTACTACGAGGAGGATGAAGGTCTGGAGTAGCGACCCAGTCAAGGCGAGACTGGAAGGAGGCGTTCATCTAGGACCCTTGTTTTATTAGTTTCTCTTCATCTTTATTCACTTTTGTATTAATGCGGTCTACGAACCGTAAATGATTGCTCGTATTGTACGTGGTCGTGTGATGAACGTCTTGTTTTATTGATTTTCTATGGAATTTCAATAAAGTCCTGATTTATTAAATCGGGGCGCGACAGCTCTAGTGAGGGCGTATGCGCCGACAAGCGGGCCAGCACTGCCAGCGGCTGAGGGGCGCGGGGTGGGGACTGACGGGCGGGCCAGGCAGGGTGTGCGCGCGCAGGAGAGAGGATGACAGGTGGGGCCGGCTGACGCAAGCGGCGGGAGAGAGAGGGAGGGGACGCACTGACAGGCGGGCCCCACTTGGCAGTGACACTCAGCCGGGCTGGGCTGGGCCGAGGCCAAATCAGGGGATGCGGCCCAATAAGAATTTAAATGCATTTTCTATTTAATTTAATTCTAGAAATTCATATATTCTTGTAGAGCTTGAAATATTGTTTCTAAAATTTTGTAAAAATTCTCAAAAATATTTCTTGGCCTCTAGATTCCCCCATAAATTTTTCAGGTTCAAATTTGAAATATTTCTCCCTATTTTGCTTTAATTGGGTTCTTTTAACCTTTACTTTACATAAATAATTCATTTTTTAACTCAAAAAATTTATTTCCCTTATTTTTATTTTATTTTAAATTTTGGGATGTTAAAATTCTATCCCCCTTACAAAGAATCTCATCCTCGAGATTCAAAGCGAACCTCGGGAAAACTAAGGGACGGGGTTCTACTGGTGCTCCGGATTAGGAGAAGGTGTTGCTTCAGAAACAAGCAAAGTGTTCTCCGAAACTGGGTTGGTTGGGGTCAAATTGAAAATGCCTTATGTCGTACCTTGGTTTTCTTGAGTGGATATGTGATGAACTTGGGTACATCCCATCGGGCTTGGAACGGAGGATGATGCCTGCTTGGGGTAGGGGCACATGTTGGAGAAGTGACCTTCTTGGCGACAGTTGAAGCATATTATTGGGTTATCGTTCCTGTCCCTCTTGTATCTGGTAGCTTGCACTGGAGCTCTTCCGGCAGGTGGTGCTTGGGGTGGGATGCCTGAGCTTGGCCCTCCAAGGGTGGTCTGTGGCTCGACAGAGGTTGGGGCTTGAGGCGGAATCACCGGGCGTGGCTTCTGCACCATTCCTTGTTGTTGGCGGTAGGCGATCATTCTTCGTTTCTTCAGGTCCACCTTGTTTTGTTCGGTTTCCTGAATGATAGCTTTATTCACCAATTTCTGAAAATTGGCGAAGTCCCCGGAGACCAACTGAAGGGAGAGCTCGTCCTTCAGTCCCCGAAGAAACTTGGCTTGGCGGGCTGCGTCCATGCGCACTTCCTCCAGTTCATATCGGGCCAACCGGTTGAATTCGTGTAAGTACTCCGTAATGGTCCTGCTCCCTTGATGCAGGTCCCGGAATTCCTGCTATTTCTAGGCTACCACGCCATCCGGAATGTGGGCGGCCCGGAAAGCGGTGGTGAACTCAGCCCATGAAATTTCATGGCCCTCGGGCTGAGTCTCGCGGAAATTGTTCCACCACTCCGCGGCGGGTCCTTGGAGCTAGTGAGCGGCAAATGCCACTCGCTCCTGCTCGGAACAAGGCAGAAGGTCTAGCTTCTTGCCGATGGTCCTCAGCCAGTCTCCTGCCTCCATTGGGTTGGTGTTACTGGAGAAGATGGGTGGCCGGACACGCAGAAACTCTGAGAGTTGAGAGACTGGTGCCGGTGCATGGACGGCGGGGCGGAGGGGAGGCTCGGGTTGCTGTTGTTGGATACGGAACAACTGCGCCTGCTGCTCTTGCATCTGGTTTTGTTGTTGTTGCATCTGGGTGAGTAGCGTGGCGATCAGTTGGTTTTGGTTTGCCATCATCTCCGCTAGTGTGGGATGATTGGCAACGGGGGCCTGCCGTTGGCCAGTTGCTCCCCATTGAGGCATGTTGCCCGAGGTGTTTTCGTCGCGCGGGGCTTCAGATCCTTGGTCGTTGGCCATCCTGAAGTTGAAGGGTTCAAAAAAAATAAGGTGCCAATATTTAAGGGGAATTGCTACTGATTTTATTGCCCAAAATGAATATTTTGACCTAGATGCTTACATCTTTTAATCTCTTATTAAATTTTACACTCATGCCTTATATTCTGACATGAGTGGCACTACAAACAAAACAATCAAATAGAAACAAGCAATCGTAAACTACATCTAAGGAAGCTCGGGGGACGACTCGATCACGGGCTCGGCGGAGAGGGTCGGTGCAGGGGTGGTGGAGCTGGAGGGCCCGGTGGGAGGGACACTGCGGGAGATCTTCTTGGGCCTGGCTGTAGGGATCTGGAGCGTCTTCCTCTTGTGAGGCGTAAGGGGAGCGACCTCCTCGAGATCCTTCTGGAGCTCCTTGAGCTGACGGCGTAGCTGTGCGGTGACGGCGACACCCTAGCGTAGAAGCTCGTTCTGGCGCCTCAACTCCTCCACCTCGATGGTCAAATGGCGGCTTTGCTGAACCTAGCGGCAGAGGTTGGCGTTCTCACGGTTCAGGTTTTTTGATGAATGGCGGTAGAAGTCGATGGTGTCGTGTTGGCTATCTGCGTCGAGGACGACCTCCTTGTGAAGATTGTCCATAGCCTCCAAAAGCCTCATGGTGCGGGCGATGGCAGAGTTGCGCTGGGTGAGGGAGCTGATGTAGATGCTGCGGTGACTCCCCGGTGTGCGCATGGGCATGAAGCGGTAGACGGTGTCACGGAGCTGGCGGTCGTAGACCAACCGGAGCTCGACGAGGGCCTGGAGAGCGGCGTGCTGGCTGGCCACCATGAAGGAAGGTCCTCCGACTCTATGGGTGTAGAATGTAGGCTGCGTGGGGGAGGGGCGGATGATGACCGTGACCTCGCAATAGCTCTCATTCACATCGGGAAAGATCTCGTGGAACGCGGGCTCATGCACGAACTAGCCTCGTCGCGGAGAGTCCCACTCATGGTATGGACCGGCATCTACAAAAGGGAGAATTTTTTGTAAAAATTCTGGAAGATGAGGTAGTAAGCAGTTTGTGAGAAAATATGATTAATATAAGTCCTAGGGTCAGGTCTGTTTGGCTTCCTACAGTCAAGTAGGCTTTGATACCATCTTGTCACGCCCCGATTTAATAAAACCAGGAATTTATTGAAATTCCATAGAAAATCAATAAATACAAGACGTTCATCACACGACTGCGTACAATACGCCAATCAATCATGGTTCGCAGACCATATTATTACAAAAGAGTAAATAAAAGAGAAACTAATAACATAAATCCTCTAGATGAACGCCTTCTTCCAGTCTCGTGCCTTGACTGGGTCGCTACTCCAGACCATCACCCTCCTCATAGTAGACTGTCTCTGGTGGTGTAAGTCAACGGGGGTGAGTACAATTGTACTCAGCAAGCCACCGAATGCAATTATAATGCAAGGTAATAACAAGGAAGGTAGTGGCTTACTTTTGCGGAAAAGCATATTTGTAAAGCAATTAATGTAATCAAGTTATTATTGCAGAAAAGTAACATGAGTTCATGCATCATCTTCTAACTTGAGGGGTACAGTCAGTCCACCCTCTCTCAACAGTCCTTACATGCCATGAATAACACAACCATTCATTCACAAGTAAACTAACTGCGAGAGGTCACACAACCCGCCCTTGACCGGGGGCTCGTCTTTTTAAAAAGATTTATTACTCTGATCAGAGGTGTACTACTGTACCCACAAGGCACTCATTTCCCGCACACCGCAGTGTGTTAAATGACTCCTGTCACGAGAAGCTCGTGCCAAAACCTTCAGCATGGAACGCACCAATTCGATAACACCCTCTTATAGGTTTCATATGGTTTCCCGGTCACTTCGGGCCACACCATACCCCTCTTTGAGCCACGTCGGTACAAGTCACCCGCAGGTTGCCCCTTGCCCCCTCCACTATGGTGTTCCAAGTTGGTACGATCCATACCTCCAGTTAGGACTTACCCACTAGACTTGTGGTTAGTACGGAAGTGCTTTGCAATGGATCCCGCAGACCGGTCCTTATAGTGCCCCGGGTGCGACCAACCAATTCCCGATCTTGCACCCGGAACCCACCATACTTATAACATAGCCAAATCCAACAGAATCCAGAGACGAGAATAACGGGGAAATTCATATAGTAGAATCCAACTATCTATGACTCATTCTTTTTATCCTATAACAGTTGTGTCGGTACATTGGACACTAGCTAATATATTATAGTAGAGTGACAAGGAGTTCAGGCTCGATAAGCATGGCTTGGGTTTACACACAAAGACGGGGATCTGTTTAAATATAATGTAGGGCTTGATTTAGACTAATACAATATTATCCTATGAGTTATAGCGATAATTTATTGAAACATGGGCTCAGTGATGATCAAAATGGGGGTTGTGACTTGCCTTGATCCGCGAACGGTGAAGGTGGAACCTCGGGGTAAGACTCCGGATTGTCGACGGCGACGTAGTCTTCTCGATACGGAAAAGTAAACACAACATTCAATAAACAATCCAAAAATCAATCATACAAGCATACAGGTTTTTGTTGGATTAAGAAAAGGAGATCGAGTCTTAAATTTTATGAAATTATTACTTAAATATTTAAGATTAAGTTTTAAAGAGGTTTATAAATTGATATAAGTATTTTTTCTAAGGGGTTTTTATTTTCCCTTTTTAGAGGTGAAGTAAAAAAGGTATAAAACAACCTTATTGTTTTTATTGCAGTAAAAATAGTGAAATTAAGTTATTAGGTCTTCTTAAGTTATTATATAAGTTTTCCTGATATTTTATAAAGTGTTGAATTTTTATTATATGAATTAATTATTTATCCTAAAAAGGGCCTTTGAAATATTATTTAATAAAATATAATGGGCAAAATGAACATTCTATTTTTATTGCATTGAAAATAATGAAATGGAGTCATTATGTCCTCTGAAATCAATATATAAATTTTTAAGGGTCTTTTCTGAATTCTTTAATGAAATACAAATTAAATCCTAAAGGGTACTTTTCTTTATTATTTAATAAGAATATTTTGTGCCAAATAAACATATTGTTTTATTGCATAAAAGTGTAGAGAATAAAAAGACAAATTTTCCAGAATTGAAATGGTCAAATTTGGAGTTAAATTGAGCAAGTTATGAATTTTTAAAGCTTAAATTGATTTTCTGAATTTTATTTTAAACAGAAAGCAGGCGTGGGTCCACTGTGCGCGTGGACCGTCCGATCAAGATCGGGTGGCCAGATGCGTGGCGAGGGCGGATAAGTGGCGATCAACGGCTTGGATGGCCCCGTACCCCTTCTGCACGGATCGAGGGCTAGGATTAAATCCCTTCGGGATTTAATCAGTGCCATCCGATCTGGAATGAGCGGCCCAGATGCCATCCAGCATGGCACGAGTAGAAGGGGTAGTTACCCCTCTTCTTCTTCGACTCCGGTGACGCTCCGGCGAGCTATTCCCGACGACGGCGAGGTCTAGAGGTGCGACTAAGGCTAAAAACGGGACCAGTAGAGCAAGGGGAACATGGGCATACCGGAGTTGACGACGAAGGGGGCCCGACGGCGATCGGCGACGAGAAGGGGGTGGCGGTGTCCTCGGGTTCGATGACGGCGCGATGATCTGGTGGCGGGGAACCCGAACGGAGGTGGGGCCGAGGGAGAGGAGGCAACGGCGGTCCTAGCGGTGTCGACGGTGAGGGTGGCAGTGGCTCGAGGCGCCGGCGAGGGGCTACCGGAGGGGAACCAGGGGAAAACCGAGAAAAAGGGGGGTGGCGGCCTTTGGGTTCGCGCGGAATTGGGCTCTGGCGGCGTGGCGTAGTGTATCGAGAGCGGTGTCCTTTTAAAGGGGTCGCCGGAGTCCACGATGGCAAGCCAACCGAGGAAATCCGAGAGGATTCCTTTCCCTCCGGTGAGCTTTTCCTTTCGCGTGGGATCATACCATATGCAGTGGAAAGCGCGTGGAAAAAAGGGGTAAGAGACCGCCGGTGTGAGGGGGAGGGGATCCCGGCCTCGATCTGGCATGACGCGGTGGTCGGCGGCGATAAACGAAAAGGGGGCGTCGGTGAATGGAAGGGGGAGATCCCCTTCCTTTGAAGAAGACGATACTGACATGTGGGGGCCACATGTCAGTGGGCTCTGGTGAGGGCGTACGCGCCGACAGATGGGCCAGCGCTGCCAGCGGCTGAGGGGCGCGGGGTGGGGACTGACGGGCGGGCCAGGTAGGGCGTGTGCGCGCAGGAGAGAGGATGACGGGTGGGGCCGGCTGATGTAAGCGGCGGGAGAGAGGGAGGGGACGCGCCGACAGGCGGGTCCCACTTGGCAGTGACACGCAGTCGGGCTGGGCTGGGCCGAGGCCAAATCAGGGGACGCGGCCCAATAAGAATTTAAATGCATTTTCTATTTAATTTAATTCCAGAAATTCATATATTCTTGTAGAGCTTGAAATATTGTTTCTAAAATTTTGTAAAAATTCTCAAAAATATTTCTTGGCCTCTAGATTCCACCATAAATTTTTCAGGTTCAAATTTGAAATATTTCTCCCTGTTTTGCTTTAATTGTGTTCTTTTAACCTTTATTTTAAATAAATAATTCATTTTTTAACTCAAAAAATTTATTTCCCTTATTTTTATTTTATTTTAAATTTTGGGATGTTACACGTACTCCAAGATTGGCAACAAATACTCTCATTAAAGCCAAAATTTGATGCCACCCCAGGCCCAAAACAGGATCCATTAGATTTGCTATCATCCCTTGCCACCACAGGCCCAGAACCTGGACAAAGCCCATCCGAACTTACCACCCTGGAAGACGAGGCTCCATCTAGCCCACCCGCCTCCTTTTCCGAACGAAACCATGGAGGATCGAGAGAACGATAATCCACTAGCTTTACACCCTTGCCCTTATCGCCGAGATCACCCCTCATCGTCACCGCCTCTCCCATTGTGTGTTTTCTTGGATCAACATTTATTCATCTAACTTATTTATTGAATGTCTGCCTGAGTAGTCTTTTGTATATGTTGTCTTTCTATCCTCTTCCAAAATATGTCAGGAAAAAAATGTGCTTCTTCAGATCTAGATTATCGTGGCAAGAACATCGAGGGATTAAAAAATATCATTTAATTAGTTGACATGTGATTTACATGCCAAAAGAAGCTCAAGGTTTGGGGGTTTTAGATCTACAAACAATGAATGTGACTTTATTGGGTAAGTTGCTTTGGAATCTTGAGAACGAAGAGGGAATATGGCAAAGAATTTTAAGGAAAAAAATGATTCCCAATTTTGGGGTGCTTTGAGTAAAATTAAATCTTTGTTCATGCAATTCTGTGTCAAGCAAGTGGGTGATGGTAAGAGAACTCTCTTTTGGGAAGATAAATAGTTAGATTATTTTTCTTTGGCATACAAATTTCCTGATCTGTATGCTGTTACTTTATCCTGAAATATTTGTGTGGCTACTGCCTTGGCAAATAACTATACCAATGTGAAATTTAGAAGGGATTTAATTGGAGGTAGATTAATTGGTTGGAAAAGATTAAAATAAGCTTGTGATAATATCATGTTGTCTGATAAGAATGATGTGTGTCAATGGACTCTGGCTAAAAATGGAATTTTCAGTGTTAGATCTTTTTACACTGCTTTGAAGATGCAAATATGAGTAAATGTGTTGATGACATCTGGACTGTGAAAGTCCCTTTGAAAATTAAGATTTTTCCGTGGTTAGCTAGGAAGAACAAAATTTTGACAAAAGACAATCTAAAAAAAAGAGGCTGGAAAGGGGACTCAATGCATTGTCATTTCTGTAGAAAAAATGAGTCTGTTCAACACTTGTTTTTCGACTGTGTAATTGCTCAGTTTGTCTGGAGGCTAATCAAAGTCTGCTTTGATGTTGGTCCATTTAGAGATATGAAACATGTGTGGACCGTTGTGGTTTAAAAAGCTGGGGAAAGAGGATAAGAAGCTGGTTAGAGTTGGCCTTGCTGCATTGTTCTGGACTGTATCGAAATGTAGAAATGACGCTTGCTTTAGAAGTAAAAAATAATAATGATCCGATTAAGTTAGTGACATTATTCTATTTCTAGATTTCGACTTGGTCTATTCTCTAGAAATTGGAGGAAAAAACAAGAAATCTAATAGCAGGGGTGCGTCTACTTGAACGGGTGGCAGTGAAGTCTTTACAAAGAGTAATGGATGGAATTTGACTAGACCCTTGCTGGGAGGCTGATTTTTGTTGATGTGTTGCTTTGAACTGGCTCTTTCATCCCAAAAATCGTTTTGGTTGCTTTCGGTTTTAGTTTCTGGACTTGTAATAAGCCATTTGTAGCGCTATGATGTGTCGCAAACTGGTTTATCTGTCGCTATGTTCTAAGTGTGATGTTGTCCAACTCTCAGTTTAAGTTGTAAGAACTTCAGTCATTTCTATAGTAGAAATGGAGGATCCTGATGGATCTTTCTAAAAAAACATTCATTCATCTGACACCGTTACCGTTTTTCCATTTTACGCGCCTATACACAGCCAGACGATTTACCCCAGAAGGCCAGAATACCATTAATCAGAAATCACTGTAGAATACCATCAATCAGAAATTGATGAGGTCAGTTGATCTGGGTGAACGTAAATTTATTGAATAAACGAGTGGTACAGAAAAAAAACATTTGCTACGAAGGCATTTCTTAGTATAATGTCATACAACTTGAAGTTCCTCACTCTTGTTAAATAAAATGTAAAAGTAGCACCTATACCTGCAAATTTCAGTTCAGAACTTACAAACACAACACCTCATTGTTCTATCTCAACAAACACGATCGCCTGCGGATGCAAGCCAGCTTCCTCCAGTGTTTGGGAGAGTTTTTCTGGTCCATATATTACCCGCGGGAAGTTCGAAACGAGGCTGTACTTCTCTGCGGTCAAGCAATCCAAAGAATCAACGTAATCATAGAGTGAAGTAATGGTGGCAGAACTGTGGAATCTCCTTCTTTGCGCTCTCCAGTTGGAAATCTGATGAGAACCTGCAAAATCATCAGCATGACTCCATATTAGTTTGAAATGATTTGCACAGTGAAGCTAGGCACCTGCAATTTAGAACGATCTGTGGTGACAATTAAAATTGTTACTACTAAAAGAACCTCCTATGAGTGGAATGCACGACACACGACACATACAGGTATACATATCAAATTTAGCAACTATGTGTAGCGTTCAAAGCTTTCTCGCAGCTTCAAATAGAAACGAAGAAGGTCATAAGAAGCACAGAAGTTCCTGGTGTTTTGTTATATTTACTAATCAAAAGAAGAAAAATGCTTCAATGCTTCAAAATTCAAAAGGAGTCAATCATGGATTCGTGGTTGTAACTTGTAAGCACATTATCCTCTATGAATTGAAAAGGTTGTTAAGGACGATAGGCAAAGAATGGAAAACATACTCGAGTAACATTAGGTCCTTTCTCAGGCTCAGCTCCAAGAGCCATGGCCTTCTCTTGCCTCCTCTTTGCAAGAGCAGCTTCCTTTTCAGCTGCTTCTTGGGCTGCCCTTGCAAGAGCCTCCTCTTCTTCTTTACGCTTTCTCTCAGCCTCTGCAGCCTCTCTTTCACGCCTTTCCTGCTCCTCCCTCTTTTGGCGTTCCCTGGCCTGATACAACAACAACAGCCATTACTCCAACCGAGTTAGCATTCCCAAGCACACTTTAAAAAAACCGTATGATAATTTAGTGTTATCATCAAAACACTCAAATACTAGCAGACTGGCAGGAAATTGGTTGTAGGATCTGTTTTTTTTAACTGGTTCACTAACATATGATGTATCAGTGTACCCATTACCATGCACAAATACTCTACTTAGAACGTTACAATGCCCTTAGCTGAAGAAAAATTAGGAAGAGGTGTTCCATATGGTACAGTGCCAAATTGCCATGTATTCAGCCCCAGCCCATATCAGTGACCCCATATTTATAGCATAATGACAGATAGGGCATATAGAGTTTAGCAATTAGCATACCTGATCAGTTTCAAGTGCAGCTCTGTAAGCAGCATCTTGTTCCTCACGTAAACGTTGATTGTTTAGCCTCTCTTCAGCTTCAATCCTGGCAGCAACGAGTGATGCAGTGCACTCTTCAACCACCCGTTGAAGAATAGTTATCATCTCTTCCGGTGATTTTGGCCCCTCAATCTTTGGAACATAAAAAAGAAAACACGTGAGCAATATTGATTAACTGTCACAAAAAAACAAATATAGCAAGTTTAAGTAACATTGCATATATCTGTCAAAAAGCCTGCACCAAATGATTATCTGCTTGGAAGGGAACAAAACCTGTTTTTCTAACTCTCATCTATCAATTCAACCATCAAGAAAAAATGTACCACCTTGTATTAATCCAATGTATAAGTCAAGCAAACAGAATTTGATACTACTGAAATAGTGTCTCTGAAATTTAATCTACAAGGAAGTTTTTGTGAATGTGCACAAAAGTACAAAACAATTAAGGAGATTGCCTGAAAGCAACACAAAAGTCTATAAAAAGGTTAATGGTAATAGATTTCATGGAAATGAGGTAAGGGTTTGGAACGTGGATTAATCATTAGTAGAACAGTTTTTCCAAAGCACCTTTCACACCTTCAGTTATAAAGAACTCCAGTTTGGGATTTGGACTAAATTTTCTAGCGTACTTTAATGGGGCAATTGGGCAAAGATAACTCATCCTTTTTTACTGAGAAAGAAACATCACCATATTCAGCCCCTTGTTTAAATCTTACAAGGAAGCATCACCAAATTTCTAATATCAATATATCATCAGGACATCAGCAGTAGTTGCTGAAATTCATGTGTCACACAATATTCCAGTGAATGCATTTAACATGGATCATGTAAATGATGCAGTGTCCTACACTGTTTTGTATGTGCAAATTAGTGCATGAAAATGAAATGAGAGATTGAGTAATAAGACTGAGGGCATTTGTGATTGGAAATTTGAGTCTCCAACTCTCATCAATTTAATCCCAAACAGAAATAGTTTAAGGGAACTGGGGATTTGAGTGTGAGTGTGTGTGTGTGTGTGTAACAACTCCCACTAAAACTCACATCTATATCTCATCCTAACCAAGGAAATGAATGCGAGTAAAAACTAAATTACTTCCAAAGTTACGACTTATGACAACATCCAATTCAAGAAACAAATCAATCAAAAAAGTTATAACATCCAATTCAAGAAACCATATCTTAGCATAGCAAATCCTACATATGGATTTAAGTTATGACAACATAAATGTTTCCAAAACAGTAGGCTTCACTATACAATATGAAGCAACAGTACTAGTTGACAGCAAGAGTCCATACTCCATAAGCATAACAACAGCCTAACTCCTGTGACTCCATCAGAATGTTATCAACCATAGGAAGGACTGAAGGACATGTCTTAATCAATCAAATGTTGTAATAATATTCATCTTGTAACAAATGCTTCCTAGCAAGTTGAACTAACAATTGAAAGCATTCCCAACATAAATCCCAGTGAATTTAATTGTTTCACACGGACACCTACACTATCATCATTCATCAGTGTGCTAATCAACAGAGCAACAAACCCAGACAGCCAAGTAGCACAGCAGCTAATAGTAGATAAACAATTAGAACAATGTGACATACCAACAACATACCTGCTGCAACAACATAATTCTCTGGTTCGTAGATGCCATGACCACAGCACAGAAAGGAAATCTTGATGCATTCAGGCTGTTGCTCATCTTGAACCCTTCAGTCCTCCTGATGCTACCACCCCACGCAACAAAGTTCTCATCTATGAAGGCCGCGACTGGTTCGGCGCACAGGCAGCCACCGCAGAAAGCAGGAGTGTCCGGGTGATCAGGAGAGTGAAGGTACACAAAGAGAAGCTTGTACTCGCGCTGCGCACGCTGCAACGCATCTGAGAAGCCCTCGGCAGCGAAACGTGGGCCAGGGCCGGCGCCAAACTCGCGCTCAAATTCCGCCACGAAGTCAACCGCCTCGGCCACTGACGGCGGCAGCTCGAGCAGCCGGTCGGCGCCGCCCTGCGCGAGGCCGAGAAGGGAGAGAGAGCGGGACAGCACACCGCCGGCGACCCAGGCACCGAGACGGATGGAACCAGCGATGAGGCCAACCCCACCGGAGACCACATAGAAAGGAAGCGTCACCAGCTTCCACGCGATCCCAGGCTGCGGCGGTGGCGGAAGTGGCGGGGCCGCGACCAAATCCGCCTCCCGCGAGGGCCGCGGCGCCGCGGACGTTGCTGGTTCGGGCGAGGAGGGGTTGGCAGTTATGGAAGAGACGGCAAGCTGGAGGTCCCAGTTGTGTGCGGCGAGGATCTCGGTGCAGAGGTCGGGGTCGGAGATGCCGGTGACCGCCTGTAAGTAGCCGACCTTGTCGTCCACGGTCTCGGCCATGGTGGCAGAGAGTCGGGAGTAGAGCTAGGGTTTGGGGATTTGGGAGCGGTGGTCGTTAGGAGGAAGAGGCGAGAAGACGAGAGCAAATCGGCGCGCGACCGAGGAGGGAGACGAGTCAGTGTGACGTCTCATCTTCCTCTCTACCGCGGGATAAAAAACCACGAGACGCAACGGAATACAAGAATACACAAAAAAAAATTACGCGTATTAGTATATTTACGGTGAACGTTTTCATAACACCGTTTCTGTTTCAGAAGTACACGTAATCTTTGCAACGGAAGGAAATATCCTTTCTAAGGAAGAGTTTTATTTCATTATTCCTAGACTAACCAATGTAATTAAATACAATTAGCTCTCATAAAATAAAATGATTTGGCTAGAAACGGATTAGCACCATATCATAGTGATGACACTACTTTCTTCTCTTTCCTCATTAATTCAATAACATGTCAGCAAAAAATCTAATGTAATATGGTAATTAATATCATAAAATACCCTATGAAACCCCCATTGTGAATAGTCTTAGTACTTAGTACTCCATTCAAGGTGTAATCAGAGTCAAAAGCTAACGAAAAATAGAAGAAATACGCAAACTAGCTTTTGAATTGATTTTTAAATTTTAAAAATCACATATTAGATTTATAGATGTATATATTCTTGATATAAGAAAATAAATATTGATTTGTTTTCGGATTTTTCAGTTATTATTAACCTTTATGCACTCCTTAAACTCAATATGGTGTACCGTCCAAATCACGTGCATTTCTATCCTTTTTGATCGGTACGGTAGGTTCAAAAGCATACAGTTTGCACATTTATCCTCAATTTCTTTTACAATGTTATAACAGTTTAATTGGTTCTATAAATATATTACAACATAATTAGTTATTAATTTTGTTGTTCAAATACCATATATTTACTTCCTACAGCCTATTTGAGTATATGTTGGGGTCCAAAGAGAAAAGATGTTTAGCTTTTTGCAAAGAAGGATAATTTTCAGACAAAAACTTTTATATTTGCATTCTTAAGGAATTCAAAGAAAGATCATTAAAAAGCAATGGAAAATCCTAATCTACTGCAGTACTCAAGACTCTGGCATTGTGTCTTGTATATCAGGAGGCATTGTTTAAAAACCGTTCGAAGCTTTGCCTCTATCAGCATAAGCCACCAGTAACAGCTCTGCCAATAGGAAGCAGCAAAACCTGATCAACCACATGTCTTTCGTGTCATGATTTCAGAATTGCGTGATCAGAATCTGCATTGGAAGCATGTTACATCCGAAGTTCTTAAAAACAAAAACAGCAGAACACAGCTGATGAAGTTCAAAGACGATTTGATAATTTGCCACCGCCAAAAATGATTTCATATGGCCTACGTGCCATTAACTTAAGGAAATTTTGTAAAAATACCATTACAATTTTCTATAATTTGAAAAATGCCACTGTCAGTGACTGTGGTAGGTCCCATATGTCAGTGACACGCTGATGGCATATTTCAAAACCGTAAAAATTGTAATGGCATGGAAAAATTTGGCCCTTAACTTAAAATCTCACATATCATTGTTTCTATTGTTTTAGAATGACATTATAATCAAAGGATCATCCGGACATTTTTTTTCAAGATTACTAGTGTCACTTCCAGTTCTGGCAGTACATTCTTCCTCTTAAATTTCCTCAATAAGAACCTTGGGTTGCGAGTCGTTTTTCCTACCTGCCTTATGCAATTGGCTCCCGCTGTCCATTTCCTCAAGAGATGCTTTCTGAACCTCAACAAGGCGAGCTAAAGACGGCCAGGCCTCATTTGGCTGCTCATGAACCCAACATGTCATGAAATACAGCTTCCTATCTGCACCACGAAGCTTCTGAGTGCTCCGTGCTCTCTCCGTCTTACCCACTCTCTCTGCCTTGAGCATCCTCTCACCAGTATGGATGAGCCTACGGAAGTCGCAGAGTGCGCAAACGAGCGCATTGCCTCCTAAGGAGAGAAGGCTGATGATATCGTCCACAAGACCAATTGCAAACCTGAAACCTCCGGTGTGCCTGTAAGCTGGTGAGCATGTCTCCTCTATGCATGCCGTGAGTGCTTCAGATACTGTCTCAGGCTTAGCATCCTCCCCCATGACTTTTGACACAGACAGAGCGACGGTACAAGCACCGAAAGGATCAGAGCACCAATCACCATTGTAGAGGCGAAGCGTGAAGCAGTAACTGTACAGGATATCAACCAAGTGAACAGTAAGCAGAGGAGATGGTTCTGCTCTGGTTAGTTGTTTGAGTGATGGGAGAGGAGATTCTGGCCCTTCTGGGATTTCACTGATGCTAGACTCTGGGTCAGCCATTGGATCTGATACAGAAGTGTCTTCTACAATCACATGTCTGATAAGTTGGCTTCCATCTGGGCTGAGGGAGATCGATCTAGCAGAAGGTTTTTTCCACCATGGAGTCCATGGTTCAATCATCTTGCTGAGTTCGCCTGATGCCAGAGCTTGACGAAATCGTTTGATTTCATCATCAGAGAGATCTTCAAGCTCGATTTCATCTCCTGTTTGGTAGGAATAACAAACCAATATCCATCTATGAGAGCTCAATAGAAAACATGGAGAACATAGAAGTATTTACTGTTTCTAGTAAATTTCCATTCTAAGTTGGCAAAGCCACAAATATCATCCAATACGTGGATTAACAAATGAACCACATGAACATAAGTTAATATTGTATTCAAGAATGAAATGACATGAAAAACAATCATCAGAGCTAAATGTAAGGATCACAAAAAGGACAGCTTGCTACTTTGCTAGCATTTGACAGACTTGAGTTACCTATGCTACAGAGGTGTTTTGTTGGAACTACAACCTTTTAATGGAAAAGAAGTAGTGAACATAATTCGCACATGTAAATTTACATTGATAAGTTTAGCCGTGAATTCCCATCCCAGGCATGTGTCTATCTTAACTCGGTTATCCCTCTTTACTTACACTAGGTTGCAAACAAAGTTTAGCTAAATAAAAGTGCTAACAAATAATTGGTTAGTGCGATTGTTTGAAAAATGCCTAGACTACCATAAATACGAAAAAAGATACTTCTCTAGTACTATGAAAAGTTATTGTTTAATCATATTAGGAAAGCATGAAAAGTGGACACATACCAGACATAACTTTTTGAATAAGCTCCTCTGACAGAATAGGCTCTGCATGACAAAATATGTTTAACATGTCAAAAAATCCTCACATATCAAAATATCATACATGCACCACTTAAGAATCTAGAAGAAAATTTTGCATCATCACATCAATGAATTCACACAGACAAGTCCCCATAACTAAAATTAGATAAATCAAAAACCAACTATTGCATAAATTTACCACATTATCACATTTTTAGCAAGGCAATTGTCTTTCCTAATGGTAGGGGGATGGAGGTATTTTTAATTCCATACTAAACTTTGTCCCTAACATTTCAGTGTCATTACAATTAGCTGGCAGCTGCAGACAATATTTTCAGTCTACCGTCTGTTTCACAGTGTGAAGAGTTGACAGCAACAAAGCTCTCAGGAAGAGCAAGACAAATGCATTGCAAAGACAGGAAAATCTGAACACTTGCAACATCCTCAATGCCAATGATGAAATTCTTAGCAAAAATGATAGCTCATGGTTCACAGACTATCAAACATAAGGCAGAAATATGGCATATCAACCATACCATCTTTGCCTTCTGATTCCATCTCTTCTTCCAAGTGGAACCTTTTGAGTATGTCTAACATCTTCTTCTTTGATTCATCTTCAGGTTGCATCTGCTTAAGCTCATCCATAACATTCTGACGCATAAAGGATTCAGTGCACTGTACACTATGCCCCTACAAAAGAAGAATTAAACAAAATATTAGAGGTTACAAAGGCTAAGGTGCAATAACTGCAAACATCATTCTTCCTTGAGACTTCGTGCATGTGTATTACACACAAGTTCCAGAAGTTCTCAAAATCAGGCTTTCCTTGGAAATTGGAAAAACCAAGGACAACCCCTATCTCAGTCTCCTTTCTCTTTTCAGGAGCAGAGCTTAAAAAGATGGACATCAACGATCATAGAATATCAATTGATTGGCCTCATCATTGAAAGCGGCTTTCAATTGCTCAGGAATTCTCAGCGATGTGGGGGACTTTGATGGTGAGCAAAAAGAATTGATCAAGAAATTGGTAAACTTTAACATGAACGATGGTAAAAGAACATGAGCTAGTGCTATTGTTTCATTAATATGAACAAAATTGAAACAAGGTTATCTCGTACTAGTTAATTAATATAAGTAGAAAATTCCATGTATTAGAAGGGAGCACAAGTGCACAACAGTATATTACACACATATAAGCAGTCCCTTTAAATTGACACCCTTATTATTTTGTGAATAAACAAGTATTCCCTTTAAAAAATTGTATGACAGCCCCAATCACAGGCATATACAGGGGGCAGACCTCGGGCCACCTGTAGTGGGCTTATTTTCACCATACAAGCTGAAATGTAGTCTATTGGACGCCAGGGGCGGCCTGGGGATTAGACCACAGCTGGTTCTGCCCCTTGGTCACTGGGTGTATAGGCCCACACAGGCTTCCAGCAGCACTGTTGTATCGTACATAAATCATAAATGAATGTGAGCAAAATTCCAGCCTTCTCAGAACGTTTACACCTAAATGTTAACAGAACGTTTACACCTAATTACCTAAATGTTAACAGAACAATGGTGTGTTTGTTGTCCCATATAATTTCTTAAGGCCAGCACATAAACTATCCATCTAGTAATGCAACCCTTTTCACTACATTGGAAAGTACAGTGATGGAACTGTATGCAGCATAATTAGCTACAAAAACGCACATATGATTGTGACTGCAAGTAATTGGGCCATCGTGTATCTTACAAACACTTACGTTTTCAGCACAGAAACAAATTACTGTCTCTTTCAAAAGGGCACAAACTCACTGCATCAATTCTACAAACACATTGTGGGCGTCGGCACTGAGACGCCCAGGACATTGAGACAACAAAGGCGTGGAACCTCTCAGGCACTGTACTACAAGCCGCCAGCCACTAGGATGCGCACCTCACATCACGGGAGTAGAAGAAGAAGCGAGAGGACGGCGCACGCACCTTGTAGCACGGGAGCGAGCAGTAGCGAGCGTTGCAGCGGGGGCAAGTGTACTGCGCGAACTGCTTCTGGCACCTGCAACAACCGCCAACGCAGCGCGCGTAAGATCGAGAAGGCATGTACTGATGTACCACCACTCACCCCGAACTGAGGCTACAACAGTAGAATACGAGGAGGAGGCAAGACGAGGCATACACGCGGCAGATGACCCTAGTTTCCGCGGAGGAGGAAGAGGCGGCCGCGTGCTCGGAGACCACGACGTCCCTCTCCATCTCCCCGTCACTGCGCCTATGACCTCTAGTCCTCTACAGTGGCGGCCAACGCTGAACGACCGGAGGGACGCTAGCCGGACCGCTGGCGGGGGGCTGGCTGCCGACGGGGCGGAAAGCCACCAGATGTCCAGATCTGGCGCCAAGAGGCCAGAGGCGGAGGCGGCGTGCGTCGGGCGGCTCGTGTGCGGGAGGGGCATCTGACTGAGAGTTACTGAGCCGATTTTTGCCATTCGGGGGTCTAATGGGCCAAACTACGGCGTGTTCCACGGCTCACTGGACCACCTTGTAGAAGCGCTCATGCCTCTACTCGCGCGCTTCTCAACTCCCTCCCGCTCCCGGTGGCAGCGGCGGCACCGGCGGGCCAAGCGTCTCAGGTGGAAGAAGGGGAGAGGGAGTCAATGCTGGAACAGGCCTAAGGCCCATACATGGCCCAACTGAAGAACTTTTTCCAGACATTTACAACTTTTTGCCATAACATATGCTACTTGAGTTTTAATGTTGCAATGGAAAAAATTAAAATAAACACAGTAGAAATGATACAAATAATTTAAAAGATAATAAAAATTGCATGTTCCTATTTCATAGGAAAAATATCTATGCCAATTTTAAAAGTAGTGTATATTTCATTAACAATAAAAACGCACGTGTCATTGAGAATGATTGTGGTTGCTACACCACTAGTTATTTTTAAAATAGTGTGTGTGTATATATATATATATATTGATCGATTATATTTTTTAAATATATGATATATAGTTTTTAGGCTCCATTACCATATACATAGATAGGATAAAGATACAAATTTCACTCAACTTTATAACAAAAATATAATCAATCCATTTTTAAAAACTTATCTGAATTTAACTTGATTTAAAGAAAAATGTATTAATATCTGCAATATCATTACGTATTTTATGATAGATTTAATAAAACTGTTTTTATATTATATGTGTTTATATATATATTATAAAATTATTTAAAACTAGACAAATCTAATTTATGAAAAAAAAAGAAATGCATTATAATACGTAACCGGGGTGCAAGAGAAGTCCAGTGACCAGTGAGCCCGTTGCAGAGGTGGGCCCGTAGACCCTACTCGAGTAGACCGGACGCCCGACCCCACCCTACCGAACCGAACCGAAGATGAAAAGCGAAGGCGACCGCGACACGGGATCTCTCCCGCGTCGCCCTCCGACTAGCCGTCAGCCAAGCCCCCGGCTACGGCCAAAAATGCCGCGAGATTAATGAGACTGCCGCCTCGCGATCGCGACGCCACCGCTAGGCACGGGTAGGATGCCGGGATCAGCGGCGGTGGAGGCGGAGGAGGAGGCGGCAGCGGGAGGGAGGCAGCCGACGGCGTCGGAGCGGCGGCGCATGTACCGCGACCTGGCGCTGTCGCTGCGGTGCGGCCTCCGCGACGCGGCCGCGGGGTTCTCCTTCCTGCGCCTGCGCGGCCTCCGCGCGCTCCTCCGCGCCCTCCGCTCCGCCGCCGACGCCGACGCCTCCACGCGCCTCTTCCGCCAGTCCCAGGCCCTCCGCGACCTCCAAGGTTAGACATCTCGACGCCGCCCCCCTCCTCTTCCTCCTCCTATCTATGGCTCCCGCCGCCCCGATCGGTGACCTAACCTTTGCGCGTGGATTCGATCGGTGCAGTGGTGCCGGTGCTGTTCGAGCACAGCCTCCGCAGGGTCCAAGCAGAGTCGGTGGTGACGGTGGGGCAGGTGCTCGGCATCGAGCCCGTCAAGCTCAAGAACCCCGCCACCGACTCCGAGGTCGCACTCGCGCTCAGGGTGCTCGAGGGCTGCTGCCTCCTCTGCCAGGACTGCGCCGCCGCCGCTCATCGGTACAATGCCGTCAAGGTGCGCTCTCCTCCACCGCCTGCATTTGCTTCTTCCATCAAACAATTGATTCTGTGTATCGGCGCAGCTTAGTTCATCGAGAAGTATACAGAATCAATTGTTCATAATGCATACGCGCAATTTTTTGTATCATTAGTTGGGAAATTGTTGTCACGTAGGTTAGTCTTAATTCCGATAGCGTCTTAGTGATCAATACGGCTCAACCGTACTGTACAAAGAAGTACGGGTCTTTGCTTACAAAGTTGGATACCTGGACACGGAAAGAAAATTTCGGTAGCTGAGCATTAGCAGCGGAGAGGTGGGCCAAATCAGCATCTGCTTCATTTCTCCGATTCCGCTTTTTCCCTCATGATTTGGACCAATGCCAAGTTAGTACTTCCACAGTACGGTCTTTAGGTGTAGATGTGCAGGGGATTCCGTGGTCCTGGGCTCCTACAACTGCCGTTCTGTTCAAGTTTACTATTGTTATGACTTATGAATTATGATTGCCTTGTGTAATGGAGGAGATACGATACGGAATAGCATCATATCAGCATGCATCACAGCATCAGTCCAACTTTGCCGGCTATTCATTGCGGTTGTATTACCTTGATGTAATAACCGGACGAGTTGAATAAAGCTTCCTTTATCTTAAAAAAAACCGGTTCAACTTTGCCGGGTAGGACATTGTTTGGATTCTTGAACACAAAGACATTGGTTTCTTTAAGAGTTACTGAATTGGTGTTGAACTTGGAGGTTATGGCATCAGTCTTCAATTTGTGAGTCCGTTTCTTACTCATGCATGTGTTATGCAGTTCTTTTAACACAGCTAAGGCATATAGGATATGCCACTGAAGCAAGCAAAGATTAAACTCCTGTTTTGTCATGCAATTTCGGTGTTCTTACTATATTCATAGCCCATCTGTTCTGAGACCAGGGGATTGGGTCCTTATTTGAACTAAAAAAATGATCCAGTATAGTCACAACGGATGAACAGCTCCTAAAAGGGCATCAAAGCTGTTCCTCGGGCACATGAATGCACTATTGTACCATAAGGACAGTATGTCCGTTGTTTGTTGCTTCTATGTACAGTCTTGACATTTGTTCGAAAGGTAGATCATTCGTGGTTAGGTAATACTACTCTTTTTATTTGTTGCTTATTACTGCGGCAAAGCTGCTATTGTACCTGAAAAGCTCTTCATTTTCCACCAGGACCGATCGGTTAGAAAATATTGCAGTTTTTCAGTGGTATATTCTTACTAAATTAAACTAGACATATTCATTCATACAAGTCAACAATGTCCGTGCATTCCCCTTTTTCTTTTTTGGAAAAGGGGCGCAGGAGATCTACCCATTTGATTTTTAGCAGGAACATAAAGCAATATAATGTTTTAGTTACAAAACTTGTATGCATATCTGGTTGGGTCACTTGTACGTTGCTTGTTTGTTGCTCATTCTTGCTATGAACTACAAAATTTATTCTTGAGTCTTGACATGATCATCTCATACTTAAATGAATTCCTTAGGTACTTCTGGACATACTATCGACTCGGGGCATGCGTGAACAAAGAGCATGTCTGGACACTCTTTTGGCATTGATGGTGGCTTCTTCGGAAAATTTCATGGTACAATAAAGCCCTTTTCAGCTTTTCAGTTTGTCAGCTGTGTGTGCTGCATTCCTCTTTCTCTTGTTCCTGGTTTATTTTTAATCTCTCATCGTTTCCTCTTGTAGGATTTCAAGGAACATGACGGGCTAAATAAAATTGTTGACCTTGTACAGGACACACAAAGGGATGATCATGTAAGGTATGTCCTTACAACAGACGGGTTGAGCCATGTTGTTGGAGAGAGTTATCTCCGCAACTCCCTAAAAAATAAATTAGTGTTTCGAATCTCAAATTGATGATACGTGCATTTCCTAAGGGTACAATCTATACATTTTAGCATAAAAATCAGTTCACGGAGTATAACCTGTGTACTATCTTTACTTTTCGCTAGCTTACTACTACCAAGTCAATGTGAAATATATTTTACATGATCTTACATCAGATTTGAACCAATGACTCCCACCGTATGAAAGCAATACTCTAACCACTAAGTTAAGTAGGCAATTTATAAACAGGGCCTTAGTAGGAGTTAGGTCTTCGAGAATTCAATTTAGGCTTTGCCTTCTGTACCTCTTACCTCATTGGTGCGTCAAGCCATTACAGCTCCGCCGCACTGACGAGGTCTAGGACCCTCGACCATCTACTTTATTTTCCTATCAATAAAGGATACTAGTTTCGTGTAATTCCTTGTACCGGTGACATCTCACACTTCTATTCCTTTTCAGGCTAAAATGTGCAGAATTTCTGCTTCTTTTGTCAAGAAGTGCGAGTGAAATAGGTGGTGCAACCTTCTTTTTAAGCATGCAAGAGGATCTTAAGAATGTCATAGGGGAGAGCTGTGCATCCTTTGTCTGCTCAGCGAATTTTTTCAGCTCAACACAAGATTCAGAAGCGACGGAACCTGAACTGAGCCGTCATGCAAAGCGTGTATTGGATCTCTTAGAGGGCCGTCTGTATGATACTGTGAATCCACATAAGTGCAGTGATCTTGTTGGTAACAATGTTGCTTAGATAATCTTCAAATGCCTGATCGGTTTATACTATTTGAATAACTATTGGCCTTACGCATATTAGCATATATATCCATATTACTGCTTGCTAACAGTATGTGATCTCACCTCAACTATCTGGGGAATAGCGGGGATTCATTTGCCACAGAAATCCATTGTAAATAAGTAATTAATATAAAATGCGTTAAGTTATTACTAATTAGCTCTACATTGATGTTTCCTATTTGTTTTTTGTTTGTTCTCCGTACTCATATCAAATTATTTATCTTGGTTATATTACTGAATTCTTTAGTTCCGGATTGGGGTTCGTGGCGTCTGTTTTTGTAAATTTGCCCCATTCTCGTGCACCTGTATGCAAATGATATTGTTGCCACACATAAATAGGGATAACCAATACAATAAAGTTCATCATATATATTATATGATTCCACGTTATTTATTTAACACAAAAATAATTGCCGTGAGCACCAGTAATGTAGACAAGCAACTGCCATGCTTCTTTATTCAACAATCAACAGCAATGTAGCAGCAATGACAGCATGAATCTGTGCCAGGCAATATTTGTGCAAGTTTTTGCCTTCAATGATGTTTAATTTGTGGATGTAAATAGAGCTATATTAGTACATATGACAATAAACAGAAGCAACATCCACCAGAATGGCCATCAAGGTGAGCCAAAACCGCCACCACCAGGCGTAAAAATCTGAAGAATTTCACCGGCATTAACCGTGACAGTGTTCTTTCCTCCAAGGTAAACTCTGCGGCCATCTTTCTTGACTAGGTAGTTTGCACCACGAGCTCCATTTCTTCCTCCCTTCAGTCCCCTGGGAGCATGCACCCGTCTCTCTGAAAGAATGCTCACAACAACAGGCCGGCGAAATTCAATCTCTCTAACAAGGCCATCACCGCCTCTGTGAAAACCAGAACCTCCACTGTCCTCCCTGATGCTAAATCTACGTAAAAGAACGGGGTATCGCTGCTCAAAGATTTCTGGATCAGTCATCCTTGTGTTTGTCATGTGACACTGAACACCGCTTGTACCATCCCAGCTTGCCCCAGCTCCAGAACCACCTCCAATAGTCTCATAGTAACCAAAAGTGTCATCTCCAAATGTCAAATTGTTCATGCAACCCTGAGAGCAGGCACATGCTTGGAACGCCATTAGGACAACATCGGTCACCCTCTGAGAGGTTAGTACATTGCCACCAACCACGGCAGCCTTGTCACTTGGAGAAAGAAAAGAGTCTTTAGGAATCAGGATCTTCACGGGAGCTAGGCAGCCTTGATTTAGAGGTATATCGACATCCACCAAGCACCGCAGGCAGTATATCACAGCAGCTGCGGTTACCGCTTCAGGAGCATTCCAGTTACCATACACCTCAGGACTGGTGCCCTCAAAGTCAAAGGTGGCTTCACCTTTACTAGAATCAAGGGTGAGCTTCAAATGGAGCACAGATCCATCATCCATATAATCTTCATCTTCAATGACACAAGACCCATTCTCCTTTTCAACTCTCGAAGCAACTACCTTAAGCATTGTTCTAACAGCTTCCTCAGCATTGTTTTGGACATGATTCATATAAGATTGCACAGTGATCAAGCCATACTGATTTATCAGCTCTTTGATAAGTGTTATTCCCCGCTGGTTTGCTGCCACCTGAGCATGGAGGTCAGAAAGATTATCTTGTATCTTACGCGTTCCTGGAATCACATGGTTGGTAAGTTCATCAGAGCATGGTGACTGTAGCAACTGAACTATTCCTTCCTCTTGGAAAACACCCCCTTCAACAAGCTTAAATGTTTTGATGGCAGCACCTTCCTCCCAAATGCTTTTTGAGAAAGGAGGCATGCTTCCTGGGGTGATACCACCAATCTCTGCATGGTGACCTCTACTAGCAACAAAAAAGATGAGCGTACCTTCATTAAAAACAGGTGTGATAACTGTTATATCTGGAAGATGGCTACCCCCAGAACAAGGATGATTCGTTACAAGAACATCACCATCATGGAGATTATCACCCCAATATTTGATTTGCCAGCGCACTGTGCTCGACATGGCTCCTAAATGCACAGGGACATGAGGGGCATTTGCAACAAGGCCACCATCCGTACCAAACAGAGCACAAGAAAAGTCTAGTCTTTCCTTTATATTGGTAGAAATGGAAGTTCTTTGGAGTGTCCTGCCCATCTGTTCAGCAATACCCATGAACCGATGATTGAAGATAGAAAGTTGGACCACATCGGCGACTTTCTCTGATACTTTTACAGTACTTGGAGCAGCACTTATCTCAATTCTTATGTTGCCATACTTGGTGATGATAGCTTTACAGTCTTTTTCTACTATCACTGTACTGTTCCCATTCATGATAACTGCAGGACCCTCCAAGACATGCCCATAGCCCAACTTCTCAAGCTTGTAAATGGGTGTTTCTTGCCATCCATATGAAAAATAAATTTGACAAGAACTTTCTTGCACCGGTTTGGTTGATACTGGTGTCAGTTCATGTGGCTGCAAGATGTTTGTAGCACCAACACCCTGAACCCTCACATCACATATGAGTATTTTTCTGTTTAACAATTTGAAGCCATACTCTTGTTGAAACAGCTTCACAAACTCATCAGCGTAATCATTTCCAGATTCTTTCTCTGGCTGTTTAACCATGATTGCCGTATCAGTTCCCTCATACCTCAAGTTCAAGTACGAATATGTTCGGATGCTCTCCTCTCCAAAACCCTGCTCTATTAACTTTTCTTGCACCTGCTTTACTAAATGCTCAACTCTTCGAGATGCATGTGCAGCAGAATCAGCATTATAAACAGCAGAGTATGGCTCTTGCAAATCTTCAATAACATCAGCAAGGCCCATCCCATATGCACTCAATATGCCACAGTAGCGATGAATAAGTAACTCAGACATGCCAAGGGACCTTGTCATGGAGCATGCATGTTGAGGACCAGCACCACCAAAGCATGCGAGGGTGTGGTTCTTAGTATCATGTCCCTTCATTTCGGTCAACTGCCGTATAGGTCGGCACATTGCCTCATTTGCAACATTGACAAACCCAAGGGCAATCTCCTCAACTGTCATGTCCTTCGCTGATGGGTCCTGACTCTTTCGGTGAGAATTTATCTCAACAGAAAGAATCTCAAATGCCTTTCTTGTAGCATCATAATCAAGGGGCAAATCTTCATTAGGACCAAATATGGATGGAAAGTACTCAGGGATAACAGTTCCCAAAATCAAATTAGCATCAGTTATCGCCAGCTCACCACCTTTTCTGTAGCAAACAGGACCAGGGTGTGCTCCAACAGATTCTGGTCCAACCTTCAAAGCTCCTAACTGAAACTTAAGCTTTGATCCACCACCAGCAGCTACTGTGTTTATGTCAAGTTGGGGAGCTTGTATTATTGCCCCAGCAATTTGGGTTTCCAGAACTTGTTCATAGCTCCCATCATAGCGGCTCACATCTGTGGATGTACCACCCATGTCAAACCCAATTAGTGGTTTTAGTGTCTCAAGTTCAAACAAGGTTTGCGAGTACCCGACCACACCGCCTGCAGGACCTGACAATACTGCTTTGTGCCCAGAGAATCTCCTCTCTGGTGCCAGACCACCATCTGACTGCATAAATAGCACATTGACTGGTTCATCTCCTACTTCAAATCTGGACATGAATCCTGATAGGTACTCTTTGATGACTGGTGTGAGATAAGCATCCACGCTGGCTGTCAAGCCCCGAGGGACTGCACGGACCATCGGTGTCAACGATGATGACAAAGATACATGCTTGAATCCCATTTCCAGGGCTAATTTCTCAATGAGAATCTCATGGTGAGGATAAGTATATGAGTGCATCAAAACCACTGCCAAGCATCTTATCCCCTTGTCAAGCAAACCTTTCAATAAAGGCTTTAATGCTTCCACATCAACTGGCTTTGCCACCCTGACCAATTCCCCTGAGATCCCTTCAACAGATGGACCATCCCTATCACCATCACCAACAAGTTCAACCCTTTCATCAACCTCAACCACCTCCTCATATAAATTTGACGGCTTCGCTACTTTGAGATCGAATATGTTTGGCCGAGCCTGGTTACCAATCTGAAGCAAATCCCTGAAGCCCCGGGTAACACAAAGTGCAATCCTTTCACCCTTCCTCTCAAGAAGCGCATTGGTGGCCACCGTGGTGCCCATCCGAATCCAATCAATCTTGCCAGTAGGAATCTTGGACGACCGCGGGATCTTCTCACCGGAGAACTCCTCTAGGATCCTCCTGATCCCTTCAATAGGGGCATCGTCATAGTTCGACGGGTCGACCGACAGCAGCTTCATCACATACCCTTCTGGCCTCCCGGGAACTTCGGCATAGATGTCGGTGAAGGTGCCACCCCTATCAATGCAGAACCTGAACTTCTCCGTGCTGCCCATACTTCGATCCTTCAGCAATCAGAAGATGAACAATCTCAACACTCTGTGTCCTCTGGAAACACAAAAACAACAGTTGATGATACAACTGAGTGAGGATTTGAGATCAATCTGGTAACGAGCGACTAGATTACAATAGAAGTGAGTTGCATGACTGAGCTCTACTGTGATTTAATCAAACTAAGAGAGAGAGAGAGAGAGAGAGAGAGAGAGAGAGAGAGAGAGAGAGAGAGAGAGAGAGAGAGAGAGAGAGAGAGAGAGAGAGAGAGAGAGCTTGCACGGATTCCGACTTCCGAGAGAGTGCGCCATCGAGGTGAGGACTGGGGACTTACCACTTTACCAGGAAAAAGACAGCAGTGTAGCGCTGCGGATTAGGGATGGCGACTAGGCAGGCGGCGGACAGGGTGGATCTGGGACTTCTGGGCGGTGGGCCGGCTACGGAGGTGGTGCGGGCGTTCGGCACTGCAGTCTTGCCCTGCCCCTGCCACCCGTGCGCACGCCGGCGTGCGGTGCGGCACTGGCGCACTGCGGCGATGCACGCCCCGGCGGCTGGCCTCTGCCCAGAACTGGCGTGCCGCCCCCCTGTTATCTCTCTCTGAGTCCCTAGCTCTCTCACGGCTGGCCTGATGTCCCACGGGAATGAGGGAAACCAGAATATGGATTAGGATTGGACATGGAAGCAGCGAGCGTGGCGCTTCCCTAGAGGAACAGCAGCGGCGGCAGAGAGGGCGGCGGCGGCGGCAGCGGGCCAGCGGGGTTAGGCCTCGACGTGCACGGCGGACGGCTCTATCTGCCCGCCTTTCCGGATGAGCCGATGAAGGCGAAGAACGCATCACACTTGGCCTTGGGAGGATGGGAACTCTGGTTTGGGTTCTGCTGACCAGTGGGCCCATGTTGTCAGTTGGTATCTAGTAGTACCAATTACATACTTTAACTTTAACATGCTGAGTTGCTGACTGATGCCATAGCCACCCAAGCTAATTAACCTCTTAAATTAATGAGGGGAATTTGTTTTTTATACTAGATTTAATTTAGTAATAAATTTAGATGATTTTATATATCATTTATACGAGTGTCTTTATAATTAAAGTGTCAACGTAGTGGATTATAGTCTTTATAATTAAAGTGTCAACATAGTGGATTATAATACAGTGCAAACTAGTGAAAAGTGAACGTGATGCATCACTCATCACTGTTAGGAGGTGTACGAGATCAGGATCAGAGGTACAGTATCAAACGCTGATTTGCAAGTTACCCCTGGGCCCTAGCCCGGACATGACAGTAGGATGAAAAAATTAGGTTAGTGATAAACAGCACTCTCCAGACAGGGTAACACCACAAGGCTTAAGGATGTCTTATCTAACTTTTAACCAGTTCTTTATGTGTTGCGACTAACCTGGTTAGTGTAAAATGTTGCCTAGTTATTGGTGAACAATTCTACGCATATTTAATTTACAAAATTTTAGTGTTATGAACATCTGAAAATACATCCGACACTATAAGTTCTGACGTGCTGGACTGTCGAATGTATACTGCGTAGTTTCAGCCACAAAAAAATGTTTCTGCTTCACGATGTTTCCAGAAAGTTCCAGACAAAGAATTCAAGCACACCTTCCTTATTAGGAATATGAGATAATGTTAAATATATCCGTTACAGATATGTATTTTTGAAGCAAAAAATTAGAGTTGACAGAACAAATACAAACAGCCCAAGTCATGAACATTTTCACCCAGTGAGTCTATTGCAGAAGAGCTACATGTCTCCTACAGAAATGTGGTCATCACCAAGCCTTAACCATCCATATAGCCTAAAATGGCCAAAGGTCTCCCCATAGTGACCTCCGGGCCTGATGATGCAAGGTAGGGTTCTTGCTTTGGGTGATCACTATACGCTCAAATGCACCTTCCGATGCATCCCGTTTGGTGGCACGGCATACATCCAGCTGTATCTGCTTTCCTCGTCGAATGGGAGAGTATATAATTCGGCCCCAACCTCCTCCAAGATCAGCACGGACAAATTGTTCTTCCAATTCCTCCTCTTCGGACTCGTGGAATAAACTTAGTTCTTGTGCATCAGATTCATATGGGACCAAATTGTCCTCAACATTAACAGGAGCCTCTTCATCTTCCTCCCTTGGAAATTGTGTGTCTGAGCAAAAAATAGCAAGAAAATATGATTTTCAAAATCCTGAGGCGAGAAAGGATGGGAGGAATAATCATGAATGGATTATCACCGTAGTCAATGATAAGATCTTCTGGGTTTCTCTTGGCATGGCGTTCTTTAAGCGTCTCAAATTTCATACCATCGAGAGGCCAAGCTTCTCTAGATTAGCGACAGCGAAGAATAGCCAATAAGTATACAGTTGCAGTAGCATATGCTGCATATGCTCAGATAAATGCATAAGAAAAAAAAGTAATTGAACAAATCTGGGCATGAAAGTCACAAGCCCTTACTCTGGTCGTTTGCCCCTTCTTAAAGCAACGTAGCAAAATTTCTCATCCTCAAAACCACGCAAAGGCACACCCTTTGACCTCTGAAGCAAACAACAAAAGTGGGAAATTAAAACATAGCTTTAAGATCAGCACATTTTTGCGGACACATAAGAACCAATCCAATATGGAAACCAATTCCCAGAAAAAATGCAAATCAAGTTCAGTGCAACACCTTCATCAACAATTAATGGATAATTGTGATATTGTTGAACAACTCTTAGTGGTTCAGAGATATGTACATATTCTCAACTGTTTGACACAAGTGCATAGTATAAAGGAGGCGTCACATACAACATGAAAGGAATTAAGAAAACAGATGAAAAATAAAACCTTGTAGGCACGTTGTGATGATGTCCTCTCCAATCTCTGAACAAAGTGACAGTATTTATCTGTATTCTCCAATGGACACCGACCATCATGGGGACACTGATATGGTATGTGAAATTAGTTTTATACAAGAGCATAGATTAAGCTATGAGCATTTGTAATTTCAGCTTACCGGGGCCACAACAAAAGCACCATTTTTCAATGAGGTTTCTTGAGAAACAATGCTCGTGATTTTTCCTGGAGTGGTGCATGTCGATTTTTCAATTTTGCGGCATTTCTGGAAAACACATATATTACACAAATAACTATATAGACAGTAGATAACCAGAAATTTTCAGCAGAATCATATAGTGATTGGTGAGTAGTAGCAATCAGAACATACTCTCTTTTCCATCCAAAGGATATACGAGCGCATTTGGCTTATAATCTTTGCTCCTTGAGGAGTTCCAGGCTCTAACAAAATCTAAAAATTAATGAATTTCCTTTAGATACTAGTCATAAAACATCCCCCATAAGCATAAATGCACACACACGCGCATACATAACTCACACAAAAGAGAAGGGTGGTACATACCAGAACATCTCTTGTTAGGTCCCAAAGCTGCCTCACAATTGTTATTCGATCACTCAAAGAAGGAATCTCCCCCAGTGCATAAGACTGCAAATTGAGGGAAGATATTAAACAAAGGTTGAAACACAAAGAATTAATACAGGAAAGGAACACAATAATAATTCACCATGATCTGCAATAGTTCCTCAAAATTACATTGGCTATTCAACCACCATTATTGAAACAGTGACACACCACATGTGTAAAGAAATTAGTATAACTTACTGAAATCACAAGATCATGCCCTCGATCATGTTTTTCGATGTTACGGTTCAACTCTTGAATACTATCATAGCTATGAATAAGAGGTAACCCCTTCAAATCTATAAACATTTGGAGAGCAAACAATATAATGAGTATTTATCGGTAGTTCTGTCATGGCAACCCCTTTAAATCCACAAACTATTTTGAAGTAAACAGTAATAATAAACAGCTATAACCAATTCAAAGTAAAAAAAACATGAACAGAAAAAAGAATATGTACAGAGCAAACAATATAATGAATATTTGTTGGTAGTTCTGTCGTGGCAACCCCTTTAAATCCACAAACTATTTTGAAGTAAACAGTAATAACAAACAGCTATAACCAATTCATAGTAAAAAAAACATGAACAGAAAAAAGAATATGTACAGAGAAATCACCAGTTTTAAGTGTTTGTTTCACATTAGAAGTGTCAGTGTGTCACCATGTTCATGGCCATGGTAAGTAAAATGTCACTAACACAAGTTATCAAGGTTATGATAACATGAGAATTAGATTAATCATGTAGCATATAGTTGGCATCTCCATCATCATCATAAGGTTATGGTATCAAACTGTCAAATGGGGCCTGATATTCAAGATGGATCGCATGATGTCACCAAGAGAAAGAGTTTGGCTTACTATCTAGAAGGTTCTGCCCTGCTCTCTGCATTTCTTTGGATGGCTCAACCAAGTTAACCCTCTCAATTGACTTTGGCCAGACTGATCTCATTGCCCTGCATTCTTACATTCATGTTAAGCTTATGCAAACTAAAATCTTTGTAACATATATGGACTGGCCAACTGAGCCGTTCTCACCAAAGCGCTGAGCTCGGCCCAGCTCCAAAATCCAACACCTTGGCAGGTGCAAAGCTTGGTAACCTCCGACGAACCTGCAAAATCCACGCATCATTCCATGGAAACGCTCCAGTAAACGAATTCAGATCACTAATAACCACGACAACAATGAAGGGTGTCGTTCTTGGACCTCACGGAGCACACGGTGGCACGCGGAGTAGATAGCAGGCATGCGGGAGGCGACGTACGCGACCGTCTCGTCCTCGCTGTACCGGAGGCCGATATCGCCGTAGGCTGACCGCACCTTCCATCGCGCGGCTCGCTGCTCAGCTCCCGAGGGCGCGCGCGGGTCGTCGAGGAGCGCACCGCGCGTGGCGGCCGCGGCAAGCTCGGCACCTGTTCCCTTCGCGCGCTCGAAAGAGGCCGAGAGAAGCAGCACCTTCCGGTTCATGTGCGTCTTGTCCTGGTCTGCGCGTCAGGCGTGCAAGGCGTTAACAATGCGAGCAATTCGTCGAGCAGGTGGTGCGCGGGAGGGGCATGGGAGGGCGTTACCGCGGAGGTACCGCTTGATGGAGCGGCGGAGGGAGAGGGGCACGATCTGTATGCCCTGAGATTGCTTGGCCGCCGCGCGGATGATCTCCGGAGTCAGCAGCCTCGGCGCCGTCTCCGGTAGGAGCGCCGCCGCCATGTCTTCCTCTCGCGGCGGCGTCCTTCAGAGCTAACCGCCTTCAAGTGTGGCTCGCTCCACCCGCGTATGGGGTGTACGAGACTACGAGGGTTAAGCGTGGAAATGAAGTGGTGAGATCTACCGTACGATCGCCATCAGACGGTTCAGATCGAGAAGTTGAAAAGGTCACGGTTACTTTTGCAAAAAAAGGCCCTAACACTTGACGTTTATCTTCAGAAATATCCCGGTCAGGATTGCTACTATAGTTTATTTTTATAAGTTAATAATAAACAGGTCAAATTATTATACTACTTTACTTTATAATTTATGATACACATTATAATAATCTAATAAACGGTCCAATCTAATTTATTTCTTAGATCAGTACTCGGTTGAGAGAGACGTGGCCCTCAAATATGAGAGAAACAAAAGAATCCGATTTTACGTGAGCTCCCGATTGTCAGAAAACAGATCCCGCCCCAGAAATAAGTATAATTCTACTATCCATGGTAGATCAATACCAGCACGAGTAAAATTCACAATTAATGACCCGTGAGGATTAGGAAGAAACATTTAGTAGCTGTTCAAGATTAACAGCAAAAAGGCAGCATATGTTCATGTTAGGGGCATTTAACAGGACTTTAGTTTCAGTTTATTTGTCCTATGAAGCAGAGATTTTATAATCTAAAACTCTACCAAACAGGCTCCGGATAGAGAGGCAGCGAAACGAGCCAGTCTCTAGATCATATTAGAGGGAACGTATATAATTAGATAACTACCAGATAGATGCTGTCTCAGTAAAACTGCAATGCTCGGGTGTGGTCAGCAGCCTGCTAAGCATGCATTTTCAGTAGCTCGCTATGCATGCATGCATAAGCAGGCGAACAAACTAGCAAAGTAAACCTATCAGGTTCTGTTAGCACGGTCCCTTAGAACCTCCAAATCCATGTCATCCGGGTCCGTGGCCTGAATCTCAAAGTGCACCCCGTCAAGCTCGTGTCGGAATTGGTTCCTCGACAAGGCATATATGGTCTTAGCACGGATGCTGGAAACAGATGGGGACCTGAAAAGAAAGAGAGCATCAGCACCATGCCTGCGTTCTAAGAATCTAGATGCAAAAACTATGTGTTGTGTAGTATGCAAAATCCATGAACACTACTTAGGAGTTAGGACATGCTTGACCCCAGAGCTTCCAGCACATTTGACAAACTTAAAAATCAGTCCTTTTGTCCAACAGTTTAGTTCAGTCACACCGGATGTTTAGATGTTATTTTGGAATATTAAATGTAAACTATTTATAAAATACATTCATAATCGGTGGATTATTCACGATACGAATTTAATGAGCCTAATTACATTATAATTCGACAATGTGATGCTAAAGACTACAGTAAACATTTGGTAATCATGAATTGATTAGTCTTAATAAATCCGTCGCACGAATAATCCTCCAATTCTATAATCATTTTTATAATTAGTACACGTTTAATCCTTTAAATTGAACACAAACTAAACTTTAGTCCCTGGACCATGGAACCAAACGAAAATAGCTTCACCAGTTCATGTGGAATTAAATGGATAGATGGATGAAGGATGAGATTAAAACATACTGCTCCCTGTATAGACCACCGAGTAATGAGTTAAAAGTTCAAACCATTGAATAGATAGAAGTATAGCACTGCACTGCAATTAATCAGTCAATAACTCAGTACTACAACTGTTTTACATTTACTGAAGCCGTGATTTTGTATTTATCCTGGCAATAAATAGATAGTTGTGCTTATGTGTTTCATTATTTATCCTAATAATAAAAAGATAACTGTCACAATCTGATAGATGATCATGCACTGAGTTTAACCACGAACAGATATCCCTGTGTTACATCTTTGTTGCTATCCTAACAATAAACTGAAAACTGAGAAGCTGAAAGTGGACAATTCCCAAGGCCAAAGCCTCAAACTGAAGCTGAAAAGAAGGAACAGGGGAAAGAAAGACTCACCAGGAGATGAAGAATATCTTGCTCTTCCTGCAGTTGTCGTCGCTGACGAAGTCCAGATCGTAGACGGCGTACCGGCAGTCGTCGGCCGGCAGCGAGGCCGTGAAGTCGTCGTAGCTCTCCCCCGGCCCGCCGGTCTTCTCGACGATGATCTCCTCCCTCCTGTCGTCGATCTTGAATATCACGTACCGGTGCACCTTCCTCCTCTTCAGCTCCAGGAACGCGCTCTTGCTCTTCTCCGGCACCTCGATCCACGCCGGCGAGCCGCCGCCCTAACCATCAAAGTGCATCGATCCACTCAGCAAGAACAGGCATTCCCTCGCCTAGATCGGACAAAGCGTAGAGAACGGAAGAACAAGGCGTAACCGGAAACCCAAGAATCTCCATGGGCGGTCCGACCTGAGACCACACACTATTACCACCGCTAAGCAAGCGAGACCGAACAGCCAAGCAGAGATGTTTAGAGGGGAGGGGATGATGAGAGCACGGGGGAACTCACTCACCCATGGAAACACCGCCGCCGCCGCCGCCACCATGTGCCCTGCGCGGTCGTCACGATCCTGGTCTCGCGGCGGGGAGGGACCGATCCGAGGGAGGCGGAGAAGTGGCCGGAGAGAGGCGAGGCGAGGCGAGGGCGAGGGGAGCCGGGGAGGAGATTGGCTTTGGCTCGGAGCGGAGGAGGATTATTCTAGTTGTTTTCATCGGAGGCGGAGCTCGACGAGGGTATTTATGGGATCATGGGATTCGTGCGCGGCGCCCCGCCGCAGCCAAACTCGCCGCCGCCCCGCGCCATCCATCTCCTCACGGCCCACGACCCACATTTCACGGCCCATGGCCCACGGCCCACGGCCCATGGCCCACGGACCACGGCCCATGGCCCACGGCCCATGGCCCACGGCCCACGGCCCACGGAAAACGGCCCATGGCCCATGTTAGTGTTGGGCCGTAAAATCACTCTGCTGACGAGAAGAAAAGCCCATGTCAGGCGCGAGAATATTTGACAATTCGAATCAAAATGATTTTAGATAATTTATTTTTATATAATTACTTTCGTTTCATAAATTTAAGTGTTTTTTCAAATTATTTTAACAATATATTATTTATTATTTCACAAACACTAATTAATAACCGACTAAATTTTGGTCTTTATTAACTTTATTTAAAAGAATACCGTACATATCCGACTCTCACACGACCAAACATACTGGTGGTGGACTCAACTCTATTCAGTTGTATTGGATCGTCCGAGAGTTGGTTCTTCCCGTCATCGCGCGTATAGCATTTTTGTATTTAAAAATATGTGCAGTGTGTCTTTAGGTTGGAAACTGGTTTTCTAATTTGATTTCACAATCATTTTTATGGTGTTCGTCTCTTTTGTTGGATATCTCTTTTGTATAATCAAATAAACGATTACCAGATATATGCCTAAAATTATTCTTAAAAATCAAATTAAAAATTAGTTTAATCTTATATGTGGAAAAAATGTCAAGCTTTTTTTTTAAAATCAAACCATTCATTTCTCGTGATTCACCTTCACCGCTTCACGCAAGTACGCAACAGGGGCGCCGTTCCCGCCGTACCGCCACCGTTGCGCCATGGCATTCGCCGCAGCCGCCGCGCGGAGGAGCCTCGGCTCCCGCATATCCGACCACCTCGCCCGCCGCCTCCACCCCGCTCTCCCCCATCTCCTCACCCCTGACTCATCCGGCGATCCCCCAAACCATTCCCCACTTCGACCGCTGTCTCGACTCCAATCACCGCGCCTCCCTCTCCAGTGGCTCCACCAATCCTCGGGAACAGCTAAAACCCAAACCCACTTCCCCTTGGGAATTCACCTCGCCGGGCCACCGCGCCGAGGTTTTTCCTCCTCCTCGCCCTCGTCGCCGACGTCGAGGTCGGTGGACGTCGGTGCCGCCCTCACCGACGCCGCTGATGCCGCAGCGCCCGTCGCGGCGGGCCCGGTGAGCTTCCCCAGTGAGGTGGTGGGGGCAGCGGAGGATTCGTCGTTATCCACCGCGGCCGTGCAGCACCTCATCGATGCCGTCCACTCCTTCACGGGGCTCAACTGGTCAGGGTTTAGGGGTTCTGTTTCCTTGACCTTATTGTTGGAATATTATCTGCGGATTACATCATGTTCGTCAATTCGTGCATGATTTGAACTATAGGTGGCTTTCGATTGCTCTGTCCACCTTGCTGCTACGATGCATGTTGTTTCCATTGTGGGCGAAGGCCTTCAAAACATTAATAGTGAGATCTTATTATCTCTATTTCTTTTCACTTTAGTTTAATCTTCTCATACATCTCGGGGCAAATTATATACGTTTATATTGGTGTTCCAGGCAAACAGGCTCGTATAGCCCCTATTTTCATGCACCCAATTAGTTACATGCTAGATATTATCACATATTTTGTTCAGATAATTAAACCACACCTCTGTGTGCGAACTGAACATTCTTTTTATGGAATTAAGACAATATTTCTTCAAAAAACTACTTACTGATATAATATCCATTGCAAACCTGGGGTTTTAAGTAAAAACCATTTTATTTTGCAGATTCACAACTAAAAACTTGTGTATCACATTGTAGCATATATGCAAGGACCACTAGTAAATGTGTGCTAAGCAGATACAAATGTAAGAAATGATTTTCTATTTCAAGGCCTTCTTTGAAACCAGGAATTTTTTCGAGATTTATATATGAAGTCAATTGTTTAACATGAGATCCTGCATTCCATAAAGTTTTTATCTTTTACATAGGCAGCTAAATATTTCTTTTATATATATTGTGAAGAACTCTGTTTTGATGACAGCATTACACTCTGCTTCCTTTCACATTTCAAACTTTCATAGGGGATGAAACAGGAGATTTTAACAGTTGCCAAGCTGGTGGAAAGTGTATGTACCATGACACTAAATATACTTGTTGCAATAAGAAAATTAATACCCTTGGATTTGTTGCACCTTACAATATGCAAATCTAATTGCCAAAAAGTGGACTGTACACAATGTCACAATCTTCCTGCAGGTTAATGATAATAAATCAGCAAAAGAAGCTTCGCGTAGACAAAATTATATATTTAGAAGGTATGTGGCTATGTGGAATGATTTACTTTTGTTTATATCATCACATTACTATGTATTCCCTTGGTGTTAATGATCCAAAACGTTTGAGTAGTTCTTGGCTTCTCGCCAAATGAAAGGAAACTATGAAATGTTAACATGAAAGAGAATAGAATATTTTTTGGTTCCCGTATATTTTTCAGCAAGTGTTGAGTTATCATGTGCAATTTGAGGCCTAGACATTTGGAAGTGATGCTATTTAAGGCCTAGACATTTCGAACTGATGCTAGATTTCCTCATTGGAGCAACAAATGACTCTGATTGAAGATGACAAAATGTTGGGTAGAGTTAAAGTTATGCTGCAGACTTTCACAGTTATACGATATCAATAGCATTTTTTATGAAGGATGATCCATGTTGAAAGCAAAACCTTTATGACTATGTGACTTACATTAAGCATTCATGCATGATATAAAGGAAGAAAAAACGTGTCCACTTAGTGGCATATGATATGTCATATTCTTTAATTAAGACTTCAGTTCATGTTGGTCATCAATCATAACAAGGAAAATGGCTCAGGCCACCATATTGTTACTCTGAACATTCGATGTTCTGCATGTTATGCACTTATGCATAAGAAGTAGTAGCAGTATATGTGATCTCATCCACCTTGACACATGCGAGGGCACAATTTCAGGCCTCAGCCACATGCAGAGACAAAATATGCACTTGCTTAGCTGTGGTTTATTTCTACGAAGAGGCTTAGATAAGCAATATAACTAGTGCATTATTTCTGTGCACTGCAACAATTTTCAAATAAATAAATATATATTCTAAAAAATGGGCACATCACATTTAACTACAAACGACACATTTGTCTACATATATCTGTCATGGGCCCGGTGGCCCTGGCCCATAGCACATGGAATCTTGTCCAGCCTTCCGCCTCCTCGGAGATGAAGTTGTGGGTGGAGTTGGAGTCGGGGAGGGCTAGCACGGAGACGCCACCTAGTTGGAGGGGAACTTGCATCGCCTCACTTGTATGGACACCTACGATGGCGTGCAAGGAAATCTGTGGGTCAGCCTCCTGTTGCTCAACCAGATCAGTGACATCGTCGTCATTGTCCAAGGCGAGGTTGAGGAAGAAGAGACGTTGGCAGACCCGATTATGGCCAATGCCAAATTTCTCGTCGCAGTTGCAGTAGAGTCCGAGGCGATGGCGTTCCTCCATCTTTGATTGGGACAGCCGTTTGACCAGCCAGCTCTCCATTGTGACCGGTATTGTCGTAGAGGTCGATAGTGGGGTGGCAGTAGTGTCAGTCGGGCTAGATGCGTGGGCAGGATGGCGGCGGTGTTCCCTTCCACGATGACCTGGAGAGCCTGAATTGACTCAACCAAGGTCTGCATGAGGGCCACGAGATCAAAGAAGTCAACATGGCAGACGGCTCCGAAATCGCCGGTGATGCTGATGAAGATGGCGCAGTTGAAGAAGTTGAGTATCTTCTGGAATTTGATACCAAGTTGTCAAGGGTGTTGATCCCTAGGATAGGAGGCTCTTGACTGCGTAGATCATAACGGGGGAGACTTTAGAGAATTGGGGTAAAGACGATTGATCTTTATTTCTTCCTTGCCTAATTACACGCTATGGATCCCTTTACACAGAGTATGGATCCCTTTATTTCTAACCAACTCTAACTGCAATTGGAGAAGTAAATTAACAAGACTAACTAATCCTAAACTAACTCATGGTGTGTGGGTACTGTGACAATATCCATCTACAAAATATGAGCATAGAACATGTAGTCACCTTGACAAACTCTTTTTAAGGAGTAGAGAAACCTTAGTTTAAATCATGTTTTTTATGTGCTTTCATTTGCAATTCCAAAAAAGAAAAGGGTGTTGCCTATTCTCGACACCTTCTCTGGCCATGGGTCCCTTTTGCTGGACAATTTAACAAGAATGATTCTATGTATTGTGTACACAAGCATCATGCATCATGCATGTGATATAGTTGTATACTTGTATTCCTATTTGAAAATACTTTCATATGATAATTTTGTAGTTGTTGATGATATGTTGTTATCCTACCCCAACTTGCTTGGGATTGAAAGGCTTTGTTGTTGTCGTTGATGATTTTTTGTTAGAGAAATCAATGGTCAAAGTTTTATGTTGAAGACTGCCAAAACTTTTATGCCATATATTTTTGAATAGGGGGAGTAAAAAGTGCAGTTATTTCATTGTACGGATAGTTAACTAGTATACTTGGCCTTAATGATGCAGCAACCTTCATGATTTCCTAGTCTTATAATTGGAGAGAAGTTTTTGGTCCTACTTGCTTTTTCGGAGCTTCCATGCCTTCTAAAAAATTAAATGCTTGCATTTGTTCACACAGGTTGGGTCTTCCGGCATTTGTTATCGCTTTGACTCCATATACTTTCATGACTCTTTACTTTGCTGTAAGTTGACCGAGTATCCTGAAACATCTATTTTACTAACCTTTGATGCAAATGTTTACCACCACCTGGCCACCTTTTATGTTTGTCTCATGGATAATTTCATTCTTATGTAATTTCTAGATATCAAACATGGTTGAGAAGGTCCCATCTCTAAAAGAGGGCGGTGCATTCTGGTTTACTGATCTGACAACTCCTGATGCCCTATACATCTTTCCCATCATCACATCACTGTTCTTCATCATCATGCTTAAATTGGAGGTTTGCTTAGATTTTAATCTGATCTAAATGTATGCTTGATCTTGTGCTATAAATTCGAGATATTATTCACTACGCCTTTGCATGTTTCCTTGGTTGGTTTTCTTTGTTTGCCAATTCTCCAACCCGTACATATTTTTGTATAATTCATCACTGTTCCTCATGCTTAAATAGGTGTTTATGCTCATTAAGTTTGATTCACGATGCCCCCTTCTTTTTTGTACTTGCTCCACTAATTTATAAGATTTATTCTCATGATTGTATATTACTAATGATTAATGAATTGATATATGGGTCTGAGACTTATTTGGGCCTTGGACCCTTCTGTTGTTAAACATTTCCTTTTGTTCTCTTTGATAACATCAGTTTCGAGTTTTTAACTACTACTAATGATAGTTTTTCTGATTTAGTCCAATCACCATTACCATTATTCAAAGACAACAAGATCTTCTGACAAATTGGTGAGAATAAGCGTGAATTTGTTCAGAATATTATTTCTTCTAACTCTCCCGGTGACAGCATACCTTCCTCAGGTATTGTATAGTATTTTCTCATGCTTGAAACCTTTTTTAATTACATTGAGTTCTATGAGCTTTGCCGGTAATTGAAGATGTAATCATAAAAGAGAATAACGGTTATGGGTGTTGGAGATATATATTGCTTTTCTGCTTTGTGTATTTTTCCCATAGTATAAGGGGCTTTGTGCACTTGTACATGAGTATATACATTCTGGCCTATGGCCTCTAGTCAATACAAGCTGCTATTCACACAATGGGGTGAAACCTTTTGACATGAACACCCTAAGCTATGCCTGGATATATGTTTCTTTTTTCTGGATGTTCATGATTTTGGTGATGTAATATATGGGGTGACGGTTCCCTCCATGTAAACTCGTTTTACTTTGGTTTCTATTGAAAAGAAAATGTAAGCAGTTAGCTTGGAAAGTTTAGATAATCCACTCTAGAGTTGCTGGTTTTGATATATGGCATCATAAAGTTTTCTCTTTATTATATGCTACTGTGAAGCTGTCATTTTTTAATATGCTGCTATAGTGTCAAGGGCATTAAACCCCTGACTGGCCGGACCTCGGCTACGTAGCTCGTAGCCGCTGTCCGTCTTCTCCGGTGAGGTTAAACCCCTCAACCGCAGGTTTTAGAGAGAGTGGGAGATAGAAGATATTCTTATTGCTTAGCTCTTCCAGAACTGCTTACATGCTTAAATAGTCAACAGCCCCCCTAATGCAAGGAAAGAGCTGCTAACTAGGAAAGGACTATAGATAGAAGGCTATCCCTGATTATGTGGCTATCAGCCCACTTATTTAGGAACTAACTAAAGGAAAGCACAGCTAATTAGGAAGGGATTAAAACAACAAGCTATCTGCTAATTAGGAAGGGATTAAAACAACAAGTTATCTGCTAATTTAGGAAGGGATTAAAACAACAAGCTCATAGTTGTTACGGCGGCGCGGCGAGGCGAGGCGCCGGACCACCTTCACAACTTTTAGGTGAGTATGGCGTGCGGCGAGGTGACGCCATACTCACTTCACAGATTTTGTAGCAACATTATTACCTATATAGCACAACAAATAACAAACAATATGCCCAATCAGATCACTAAGTGTCATTTTAATTAGATAATAGCATGGCAACCAGATCAACCATAATCATCAACCGGAAATGAGGAACACTAAGCAGTACTGCAGCACATTACTCAAGAAAACATTTGCTCACAGAGAACAGAACACTACGCACAGAGAAGTAGAGAACAGAACACTACGCAGTACTGGGAAATGAGAAATACCGCTGGAGCCTGGAGCACGCAGCCGCACAGAAGAACACAGCGCGTAGACCCCTGCGTCGGCGGAGGGAGATGCAAAAGAGAGCTGCGCGTAGGAGGGCTCCGGCGGAGGGAGCAGCGGTCTCCGGTGGAGGGAGCGGAGGGAGCGCCGGCTCCGACGAAGGGAGCGACGAAAGGGCGAGGCGGAGGCGGCACTCAGCAACAAAGACTACAGAGAGAAAAGGTGCGAGCGGCTAGGGTTTTCTTTCACAGCAACAGACTGCGGCTCGGGTCATCTGTTCACAGGCCGTGCACTGAGCCCATTAGACCGCCGCCGCGCCTAGCGTCACCGCGAAGGCATATAGCGTCCATACGGCGCCATATCCGCTTAGGCGGACGCCATATTCCTTGTGGCGGACGCCACACTCCCCTGTGGCGAGGCGATCGTCGTGGCGTTCGCAGAATCCCGCCCCGACGTCTAATCGTCGCTTAGGCGACGCCTAAGCGACGCCATGACAACTATGAACAAGCTATCTAGTTTCCATCTCAAGCACTTGCCCTGATTTCCTCCTGTGCGCCAGCCATGTGTGACGCGTGTGCTGCTGCGCGACGCACATCGCGCGCCCGGTGCCGTCTAGTGTATGTCTGGCCGTAACGCTTGGACATGACATCTCCCCCCTCCTCGAGAGGCAGCTCGTCCTCGAGATGAAAGGCTGGGTACCGAGCTTTGAACGTGTCAACATCTTCCCAAGTGGCTGATGTCGCAGACTACCCCCTCCATTGGACTAGGACGTGCTGAACGCCCTGAACGACGCGCCGATGGACAGCGCGGTCAGGTTCTGGAGCAATGGCGCCGTGAAGGACCGGTGGAAGCGGTGGAGGCGCCTCCGGCGGTGCGCCGTGGAATTTCTTTAGGAGACCCACGTGGAACACGTCGTGTAGGCGAGCCTGAGGTGGAAGAGCTAGGCGAACAACAACCTCGTTGATCATCTCAGTGACGCGGTAGGGCCCGAAGTAGCGCGGCTTGAGCTTGCCGGAGGTGGCCTGGGGCATTGACGCCACCGGGCGCTGATGAAGACGGAGCAACACCCAGTCATCCACCCTGTATGCCACATCACGATGGCCCTAGTCGTAGTGATGCTTCTGAACCACCTACGCTTGCTCTAGGCGAGCGCGGATGTCGGTGAGGAACTCCTGGCGTTCTGCCATGGTCTTTGCAATGGCTGCCACGCATGTGTCACCAGGCTCATAGGACCGGATGGATGGTGGGTCGCGCCCGTACACGACCCTAAACGAGGTGTCCCGAAGTGAGCTCTGGTATGCCGTGTTGAAGACGAACTCTGCCCATGGGAGCCACTGTACCCAGTGGTGTGGCCGATCGCTCGTGAGGCAACAAAGGTACATGATGATGACTCTGTTGGCCGCCTCGGACTGCCCATCCGACTGCGGGTGGAAAGCAGTCGTCATATGTAATTTGGTGCCCACCAAGCGCATGAGCTCGCACCAGAATGTCGACGTGCAGACCAGGTCGCGGTTGGACACGATGGACTGTGGCACGCCATGGAGACGGACGATGTCGGCGAAGAATGCTTGGGCAACGGACTCGGCGGAGTACGGGTGAGCGAGCGGGATGAAGTGGGCATATTTGCTGAATCGGTCGATCACGGTGAGGATGACCAACTTGCCCCGTACGCGAGGAAGCGCCTCGATGAAGTCAATGGCGACGTCCATCCACACTCCCTGTGGCACCGGCAGAGGAAGAAGAAGATCGGCCGGCTGCAAGTGCTCCAATTTGTATCGCTGGCACGTGACGCACCCGCGGACAAAGTCTTGTACCTCCTGTTTCATGTTAGGAAAATGAAAATCGCGTTGGAGTCGGTGGAGAGTGCGCTGTACCCCTTCATGGCCTTTGTCATGCACAGCCCGGAGAACCTCGTGCAGGAGGGGGGATGCCGGCGCGATGTAGAGGCGGCCCACGTACTGCACCATGCCATCGACCACCGCCCAAGGAGCCCCACGGGAGCCCGCGCGTACCTCGGCGTGGATGGCGGCGAGTGCCGGGTCAGTGAGTTGTGCTTGCCGAAGTCGTGCAATGAAGTCGAAGCGCGGCTCGGATAGGACCAAGACAGTCCCTTCCTCTGGAGTGTCACGACGGGAGAGAGCATCGGCCACGATGTTCGCCACCCCGGCCTTATACTCGACGGTGAAGTCGAAGCCCAGAAGCTTGCACACCCAATGATGCTGGGGGATTGTCGCGAGGCGCTGATCAAGTAGGTACTTCAAGCTGTAGTGGTCGGTCTTGACGAGGAAGCGACGCCCCCAGAGGTATGGCCGCCAATGCCGGACCGCTTGCACTAGTCCGATGAGCTCGCGCTCATAGGCGGCGAGGGCACGGTGACGGGGCGCTATCGGTCTGCTGAAGAAAGCCATCGGATGGCTGTATTGGACGAGGACGGCGCCGAAGCCGTGTGACGAAGCGTCACATTCGACGACGAATGGCTTGGTGAAGTCCGGCATGGCGAGGGTCGGAGCGGAGGAGACGACTGTCTTGAGGGCGTCGAAGGCTGCCGCTGCCTCGTCGGACCACTGGAAACCATCTTTCTTGAGAAGGCCAGTCAGGGGGCGGCGATGGTCCCGTAATTCAGGACGAACTTGCGATAGTACCCTGCCAAGCTGAGGAAACCGTGGACCGCCCGAGCCGAGCGGGGAGTCGGCCACTCATGGATGGCCCACACCTTGGCCGGGTCTATGGCGACGCCCGCCTCGGATATGACGTGGTCGAGGTACGCGACCGAGGCTACGCCGAAGGCACACTTAGAGCGCTTGACGAAGAGTTGCTGGCGCCAAAGCTCGGAGAAGACCGCACGGAGGTGTCACAGATGGTTGGCCCAAGTCTTGTTGTAGATTAAAATGTCATCAAAGAAGACGAGGACAAACCGACAGAGGAACAGTCGGAGAACATCATTCATGAGCGCCTGGAATGTGGCCAGCGCGTTGCAGAGGCCGAACGCCATCACCAGGAACTCGTACAAGCCATCATGCGTGCGGAACGCAGTCTTGTGCACATCCTCGGGCCACATCCGCACTTGATGGTACCCCGACCTTAAGTCGAGCTTGGTGAAGAAGCGCGTGCCATGGAGCTCCTCGAGGAGCTCGTCGACCACCGGAATGGGGAAGGCATCCTTGACAATTAGTGCATTCAAGGCGCGGTAATCCACGCAGAAGCGCCATGACATGTCCGGTTTCTTCACGAGGACTAGTGAAGAGAACGGCGAGTCGCTGCGGCGGACGATGCCCTGCTCGATCATGACGGCACACTGCCGCTCTAGTTCGTTCTTGTGGGCGACCGGGTACCTGTACGGGCGCACTGCCACCAGGGATGCATCGGGCTTGAGGATGATGCGGTGTTCGTGGCCCCGGGCTGGCGGAAGGCTTGTTGGCTCCGCGAAGACGTCGGCGAAGGTACCCAGCAGCCCATCGAGGAGGACATCCGCGGCTTCTGCGATGGTTGTATGAAGACGCGGCGCGGTCGGCGATGGCACACCTTGCCAGCAGACGATGCGGCCTCCGTGTTGGAAGGACATGCACCGGTGAGAGAGGTCCCAGACGATGGGCCCCCTTGCGCCGAGCCACTTGGTGTCGAGGACGACGTCATATCCTGCAAGCGGCATGACGAAGAGGTCTGCTGGGAACGGGTCACCAGCGATAAGGAGGGGCGTGTCACGGATGACACCCTCGCAGGTGATCCGTTCACCATTGGCAACCATGGCCGTAAGACGGGGTCGGCGTCGTAGTGGTAAGCTGGTGCGCCGCGCCGCCTCCTCCGAGATGAAGTTGTGCATGCTTCCCGAATCAAGTAGCGCGACGAGGGACGTGGCCCCAAGCGTTACCACAATCTACATGATACCCGCCGTGGGCACCCCGGCCAAGGCCTGTAGCCAGAAGCAGGGTGCCTCGGCGTCAGCCCCAGCGGTGGTGTCTTCGGTGTCGTCGATCTCTACTCCGTCGACGAAGAAGATGCGCCTGCAGAATCTATTGTGGCCACAAGTGTATTTTTCGTTACAGTTAAAACAAAGCCCCAGACACCGCCGCTCCGTCTGTTCCTCCAGAGTTAGCCTTTTCTGGTTGCCCGAGCCGTGGGCCGGGGGAACGCCCACTGGGGGTGCCGGGAGCGCGAGCTGTTGTGGAGGCGCGGCGATCGCTGGCCGTGGCGCCGGCGGAGAGAGAAGACCGCGCGAGGTTGGCCGCATTGGAGTTAGGGCCGGCCGGTCGATCTCCATCATCTCAACCTGGCAGGCGAGGCTCATTGCGATGCGGACCGCGTGGCTCAATGGCGGAAGCAGCCCGCCTGTGTACAGCTGGACGCGCTGGGTCTCCTCAAGGCGACCGGCGCGAGGAAGAAGAGCCTAGAAGCGGTTTGAGTACTCTTCCATGGACCCCATGCGCCGGCACTCGGTGAGATCAAACAGCGGCGCCGAGCTGAGGGGCGGCTCAAACCGCAAGTTGAGGAGGTCCTTGAAGCGGTTCTAGCGCGGCGTTCCCTCGTCCTCCTGCAACTGGATGTACCATAGCTGGGCCACATCCTCGAGGTTGTAGGAGGCCATCCATACCTTTTCTTCCGCCATGGTTCGCTGTTGATGGAAGTAGGACTCGCAACGGTTGATGAAGATGAGCGGGTCAGACTTGCCATCATAGCGTGGGAAGTCCATCTTCTGGAACCTCGACGGACGGTCGTTGTGGTGCTCGCCAGTCTGTTGGCAATGGCCGGTGGGGGACGACTGGTCGGTGGACAGGGCTTGGATTGCCCTGGAATTGGCCTCGGCGGTGGCTTGGAGCGCCTGGACGGCCTTGGCGAGGTTCTCGATGGTGGCGCGGAGGTCGTCACCCATGGCCGGAGTGACGCAGGGCGTGGTGATGCTCGGTGAAGAAGGGTCGGCGGCCGGTACTGTAGAGACAGGACAAGAAGGCGAGGATCGCCGGGATCGTGATACCAAGTTGTCAAGGGCGTTAAACCCCTGACTGACCGGACCTTGGCTACGTAGCTCGTAGCCGCCGTTTGTCTTCTCCGGTGAGGTTAAACCCCTCAACCGCAGGCTTTAGAGAGAGTGGGAGATAGAAGATATTTTTATTGCTTAGTTCTTCCAGGACTGCTTACATGCTTAAATAGCCAACAACCCCCTAATGCAAGGAAAGAGCTGCTAACTAGGAAAGGACTATAGATAGAAGACTATTCCTGATTATGTGGCTATCAGCCCACTTATTTAGGAACTAACTAAAGGAAAGCACAGCTAATTAGGCAGGGATTAAAACAGCAAGCTATCTGCTAATTAGGAAGGGATTAAAACAGCAAGCTATCTGCTAATTTAGGAAGGGATTAAAACAGCAAGCTATCTAGTTTCCATCTCAAGCACTTGCTCTGATTTCCTCCTGTGCACCAGCCGTGTGCGACGCGCGTGCTGCTGCGCGACGCACATCGCGCGCCCGGTGCCGTCTAGTGTATGTCTGGCCGTAACGCCTGGACATGACATATAGACCAACTTGGACCAGATTTTCCTTGTCGTCTCCCTCATTTCTTCCCCTCCTTCGTCTACTGACTCCTGTGGATGCTGACTAGAATACTAGATTAGCTTGCCGTCACTAGCAGCAAGGCCGAGCTGGAAAACAACTCAAACTGGTTAATGTCGATGGGGAGGCCAAGGTCAATCATCACTGCTAGTTGCATTTAAATCTTCCTCTATTGAGTCAATGGTGGAGGTGTAGCTGTGTAGGTGAGCAGGTCAACAATATTGAGTTGCTCTCCACGACGGCAAGGCAAGTGCAGCCACCCATGTGGTCAGTAGTTGGCACATCTCCTATCCTCGATGGTGATCCATTGTTTAGGAAGCCAGGGGTTGTTTGGTACTTTGGCCCAAATTGCCCATTATGGCATATTGGCATATTTCAAAAAGACAACTTAGTATCAAAAGGAAACTTTATGATGGCATATGCCAAATCAGCAACTAAGGTGGCATCTATGTTTATTTCCTATTCCTTTTGGGCATACTTTCCCGAATGTCTGGTATGTTAAATAAATATATAATGGCATTATTGAGCACAAGAGGTGCATGCAAGAATCACTTTGATCTTTTGTTTTTATGACAATTTTAGGAGAGCGAGACAGGTTGTCTAGAATTACATTGAATTTCTTTTAGATCTTTGATGACCTAGCTGTTGGAAACTCTGGTGAAATGTTAATTTCTATCTATATGAGTAGATCTATCTATTCCAGTGGCATAAGCTTTTGGATGAGTTGGCTGTTGCATGAAATCAATTACTGCTGTCAAACATTCCAATTCCAGTAACTGATTGATTTTAGCATATTAGCAGCTAGTCCATGTGCTCTTTCTCGGATAGTACATTGTGGTGCATTACTCCAATGCCATGAACTGATATAGATGCTTCATATATAAGTTTAATGCTTCTGATTCTGGTATGTTCTGCCCTGCTTTCACATGTTGGAGGATTAAAACGTCTCACTGTTTTTCTTCTGACCAGGCAATTTCTTGTTACTTGGTCACTTGGAGCTTTACAAGTCTTGTGCACAGTATAGGTAATTCCTGCCAGTCTCTTGTACCTTACAATTGGTTTTGGTCTTATTTTTTGTTGTACTTAATATGTACACATACTTTCATTATTTTCAGTTATGATGCAGCCAGCTGTGAAGAAACTATTATATGGAGATCTCGTAAAACCAACATGCCCCTCGTCTGATGGACCAAAGGGGCCAAGTGCTGAAGATTCTCCATGTCTTAATGAAGAACATGAACAGCGTCCTCATCCTCCAAAGAGAATAAGATCTTCAGATGCTAGCGTTCATCGGGCCAGAAATAACTCCGGTAAGAAATGAGCAAAATACAATTAGATTTAGATGCAATCCTGACTTATATCTGAATGTGTACAGTAAACAGTAACCGATAGACACTTATACACTAGAAAGCTGCCGTCGGTTCAGGATTAGAATGGCCACTTCCCTACTCCAACAGTACATGCGTCTTACCTCCTTTACTGTCATGTGTCGATATGAGTAACTGGTGTGGTCATCTTATGCTGTCGGAGTTTTGCACTACGTGCCTTTGCGTAGATAACACTAACACTGTCATCGTTTGACAGTTGACGTCTTAAAGATGAAGCCCGGGTAAAATTGTCTCCTGCAACTGCCATCTTTTTGGGATAGTTGTGTAGTATTACCTTAATTTAATGTGGTAAGTTGTTTGATTTTTTTTTCAAATTTAAGTTCCTTCATTTTTTATTAAATAAAAATATATTAATATTTATAATATCACATAAAGATATTATTAAAATATATTTAATGTTTGTTTGAACAAAACTAATTTAATGTTGTAATTGTTGATATTTTTTATACTAGCTAAGTTCCTATGTGTTGCAATGTTAAAAATATAATATTAAAAGAATACCGCAAATAGAGATAAACAAAATTAAAACAGAAAATTTTTTAGTTTGTTGTGAGGAGTGGTGATGGTGATAGATTCACCACCGCTAATTTCTTTGGAAGTATTACAGAAAAAGTTATCAAATACTTTTTTAAAAGTAGTATAGAAAAAGTTATTAAATTACTTATAACAGAAAAAACTTATAGGATATAACAAGATGAAAGGTACGTTTCTTTCAACTTGAGATTGAGATTTTTAGTAGATAGTTAGTTTAAGTATTGATGATTTTCACAATTTAGGTTTAGAATTTAGTTTGTTTATTTTAGCTTCAGATTTTGACAGCGGTCCTGATCGTACGCCCTTAGTCCTTGACATGTGTAATGGGATTAGCGTGGATGCATTCCACATTGTGCGGTTACCTCAGATTTGAGACGAGTTTGAATTTTTGAGTGGTCAGCTAAGATTATGGATGTATTAGGGCATGTACAATGGTGTGCTAGGAGCTATCTCTAAGCTGGATATTTTGTAAAAAAGTCTCCATTTTATAGTAATAAACGATGAGAGAGATGCAAGTTGTTTATTGGTGAATTGGCAATATAAATTTATGTTCCAATGCATATTTAAAGGTGTATAAGTCATGATTATATATAAGCATTAAATATATTATAGACAAGTTAAAAATAGTTATTGTTTATGTGTTGTTTAACTATTTAGTTGTGTATCTTAAATTTTAAAAATTTAGAGACAACAATTGTCTATGCATTATATATTCCATCATCGTACTACACCTTTTGTGATGACCCGCACGTTTGCATCCCCTGGCCCATTACATGTTGGCCCATAAGTCAGGAAGGCGAACCTTCTGGGTGGGCAATCCCGTTCCGGCTCTACCTCCTGTAGCTGGGCTGTTCGGCCCAACAGATCCTCGTAGAGTCGTAGGCAGTGCAGCCCCCGCGTCTATTCCACTGCCCTTCCCCTCCCGCCGCGGCCGCCGCCTCCCACCAAGGCCATGGCGTTCGCCGCGCGGAGAGGCCTCGCCTCCCGCCTCTCCCACCACCTCACCCGCCGCCTCCACCACCCGGCCACGCCCCACCTCATCGCCTCCCACTCAAGCGACGAGTCCCCGAACCCGTCGTCGCCGCCGCCGCCGCCACCCCAACTCCCGCCATTCCACTCTCCGCTCCCGCGCCGCTCCAGGACGGGGCAAATCCTAAACCACCTCCACCCATTCTCTCTCATGCACTTGTCGGGGCCACAACGACGTAGCTTCTCCTCGGCCTCCCCAGCTCCTGACGCCAGCACCCCAGCCGGCGAGGTCGATGCTGCCGCGGGCGTCCTCGCGGACGCCGCGGCGGCGCCGTTCCCGGGGGAGGTGGCCGCCGCGGCCGCTGACTCGTTCTTCCCCGTCGCCGCTCTGCAGCACCTCATCGACGCCATCCATACCTTCACCGGCCTCAACTGGTAAGCCTTGAGAGGTAGCTTTACGTTTTGAGATTTGTTTTTGTTGGGTCGTATGCTTAGTTAATTGCTCTCTCCGTTCTCCTCTCGTCTGGGTTGTGGCTAGGTGGGCCTGTATTGCTCTCACGACAGTGCTGATCCGGTGCGCCACAGTTCCGCTACTGTTGAACCAGTTGAAAGTTACAGCGAAGCTAAATGTAAAGTGATCTAAACGTGATTCTGCTAGATCTTTATAGCCATAGTGTTTGCTTGATGTTTTATTGTATCACTGTATGTTGTAAAAAAGCCTCTTAATACAGTGAGGATGCTAGCAACATAATTATCCAATTTCTTTTCATGTGGTTTGTGGTTTTCCATGTTTGAAATGGAATTGTTGCATAGGGTCATGGACTCTACTGTTTTAAATACTCACCGGTGTTGCCCTCTTAATAATGTTTAGAGTGATTGCAAGCAGTAAGAGAATGCTCACAGCCTCACACCACCTTATGGTCTTCGTTTTGGTACTCGGACATTAGATATCCCTCAGTTCTGTTCATCTTGTTGTATTACATGATTCTTGGATCATAGCATTACCAACTACATTATCACGTCATCCAATGTTCAACAACGTGATGCTTTGATCTTACCATTGGCCATTGCCATGGCACTCAATGTTGGAAACATAATTGGCACTCTAGCATGGCCTGTGTAATAGGCTTTGTCCAGAGGAGTTGAAAGATATAGTGTTGTTTCCCTCAATTGAACAAATGAGTTCATTAAGAGTGCTAAAGTGCCACATCATTGGTGTTTAGGATGTTCTGTGGTTGCCACCCCCGGGGCTACGCATGGCGTGGAAGTCAATGGCACCACACCAGGTGCACCTGGCGGCGGTGGAGCGACCACGCATGGTGTGGGAGGCAACGTCGAGGCCACACTAGGCGCGCCAAACAGCGGTGGAGCGGCCACACGTGGCACAGTCGAGGGCTTCGGGGCCATGCATGGCGCGGTGGGCAACACCGTCCACACAAGGCGCGCCATACGGTGGTAGAGCCATCAGAACAGTTGGAGGTGTACTTGCAAAAGACAAAGGTGGTTTAACCACTGGGTCAGTCGAAAACAGAGACTCCAACTCAAGGTTGGAGGCAGGAGTAGAGTTGGCGGAGAAAGGAAAGACCGACTCGACGAAGACGACATGTCGCGAGATAAGGACACGACGAGAAGAGAGGTCAAAGCAATGGTACCCCTTGTGGTCGGGGGAGTAACCGAGAAACACACAGAGGGTCGAGCGGGGCGCAAGCTTGTGAGGGGCAGTGACAGAAGTGTTGGGATAGCAGGGCAGCAGGCACACCCAAAGACACAAAGGTGAGCATAGGAAGGAGGGGTACCGAACAAGGCATGGTGAGAAGTGGGAGCGCGCGTGGCCTTGGATCGTATGCGATTGAGCAAGTAGGTGGTAGTAAGTAGGCTCTCAGCCCAAAAGCTAGCGGGAGCAGAAGCCTGAAAAAGCATAGAGCGCATAACATTGTTAGTGGTGCAAATCATGCGCTTAGCCTTGTCGTTCTGAGGGGAGGTATGGGGGCATGACATGCACAACTGGACTCCCTTAAAGAGGAAGAAGGCTCGGGAGGCGGAGTTATCAAACTCACGCCCATTATCACACTGAAACGCCTTGATAGTGACCCCAAACTGAGTGGGCACCCAAGCAAAGAAGTGAGTGATCGTGGGGAAGGTGTCTGACTTGGACCGCAAAGGAAAAGTCCATGAGTAGTGAGAAAAATCATCAAGAACCACCAGATAATATTTATAGCTAGAAATACTCACTATCGGAGAGGTCCACAAGTCACAATGAATAAGGTCAAAGGCATGAACAACATGTGAGGAAGAAACAGGAAAAAGTAAGCGAACATGGCGACCTAGCTGACACGCATGATAAATATGCTCACTGGTAGCCCTAGTACATGGAACAGAGGAGCTACTACAAAAGCCAAAACGTCGACGCCGGGGTGACCAAGCTAGCGGTGCCAAGGGTGGAGAAAGTTGTGGCAGCGAGCGCGGACGAAGGAGAAGATGAAGGTGGAGCAGCGGAAGGTGGAAGGCGAAGCGTGTAGAGAGGTCCAGTGCTGTCACAATGGAGAAGAGGACGTCGGTGTTGACAGCCAAATTTGACATTAATGGTTAAAATTATCAAAATATCAAGTTTTGGTAATTTGGGCCAAAAATGTGCCTTCCCCGACACAGGCCGGTCCAACTGGCCATGGTAGGCCGGTTCGACCGGCCCAAGTCTAGGTTTAGAGATAGAGTTTGATTCCGGGCTATTTTTATCTATAAACAGATCCTAACCACTTTTGGCCGAATCCGACTCAGTTTAGGAGTTGGGGAACATGAGACCAGCCCTTATAAATAAAGGGGTGAGGCCGATTCAAAGAACCCCCGCTTTCATATCAACACAAAGCCCTCACTTTGAATCGTTCTTTTACCTTTCAATGTACTTCCTTGCCCTAGGATTAGCTAAGTAGCGTCCATCTTCGTGGGTTTGCGCTGTAAGCCCTCCGTTTGCCGTGTCTAAATCACGGTAACCCTTGTTGATTCGCTCGTGAATCTCCCGTTTAATCCACGAATCAAATTTTTATCGTTTTATCGGTTTTCTCCTACTACCCTCGGAAGTTCGACCTTTAGGCCGAATTACACTTGATCTCCTATTGTTTTGCAGACGAAACATCTTCAAGATCATCGCAAGAGGTTTGTGGGTGATTGCTATTCATCTACAAGGTCGCCGGAGCCCTTAGGCGATCAGACCGAAGCCTGTCGGTCCGATCGATAGGGCTTCGCCGGTCTGACCGGACGTTACCGTGCCGGGCCGTCAGGCTGTTGTCGGCATGCTTCGTCGCGCCGTCACCAGCACCCCCTGGTCCGACCGGGAACCCTTTGCCGGTCCGATCGGATCCCTTCGCTGTGCCCCAGAGCACCCTTCGCCATTACGTTGAAGCCCTCTTCGATGAGAACCCCTCCGCAGTATACTTCGCACCGGACTTCGTGATGTCGGAGCCCTCAGTCCGACTAAGGTCTCTCGTTGGTCCGATCAGATGTCTCTCGTCGGTTTGATCGCCCGGAGCTCGCTTCGCACCAGAACGCCGAAGCCCTCTTCGGCGACCCCTTTGCAGGCGTCGGTCCGACCGGGAGTTCTACTCCGGTTCGACCGGCCAACAGGTCGAAGCCTTCCCCCCTTCGGGGTACTTCGGATTTATCCCGCGCCGAATGCCGAAGGGTACCAATTCTATGGAAATCCCTGCCAATGACAACTTGGTATCAGACAACTTAGGTTCACCATCTGCTGCGATGAATTCCCAATTTGGCATCGGTTTGGGGAGCACCATCGATGACATGCTGAAGGCTATTATGCAACGCCTAGATGCCATCGAAGAGAAGTTGCAATCACCGCAACCACTCAGGCAAAAGTCGTAGAATTGGGAGCAGTGGTGATGGAGCGGGCGGACGCGATTGAAGAGAAGTTGTAGTCGACCCAGTCCTGAGGATAGGTAGCCACGTTGGAGGTGCTCGTCTAGAACCTTGGCCAGCAACATCCCTAGATTGTCGCTAATCACGTGGATCCACCTCTACACCACCAGGGAGGGAGGTAGCTAGGGCCACCCCGATGGCGGCGTGGGCGGCCTCGGCAGGGCCAGGTCAAGCGATGACGAATTAGTCGACGACGTCAACAATGTTGTGGAGGCCAATGCTACTTTCCTGACTGTGCAGAGCACACCCTCGCACGCACGGACGGTGGCCTAGCCGATGGTTGGGGGATCGACATGGCATGCCTTGGCGGCACCAACAGCCCAACTCGAGGATGAGCTGGTTTTCAAGAGGGGAAGAGATGTCATGGCCTTAGATCATGGGCCGGAGGGCCTGGCCTGCCTGTGAACTGTACCACACGGTACTGTAGCAGTTAGGTTAGGTTCTGTTTAGATTAATTAGTTTAGAGTTTAGATTAGTTTAAATCAGATTAGATTAAATTTTTGTTTTTTGTTAGAGTAGTTAAGATTCTGGTTGTTAGATTAGATAGATCATGTGTCTATATAAACAAAACCGATGCAATAGAATAAGGATCGAGTATTCACTTTGGCTATTGCCTTCTTGTACCCCTGCCTCTTCGCCGCAACGGCGCCGCGGCGGCGGAGAGGTCCAGGTCCTCGACCAACTACCTTTTTTATATAATTTTAGAAGATTAGTTCCTACCAATTTCGTGGAAATCCCTGTCGATGACAACCACGCTAGCCATGCCGACCCCCGGGTGACCACTGGAGTGTTGATGAGGACATGGTCATCCAAGGCGTAGCGCTGGAGCGTGAGGAGCACTAGATCTCGCCAGCGCGCGTAGGAGGGTGAAGAGGGGTCGAGCGTGACCGGTACGAGCGTCCGGATGTTCTGGACATCGGCCGCCTGGACGTGGAGTTGCACGACAACTGGATCCGCAACGGCGGGGGCGGGGGGAACAACAAGGTGGTCGTTGAGAGGACCACCCTCGAGGTGGCTCTCGACCTTAGCAACATGTTGGGCCAGCGCATCGGTGGCCTGGCGGGCACTCTCCCAAACAAGAGCGGTTGCCCGCTCACGCTCCCAAGCAGCGGCGGCGGCGGTCTTGGCGGTGGCGAGGGCGGCGGCGGCGACAACCACATCGGTGGAGCCGAAGGTGGTGGAGACCGGCGCGACGGAACCAAGGGTCAGAGCACCAGTGGTGGTGGCATACCAGCCCGCGGCGGCGAAACCAGGGCTAGATCCGGCCGTGGGGGTGGCTGCCATCGGCGGCGGCGCGGCGGGGAAGGAGGAGGCACCCGCAGCTGCGGCACCGAGCCCAACCATAAGGGGTGGTGCCATGGAGGAGGGGGCTCCAGCGGCGGCAGCCAGCCCGTTGAAGGGGGGAGGGGGCTCAAGCGGCGGCGGCCAGCCCGCTGAAGAGGGAGGAGGGGGCTCCAGCGGTGGCGGCCAGCTCGCCCGTGGCCGAGCCGAGCAGCGGGGAAAAGGGAGGAGGAGTCCGCTAGCGCCGTGAAGGTGAAGACCCTGCCAGCGACCGAGCCGAGGCCAGTTGCACCAATGGCGGCGGTAGGAGCAGATCCAGCCGCGTTGGCGCCAAATCTGATCGTGGTGGCACTGGATCCGGCCTTAACAGTGACGGGGAGAGGGAGGGGAGAGGAGGAGGGGGAAGGAGGAGGCCGGCGGTGGAGGTTGCCTGCCGGCCATGGCGGCGGTGGCTGGAGAGAGGAGAGGGGAGAGGAGAGAGCCCTAGGGCTCTCATACCATGAAAGAGATGGACTGTATTCCTAACCCAACCCTAGAAGGGTGGGTGGATAGTAATAGTAGCCTACAAGGGCCATACATGGGCCAGACACACACACTCTAACAAGTAGTGTGCTCCAAATGTTATTGGTCAAAATAGTTTCTTGTATTTGTATGCAGTTTAAGGTTTCAAAACATCATATTTTTTACAATGCTTATCTAGATCTAGGAACAACATTTTATTCAATGAAAAATCATTTGATGTGGCATCTTGCTGACAGTTGAATAATTGTTGGGGAAAAATGGTAGTTTGTTTCGGTAAAAAAAAAAAATTGTTGGGGAAAAAATTAAGATTTTATTGGAAATCTATTTCATTAGGGTGTTAGTGGTCTAATTCCTTGGTTTAGCATGCCGAAATTCATTGATCTTGGGGGTGATTCTCTGGTAGTCTGGTTCCAACCCCAGGGTTGCAATCAGCGAACAAAACTAAGCATAATGTATACATCATGTCAAGCATATGGTGTCACTGTACTTATCGTTGCCCTTCCTACATTATACTATTTGAGCAATTGAGCTTGATAATAGCTGCATGATTTTTCGTCATGTGAAGGTTTCGGATTAATAGTGAGCCTTTTGAACTTGCACATTTTGCAGGCACTAAAGCCAGAGATGGAAGCCATCAAAGATGAAATGAATGTGAGATTGCATTCTTAACTTGTCTAGATTATATCATCTATTTGTAAGATAATTGGTCTTGGAGAACATTCATTTAATTATTGTTTTAAATGCATCTTATGACTAATGGTTTAACCACATTATTTCTTGTAGGCAGGGGATCCAAAATCATCTAAGGAGGGGAAATATAAAATGACTGCACTCTTCCAAAAGTATGTGAATTTGCCAGATTACTCTTATCTATGTTTTTTTTCATAATAGATTAAGAGTCTTGAATCCTTTTTGTGCCAATTTTCACATTGTTGAATGCTATGCTGTTGTGGAGCACATTCCCTTCTTTCTTTATTCTCTTTCCATGTACTCGCTATTGAACACATCATCAAAATTGTATCGAGGATAATCTTCTTATGTGGTAAACTGGTATGTGATGTACATTGAAACATTGTTGTTTTGTCCAGTTCCTCTTACAGTATAGTTTTTTTTGGCCTTTTTCCTCAGGCATGGCGTTAGTCCCCTTAGTCCACTTAAAGGACTCCTAATCCAAGGGCCAATATTTATGAGCTTTTTCTTTGCTGTGAGTTGCACATGGTCTTTCTGGCCCTCCAATTCTTCTCTTATACATTACTTATGTTGGTTTCTTTAATGGTTCCCTTATTTTCTTCCATTTATAGATAAGAAACATGGTTGAAAAAGTTCCATCATTTAAAGGAGGTGGAACACTTTGGTTTACGGATCTGACAACATCAGACACTCTTTACATCTTTCCAGTTTTAACGGGATTGACCTTCTTGTTGACAGTGGAGGTATACACTTTGTCTGGTGCACTTGTGTTTGTTCATCATTTTGGAAGTAACCTAGTGCCCTGCTGCTTCTCAGATATGCTTATATTGAAAGTGCGATAGAAATTTAGATCTACCCTTGTAAGCAGTTTTGGGGTCATCTTTTTTTTGTGTGTGGTTTAATTTATTCCATGTTATACTGTCTGGTCCACTAAGCATGCTGCAGTAAATTGTGGATTCATCTATAAAATCTACCTTTTCAGTTACACCTTTTGTTAGTTTGCATACAATAAACTTTGCTTTCTTGGGCACCTCCTCAACATATTGAAAGGCATACAATGTGTCACAGGTTGAATCCATGACATTATAAACACTGCCGAGAGGATAGCCAGGCGGTGGTGGCTGCTAGGGATAAAAGGTAGCCTTAGGTAGTTAGGTTGCGGTGAAGAACATCGGGATGAGAGAATAGACTAATTCTTTTTTCTTTATTCTTGATCAATACCGCTCTATTTATGGAGCTTACAAGATTTTATCAGTTTAACTAACTCTAATCTAATATGTTATTTTAAAGAAATTACTAATATGTAAGAAATATAATCTATCTTCGATCCCCAATTATTGCTACAGTATCTTCCAGTATTGTTCCCCGCATGCTAAAGTACCAATGTGGGTAATGTTCATGTGGATGGCTGGGCCTAGTGGCCCTGGCCCACTACGGCACTACCCATGACACAATGTTCACTATTTTGCTTAATCTAATGAATAACAAGTGCTACTTCAGCTTAATGTGCAACAAGGAATGGAGGGGAATCCTATGGCTAGTAGTAAAATGAAGAACTTTTCTAGAGCAATGGCTCTTATGACAGTCCCATTCACAATGGAATTTTCCAAGGTACATCACTATGTGCTTATAATTCCTCATTTTTTATGCATATACCTGAACTTATGGGTTGAGATGACCTGAATATTTCTTAATTTTCAAGCATTAAGGTATATTCATTCTATAGCATGATCTTATGTAATTATGTTATGTTCAGTGAGATCACTGGTTATATGTGATAGAAATTCTGAGTACCAACATGTTTCATAAAGAAACCTTAATTAAGATGAAAAGCCTGAAAATGTACATAGAAAGTTAATTATTGTCTGATAAAATCAATTTATAATGACCAAATAAGAGATATTGCCCTACATGACTGACAGTTTGTTAACCATGTGTAAGACTGATTTCCTCATGTGGCTGTTGGGGTTTAGTTTGGTTTTAGCAGATACTATGGTTTATTGCTCAGACTGTCTGTTATGTGGAGAAAACATCCAAAAGAGAATCCTAGCTGATGACAACAACTTTGCTAGATATAAGAGTCCTTAGAAATTAAGTTAGTTAATCTGTTAGCTAAAGATGAGTCCTTAGGAGTTAAGATAACCACAACATTGATATGTATATCAAATTTACAGAGATAATGCATTATCTGCAAATGTATTTCAAGTGCAGCATTTGTTACTCCAACCAATGAAATGAGTCTGATACCCCTGTTTTCAACCATATCATTTTTGTTGTCTTAAACATCTACGCTTTCATTTCTCCAGGGAATTTTCTGTTACTGGATCACATCAAACTTGTTCTCTCTCACATATGGTATTGGTGAGTATGGTCCCATGCTTTAAGACAAGATTTCTCTTGGACCTTCTATTCTTATTCATGGTCAAGTTGTTCATACCATGTGTTTGATTTTTATCAGTTATCCGGCGACCAGCTGTGAGTAAATATTTCAGCCTTCCTTCATTTGCTCAGCCTGCATCTGCAAAGAAGCAAATCCTCAATCTGTTTGGGGGGTCCAAGGCAATACCTGCAGCAGAGTCACCTGCTGCAATCACAGGAGCCCCGCGATCTAGTTTGGAGCAACCTGATGCTACTGCTCTAGGCTATCGGGTCAAAAATCTTGAGAAGAAAGTGAAATCAAGAGGCAAATCTCGGAAACGAAGGTAAATTGTCGCATTGTGGTCAATAGGCAAATCTCAGAGACACAAGCACACAAGAGCCTAGACGAGCAAACTGCCCATACTCCTTAGGCGTTGTGGTTAGTGGAGATTTGACTTGTGTAGTGATAAGATTTGATTTTGCACGAGATATCATTCTTTCTTTCATCACATGAGGCTGGCCTTGCTTTTTTCTTTGAATAAGCCAGATTAATTTAATTATTTTAATACACAGAATAGCTTGTAGCCAAATGTGTGTCCTGTAACCTTATAATCAACTTTGGTGGTCATCTCCAAGAATTTAGATGAGAACAATTATTTACTCTGGAGTTAATACCAGAGACCAGATGTTGTAGTTTGGTGACACCGGTGGTTGTAATCACCAAGAGGTAGGAAATTTAGTACGTCTACACTTTCTAGATATTTTATGATTACATCTTTTGTGCTATATGCTTGCGCACATATGTGTGAAGGCCTCTGCAGCAGTTGTACCTCTGAATAAGGTCAACAGCACGGTATTTGTGCTACAACAATCATAAATGATATCTGTTCCGTTTGTTCTGTGGTCTTTTCATGGATGCAGTAAACATTGTTGTCGATTTTGTCTTACTGATGATATGTTTATGCCTTACGATGATGAGACTAGAAGAATTGTTTTATCTATTTTAGGGTGTGTTTGGTTGAAATTTTCTAACCAGTTTCTCGAGAAAGTCGAAAATTGAACCCTACACCCTAAACCAAATAAGTATCATAACTTTTTTGTTGGTACACAATGAAAATTGTTAATCCCTAGATTTTACATATTCATGGCTTGTGTTGTTTAATCCCTTGCCTGGATCGTTGTGTTAGTAAAGCTTCATAAAATTGTTCTATTGTAGATCTATGGTTACTTTAATCAAACAACTTTACATTTGTTGAGAGCTTATATTATTTTAAAAAAATCATTAAAACCAAACACTATATAGATTGCTCAGTGGCATTTTATTTGTCGTAAGCTTCTGTTCTTCAAAAAAGTCATATGCTTCATTTTAGTTGCCATTAGCTTTCTATTCCGATCTCTCTCTCTCTCTCTCTCTCTCTCTCTCTCTCTCTCTCTCTCTCTCTCTCCTTTTTTTTCTTTAGCTTTTGCTTTCAGATGGACCTTCACCTACTCCGAGATGTGACCTAATTACCGTGCCATTTGACTCGCCCTGTTTTTTCACTTTGCAACTCAAGTAGACGAATGTTTAATTTCATCCTGTGTCCGTGTACAAGATACAGAAAGAAAGATAACTTTCTAGTTTAATATTAGATCAGATATGTGCGAGGCTGAATATAAATGTATGCAACCGGATCACAACATCTCAATCTCATAGTGAGAATGACTAAATGAATGAAATAGCTGAATACTTGGTCTTTCACAGCTATTATCATATTATGTTCAACAACTTCAGTGTCAGAGCCAATTCTGAATATGCCATTGGTTCATTTCAGTTCAAATTATTCTCTGCTCGCACCAAACATGGTAACCAAACCATTCTTTGTTTGGTTATCGATGACAGACATTCGGTGGTAACCAATTCAATTGTTAATGTTTTCGGTTTGGCTATCACTATTACCAATACAATTTTAAACTGTCGAGCTACTATTAACCTAAAACTGTGATTACGATTAGTGAATTAGTAAGCACAGTTTTGGTAGCCGCACTAACTCCGTTCTGGGACTGTACAAGAGTATGTATATGCGTGCAAGTAGAAACGAAACGGAGCCCATTGAGAATGAGGTATTGAGTCATTGATCACACCTATCTCACGGTCGAGATTAGAGAAGTACCTACTAGTACATGTATGTACAGAAAATGACACATCTACTATTAGTGCAAGATGAAAAGACATTTTTATCATTTTGTGTCAACATATTAGTGTACAGGGGTGAGCCGGTGAGATCGACGGTACGATGGTGAGGTTGATGGGGTGGCGGCGCGCGGCTAGGGATCTTCGGCGGCTACGGGGCGGCGACACATCTTGGGCGGTGGGGGGCGATCTACGGGGCGGTTGTGCGGTCTTGGGTGACGCCATGTTCTGGTGAGCTGCAGGGTGGCCTAGGCGGTGCTGCGTAGAGAAGGTAGGGTGGTGGCGCAGGTTAGACCACGGGCCTGTGGCGTGGCTTAGAGCGGCGGCTTGGCTAACGATAGTCCGGCGGCACGTCGGCGGTGCAACGGGATCGACGGTGCGATGGCGCCGACGTTGACACCAGCAACATGTTCCATCTACTCTAATCTGTAGTCTGTTTTTTAATCATATTCGTGATAAATCAGCGGTGAGTATCTCTCAAGATAGTAAAATTGCTCATTTTTCTAACCCTTCACCTACCGACCTGCACGTCTAGCTCAACTACTCAAGACCAGCAACACCAACACCATGTCAACATCCAATGCAATAAACCTGGTTTATCCTAACAAAGCGGGATTTGGTAAATTTGTTTTTTTTTGTTTTTTTGCTCCGTTTGATTGGCACGAACTCGTTGGATCTAGCAAACATTATATCCTACTGTTCCAGAGTAGTTCAACTGCTGCCTGACTGAAACACCAGTGATGTTAATGATAACTGAGTTAAAGACAGATACGTCCAAAAAGATTTCATTCCTAATTATTTCACTTTGTTCGTTTCTATGTTCTTACCCATTATTGTTCACAAATTAAGAACTTATATGTCTTCAATATTTATTACATGCCGCTTATATATCATTTTAAAATATTGCTTTTGTTAATAAATGGTACTTTAGCGTTTTACTCTTACAAATAGTTTATCAACTATATGATAAAAGTAAAGTTTATTAGGGTACATAAGTGGAGAGTTGACTCGGTGTTTAGGGAGCTTCAAATTCTTAGTTTATAAGAATTTAGATAAGTTGTTTGGCAGATTCTAGTTTAATTTTAAATTACGTAGCTATGAATTTCACAATTTAAAGCTAGAATTTAGATGGCTTAATAGCTTTAGAATTTACAAGTAACTATAACCGAAATTCCACATGGATTAAATATAGACTAAAAGGAGCTAGAAGAGGCATTTATAGGACTTAGTGCCTGTTTGTTTTAGCTTTAGATTATAAAATTCAGCTTTTAAAAAAAGTTTGGTTCCACTAATTTATTAGATTGTCATAATATGCACTTGAAATTATAATAAATCGGTAAAATAAATTACCATGCTTGTTCAGCTTAGAAAAAAAATTAAATTGTTATAATCAAAAGCTGAGACAACAAGGCCTTAGTGGCTTGTTAAATTAATCCGCACCCAATGTTGTCAAATTGGCTGCTGTGTGCCAAATTGGCCAATTATGAACCAGATCTTTATTCGGAATTAACTGGATGTATGCAAAGATTTATCTACAAGTTGGAATCAATTCAGCCACGATTAACCAGAATATTTTGGTCACATTCTTCATTCACTGCGAGTGTTAGTGAAGATTACATTTAGCGAATTGGAGTGTGACGCTGCTACCGTATATGTTTAATCTAACCCGTGCTTCGTCGAGAGAATCTAAAGACATAAGATTAATGACTGTTATGCCACAAATCATACCAAATTTATGTGATCATGAACTCAGGCTAATGAAAAAAATCTCGAACAAATTTGTTCTCGAATATGAACTTTGCAACATGCCTGACCACAGATTGGAAAACTGCATATATATTATATAGCCATATGTCTTTATGAGGTACTAATACACACACTCAGCATTGAATTGTGATAGAGGAAAGATGTGAATAATAAGGGTATATTTGGGACTGTTTCGCTCCACCAAAATCAGTTCCACTCTGTGAAATCCATCTAGAATAGAGTTACAGCTCCATTGAAATTTAGTAAATTCAGATTCATGGATTATGGAAATTTAGTATGAATGTACAATTGTGCCCCTAAGTTGTTGTACATTACTTTTTTTTGACATATACCTTAGTGTAAATATACGGTAATAGCAAATATTTTATACTTTTAAGCTAAAATTGAAGAATTGAAGAGTGGCACCATTGAAACCTGATCATGCAGAGTCGTGCATTTTGTGATTCAATGGCTGCAGCTAGTGCACGCACATGTTAGGATGTAAGCCATTCAAAAGTGACTGACCACTAAAGCAAATGACAAATTCAAAAAAAACAGTCAACTAACAAGTCGCCAAGATACTAGGAAACCGGAGAATTTGCACATCAATGCAGTCCTGCGTGGCTGCGTGAAGCAAGTAATTTGCACACCCTCCTCAGACGATGGATCGCATGAAGAATCAATTTGGCTGGCTGTCAGAAATATTCTTTATTTCGAGAGGAGTTTTACCATCATTAAGGTGGAGAGGTACCAAATCTAAGTCACTGATCAACTTCATCCAACGGTTTAGATTCTGTAGTACCTTCTAGTATCTATTTCCTTAAAAACGGTACCTCTATTTATAGTGCAAGGTGGAAGGGCATTCTGGTAAATTCACATTGAAAAAATGCACAAGAACTTGCTGGGGAGGTGAGCGTACGGCCTTTGGGCGGCAACCCGGTCTAGGGTTTGGGCAACGGGGCCGAGCAATGGTGCGGTGGGAGCTGGGCGGCAGAGCAGCGGCGACACGGTGTGAGCTAGGCGGCGGAGCGACTTGTGGTGGTGGCACGGCTTGGGGTGGGCGGTTTGGGCGACGGTGTAGTGGCGGGATCCTATGGGGCGGAGCGGTCCGGTGGTGCCAGCAAGAGCGAGAGTGGGAGCGGCGAGACTTTTTTAAGATCATACCCCTCATAAATCAATGGCTAGATTTAATTTAATACATCCCAATGTCTTATACTTGATGTACCTTCTCAAAAATAATAAAACTCCTCATATTTCAATCATTCTTTTTTCGTTGAGACAGCATACACACACCAAAAATACAATGTTTTTCCCTTCATGAGTTCACCGACGGCATGTCTTTGATGCATGGTCAACCGATCTTTGGAAACCGCAGACACGGCGACGTTTGCGTCGTCGTCGTCGGCCTTGCAGTGCACAAAGATCCGAACACGGTTGCTATGGCGCCCTTGCTCTGCTCGACCACAGCCTTCGCTTCGCCGCCTTTCCTTCCTGCCCAACACGCCGCTTTGCCCCCCTCGCTAGCTGCATTTGCACGCATGGAAAAAAAAATGGAGGAATATTGTTATTTCAGCCAGCAAATTGGATCGGTTTGTACATAGCCGTGGTGCAATACAGAGCAGTGGAACGATCGGAGCCTCCTGTAGAACTGCGTATTCCGAGCGAAAAGAAAACGAGGCAAACCGTATAGTAAAGACGAACTGAAAATGTGCGTCACGCCGAAAGCCACAGCGCGCGCGACCACGTCCACATGTGTCATGTGTGTCACGCGGGCCGCGGCCTTCCAGTATATAGCACCGGCTCCCGCGCCAAGCTTGCTCGCCACCTACCTCTAGCTCTACTAGTTCACAGCAGCACGAACCTGCAGCGCGACGCGCCCAGCTGCTAGCCGCTAGCTAGGTAGCTAGATCGATCGGTCCGGGTGTCATGGCGGAGAGGTTGCTGTGGGCGTCGACGCCGGCGGTGAGAAGCGGCGGCGGCGGGAAGGCCGGGGGCATGGGCCCGCTGGCGGGGCAGCTGGGGGAGTGGCTGTGCCGGGCCGTGCAGCCGCCGGCGCCGCGGGTGTGCGGCTCTCCCGGCGGGCCGCCGGTGACGGCGAAGCGGGCGCGGCTGAGCGACGGGCGGCACCTGGCTTACGAGGAGTCCGGCGTGCCCAGGGAGGTGGCGCGCTACAGGATCGTCTTCTCCCACGGCTTCACCGGCTCCCGCCTCGACAGCCTCCGCGCCTCGCCGGTGTGTTCCTGCTCTCTCTCTGATGAACCCTCGATTCGGATTCTCCCAGCGTCGTGTCTAACAAATTTCTTCGAAAAAAATCGTTTTTATTACTGAAATCGCGATAAAAAATTAGCAAATTACTATAGGTTGTCCCTTCGTCCGGAAAAAAATCTGTTCTTTTTTCTGTTTAGTTGCTTACAAAAAACGAATTTTTGCAAGAAATCGCATTTCGTAATTTTTTTCGCCTGGACGACTCAGCTCTTGAGATCATTAGATTGCGCGGCTTGGTCAGATTATCATAAAGTTGACGACACGTGTATAGGCAGTAGCGTCTTAAGCCGTTTATTTTGTCAAATAAACATTGCATCGCATCATGCCGTCATAAGCATAACGTCACGATTAAGAGTAGTAACGAGTCAGAGCAACGAACGATTCTACGAAATTTTGATCCGCGTAATGATTGGTTTCCGTGTAATTTACCGCGCAGATGCTGATTTTGTTTCTGACGTTTGTAAATTTCAGGAGGTGGCGGAAGAGCTGGGCGTGTACATGGTCGCCTTCGACCGCGCCGGCTACGGCGAGAGCGACCCGAACCCGAGCCGCTCCGTGAAGAGCGCCGCGTCGGACATGGCGGAGCTCGCCGACGCGCTGGGGCTCGGCGACAAGTTCTACGTCGTCGGCGTCTCCCTAGGCTGCCACGCCGTCTGGGGCGCGCTCAAGTACATCCCCGAGAGGATCGCCGGAGCGGCGATGATGGCGCCGGTGGTGAACTACTGGTGGCCCGGGTTACCGGCGGAGGCGGCGGCGTGGGAATACGGCAAGCAGTCGTACGGCGACCAGTGGGCGCTGCGGGTGTCGCACCACGCCCCCGGCATCCTCCACTGGTGGATGGAGCAGAGCTGGCTGCCCACCTCCACCGTCGTCGACAACACCACCTTCCTCCCCAACAAGCGCGACGCCGAGATCCGCCGCACCCTCACCGCCGACGGCACGCTCCAAAAGGTCACCGCCTCAGCCGCCATTGTTAACCTTCGTTCTAACTAGCTGCGCAGTTGCTAACAGCAATGGTGATTCTTGCAGAAGAAGGAGATGGCGACGCAGCAGGGGATCACCGAATCGTACTACCGGGACATGACGGTGATGTTCGGCAAGTGGGAGTTCGACCCGACGGCGCTGCCGGAGCCGCCGTGCCCGGTGCACCTCTGGCAGGGCGACGAGGACGGCCTCGTCCCGGTCGCGCTGCAGCGGCACGTCGCCGGGAAGCTCAGGTGGGTCAACTACCACGAGCTCCCCGGCACCGGCCACTTCCTCTCCGGTGTTCCCGGCCTCGGCGACACTGTTCTCCGGACACTTTTCGGTTGATCTGCAAGAACTCCGCACTACCGTAGTATAAATTAGTGTACAAATTATCTTATATTAATAACCGGAGGAAGTACTCCTACTAGGCAAGAAAATAGAGTTTTTGGTTGATTGAATTTAAGATTGTACGAGCGAAATATAGGTATACTTCTGTTTAATACGTTGAATCGGAGGTTGTACGAGCGGGTGCAATTTGATTTCTAGTTGAATCCTATCGTCTTGGATGCGAGCGAAGCCCAATTTAAACATATCCGCATAACTAGGCTATGACAGTATTCTTGAATCTGTCGATACATGCTAAATCCACTCGTGCAGGCAATTAATCAAATATCTAAATCTGCTACAGTACTTAAATACCGCGATATTGTATCGTAATTTATGAGTGAATTCATCCAACCAAACACACCCTTAATATTATGAAATAGTGTGCAGTTTCATCTCCATCCCGTATTATTCGAACAATTAATTGGGATTTTTAGGCTACTGTTCTAGGAGGAAAGCCAGAACCATCAATCTCTATTTTCGTTTTATCAGAGAAAGGGACTTGGCCTGCAGAGCTCTTGGTTATATACCGTGCAACAAGCGAAACATTGGTTTTTCGTCATCAGCAATACATGCGGTAAAGGATAACAAGAAAAGTTCAGAGAATCAGCAGCAACTTGCAGATAGTTCTGACTTGTGGCATATTGTGCTCCATTAAGGTTAGTGGCTCAGTATTCTCAGGCTCTATCAGGAAAGACTTGATTGCTGAAATAGAAGGAAATTAGGAGCTAGTCAAGTCTAAAGAAAGTTCCTGATGTGAAAATTGGCATGTACTGCTGCACCTCTACCAGAACACAATGTGTACACAAGACTAGAAGAGGAACTTCTGAAACAAGTCTTTACCTACCAAGGTCACTACTGACCAAGAAGAAGGCAAGAACACTGGTCACCTCACTGCCCATTAGCCTAAAGGTTCTCTCAACTTCAACAGATCAGCATTTGTAGTTGGTGAGGTTAATCTAGAAAGGAACTGCTGCCTTTGACATGTGATGCCAAAAGGAAGAGATTGTACTTCCTCCATTCATACTTCCCCCACCCACCCCAACTACAAATCTGAAGGATATCTCCTGAAAAAAAGAGGCAGGTGAGACAATTAAAGGAGTGCAGGAAATAGATTCTTGGTGCCACCACTCCATGAGAAACAACAACAGTGGCTGTACCTTTGATGAAACATCATCACCTATGTCACACCACGTAAGCAAGAGCCTGCATTTTTCATAGCATTTTCAGGTACTGAAAATTCACCAGCTAGTGATGAGTAGTTGGAAGGTATTGAGATGTCATATATTGGCTACATGTCTCTGAAACTCTGGAAAACATGCGTTTGCAACGTATTGTAATGTAACACACATAATTAAACTCAATCATCTGCAGAAGACACATTGCTCTGTATGACCCAGATAGGTTTTGCAACAGAAATGCACTCAACAATTCAGGTTCCAGTTTCAGATAAAGCAGAGTTTGTAGGTTGGGATTGACAACATCATCCTTTCAAATGTGTGGTAGGTGGGAGATTTTGCTAGTTGCAACTGCAGAAAAGTCTCTAGAAAAAAAAGAATTGCAGAAAAGCACACGCACCAGCATGGTGGATCATGCACGTTTATATAGAGGAATGCTGGTAGGTTGCTGAAAGACTTGCCTCTCCACTACAAAATTCAGCAAAGCTCCACTACTGTTTAGCTATCACTCGCTAGCTTCATTAGCTAAGAGCATCTCCATTATAATTGTTATTTTTGACTTGCTATTTATAGCAATAGTAAGTCTCTTTATTTTAATTGACTTGCTATATTGCTACTAACTCCATTGTACTTGCTATTTGACTTGCTATTTTAGAAAACTTGTTATTTCTCTCACCAAACTTGCTACATGTAGCAAGTTTGGTGAGAGAAATAGCAAGCTCCTTAAAATAGCAAGTCAAATAGCAAGTACAATGGAGACAACTTTTAGACAATTCTTGTTATTTTTAAGGATAGCAAGTTGTATAGCAATTACAATAGAGATGCCCTAAGTCTTCTTTCTTATTGGCAGCTTAGCTTATGATTAAAGTATAAATAGATTATGTGTCAACCGGAAAATTTATATATAGCTTAAACATCAATCATAATATTAATCATTAGTATGAGAATCAAATATTAATACTTATTAAATAATCAGAATTATAACATAATTGTGGTTACGTTAAGTTAAGCTATCCGTAAAGAAGGCTTAAATACCTAACAAGCATTAGAGCTCTTCTTCCCCAGCAGCACCAAGTCACTAACACACAACCCAATCCGTTTCTTCCCCGGCTAGCTAGCTGATAGGTAGCTGCCTCCGGCTCAAGCTTCCTGTCGTCGTCTCCGATGGCTGCTGCTTCTACTGGTAATAGCTCAAAGCCTCAAACTCTACCTGCAAAACTGAAAAATGCAGCCGCTTTTGCATTTTGGTGACCACACATGCAGAATCGTGTGATCAGGTGTTAGCTTTTTTGTGTTTTACGGTGGTGTGTGCGATTGGCTGTGCAGGGAACGGGAGCCCGCCTCCGGTGGCGCTGCTGGTGCTGACGGCGGCGGCGATGGCGGCGGGGTGGTTCGTGAACGCCACCCGGCCGCCGACGCCTACGCCGTGCGGGACGGCGGGAGGGCCGCCGGTGACGGCGGCGAGGGTGCGGATGCGGGACGGGAGGTCGCTGGCGTACGCGGAGTCCGGGGTGAGCCGGGACAGGGCGCGGCTCAAGGTCGTCTACTCGCACGGCTTCTCCGGCGGCCGCATGGACTCGCCCCGCGCTTCCCAGGTTGGTGCCGATCCCTGGATTGATCGGACGGCTCACGACGCATGTGAATTCGTGCGCCTATCAAACCGCTTCTTTTTTGAAATGAAATATGACAGGTTTTGACTTAGATCGTGAAATACGAGAAAATACAGAAAACTTAAAAGCTCTAGATCAAATTATACTACAACTTAGAACTGGGAAAAAAACAAAATCGTACCAAAGTTAGAATAAAAATACGCCTATATTAATATTGAAAATAAAAACCAAAGTAACCTATGTACACTGAAAATAGAAACGAAAATGTCTAATTTAGTACATCTAGAAATTTGTGAAAAATAAAGTGTTGTTTTAACATTTTAGTAAAAAATATTCTTCGCTTGATAAAAAATATTTTTAAAAACACAATATTAATAAATACCATTTATAACACAAGAAACCATTATCTACAACATCAACAACATAGTGGAATATTACATTTATTTGAAATATTTTTTTACTATATAATAAAACATTATTTATTAAGTGTTAAAACATATTCCGATTTTTTAAGATTTCAAAACGTCGGGACGCTAATTGTCTCAAAATAAAAAAGAAAATAAGGTGGAAACTGGAACGACCGCTCCGGCCTCCAGCTGTCCAGCACATGATGCGGACGCAGCGTGCAACAACGAAATCTCGGTCGCGCGCGCCGCCGCCGCCGGCGGCGGCGGCTACGGCGACGACTGTACTGGGAACGTACTGAATAAGCTGCTCGTGTACCTGCTGTCACCGGAGCAGGCGCTGCTGGAGGAGCTGGGCGTGTACATGGTGGCGTTCGACCGCGCTGGCTACGGCGAGAGCGACCCTGACCGGAGGCGGTCGCTGCAGAGCGCGGCGCTGGACATCCAGGACCTCGCCGACGCGCTCGACCTAGGCCCAAAGTTCTACCTCATCTGCTCCTCCCTCGGTTGCCACGCCGCCTGGGCCTCCTTCAAGTACATCCCCCACAGGTAACCCACCATCTCTCCTCCAACTCCAAGTTGCATTTTGAAGACTTTATTCAGATGTCTCAGCAAACCCTGATCTTTAATTTGTGAAAGTTTTACTTGGTTTGCTCCGTTCAAAAAATAAGGTGTTTAAAAAACAATATCTATAACGTTGATTAATAATTAAGTTAACAAATATTTAGCTATAGTTGTGTATGTTATATAGTTACATTGAAAACTACTTTTATATGTTGTGGTTTAATAGTTGTTGGTAATATATAGTTAAAGTAACTAACGTTAATATTTTATAATGCAGACCACCTAAAAAATTAAATAACTTATATTTCTATTTCTGACTAATTGACTAATTGTCACTACGGGAGATTGTTTGTTTGTCGAGTGCAAGAGGCACTCGGCGAAGCCTTATTTGCCCTCGGCGAACACTTCGTCGAGTGTTGTACTCGATAAACTACACTCGGCAAAAAGCTTCTCGGCTAATAAGATTTCGCAGAGTGCCAAAAACAATACAAAAAAATGATAAAATGGTGCGCAAACGGCAATAACGATTGGTTTGTCAGACAAAAAACAAAAATAAAAAACAGTATGCCGGGCGTGGGTCCTGGCCACGGCGCGCTAAGCAGGGTGCATAGCGGGGCGAGGGCGCTCGACGCGGTGTCGGGGGCAGGGCGTCGAGCGGGGATGAGGCGGGGCGGAGCACGGTGGCATGCGGGCTGAGCGGAGCTTGGTGGGGGCGAGGCGGAGCCGTGGGCGTGGCGACAACAACGGCGGCGACCCACCGACGGTCAGTGAGAAAGGAGGGGAGGAGGGAGGAAGAAGGGACGAAAGGTGTGGGGAAGTGTTTAAAAAGAGTATGAAAACTTTGAAAAAATTTGGCATTGATTTTAAAAATTTGCAAAAAATATGAGTGGGAAGCAAAAAATTTGTTCATCGAGTGTTACACTCGGCAAACATAAATTGTTTGTCGAGTGCCTAAAAATTTAGCACTCGGCAAACATAAACTATTTGTCGAGTGCCTAAAAATTTAGCACTCGACAAACATTTTTTTATTTTTTTTATTTTTGTTAAATTTGTTTTTTGTTTTTTCTTTAACAAAATTTACGAAACAGTTGTGGGTAATACATAAAAATAGAGTAAAAACAAAAATATGCTTTTTCGATAATTTAGTTTATTATTTAATACTCTTGCAGTTTAAATTTAACATGTTTCAATTTAAATTCTAGAAATACAATTAATGAGATAATATATGTTGTGGTTTGAGTGTAGAAAAATTTTCAAGTATAAAAAATGATTTACCCATCAAACTTTATTCAAACCTATCTCATTTCTTCTCTAAACCCTAATTCCTCCTCTCATAATCTCCGATTTCTAAACACTCTACGTGATAATTTTATTGAAATATTTTTAAATTTTTATCATAGCATCTATATATCATATAATAACACCATGATAAGTCTAATATTTTTTAGACTTCATTTGGTTTTTTTATAATTAAAAAATTATTAAGCTTCACGTTATTGAACGAGTATCACACCTTAAATTGTTCAAAATTTCTTTCAATTCAGTTGATAATAACCCTAAATAGATTTAAAAACATGAATATGATTTTTTATATAAATTTTGGTTTATTATTTTAGTCACTTGTAGTTCAAATTTCACTTATTTCAATTTAAATCATAGTTACATACTCAATAATATAAAAATAACAAATTGAACCAAAAAAATGTGGATTTTTTACATGAGATAATATATGTTGTGTTTTGAGTGTAGAAAAAAATTCAAGTTAAAATTAAATTGTAAATATCACGTAGACTCGAAACAATAGTTCACAAAACAAAAAAAGGTTTGCTGAGTGTTTTTTAAAAAACACTCGGCAACCCCAAAAAAAATTTTGCCTGCGCAAGCACGCTGTTGTGACGTCCGTTAGTAACTTGTTTGTCAAGTGTTAAAAAAAATACTCGGCAAACTTAGCTTTGTCGAGTGCCCGAGATATTGCACTCGGTATCTCGAGCACTCAGCAAACACTTCATTTCCGGTAGTGTGTCAATATTCTAACTATTGATTTTAATTTTAGTTGGAGCATTTTACAATGGCAAAAAAACAAATCAATATACATCTACTCGTATTGACCAATATATGATAATTCTCTATATTTTTTGTCCAAATCTGTTTTTGCAAAGGGGGGAAATGAAATATTACTATGAAGTTTGTACTCGTTCTGTGTACGTGGTCAGTGTACTGATGAGTAGTGATGCGGGCAACGGTGCATGTGCAGGCTTGCCGGAGCGGCGATGATGGCGCCGGTGATAAACTACCGGTGGTCGGGGATGCCAAGGGGGCTGGCCCGGCAGCTGTACAGGAGCATGCCGGTGGGTGATCAGTGGTCGCTCAAGGTGGCCTATTACGCGCCATGGCTGCTGCACTGGTGGATGAACCAGAAGACATGGCTGCCCACCTCCACCGTCATCGACGGCTCTGGCTCCTTCCCCAACGCGCTCGACGAGAAGAACCGCGTCATGGCCCTGTCCACCGGAATGTTCCAGAAGGTTCGGCACCATTGTCGGCTTGTGGCTAGCTTCGTTCCATGCCATGGTCGATCATATATTCATATTCCTGTGAATCTGTGATATTTTTTTTCGCTTTGTTTGCGTTGCGAAATTTGCAGAAGGCGAGGCTGGCGACGCAGCAGGGGGTGCAGGAGTCGTTCTACCTCGACATGGCGGTGATGTTTGGCCGGTGGCCGGAGTTCGAGCCGACGGACCTGGAGGAGATGCCGTTCCCGGTGCACCTGTTCCAGGGCGACGAGGACGGCGTCGTGCCGGTGCAGCTGCAGCGGCACATATGCCGCCGGGTCGGGTGGATCAGCTACCACGAGCTCGCCGGAGTTGGGCACTTCTTGTCGGCGGTGCCTGGCCTCGGCGACAGGATCGTCAGCACGCTCCTGCCGGCGCCGGCGTAAACAGTCCAGAGACTACCGCATCTCTGCGTCTCGGGAGTGCGAGTGTGTTACTGATCTGTCTGCAATTACAATTACCTCTTAATGATCAGCGCAACCACTGCTGTACTGTACAAAGAAACTGATGAGATAAATATATAAGAGGGTTACTGATTGATGTAATTGTACACAGATTTTATCACCAGAATCGGGAAACAATTAACCCCAACCAACTTATGTAATTTACATTATTATTACATAGATCTACAAAGAAGGGCAACTGACTAATGGTTTTGAGGCTATCTCGATTGTTGGTAGCCGATCAATAGGCTAGGGATTAGGGAGTAGGGATTAATTGACTTAACCGGACATTCAATTAGTTGGTTAGCATATTGTATATCTAGTTTTTGTGCTGAGAAATGCGCCCTCCGTTAACTTTTAACCTTTAACCGATGACAATTACTTTTTTCACAACATTCCGTTCGATTGTCTTATTCAAAAAAATTATGCAAATATATATAAAAAATAAGTTATACTTAAATTATTTTTAATAATGAAACAAAATAAATGATATTTCAAAAAAATATATTGAATAAGACGAATAGTCAAATATTGAGATAAAAATCAATATCATCATTTAAAATTTAAAGGAGATAGTAATACGCTATAGTATGATCTGTCAATCTCCTTTTCTCAAATATCAGTGTTGTCGCTCTGGTTCTCTCTCTTTCTCACATATCTGTGGCTCTGCGCTGTGACACATGCTCTCTTTTTATGATCCATCTCTCACGTGTTCTCTCTTTTCCGATATGTTGGTGGTGCACCCCGTAACCTGCCTATCTTACCATTTGACACTATCTCTCACTTAATTTTTTTCACAAATGCCCCTGTCTTCTCTTTTTCTCCGCTGGCACAACTCCGGCAACGACGAGGACGACGAGTGTGATAGCGTCGTAGCGTGGGCTGTGGCGTGAGGCCAACACAGATCCAGCAGTGGATGCTAGTGCATATCCAACGGCGTCATGAGTACAACGTTGCAGATTCTAGCAGCGGCGCGAGCCTGATCCAACGGCGGTGCCACGAGGCGATTAATCGATGCAAGCCATTTAATTAGGTTGACGACCGATTGATTGGCTTGCTCAATTAATGCTTCGATTATACTGTAAATTAATAGGTGAGCTATCTATTAGAAGTTAATATGCATTAATCAGTTGGTTTTTCTAAGACTCCCAGACACATCACACATTGTAACCAAAATGTTACAGTACATTAAAAACTACGTTAGCCAAAGCTGGAGGATTCATCATCATATTATATTTAGTAGAGAAATCGATCATAAGAACCGTATCATCAAACCCCATCGACCAAATGATTAAGTGGCCTTTTCCTTTAGCTCTATGAGATTGCATAAAGAGCATCGGCCACTGAATCGAAGAGAAGAGGGTATAGGAGGGCTGACGATGGAAATGGAGTGCTGGTGAGTGGACATATTAGCTCGGAAGACATGGCCGCAACTATATGGCCAAAAGGCATGGACCTATTGGGCCGGTCCAAAGCCCATAATTTTAGTCTAACCCAAGTATAGCCTGGCCCATCTATTGTCAGGGCTGTGTCGTGCTTGGTGGATAACTTGGCCCATAGTGCCACTCTCACGAGCTAGTATAGGCCCGGTATACCGGTCCCGTCACAGCGATGCCGACGCCGCGTACCGGGCGGCGAACCGCCACGCCGCGTGGCGCCGACAAGTTGGGCGGCGAACCGCGATGCCGCGTGGCACCGACAAGTTCGGCGGGGCCGGGACGCACGGGCGGGTAGCTTTGCATCGCGTTCGTGCGTTGCTTCCGCCGCTGCTACGGCTTCGTGCCAGCACGCAGCACGCGGAACCACCGTGCCGTGCCAAAGCGCGTCGTCGTCTCCCAACCGCCGCGCGCGCCGGAAACAACGCTCCAACTACGCCAACCGCCCGCCGCCCGCCGCGTGCGCCATTTATTTACCCGGGTCTCCTCCCACTCCACCACCAGTCGCAGACGCTTCACCACCAACACAACGCCACAGCAGCGCCACGCAGCAGCGGAAGCTAGCATCCTCCTAGGACCAAGCTAGGCGGCCATGGCCACTGCGAGGTACGACACGGAGAAGGGCGGGAGGAAAGGGGAGGAAGAGGAGGGGAGGTACGGGGCCCCGGCGGCGCAGTACCCGCAGCGGGAGGGGGAGAGGGAGTGGGTGCCGTGGATCGTACCGGCCATCGTGGTAGCCAACATCGTCGTCTTCGCCGTGGCAATGTACGTCAACAACTGCCCCGCCCACACCTCGTCGCTCCGAGGTGGCCGCGGCGGCGGCGGGAAGTGCGTCGCCGGGTTCCTCCGCCGCTTCTCCTTCCAGCCGCTCAGCGAGAACCCGCTCCTCGGGCCCTCCTCCGCCACGTAAGTGCAAACACCCATCTCAACTTCACTCTGTCCTTGCGTCTTGCTTAATCTGCCATGAAATTGTTACGTACCAATGCATATACATGTAGCTGTTCAGGATTGAGATGGTTCTTACAGCACTAGCTCATTTCCGTCTCCAGATTGCAGAAGCTCGGAGCACTTGCATGGGACAAAGTTGTGAATGAGCACCAGGGATGGAGACTTGTGACCTGCATCTGGCTGCACGCAGGCGTCGTCCACCTGGTAGCCAACATGCTGAGCCTCGTGCTCATCGGACTCAGACTTGAGCAGCAATTCGGATACAGTAAGCAGAGTTTTTTCTTGCACAAAATTACTCTCCAGTGTACATAACATACTTGACTGGTATGTCTCTGTCTGAATCCAAATTAACATCTTTCTTTCGTTTTCTTGCAGTGAGAATTGGCATCATCTACCTTGTATCTGGTGTTGGAGGCAGCGTGCTTTCATCTCTGTTCATCAGAAATAGCATCTCTGTCGGGGCTTCTGGTGCTCTGTTTGGGCTTCTTGGAGCCATGCTGTCGGAGCTTTTCACCAACTGGACCATATACACAAACAAGGTGACATTTCTGCACGCTTCATCACCCAAAAAAACATCCTCACATTTCAGATTTTTCAATCTGTCAGTCGTCTGGTAGCTCAAGCACACAGTGACCAATTTGCCATGCAGGCTGCAGCTCTAGCGACGCTGTTGATCATCATCGCTATCAATCTCGCCATTGGCATTCTCCCCCACGTCGATAACTTTGCTCACATTGGAGGGTTCTTGACTGGTTTTCTCCTCGGATTTGTCTTCCTGATGCGCCCACACTACGGTTGGATGCAGCGCTATGTGTTGCCTTCCTCAGTCAAGGACAGCACCAAGAAGTATCTGGCTTATCAATGGATTCTGCTGGCCGTGGCCTCCGTCCTAGTCATCGTCGGGTAAGCATTAATTAGGTCTTCCCAGCTAACTTTTGCTGCTATGTTTCTTCATCTTTGAATTGCCGATTACACCATACAAAATGAGCACAACGCCTGTCACCATCAAATCCTGGTTGAGTGGTTGTACCTGAAAGGCTTAAACTGTTAACTAACAGCAAGAATCCAAGTCTTTCTAGTAACATCGGATTTGCATTGATTCATGTAGATTTCAGTGGTGTGTTTGGTTAGAATTCCATTTAAATTAGTAGTCAGGTGGGCAGCAGTGCCGTTGGTATTGCCTCCTGCCTGTCCATGTCCAGAGCTTCATGTGAGATGACAGGCAAGAGTGCACAGCGAAGCACTGATATATCTTATTGTGCTTCGATTATAATACTGGATATGATATTTATGTCAGTGTGTTCGGTTTGATTCATTTTCAACCTTCAAACTCATGTTTGTGCTCCTAACATGTGAAGATTCGCCGTTGGGATGGGGATGCTCTTCAGGGGGGTGAACGCAAACGAACACTGCCGGTGGTGCCACTACCTGAGCTGCATTCCTACCTCGAGATGGAGATGTGGGAACTGAAAACACCAAACCACGAGTCCGGTCATTTTTTTTCTCAAGTGTTTGATGCACATATACAATTTACTGTGTATAACAGATATAACTCCCCAGTGATTAGTACAGTGTTTACTTGATGATTGATTCGTTATGTTTGTTTTTCTGAATTATTTGGAATGGGAGTATCTTGAGCTCTTAACATCTTGAATCTTCTGCTCGTGTACGAGTATATTAACATCTTAACATTCTGGCACAGCTTTGATCAGTGCATGTGCAAGATTCTGTTAGCGCAAGGAAGTGTGTGTTGCATATCTAACGGCAGTGTAGTGTAGATTTTATTTTATTTTTGTTAGCGTGGAAAGCAAGGTGCAAAACAATTATGCCATGAGACCAACAATCTAATTGCAACCTCGTCGGCATTACTTACAGTCAGATCATAGTATGCGTATTTGACAGATCATAGTATGAGTATTTCAGAACTGGTACTTACCTTGATGAGAACGATGATAAAAAGGTTCACCAAAATGTGCATGAGAGGTAGTTTTGCATGCTTCATCTTCGACAAACACAACAGCTCTCTGGCATAGCGTCGCTCAAATATCATCACGTCCAAATGAAAGATATTGATTTCCCATGTTTAACAAAGCTGTCAAAGCACCTGAAAACCATATCGTCAGTGACATTAGCACTCCGAAAAACTGGCATAGAAAAGAAATTTCAGGCAAGTTAAAAGCAGCAAACTGGCATCAGATTTCAATAAGCGGTAAAGGCATGTTGTTAGGTACCTGTATTTTGTCTTCACTCTTCAGTGATAAGTTCATCTAACAGGGACACAGAGGTCTTGAAAGTCAAGAGCCATTGTGTTGAGATCAACAGATATGAACGGGAATGTGTAGTGTACCATAGCTTTGTGGCGAATTTCCTTGTACAGAGTTTATACATGCTCATGCATATCCAGCAGCAGGTTTGGCTTCAGTTTCTCAAGATAGCTTGGTACATGATGCATATCGACTGGGTACAAAGAACCTTGTCGTTAGCTTGCAATACAAAAAGGTTCACAAAATAAAATTTACAGATTTACGAGTACCATAGTGTAGATAACTTGTATTTAAGAAAGCATTTGAAACTCTCAACATCAAAAAAGATCAAGTCCTAATAAACCACAGAACTAACATATTGTAGTGGAAGGCATATTACAAACATAGCTCCTAAAGGCATAAAACAGTTCTACCCATCGTCAAACCTCAGAAGGCATACATAAACTCAGACGTTTTAGGGAGAAAACTGGTGACAAAATACTTCCATATGAAGAAATTATCTCTTAAGCAACATGAATAATTTGACTAGGGCGTCATTACATATGTTGTTATATTTTACTCTCTAGTCACTCAGTACATCATGAGCAGCGTGTTGGTTGGTAGGAATAACAAAACACTACCAAATATCTTTAATATCTTGTACGGTTTAGGTCTAACCAAAAGGCGCCCAATAATGTAGTCTACAACTCTTACCCTACAAGTGTCCCAATAATTTTTACTATAGGATCAATAGAAAAAAAATAAAAGTAATCTCCACGGATACAATTAAATAACAAAGCAGGTTAACCACACTACCTCCATCCTACCTTCCACAAGAATCATTTATCAGCTCCCTTACTTCAGGCACCAACTCCTGAAAAATAACAGAAATTATTGTCGTTAGCAACTTTGATCTGTAGTAAAGAAGGAAACCGATCTAGTTTCAGACAAGAATAAACATGCTGTGAGAAAGGCAAAAACAAATAGTTCAATCAAGGATGAACCTTCAGTTCTGCGCGATCAAATGAAACAAGTGCAGAGAATCCACCATAGATAGCAACATCTTGTGGAGCAATGACTTCCGGAAAGCTCTTCCCCAGGTCTGGTCCTGTTTCTATAAACTCCCCATCTCAAAGCTAACCACGATCAGAGTCAGACACATCTGAAGAACATGCTCCGAGGTCGTTGCGTAATCGCGGATCCTTACATAGGCATTCATGGCATCTAGAAATTTTGCCGAGGGCATAACAGAAGTTACCAAGGTCGTTGAAACCCATCAGGATGCGCTCCTTCATCAGGTTAGTCTGCAGTTGAGGAATTTTCAGAACACACTCCGCTGCATTTTTTTTATCCATCACGCACCCTACAATGCTCGTTCATTCAATTGCGCCGAAATAGCAATAGATAAGTGGGTGAAATTTAGGATTTCAGTACCATGTAGCCATGAAGGTTTATCTCGAGCTTTTCCTGACGCAGCCGGGAGCGGCAGTCCACAGCGTTGGTCCAGTTCCGGTCGAAAGCGTAGCTTGGGCCCAGGTGGCCGTCGATCCTGTCGCAGACATCGCGGTGGAGCGCCGTGCCCCCGCCCTTTCGTGACTCGTCGTAGGCCAGCCGGAGCGCCTCCATCTTCTTCGACTCCGACCCGCAGTTGTCCGCGATGCAGAGGAGGCGCGCCACGCGCTTGTGCGCCCTGTACCGCGAAGCGTACGCCAAAAGCTAGTCTCTGTACATCTGCGCCAGTGTAGGATCGCCGAAGTTGGAGGAGGTGGGTGTGGTTGGGAAGTAGTCCTCGATGTCCAAGAAGGTAAGCCCTAGCGGAGTGGCCGGTGAGGGAGACAGCGGCGCGGAACATACGACGGCGAGGGACAGTGGAAGGGAGGACTTGATTGGGAAAAAACTATGCAATTAGGGGTGATACCGTAAATAAGCCGTAACTTGTGTGCTCTTAAAAGAAACTCGTTAAGGAGGTAATATTTTTGAAATTAAATAAATTAACTGAATATTCCACGCAAATTTCACAGAACTAGATTAAAATTTATTTAAAAATAACAGTATTTGAATATTTGATATAGAGGTCTTTTTAATTTTTTTGAAAATACAAATGATATTGTATTCGTATGTAGTCCGTGACGATTTATACGGCTATAATTATATCACGATATTCTATTAGTGTGGTAATTTCTATTATTTCAGGCCATTTTTAGCCTTTTCTTTATATAGTTAGTCGCATCAATATCAATAATATAGGACATTAATTGACTTTGCATTTTGTAAGCATTGGCTTCTTTTATAGACTTGTAGTTCTGATTTTTTTTATATAAGATGTTTTTTACTGGTACAAAGTAAGTACGTAAGAATTAAGATATTAACTTAAATAACTTTATTTTCTCATTTATTTTATTTTAGAAGATATGAGTTATTTATTTATGATATATATTTCCTCCGTTCCAGTTCCAGAATGTTAGTCATTCTGGTCTTTCTTAAATTTGATGAATTTGATCTAGATTCATTAATCCATAGATGAATCTAAGAATGATCAAAATGACTTACATTCTGAAACAGATAAGATAGGATAAGTAATTTTCATATTAGTTTTGACACAAATGCCATACGAGGTCACGGTAATCGGAGTGGTTCCTCTGCAGTCGGACGGCTGACTGCAGAGGGTAGTCAGACTTCGCAGTCGTCCGATCTTGATCGGACGGTGCGAAGCCCTCTTCTCTCTCTCCAAAGCCTCCTGTGAAGTGGGTCCCACCGGTGCGAAGCCCCCCTCGCATATCTATTCAATTGAAATCGGACAGCGTTGAGGGGCTGACTGCCCTAGTCGGCGAGGCTCTCAAATGATGGTAATATTGATGGCTGTAAATAGGAAACTGTTCCATGTAGTGATGTAGATTTACACCATTTTTTAGTCAGTTTAGCAAGTTTGCAAAACCACCTTATTTGTCACACAAATGGAAATTATACTATGTCAATCTGTAACTATGACAACTTTTATTGTTAAGTTTAAATCCACTCAATCTATATTAGAGCAAGGCTAATAATATAGTCGGCTCTGTTAGCTTGCAGCCTATTTTTTAGTCTATTCGTATAGTAGTTAGTTTTTCAACATTAATACATAACCAACTTGTCTCTCTCACAGAATTTCTTGGTTCCTCTATCTAAGCTGGCTACAAGCTTACAGCCTGCTTATTCCTCTCTCTCCTCTACCTCAACCTTTAGTCTACTTATAGCTTACTTACAGTCTGTTATTATACTTGCTCTAAGTTCATACAAAATCAGTATTATTTATGTATTCAGGTAAAAATGTTCATGTGAAACAAAGTTTAAGCTTGTGCTCACAATTTGGAACTGGTGGCTAACTGCACATGCACTAAATGCAAGCCACAACTGTGAAAGTCGGAAACAACATGCTACTCTACCAAACAGTGGATGTATCAGAAATTCAGACTGTAGTATCAAGATCATTTTCTGAATTTTCTGAATTGGTTTCTATTTTTTCCCCTTGGTCAATGGCAGCTTCCTAGCAAGTACAACTGCACACTCGAATTTTGCAGGAATCTCATTATAAAAATGGCTTGTTTCAAACAAGCATCCCCCAAATTGCCTACGTACGAACGGTCATGTTCCAAAAAAATCGCATTCTGTGATTCACAGTGATCACAGTCACTGATACACTGTGTATGCCACTACGAATGCGATCAATCATCTCTCGGTATTTGGTCAACTTCGCAGAGTTACAGTCATTGCTCCTGATCTGGATCATCATCGTTGCAAGACGATTTCGCCGCAAAAAGGATCTTGTCGGCGTCGTCCGAGCCGTTCTCGCCGTCGACAATCTGAACATCCCACTTCATCCGATCATTGGCACTGATAACGTTCTTGATCTTTGCCAGAATGTCAATGTTGTCCCGGAGGATCACGGAGCGGCCGGGGCGCAGGATCCGGTCCATCTCCAGCAGGATACCCTCCATGTCACATCTGAATCATCACAAGAAGAATGGAACAGATTAGAACTCACGAAAGATTTTCAATAAATAACTGCATCGGTTTTTGACGAAGTGATCAATGGAGGGAGCAAGCAAGCAGCCTGCAGCCAAGCACCTGTGTTTGTATAGGGTGAAGAGGGAATCGGCGTGCAGGAGATCGTAGCTCATGGCGGGAGTCAGCATTGGCTCGCACCTGCAATGGCAATGCGGTTCCTCTCAGAGACGAAGGGAGGGATAAAAATTGCATTTTTTTCGGTGATCCTGAGGTGTTCCAGAGGTTTTGTTCAGACCAGTCGTGGTAGGCGCCGATGAGGCCGCGCTGGTAGATCGCCCCGAGCTTGTCCGCATCCCCGCCGGTCGCCGGGATGACGTTCATGACCCAAACGGGGTCGTCGGCCAGCGCCGCCGCGAACCCGCCGAGGCCAGCGTTCATGTCGAGCAGGTTGCGGAACCTGCCCTTCTGCCCCAGCTGGGTGACCACCGCCTTGTAGCGCGCCACCCTCCCCCTCCACGTCTCGCCGTCGTGCCGGAGTTTCTCCGTCGTGCCCTCCCGCGGCGCGGCGCCTTCTCGGATCGGCGTGATGCAGGGCTTGATGTCGCTGTCCCTGAAATTGCACAACGGTGGTCACGGCCAGGAAGAAAAGCTTGAGCAATGCAACTCTGCACGTGCCGGTGACGGCGACACGCACCGTTTGTCCTCGCGGTGTTGGCCGGTGCAGAACCGAGGAGACATGGCGGCGCCTTCGCCGGCGTTGCACCCGATGTGGCTGACAGGTTTCTGCCAGACGGTGACGCCATTCTGGTCGGCGACCTTCCTCCAGCACATGCTGGCCGCGACGGTCTCAACGCCGGCGCGCTCCCGGGGGCCATTCCTCGGCGCGCCGGAGTGGACCCAGTAGCCTCCCGGCCGGAGCACACGGTCGATCTCCATCAGGAACCGCTCGCCTGAATCCGCAACAATCACACAGCCATCAGCGACCGATCGTAACAACGACGGATGCAGAATCGGTGTGTGCGACTGTGCGAGGATCGGAGAACTGGAGAAGGTTACCGTGGAGGTGCCATGGCACGAGGCAGCTGCCGCAGTGCGCCATGTCGAACGCGGCCACCGGGTACGGAAGCCCGCGGCGGCTGGGAGCGGCGAGCATGGCAGGGACGCCTCTCTCCAGCGCGAGCTCGACGAGCGCGCCATCGGACGGGACCCATGGCGCCGCCACGGACACGGTGAGGACGCCGCGGGAGAGCATCTCCGTTGCCCAGCTCCCTCCATGCTAGCGTTTCACCATTCGATGTTTTGACAGTGTCACATTTGAAGTCAAAGACTTAATAATAACAGAACTTAAATATTTCTCGCAAAAGAAATGATTTGACTCCTCTTAAATTTCTTAGATTCAATTAGGCGGGGTGGGGGTTGGGGAAATTTAATTATTTGTCATCTTCTTCATTGCCACATCTTTAAATATTACCGTCTTCGCTGCAATTAATTTTTTGTAACTCTTTTCGTGAGCCAATTAATTTTTTGTCACTCCGTGTCCAGTCACTTGCCACGTCATCTGCCACATCAAATTTTTGCCACCTCACGCCGCCACATCACCTTCTTCCTCCTCCTCCTCTCTCTCACCCAACTTCTCACACCGGCCGACCACCGCCGACCATGTGAGCACGGGGGCAGCGGTGGACGCAGGGGCGCGAGGCGGTGGTGTGCGGAGGGGGCAGGGACGCGCGACGGAGGGCGTGGGGCGGCGGCAAGGACAGGGCGCGCGGGGCGGCGGCGTGCGGAGGGGGCAGGAGCGCGGCGACGGGCGGTAGAGATAGGGTGTGCAGCGGCCACCGGTGAGGGCGCGGGGCGGCGGTAGGTGATGGTGGCCGGCCGACCGGTTGGCGTGAGGAGTTGGTGTGAGAGAGAAGAGGAGGAGGAAGAGGAAGAAGAAGAAGGTAACGTGGCGGCGTGAGGTGGCAACAATGTGATGTGACGGATGACGTGGCAAGTGACTAGACACCGAGTGACAAAAAATTAATTGGCTCACGAAGAGAGTGGCAAAAAATTAATTGCAACGAAGAAGCTGGCATTTGAAGAGGGTGGCAAATAGTTAAATTTCCCGGGGGTTTTGGGAGTGGGGAGAGCGCATGAGAAGAGCATTTCAACCGTTTCCTTAAAACATATACCTATATTTTATTAAAAAATAAAACTCCAATAGTTTCTCTAAATAAGTTCTTTATCTATTTCATTCCCTAATTTACCTCTAATCTCTTATTTTAGTCGTTCTTATTTTCGTCCATACCTATTTTTTCTCTTATGTATGCATTATTTTCTTCCTCGCATGTTGTTATAAGCTCGATGACACATATTTAAAAGTATTCTAATTTCACACAAAATTATTATAGATTATAATCTATATTTACCTTCTTTAAAAAATAGGGATCATGGTTATAAGTAAACTTATGTAGATTGATTAGTTTTTAAGGATAAATAGAGTTTAGGACGATCCTTATGTGAAATTTAGGGAATAAAATATAAGAGCTCTTTAGGAGATGCTCTTATACCTTTCTTATAATGAATGACTCTAAAAAAATCCATTCCTATACAGCTTTGTTGTCGGGCAGTTTTCCTAAAACATATTCCCTGTATAAATAACAGCTAAATTATAAATCTAATCACAATATATATAAGTTTATTTAAGAGCACAAGTGAATAAGGACAAAACATAAATATGCTTGGTATAGATTATAGTTCAACCCTCAAATATAAGATATCTAAATTAAATGATTTGGTTGGGCTATTTTTTTTGGAAAAAATCAGAAACACAACATTAAACATTGTATTTACTTTATAAAAATACAAATAACTTGAGTTGTGCAAAGCTGAATTATAGTCTAGAAAATATATCTGATATCATTTATTTTAGCTTGTCTTCACTAGCCACCATACAACTTTCTTATACTGTTCACATTGATTTCAATTGCAAATGATAAAATAATGCTAAATGAAGAATAACCAGTACATTGGTAAATATAGAGTAATTTGTCAATTCAAAATTTGTGGTAGGGGATGGGTTTTGTTCTCTACATTTTGAGGATGAGGAGAGAGGAGTAGGGAATGTGATTGGGTAGTGAATGGAATATGGACTCTGATGAAGCATAGTTTTTGCAGCAAAAGCCCAAAATTTAAATATAGGAAAGTAGACCAGGCATGTGTTGGAGATGCTCTAATATATTATGTGTCAATTATTGTATTAAAAGTATTTACTGATACCTCTTTAATTTTATTTTGTAAATTAATTTTTATTTTTTACTTGTTATTTCGTAGTATTAATTTATTACTAATCATAATTTCATTCAATGTCTTTTATGTACTCTCTACATATTGCTTTATAATAATATTTTTTTATTAATTATGTGGCACTTTAGTTTTATGTATCTATCAACAATTTATAAATTTTATATTAAAAATAAAGTTTTCAAAAAAAATATAAATTTCATATTAAAAATAAAGTTTTCAAGAGAATCGGTAGCATGACACAATACAATTGACAACCACATTTCCACGGCAGCACTTAGGGTGTGTTTGGCAGGCTCTAGCTTTAACTTGAAGTAAGACAAATATTTTTTTTGATGAGTGAATCCCACTAAAAGCATTAAGAGTGGTGAAACAAAATGTAGCCAACTTTAAATACTCCATTTTAATTTTAGTATAAATTTTAGAATGCGAAGCTCTAACTGTCTAACGCCGTGTTTAAAAGGAAAATGTGAAGTCAACTCTTTCCGTTGACAATGTCAGATCACAATTTGTGAACTTAGTCGCCCACTAAAGCGCAAAGCTGCCGTCTCAAATCCGAATATACGCATCAGGTCAAAATATATCCAAAACACACCCCTGTTAGATCACATAAATTACAACCAAGTCCTTTTTGTTATAGAGATTATTTGCGTCAACCCCCTAAACTTATCCATAATTCAGAAAAAATGGAAATAAACGACCATGCGGCTTGCGACATTGAGAAATGAGAACGGCGAGGCCGCGAGGGCGGGAGAGATGCACTCACCATGGCCCCGATGTCGAGAGCCGTGCGCACGGGCGCCGCGACGAGCCGGAGCACGACGTCGGCGTACGCGCGGACGGCGCTGGAGTCGGTGAAGCGGAGCATGTCGCCGTCGACCCGCGCCCACCGCTCGGCGGCGGCGGCGGCGGCCTTCGCGACCGCGAGTCCGCGGGCGGAGTTCCCCGCCCAAACCACGGCGCGGCTAACGGGCCAGGGGAACGGGACGCGGTAGATGTTCCCCGCGGGCGCCCCCTCCGCGCGCAATTCCCGCCGCGCGCTCGAGCTCGGCTCCGACACGGAGAGTCCCGCGTTCTCGGCGGTGTGGTGCGCCTCGAAGTCCAGCTCCTCGTCGGCGTCGCCGCAGACCGCGTGGCCGGCGACGAGGCCGAGCACGCTCCCTTCCGCCGCGCCGCGGCTGTTGTGCCATATCGACAGGCTGTACGACGCCGAGCAGAGCGTCGCCGCGAGGACGACCGTGAGGAGGTCGACGCGCGTGACTTTGCCACACCTCCTGCCGGCGCCAGCGCCGGCAGCGGAGCCAGGTCGGCTTCTTGGCGGCGAGCCGGTGTTCGGCATGGCCGACGGCAAGGGGGCGGAGGGCGACACGAGCAGAGGAAACGGAAGAGGTCTCGATGTTTCAGTTTGGAGGGAGGACGTTGACATGAACGAAAAATCAACAAAAAAACGAAGGTTTTATACGCTGCTAGTCTGCTACATCGTGTTAATCGGTGGTTTACATAAGTAGAAGCAGTAGCAGTTACGTGGATGGTAATATTCTATTTTTATTATTTGTTGGTGGTTGAGATTTAGATTCCGAAAAAAAAAACACGGTAAGTTTTAGAAAAATCGCAATGAGGCGTGAATTATGGAAAATATAAGAGTTGTTAAAGTTGAGGCAGAAATAAGTATTCAAATTTTCAATGACACAATGTGTATTTTTATGAAGTTTATACTCACAAACTATGGAATTAACTTTTATAGTTCTTCAATTTATACACGAAAAGGTTATAGCTTCAGAAGAAACTGATTTATTATTGTAACTATTTGGTTCGACTTTCAGTTTTTTAAATATGAAATTGGTTGAAAAAGTTGAACCAAACATAGTCTTACTATTCCATCGAATCTAAAGCAAATCTATCTAGCACAGTTTGTTCAAATGAGACTTATGTTTTGACTAGTTAAGTGTATGCGCGTTGAATGAAAAAAATTACTGGTAGACGATAGGCGAATACGTGGGGATGCTGAGGGGTGGAGACAGGCACAAGAACATCGGCATCAATTTTAAAAATAATATAGATTTCACTAAAAATAAAGGTCCACGCATTAATAAAAAGCATTACGGGGGTGATGAATTTTATATTTTTAAAGTAGTATCGATAGTTACTATGAATTAGACAAAATATCTCAGCACATCGCTCCACTTGTCAGTGTCACGAAAGGAGCACGTTCTCATCTACGCATGATTGAAGTATGATTTATTTTAGAACAGAAATTGGTAGCTTTTAGCTTGTTCCGGATGAGCACGAACAGATTTGGAACCCGGTCAGTTCCGACGTGCTCTTCACGTCGCAATCGAAGCCGGAGCGTGTGATGTTTGGCTGCCTCTGCCCGGACCGGATCAGGTCTCTCCATGCTTCAATTCACCGACCCTGTGAATATAATGATGAAGTCTCCGTGCAAAAATTGTCTTAAACTCCGTAGAAGTTAATTGGATAATTAGGTTATTTGTTAGGAATTTAGGCATTTTCATGTTAAATTTAATCCATAAATAATATGTGATTATTATGACGACATAAATAACAGTAGCTTAAAACATATTTATCATCAAACACATGACGATATAGTTAAAGAAATAGAATGCAAAGGTTGCTAGGATGTACCCAGCGGAGGGACCCATGCTCAAAGCACCGGTTTCTCTATTCACGATAGTCGTCATAACGTGTTGCTTGATGTAGTCGATCGGGGCTTGATGCAGAACGTTGTTCGTAGTGCAGTCCCACGAACGGGCATCGGGAGGAAGACGATGGCGTGCGCAGCAACCGCGACCACCAGGATGGAGTGAGCGGTCGCGAAGACGCTCCCAAAAACCTGATCGCCCGCACACCCGACAGGTGTCTCGATCACGGGCGTGGCTTCAGAGGCCTGCTCTCCCAACTCTCTCTGGGCGCAGAAAGTTAGGACGGAGCTGATTTGAGGCAACGACGCGAGGAAGAAGAGAAAAGAATTGTTCTGTCCAGCTACTGCCTCCTTTATATAGCTCTCATGCAGAGGGAGACGGAAAGCCAACAGTCACCGCAATTAAGCTCGCTCATGAAGAGGGAGACGGAAGGCCAACAATCATCTCTCATGAATAGAGAGACGGAAGGCCAACGGTCTCTGCAATTAAGTTCTCTCGTGAATGGGGAGACGTAAGGCCAACAGTCATCTCTCATGAATAGGAAGACGGAAAACCAACGGTCTCCGCAATTAAGCTCCCTCGTAAATGGGGAGACGGAAGGCCAACGGTCAAGCTCTCTCATGAATGGGGAGATGGAAGGCCAACAGTCATCGCAGTATTTTAGGGTGGCGCAACACAGTGGCAAAACACGGTTCCATTACCGTCGCCGCGCACGCCCTTAGCCTGTCTCAACTTCTCAATAGACACACAATCAGTCCATCTATTTAAGTTGAGCAAAAAACATGTGAACATTCAATATGAGACTAAAAGTTTTAGTGCACCGTAGCATTATTGTGGGCCTTTGCATTTAACGTATTATTGAATAAATCAAAATGGGACAAGCCCATGTATATCCAACATTATTCACAATTGAGGTTTCATGGTATTAATTAACATGACACATTAGATTTTTTGTTGATATAACATTCAATTAATGAGAAAAAAATAAGAAAATAGTGTCATCACCATGACATGGTGCTAACCCGTTTCCAAGACGGCTAAAACGAAATGAAACGACCACTGAGAGCCAAAACATTTCATCAGAGAGAGGATATTTCATGAGAGCTAGTTGCATTTAATTACATTGGTTATCCTAGAAAATAGTGAGATAAAACTTTCCACTGAGAGAGTATTTCATTATGTTGCAAAGCTGATGTGGACTTCTAGGAAACAGTGTTATGAAATCCACCACTATGAATAGTTTTAGTGTGTAGCTTTATTGTTATATTTAATTGTTGTGAATTGAGAGTGTGTAAAACATGTATTTGCAAAAATTATTTTTGCTTCTGGAAAATCCGACGCTTTCACGGATGTGGGTTGCTAGGCTGAGTTGTTTAGTTAATTTTTTGGATTTTAAATAACAAGTCAGTTAAAAATTAAAACCAAATACGGAGTACATCGGTTACTATCACTAGGACTATAAAAAGTTTTTGGCTAGTTCAAAACTAACTCAGCTCGTTAGTCGAAAAAAGCTAAAGGTTTGTTTGAGGAGCTTATGATAGTTAGAAATTCTTATTAGTATGTTATTTTGAGTAGTTGAATAGTCTGAGTATCTAGCGGATAAGAATTCGAACAAGATGATGTTTTTTAACTTCCGGATTCTAGTTAATTTATAGATTCTACGGTTACTGATTCTCAAAATCTAAACCAGAATATATCAGCTTCAGATTCAAACTTCTACAAGTAACTATAGCTCGCTTCTGCTAGAAGCTTCCTCTAACAGACGCTAAGTTTGAGCCAACTCGTAGCTCGTGATCTGCTTATTAGATTGTGACTATGACTCATATTTCACATTTTTAACATATACTATATATTTTATTTGAGTATATTTTATTTGAGTACGACGTCATGTTCACCGTGTCAATATGTGGGTTTGAATTGTTGTTATTATTTGTGGAACATGACCGTTAATTAGACAATCATGTTTCTTACTAGTTTTTATATATTTTTTAGTGTGTACCATGATTTTTTATTAATAGTTGATACGTACCCTACACATTCGTGCATCCGAGGTCGTTTGACGAAACAAACTGAATCCATTCGATCTAAGACCCGTACCGGTTTGTTTGAGTTTTAGCTTTCTAAGTTTTCTAGAAAGCTGATTTTTGTCTTTTGTGATTTGGAAGAGTAGCTTTCTGAAAATTAGTTTTAGAAAGCTAATACCGTTTGACAACCTAACTTTTAGAATTATGGAATGAAGTAACTGTTCTGTGGAGTTCACGTAATATTGCCGCGAGGACGAGGCAGAGACGGGGAGGCCGGGCGGTGGCGACACCGGAAGGGACGGCGGGGTGGGCACGGCGACGCCGAGCGAGCGGCGGGAAAGGGCAACGAGAAGGGTGAAGTAACACCGGGGGACGGCTGGAAAGGGCAAGGTGACGTTGGACGACCAAAGGAGAGGGAGACAGTGCAGATGGAGATAAAAAGCTACAGAAAACTCACGTTTTATTGTTTTTGTGTTTTTCATGTAATCATAGCTTCTGTGGCTTTTAGTTTTAGGAAAACTCAACCTAAAAGCTAACTGTTTGTTTGAGTTCTTAATTTTGAGTGAAAAGAAAAGCCAAACAAACGAACCCAAACAAACAGGCTTAAGTCGAGCAGGCTCCTCTTGTAGTCCTACACCCATAAGCTTGCGACATGCCAGGCCACAATTAAAGTCCGTGAACTACAATGGTCAGGCTTAGTCCGTGCACAGGTCGGCCCAAGAAACCCAATCCAGGCATCCAGCCTATTAGCATGGAAGATGCAACTTGTAGATGAGCGGATCTAGCCTCATCAACACTGAGGGCATGTACAACGCTATGTTTTGTGCTGTCTGCAGCATGTAAATTTTGCAAAAACAACCTTGGTTTGCTGCAGTAAAGGAAGAAAGAGAGTGAGGTCGTCTCTTCACCAGGCGCCGACGCCAGCGTGTGCTCCCATGCGAAAAAAACTTAACACACTTAACTCCCATTTAAAAATTGCATTGATCAACTAAAAACATTAAATACTTTGTAGACAGTTAAATAGATGGGTTGCACTTGTTGTCTATTTAATTGTCTATATTGCAAATTTCAAAATTTTGTAGACAATAGTTGTCTGTGATTGTACGTACATGCCCTGATAACGTTTCACCTCGGGAAACAAAACCCACAAATTTGGAGAGACGCACACATGCTGACCTGGGTTGGATGAGATCACTAGACCTCCATTTTCAAGAGAGGCACTGGGTACGGGTAGCCACCGTCTTATGAACACGACGGCGACGACGACGACACGGTGATGCAATCAGGATGGGAAAAACAAGGCGGTGATGATGATCGTGTCGTCTCGTCTGGTGCTGGCTGGCACTGGCCCGCCGCCCTTATCACGACGAGCCGTGCCGTACGTACCCCCTAGCTACCCAGCCGGAGCAGGCCGTGCATGGCGGCCTCAGATCGGCGCCGTGCTGGGGGGCGAGCAGGACAACGCGCTGTGGTTAGCCGAGACTGGCAGTGGCGTGGCAGAGCATCAGCCGAGCGCCGCGCTCCGGTCCAAGGCAACATCGGCTGGCGCCCACCGTTCAAGACTTCAATATTAAAAACGAGTAGCTCTCATTATACTACAACATTAGCATAATACAATTGAATCCTACGAAAATATTTTTAGTTAAATCTTATGTCTTTTTAAAAATTGAAAGGGGATGATAGGATGTGGGAAGATTGCGTGGAATGGATGAGATCTGTAACGATGGGGCAACCAAGTTCCTCGTCGCGCCGTCTCGCGTTCGAGGAGTCGTCGGCCTCTGGGCGGCCCATTGGAGAGGATGCGTGGGCTGAATCGGGTTCGGCGGTCGCAACGGCCCAGCCCGAGAGGGAGGGCGCTGAGGGTTTTGTTTCGGCCTCGGCTCAGGGGAGTCTGGATCCCTCGTTTTCTCCTCCCCGCCGCTCCAGTTCTAGGGTTTCGGGTGAGGGTTTCTCTCTCGATACGGTGATCCATCACTCGTGGCGGTCGTCTCGCCCGGCGTGGGTGTGGATCCAGCGGGGTGTTCCGATCTCTGCGGAGGTGGTGGAGCGGGGTTTTTCGGCCTCTGGGGACGACGTTCGACGGTTTGGTTTCGCGGCGAAAGTTCTTCGTCGTAATCTCCCGAGGTTGGTGGATTCTCGCTCGTTCTCAGCGGTTGTGAAGGGGGAGTCGATGGATTGGCAGCGGGGTGAGGAGTTCATGGGTAACAAGAGGAGGCTATTTGATCGTGATGGGTCCAGGGGGGACCGGGAGCAGAATCGTGGGGGAGATGGTGGTGGTCGCGGCCAGCGCTGGCCGGGGTGGGAGAAGAAGCCGGTGGATGCCCCGCGTAAGGATGATCGGGCCTTCGTGTGGCGAAGGGAGGAGGGACAGGGCAGTAATCAACACAGGCGTGATCAAAAGGGAGTTCGTGACCTCAAGTCGGAAGATCTAACTTGTTTCAATTGCGGGCTCCCTGGTCATCATCAGGTGAACTGTTCCAATCCCACCATCTGTTTCGTCTGCAAGCAAACGGGTCATATCTCTTCCGGATGCCCTATGCTGGGTTCGCGGTCTGGGGGTAAGACTTTGGGGTCTCTGGAGCTTTGTGCATATGGGCTTCCTAACCAAGCATTTCATCACTTGGAGATCCCTGAGGGTGAAGTGAAGTCGATGAATCATGCTGTTACGGGGATTTTGACGGTGGAGGAAGGCGTGTGTTCGGAATCACAGATTTTAATTGAATTAAAGCATCTGTATTCTGTTAAATGGGACTGGTCGGTTCTTCAAGTTGATAAGAATCAGTTTCTTGTGGAGTTCCCGTCGAAGGAAGCTAGATGGGAATTAGCGAGGCTCAAGTGTTTCGAGTTTCAACGGTTCAATGTGAGAGCGAACATAAGGGTTTCTGATAGAGATATTCATGCATTTTCGGAGCTGCAAGTGGTCTGGGTGAAAGCGTTTGGAATTCCTCAGATTGCTCGGGAGGAGGATCATGTTCTGAACATTGTGTTGGACCGGAAACGGCGACCAGAGGGGGGGTGAATGGGAGCTTTTAAAATTTCGGGCTAAAAACTTAGCCTTCGGCTCTGTCCAGTCTTCTGCGGAACAGGCTTCGAACACAACCTTCGAAGGTCTGGTTCGGAGGTACTTCGACACCTTCGAACACAGGCTTCGGAGTGGCAAAAGTTCGAAGCCAAGAAGACTTCGCTCCACTTACAACCCTCGAAAATCTACTCTGCTAAGTCAGTGCAGGCTCCGCACACAGGGTGCTTCGAGCAGGCTTCGCACTTCACCCTTCGCAAGAGTGGACAGCCCTCTGAGGACTTCGACCAAGTACTTAGCAACAGCAACGGGTGCTGGGCTTCGTACCCGAAGGTCTACACGCACACACAACGGACTTCGCTAAGGGCTTCGACACAAGAAGCACTACGGGAATAAAACAGGGCTTCGCTAGTAAGCAGCGAGGTCTTGCCTCGTGTTACACAGAGCGACAGCACACTGACAAAACACACCTCGCACGAAAAACAACCTTCGCCTCAACAGGCTTCGGTGCACTAAACTAGCGAAGTATGTAGATCGAGCTCAAGCAAAAAGCACAAGACAACAAGGGCTTCGCCGCTTGAACAAGGAACACTGAAAATGAACTCAGGATGTATTCAATCGAAGTGTGGCTACAGGAGCTCAACAGTAAATGCTCAAAGTGTTAAATGTTACCTACCGAGCCCCCATATTTATAGCCCACGGCTTCATCCTAAGGAAGTGACTACTTTACCCCTAGGGTTTACATCCATTTTGTCTCTACAGAACTAAGGGGTACAAAAGGTAGTCCACCTTTATTTTGGAGGCTTCTCTGTCAGCTGCAGAGGGGACAGTGTCAGCCTTTTTCAGAACAGACAGTGTCAGCCTTTACAGTGTTGACTTCTGGAACCTCCCTTCGCACGCGAGGGGTGCGGAAGCTTCGGCGAGAAGCCTGCAGCCTGTTGGCCTTCGCTCCGCCGAAGAAGACCTTCGATACAGTGACGGTTTTGAGCCGAAGCCGTCAAAGCCCTTGGGCCTTCGCACCACCACCTCCGGAGTGGATCACCACGGCTTCGCAGCTACTCCGAGCCCGAACACCGTCCGTCCGTGTACCGAAGCCATGCATGGCCGAAGCACCTCAAGTCATCCTCACTCCGGAGCTAGCCTCGCTCCGAAGTCCTTCACACTCCGAAGCCCTACCTTCGGAGTACCACCCTTCGAAGTCCCTCCTTCGTCCAAGGCCTCCGCATGAAGCATTCCATGAGCACTCCGTCGCAGTGCCTCTCCCCGAGCACACTCCTCGACAAGCCTCACCCGGACCATGCCTTCGATGCGCCTCGACTTCTGAGACCTTCGTCGGGTATACCTTCGAGTGCCTCCCTCCGGAGCACACTTCGAACTCCTTGCCTCCACAGAGGACTTGGTCCACCAACTCCGAAGTCACTCCATTCGGAGTACCTTCGAAGTGCCTCACCTCCGAGGACTTTGTCTCGGAGTACCTTCAGCCGGAGCCACGCTCCGCACTCTCTGCCTTCACCTGGCACGCCTCGACCCGAGGACCGACCCGGACCACCTTCGCAGCCACCGTGACGGAGCTCCCCGCTCCCTTGGCATCAAACCACCCGCTTGACCCAAGTTCACCTGGCTCGAACCCTGTCCGTCGCCTCCGAAGTCCCTGCGCACCACAGACAAGCAAACAAGTGTATCCAGTACTCCGGAGACCTCTCCGGGTTAGTAACCTTCGGCACACACTCCGGTGTACCGCCCAAAGTACCGAAGCCATCGGTACGAACCCAGTCATCGCGTACTGTCGGACCCCTCCGACGAGCACACTCCGCTGCACAGCTGCAGCAAGCAAACACCGAACACACTCCGGTGACACACCTCCGAAGCCCCCTCCGGAGGTACCACCTCCGAAGCCCCTCCGGAGGTACCCTTCGAACAGAGGGTAAAATCCAGTCAATCACTCATCACAAAACACCGAAACCACCCTTGGTTTCTCAATCTCCCCCTTGATGAGTGCATTGACAACCAAATTGAAGTTCAAGAAAATGTAAAAATTTTCAGCACACAAGTGACCATAAAAACTCAAAAAGAGCCAAAGCATGTCACTTGATAAAAGAAATTTTTCTCCCCCTTTGAAAAAGAGTAAAAGCCCCTTCGGCAAAACTCCCTTTGGATAAAAACTCCCCCTGAGTTGAGCAAATTTTTCTCCCCCTTTATGTCAAAAATCTCTCCCCCTTTAGAAATAATACCTTCTTGTAGCAGAGAACATAGCAAAATCTCTCCCCCTTTGGCAATGCAAGCATCAAGGAGCATTCAAAAGATGCAAAGCTTCGAAATGAATAGAATTGCAAAGACATATAATGCAAAAATATGCCAAAATTAACACAAATGATCATGGGCTCAGCTCAATGTAACAATCTGTGAATCAAGATGATGGCATGTGATTTTGTCATTTTGGAAGTAAAAGCATCACCACTGAATCAAAATAGCTAGACATGTGAAGGCAAGGACTGCGCAAAGCTAACAAGTTCTACCCTTAGACAGACAGGTCTTGTTCAAAAGGAGCTGTGAAAACAAACTGGATGATCAATTAATTTTGTTGTTCTTTTTCTTAATGCCAGGGGTTATTTGTTTGTCCACCTTATACTTTCCAATCAGGCCAAGCCTAGGCATGAAAGCCATCTGAAGCTTAAGGCGGTGATTTTGGCATACACTACACTATCCCAGTTCAAACCAAAGTGCAATGGTAAGCAGTCTAGAATAGAGTAGTGCGACAAACAAACCCTCCTGGATCTTTTCATTTAAACCAGGCAAATCATGGATTTTTGATTTTGATTCAGATGAATGAAATATTTTGAGGAATATCCATGAATAAAGAACACATTTTTCAAGTTGCATATTTTAGCATCCAAGGAACAGTGTCTTGCTGTCAAGTAGATAAAAGATAGCTAAAAGCAGTCCACCCTAAACAAGCTAGATACAAGATTATGCGGTGAGCAAGTTTTGATTTTTTGGAAAATAAAACATCATGCACAACCAATGTTCCAGACATATTTCATAGAGCTGAGCTGTCATGATTTCTTTGAATTAAACGCAGGCATATAATAGCAAAAGATGTAAGTGCAATTCCACACATAATGCGCATATGCAATACAATTAAGATCAGCTCCCCTTCACAAAATGCCGTAAGGGTGACAAATGCCAAGTTCCCCACGCAAGTAAGCAAATCTGGAAGCATCGAGGGGTTTTGTAAAAATGTCGGCAAGCTGGTGTTGGGTATCAACATATTGAAGTTCAATATCACCTTTCTCATTGTGATCTCTGAGAAAATGATACCGTACATCAATGTGTTTGGTTCTGGAGTGCTGAACCGGGTTGTTTGCAATACAAATAGCACTGGTGTTATCACAGAAAAGTGGAACACTCTTATAATCTAACCCGAAATCCCGCAAAGTGGAAACCATCCACAAAATCTGAGAGCAACAGCTAGCTGCAGCAACATATTCGGCTTCCGCCGTCGATTGTGCAACACTAGACTGTTTGCGGGAAGACCAGCAAACCAGAGACGTACCCAGAAAATGACAAGTACCAGAGGTACTCTTCCTATCAATTCTACACCCAGCAAAATCCGCATCAGAATAGCCTCTAAGACATAAAGCTGAAGACGATGAATACCATATGCCGAACTCAAGGGTGTGCTTGAGATACCTTAGAATGCGCTTAACCGCTTGGCGGTGCGAAGCTCGTGGTGAAGCCTGAAAACGAGCGCACAGACATACTGCGAAGTGTATGTCCGGCCTCGTGGCAGTCAAGTAGAGGAGGGAGCCGATCATGCTTCGGAACTCCTTCTGATCTACGGCTTCTCCATCTTCGTCAGGGTCCAATGCTACAGATGTAGCCATTGGAGTGGCGAGGGGCTTCGCATCGGACATGTCGAATTTCTTGAGCAGGTCCTTGGTGTACTTTGTCTGGTGGACAAAAGTACCTTGTTTGCTTTGCTTGATTTGCAAACCAAGGAAAAAGGTGAGTTCACCCATCATCGACATTTCAAATTCCCTGCTCATGGTATCTGCAAACTCGGCAACCAAAGCATGAGAAGAGCCACCAAAGATGATATCATCCACATAAATCTGCACTAGGAGGAAATCTTTGCCATGCTTGAGAGTAAACAAAGTTTTATCAACAGAGCCCATCAAATACCCTCGCTCAAGCAGAAAAGACTTAAGTCTATCATACCACGCCCGAGGGGCCTGCTTGAGTCCATAAAGAGCCTTATGAAGTTTAAGGACTTTATGTGGGTACTTGGGGTTTTCAAAACCAGGGGGTTGTTTTACATAAACATCTTCACCTATGAAGCCATTAAGAAAAGCACTTTTAACATCCATTTGATAGAGTTTGAATCCCCGGGATGTCGCAAAGGCAAGCAAAATCCTAATGGCCTCAAGGCGAGCAACAGGTGCAAAAGTTTCAGTAAAATCAATCCCTTCTAGTTGAGAAAAGCCCTGAGCTACAAGTCTAGCCTTATTTCTAACAATTGTTCCATCCTCCCCTTGTTTATTTTTGAAAATCCATTTTGTTCCTATGAAATGAACATTTGGTGGAGGATCAACTAAAGTCCAGACTTGGTTTCTTTCAAAATTCTCAAGTTCCTCATGCATGGCATTGATCCAACTAGAATCAGAAAGTGCATGACTAACATCTAAAGGCTCGAAAGAAGCAACAAAAGCAGCATTAGTAAAATGAGCGTGAGAACGAGTTACCCTTTGATCAAGCTCACCAATGATCTGCTCGGGAGGGTGCATCCTTTGGACATGATGTGGAGCCTCGCGGCGGGATGCAGTCTCCCCCTCAACTTGTGCGTTGGAGTGGTCCAAGATGACCGATGTTGAGGTAGTCGCTTCGGGACCTCGTGCCGAAGTAGTAGAAGCGGGGTCAGCTTCGGGGGTTGATGTCGAGGGTAGAAGGGGATCATCCTCGAATTCTCCGGGATCTTCGTCTTCGAATAAGGTCTGTTCCATGTCGTGTTCATTTGCCTGTTCAAAAGCAGAACTAACAGAGGGGGTTGATTCATCAAAAGTCACATCACATGACTCGATGACAGTGTTAGTTTCCAAGTTATAAACACGATAGGAATGACCATGAGTAGTATAGCCCAAAAAGATCCCGTCAGAAGATCGCGACTCAAATTTATCCAAGTTACCACGTTTTAGGATAAAGCAGCGACAGCCAAAAACTCGAAGATGAGTAACCTTGGGCTGTCTCCCAAAACGCAGCTCATAAGATGTTAAGTTCAAAATTGAGCGCAAGAAAATTCGGTTTGAGATGTAACATGCTGTGTTCATGGCCTCAGCCCAGAATTTTCTAGGAGTCCTATGCTCATCAAGCATCGTCCTAGCCATCTCAACCAAAGTGCGGTTCTTCCTCTCAACAACACCGTTCTGTTGAGGAACCCGCGGAGCAGAGAATTGATGTTCTATGCCATGCTCCATGCAAAAGTCAACAAAGAGACTATTTTTGAACTCGGTGCCATTATCGCTTCGAATGAATTTTAATGCACCAGGGAGTTCTGTGAAAAGTCTCAAAGCCAAGCTCCGAAAGTGTGAAAACACTTCGTCCTTGCTGGCAAGAAAGAAGACCCAAGAGTAGCGAGAGAAATCGTCGACAATAACAAGTACGTACCACTTGCCGCCTAAAGAACTAACCCGAGAAGGACCTACAGTGTCCATATGGAGAAGTTCTCCGGGCTGTTCAGTCATCACTGTGGTGACTGGCGAATGCGAAGCGGCAATCATTTTTCCATGTCGACATGGAGCGCAAACTAAATTCTTCTCAAACTTGAGCTTGGGCAATCCTCGGATCAAACCTAGGGCGCTCAGACGAGCGAGCAATTCAAAGCTCATATGCCCTAGTCTCCTATGCCACTTCCAAAGCTCAGAAGTCGAATGTGCAACAAGGCAATGAGAAGAACCAGACGACTCTGAAAAATCAGCTCCAAAAACTCTCCCAACTCTAAAGATCTTACACACCACAACGCCATCAGAATTGAGCACTTGCGAAGTATCGCGATGAAATCGCACTTCGAAGCCCTCATCAAGCAACTGAGATACAGACAACAAATTGTATCCCAGGTTTTCAACCAAAGCAACATCTTTGAGAGTGAAGTTTGCGTTAATTCTTACCACACCTTTACCTTTCACTCTACTCCTTCGATTGTTTCCGAAGGTGATATGTTCCCTTTGCTTGGTTGTTGTGAGGCTGGAGAACCAAGCTGCATCTCCGGTCATGTGGCGCGAACAACCGGAGTCCATGATCCACGTGCCCTCCAAGCCTCGACCTGTCGCCTACACATGATAAGAACGCCTCGATCGCTCAGTGCTGGGGTGAGTAAAATAATGACGAGGCATCCAGCACTGAGTGACACGAGTAGTAGGCACAGTAAAAGTAGACGGTCTACGCACATAAAAATCAGAATGATGCAAAGTGCGAGGTCTACCTACATGCAAAGAACGCAAAGCATGTCGAGGTCTCCTACTCTGACGAGGTACAAAGCTACTCGCCCGAGGTCTACCACCATATGGAACATGGTGAACACCTCGAGGAGCAAAACCTCTCCGAGAAGCACGAGGAGCCTCGAAAACAGGACGAGAGTAATACTCAGACTCATGCATACCTAAAGATGGGTAATGCATGTCCTGATAGCTCATCGCCTGTGCACGTCGCTCATCCTTGATGCGACGGAAACAGAAACCAATCAAATGACCCGCCCGCTGACAATAAGAACAGTGAAACACTCTCCTGGGGGCACTCTCATGGGTCACAGGAGCAACTCTCACAGGCTCCTTGGGTTTCTTCTGAGTGGTTTTCTTGGGAGGATTTTTCTTGGTAGGAGGAGTGGTTTTCTTTGGTGGATGGGTAGGCTTTTTGGCTGGAGGGGTGTCCAACAGAGCTCTCTCTTTCTCTAGGGTGGTGGGAGAGGTGAAAACAGTTTTGGACTTACTGTCTGAAGCTATCCTCTCAAAACCCAAGCCTAGAGCTACCCCGGCTCTGTCAGCACACAACTTGGTCTTGGCCAAGAGCAAATCCATCCTACCCTTCCCTTCAGTGCATTTATTCACCACAGAGAGAAGGTATTCATTTTCTGACATGAGGTTCTCAGCTCGCTCTCTAACAGTGCCTAGCTGGTCCTTAAGGGTAATGCAAGTGTCACAAACAGGTTGCACATCCTTAGAACTACCGGCCCTCTCCAATCTAGCCTCCAAATCATGAACATGCTTATCACGTAAATTAATGCTATCGCGTAATAAAGAGCAGTTCATGCAATCAATAACATCATGAGGTCTAGAATCCACCTCCAAAAGCTGCTTCTGTGCAGTCTCAAGCTCAGAAAGAGTTTGAGCATGAACAGAACGCAACTGAGCAAGCTCACCCATGACAACAGAACATGATTCACAATCAGCATCATCATATTTAGACTTAAGCATGGCATATTCAGTAGATACAGATTCTAGCCTAAGTCTAAGGTCTTTTCTTTCTCTAGCGGCTTGCACAAGCAATCTATCCTGACCTAGCACTACTTCATTCAGCTCATCTAATTTAATTAGAAGCTGGTCAGATGATAGGTTTACCTCAGATGAGTCAAGCTCATCGCCGCTGTGATCGCTGTCGGCCATGAAGCAAAGGCCGGTGAAATCACGTCCCTTCTTGTCCTTCTTGTCCTCCTTTCTTGGGGACTCCTCCTCCTCAGAGCTCGACTCCTCAGTTGAGGATGTGTCGATGTCGCTGAGAGCAGCAACAAATGCTCTGGAAGCGGCCTTGGCTACCTTTTTAGCTATCTTGCCGCGCTTGCCCTTCACAAAGGGCTTCCTCTCCTTTTTGTGGAATTTGGGGCGGTCACTCTCATCTCTCTTCTTGACCTTGGGGCAATTTGCCTTGATGTGAGAGGTGTCGCCACATTCATAGCAGCCACTAAAACCACTTCTCCGCTGGTCCCGTCTCTCATGATGAAAGCGGGTGAACCTCCGGGCAATGAGAGCAAGCTCGTCATCTGCTAGAGTATCCACCTGCTCCTTTGTGACGGAGACCAGGGAGGACAAAGCAAAACCATCTGCAAGAACACAAGTGCCTGATGTGCTTGGTTCTGCAGTGGTGCCACGGCTAGTGCTAGAAACCAATGCCAATGGCTGTGGCAAAGAGCTTCTGTGCACCGCAAGAGATGCCTTGGCAATCTCTGTGGACTTCAGCTTGCTAAAGAGTTCGTCACAGGTCAATGTGTCATAGCCTGTGGACTCCTCAATGCTGGATATCTTCACCTCCCATATGCTACGGTCAAGAGCATAGAGAAGCTTGATAGCCCTATCGTGATCACTGTAAGCAAGCGTCCCGTTGGATCGCAAGTTACTCACTATAGCATCAAAGCGCGAAAACATGGCATCTATAGATTCACCAGGTGCCTGCACAAACAGCTGATACTGTTGGTTGTAGGTGCTTTGGCGCCTGGCCTTAATCTGAGTAGAGCCCTCATGATAAATAGTGAGCGTTGTCCAAATTTCCCTAGCAGTCCTAAGGTGCTGCACCCTATCAAACTCACTCCGACTCAAACCAATGAACAGTATGTTCCTTGCCTTCGAGTTGGCAATATATTGATCTTTTTCGGTTTGAGTGGTGCGGGTATCAGGGATGGAGTATTGTGAGTCCACAATCTCCCAAATTGCATTTCCTTGGCTTAACAAGTAAGCCTCCATGCGCACCTTCCAGTATGCAAAATCAGTCCCATCGAACAGAGGAATTTTACTGCCTCTATCCATGTCGCCAACAGATCACAAAACCGGTTAAGGTCAACTGGTGATCTTAACCTGCTCTGATACCAATTGTTGGACCGGAAACGGCGACCAGAGGGGGGGTGAATGGGAGCTTTTAAAATTTCGGGCTAAAAACTTAGCCTTCGGCTCTGTCCAGTCTTCTGCGGAACAGGCTTCGAACACAACCTTCGAAGGTCTGGTTCGGAGGTACTTCGACACCTTCGAACACAGGCTTCGGAGTGGCAAAAGTTCGAAGCCAAGAAGACTTCGCTCCACTTACAACCCTCGAAAATCTACTCTGCTAAGTCAGTGCAGGCTCCGCACACAGGGTGCTTCGAGCAGGCTTCGCACTTCACCCTTCGCAAGAGTGGACAGCCCTCTGAGGACTTCGACCAAGTACTTAGCAACAGCAACGGGTGCTGGGCTTCGTACCCGAAGGTCTACACGCACACACAACGGACTTCGCTAAGGGCTTCGACACAAGAAGCACTACGGGAATAAAACAGGGCTTCGCTAGTAAGCAGCGAGGTCTTGCCTCGTGTTACACAGAGCGACAGCACACTGACAAAACACACCTCGCACGAAAAACAACCTTCGCCTCAACAGGCTTCGGTGCACTAAACTAGCGAAGTATGTAGATCGAGCTCAAGCAAAAAGCACAAGACAACAAGGGCTTCGCCGCTTGAACAAGGAACACTGAAAATGAACTCAGGATGTATTCAATCGAAGTGTGGCTACAGGAGCTCAACAGTAAATGCTCAAAGTGTTAAATGTTACCTACCGAGCCCCCATATTTATAGCCCACGGCTTCATCCTAAGGAAGTGACTACTTTACCCCTAGGGTTTACATCCATTTTGTCTCTACAGAACTAAGGGGTACAAAAGGTAGTCCACCTTTATTTTGGAGGCTTCTCTGTCAGCTGCAGAGGGGACAGTGTCAGCCTTTTTCAGAACAGACAGTGTCAGCCTTTACAGTGTTGACTTCTGGAACCTCCCTTCGCACGCGAGGGGTGCGGAAGCTTCGGCGAGAAGCCTGCAGCCTGTTGGCCTTCGCTCCGCCGAAGAAGACCTTCGATACAGTGACGGTTTTGAGCCGAAGCCGTCAAAGCCCTTGGGCCTTCGCACCACCACCTCCGGAGTGGATCACCACGGCTTCGCAGCTACTCCGAGCCCGAACACCGTCCGTCCGTGTACCGAAGCCATGCATGGCCGAAGCACCTCAAGTCATCCTCACTCCGGAGCTAGCCTCGCTCCGAAGTCCTTCACACTCCGAAGCCCTACCTTCGGAGTACCACCCTTCGAAGTCCCTCCTTCGTCCAAGGCCTCCGCATGAAGCATTCCATGAGCACTCCGTCGCAGTGCCTCTCCCCGAGCACACTCCTCGACAAGCCTCACCCGGACCATGCCTTCGATGCGCCTCGACTTCTGAGACCTTCGTCGGGTATACCTTCGAGTGCCTCCCTCCGGAGCACACTTCGAACTCCTTGCCTCCACAGAGGACTTGGTCCACCAACTCCGAAGTCACTCCATTCGGAGTACCTTCGAAGTGCCTCACCTCCGAGGACTTTGTCTCGGAGTACCTTCAGCCGGAGCCACGCTCCGCACTCTCTGCCTTCACCTGGCACGCCTCGACCCGAGGACCGACCCGGACCACCTTCGCAGCCACCGTGACGGAGCTCCCCGCTCCCTTGGCATCAAACCACCCGCTTGACCCAAGTTCACCTGGCTCGAACCCTGTCCGTCGCCTCCGAAGTCCCTGCGCACCACAGACAAGCAAACAAGTGTATCCAGTACTCCGGAGACCTCTCCGGGTTAGTAACCTTCGGCACACACTCCGGTGTACCGCCCAAAGTACCGAAGCCATCGGTACGAACCCAGTCATCGCGTACTGTCGGACCCCTCCGACGAGCACACTCCGCTGCACAGCTGCAGCAAGCAAACACCGAACACACTCCGGTGACACACCTCCGAAGCCCCCTCCGGAGGTACCACCTCCGAAGCCCCTCCGGAGGTACCCTTCGAACAGAGGGTAAAATCCAGTCAATCACTCATCACAAAACACCGAAACCACCCTTGGTTTCTCACATTGCCAGATTGATTGGTAAGCCGTCTGAAGTGGATCGCCTTTCTCTGTCTCGCTCGGGCCCTATCCGGGTGAAGGTTTACTGCAGAGATCCTTTCATGATTGAGGGGGTTTCGGAGGTCTTCATCAACAAAGTGGGGTACAAAGTTAAATGGGTCCCGGAGCTGGATGGGTTGAAAAATACCAAGCATAAGCCGGACGGTTTTAAAGTTGATCTGGGCAAAGGCAAGTTTGCTGGAAAGGGGGTGGGAGGTGATTATGTTGATCCGGGTGAGTCTGAGTTGCCTGATAACTCTGGGCTCCCGGAGGGTGATAGCAACCCGGGTGAGAGTAAGCCAATGGATGCTGATGAGTTTGGGGGGGAGTCTGAAGAAATGTCTGAAGAGGATTCTCAGTCTGTGTTTGGCAATTCAAGTATGGGGGAGGATTTGTTTGATGATAGGGGCTGCAAGGAGACTATCATAGGGGGAGAGGTTTTTTCTAAAGAGAAAGAGGTTTTTGACGTTGATCGAGATGTGGATGAGGTAGTGGCAGGGGTTAAGGAAGGTGAGCAGTTTCAAGTTGTGCAGAAGAAGAAAGTTGGGAGAGGCAAGGGTGGCAGGGGTCCTCCTGTGGCTGTCAGGCAGAGCACTAGGATCAAACGGGATGGTGTCTCCATTGTGACTAAAGCTCAGCGTCGGGCGGATTCAAAAAATGATATATCAGGTATGTCGCGCTTTGCGGTCTTACATTCAGTTGATGATGATTGTCTAGAGAAGATAGCTGTTGGTGCGGGGGTGAGTCTTGGTCCGTCCAAGGAAGTGGTTAATGAGCAGATTCAGTTGATCAAAGCTCGGGAAATGGCTCAGGCTTTGCTCTTTGCTGCTCAAAAATCACACATTGATGTTTCTGGGGTTCATAGTGAGGGGGTGTTGGATGATGAGGTGTCCAATGAGATGGGGGCCGATGGGGAAGGGCTCACAGGCCCGGGGCTTTCTGTGGTGGAGGGAGTTGTGTTGGTTAATCCATGAAGGCTTTGTTTTGGAATATTAGGGGACTTGGCAGTAGGGCTAAACGTAGGCAACTCGCTGAGTTCTATAAAAAATATATGTTTGATTTTGTGTGTTTACAAGAAACCTTTCGGGTGAGCTTCACGGAGAAAGAACTTAATGGTTTCTGTCTCAATAGGGATTTTTTCTGGTGCACCAAGCCGGCGGTCGGTCATTCGGGGGGTTTGTTGAGTGGGGTGAATTTGGATCTTTTCAAAGTTAATAATGTCGATCAAGGTCGTTTTTTTCATTTGTTTGGGTGTCGAATCTAAGAGTTCTGGGCTGTGTTGGGAGATTCTGAATGCGTATGGTCCGGTAGTAGATGATGAGAAGATGGTTTTCCTTCAAGAATTATCGGACAAGATTTCATCAGTTTCAGCGCCCATCGTTTTGGGGGGTGATTTCAATTTGATTAGGGCGGCTGATGAAAAATCTCAAGGGGTGATCCATTGGAGGTGGGTAGATGCGTTCAATGATTTCATAGAATCTATGGAGTTAGAGGAATTAGTGAAAACGGGGTGTAAGTTCACGTGGTCGAATAAACAAATTAATCCCACTAGGGAGGTTCTGGACAGAATTTTGGCTTCTCTGTCGTGGTCGGCGATTTTCCCTTTAGCTTCTGTTCTAATCCTCCCGGGAGTGGTTTCGGATCATAGCCCTCTGATCGTCGATTTAGATAAGAAAATAGCTCGGCCGAATGTCTCCTTTCGGTTCGACAATGGTTGGTTGGAAGTTGAGGGTTTCAGAGATTGGTTCGCCGCTCAGCTGCCGAATAGGGGTTCTGATAAGATTTTAGATTTTTGGAAAAGGCAAGGAAAGGTGTTGAGGCAAAAACTTAGGGGTTGGGGTTACAATGCCAGGAAATCTGAAGAAGTTGACAAGGCTTTGTGTTTGGAGGAAATTAAACGTCTGGAAAGGAAAGCGGATTCTGTTGGGTTGGCCGCAGAAGAGTGGGAGACTAGGTATATCCTTGATCGCCGTATGGCTGACATTTTTCATAGAGAAGCAGTGTATTGGCACAGGAGGAGTGGCCAACAATGGTTGACTCAGGGGGATGCGAACACCGGGTACTTTCATAAGATAGCAACTAGTCGGAAAAAGAAGTCTACAATCACGTTTCTAGAATCGGACGATGGCATTATTCAGGATGAGGAGGGTTTGTGCTCTCACATTTATGGTTACTATAAAACTCTGTTTGGTTTGGAGCAGAGGGGTGTGCTGCGTCTAGATAATGAGCTCTGGCCTTCGCATGGGAGAGTTTCAGGGGAAGACAATGCTGCTTTGATTCGTCCCTTTACCTATGATGAGTTAGATATGGCCTTTAGAGGGATGAAAATTAATACTGCTCCAGGGCCAGATGGGTTTTCAGTTAGTTTTTATAAAGCTTTTTGGGGGCATTTTAGGATTCAGTTCAAGGAGATGTTAGATGAACTTTATCACCATAAGTTGGATTTGGAGAGGATCAATTATGGAGAAATTGTTCTCCTGCCCAAAATAAAAGACGCTGTCTCGATTAAACAGTTTAGACCTATCTGTCTGCTCAATGTGTGTTTCAAGATTATTACTAGGGTCCTAAGCCTTAGACTCGGAGGGGTGGCTGCCAGAGTGATTGATCCGTGTCAGACGGCTTTTATCCCTGGTCGGAACATCCTGGAGGGAGTGGTGACTCTTCATGAGGTTTTGCATTCGATTCATTGCGCTAAACAAAAATGTCTTTTGATCAAATTGGATTTCGAAAAAGCGTATGATCGGGTTAATTGGGAGTTTCTGGGGGAAGTCATGGAGAAGAAGGGTTTCCATTCCAAATGGATTGGGTGGGTGAATAGTGTGGTTGCCGGTGGGCGTGTGGCCATCAACATTAACGGTCGCCGGGGGGGGTTTTTCCGGACGTATAGGGGTGTGAGGCAGGGGGACCCTATGTCCCCACTGCTGTTCAATCTAGTTGCTGATGCCTTGGCAGTGATGTTGGCTCGCGCCAAATCTAATGGCCTGCTGAGTGGTGTGGTGCCTCACTTGGTGCGAGGGGGGATCACTCACCTTCAATATGCCGATGACACTGTTATCATGTTGGAGTTTTCGAAACAAAATCTGATTGCGATCAAGTTTCTTCTGTTTTGCTTCGAGAATATGTCGGGCTTAAAGGTTAATTATCATAAAAGTCAATTGTTCACGACGGGGGTGAATGAGGAGGAAGCGCGTTGGGCGGCTGATGGGCTTAACTGTGTGTTGGGATCTTTCCCCATTACTTATCTCGGTTTGCCGATTAACTCTTCCAAGCCGTCTAGGGCTGACTTTGAGGGCTTAGTCCAAAAAGTGGAGAATCGGTTATCCACATGGAAATGTGGTCATCTGTCTCACGGGGGTAGGATGGTGATGATCAACTCCTGTCTTAGCAGTATTCCTCTTTATGCGATGGGCGTGTTTCTCTTGCCTGATTCAGTTCACAAGCAATTTGATAAAATTAGGAGTCGGTTCTATTGGGCGGGTTTGGGTGACAGAAGGAAATATCATATGGTCAATTGGAAAACGATGTGTATGCCTAAGAAGTTTGGTGGGATGGGTTTCATCGATACTAGAATCATGAACATTTCCCTGCTGGCGAAGTGGTTTCTCCGCGTTGTCAGCGGGTGTGAGGGGGCTTGCTTTGAGTTGCTCCGCAAGAAGTATGACCGAGGTGGAAGTTTTTTCGGGAATGGGGCGCATAGAGGGTCGTATTTCTGGAAGAGCCTAATGAAATACAGTTCTTGGTATCATAATCACTGTGTTTTCTCGGTGGGGGATGGTCGCAGGGTTAGGTTTTGGGAGGATATTTGGGTTGGCGATGTCCCTTTTAAAGTCAGGTTTGCATCTCTTTACAATGTTTGTGCGAACCCGGGGGGGTCAGTTTCGGATGCTCGCTTTAATGATTGGAATGGTGGATGGCGGAGATCATTGTCGGCGTCAGAGATGGGGCTGTGGTGCGAGATGGTTGATCTGTGCAATTCGGTTTCGTTTGGTGGCGGGTCGGACTCTGTCTCGTGGGCGCTTAACAAGGGGGTTTTTTCGGTGAATTCCTTGTATAATTGGCTTTCTTTTCGGGGTGTGGAGGATACGGATATGAAGCTTGTGTGGAAATGTGTCGCCCCCTTAAAGGCTAAATGTTTTTTGTGGTTGGCTTTACGTGGTAGGATTCAGGTTGGTGAACAGTTGGGGTTAAAGATGTGGGCTGGGGATCCGCATTGTAAATTGTGTCATCAGATGGAATCGGTGGATCATTTACTGTTTCAATGTCCCCTCTCCAAATTTGTCTGGTGTTTTGTTAGGGATTCTCTAGAGTGGCGGCGCTGCCCGGACAATATTTCTGATATTTTTTCGGTCCGGGGGGCAGTTTGTCGTCGCGTCAGAAGACCAATTTGTTGGGTGTTTATGCTGCTGTTTTCTGGTCTTTATGGATTCACAGAAATGATTTCGTGTTCAACAACGCGCTGTCGACTAATGTTCTTAATGTGCCCTATCGGGTAACTTGTTTCTTGGAACAGTGGATGAAGTTGGCGCCGATCAAGAGGGCGGTGGAGGTTTCAAATTGCAGGGACTTGCTCCGTGTTCAAATGAGAAAGCTTGCGGGGGACGCGCTGGAAAACGGACGGTCCATCGGGTGAATCCCAGCTTCGGTTAATCAGTTGTCTGGTTCGCCAGGGGTTTGATCTTTCTTGTCGTTTTTGGCTCTGGGTTCTAGCCTCGAAAAACTATGGTCTGTTTGCTGTATGGACGGTTGGCTCAGTTGTGCTTGTTGCTGTGTTTAGCAATTGTCTGCTGTCCGTGTTCTGTTGTCGTTAAACGTTTGTGGGGTGGTAGTCCCGTGTGCTTGTCTCTGTAAAGCTGGCAATCCCAGCGTAACTTTGGTGTCTATTTTCGCTTTCAATCAAAGCGGGGTGCGGCTGTTGCTGCATCTACTCGTCAAAAAAAATGATAGGATGTGGGCGATGTATAGCCGGCGCCCCACACGGACCACCACGCACGCAAGTGGGGGTCGAGACGGGACGGTGAGATGCGGGCGCGGTGATCTGCGAGTCGTACGCCTCCTTATCACGGGCCTCCGTCTCCCCGGCCGTCCCCGCCTTCATCATTGCCCTACCGGCTCGTGCTTATCGTCTCGTGTCGATCTGCCTGCCGCTTCCGCTTCGCAAACAGCGGCTCGATCCAAAAAAAAAAATGGACGCATCCGCCAGCGGCGTACGCGATGGGTGACTCGACGACTACGAGGCACGATGGTTGGATGGCATTGTGTTAGGATTTTTTTTAGCATTTTAGATGTTGTAAACAAGATAAAGTTATGGATTTTTAGTGTTTTTGAATTTACTATAGAATAAATCTATAATAAATCTATAAGATATAATATCATTCGGCGATAATGTAATAGACTCCAATGTAATGTAAGTCCAATGAAACTTACATTGGCCAAAACACTAAATTAGAACACTAAATTAGAGTCACACGTAGAAGAAAAACAAATAAATAACCATAGGCTTATGACCCTATTAGTTATCGAATTTCACAAAATCAAAAAATAAAGACAATTTTTACTAATCCATAAAGTTGAGTGCTTTCTCTCGGTTACTATCGTCGGTGACAATTAGAGGTATAGAAAATAAGAATAAGTAGGTACCATCGTATGAGGCACAAAAGAGAAGTGGAAGCTAGGATACTAATAAACAGATATTAGTGTACGTGTTTTTATTGTCTTATATCTCTTTAAATCTAATGAATGAAAAATCTAACATAATTCATTTTTATATAAATTATATACACTAAGTGGAAGCTGTGTATATCCTTCGAAGTTACGGGCGGTAGCCGACCGTCCTTCTCATTGTGGGTTGGAAATCGAAACAGGTTGCATTGTGCGATGCAACTACATGTCGCCAAGCACGCAAGCTCGTACTCAGTACATTCTCCCATTGTCGGGAGGACAGAGAGATATGTTAAGTTACTAGTCTGTTATACCAGCTGTTAAGTCGGCGAACTGCATTGTTAGTAAGTTTAGTCTCATCTCGTTTGTGAATAAAAGAACTACGAACAATTTATAAGAGAGAATAATTACTTATATTTTGAAAATGAGAGAGTTTTTCATTTATAAGTTGTATCAAATATATATGTACATAGGTTGAAATGAGCGAGAGAGCTGAAGCCTGACACGGCGTCACATTAGGCGACGAGGGTGGATGTCGCGATCGTTGCTGGGTCGGACAGAGGTTTTGGTTTCGTGGCCGAGTGGGAGCCTGCCTGCTCGATCTGCACCGCAGCTGCCGCGTACTGATCAGATCAGATTGGATCTGAAGGGCGACCGGGAACGCTGTTTGCCTTGCCCGCGGGTTCGGTGGGGGCGTACGTAGGTGGACGAGGGATTTTGACGCTGGGCGAGTGGAAGTGCACGGAGACACAGGCACCCAATACTGTCACGTTTTTAGCCAAACATTTTTTTTAAATGATGCTAATCGAATATTATCTAGACAGTGTATACCTATACCTATGATATAATAATAGTTAGTCTAACTTTACAGCCCTGAGATTTGAGGTTTTATGCCGTCCTTGTACTCTCTCGACAAGGGCCAAATCGGTTAAGGTGTCGTTTGGTTCGGAGACAAAGTGGGATAGGATGGTTTTGTCTCAGTTTTTTGGATGAGATCGTCTCATATTGTGTTTGGTTACGAGGGATGAAGATGATCTAGTTTTATGTTTAGTTGGTGGGTTGAGAGAAACGAAACTCTACCTCGGAACCTCTGTCCCGCACCGAAACACCTTCGGCCCGTTTCAAAATCTCTGGCCCATCCCTAAAACCTCCATATCGGAACCTCTGTCCGTCATGGAACCTCTAGCCTGGTCTCGGAGCCTCCGAGCATGAGGTGAGACAAGTTCGTCATTCGATTTTTTTGGGACGAGTTCGTCCCGAATATTGGAGAAATATTTCTTGGTGGTACGACTCCGTCCCACCTGACTTCAAACCAAACACTGTAAAAAACAGGACGTCCTATCTCATCCCACCTCGTCTCTCGAACCAAACGCTATCTAACATCTTAAGTGGGATGAGATGGGATAGTGCCGTTTTTTATAGTATTTGATTTGCAGTCATATTCTACTAAAAATATTTCTTTAATATAGCTTGTACCTAAAAAAGACAGACGAGTTCGTCCCACCTCACGCGCCCACGTGTTGTGGGTGAGACACCGCCAGTCAAGCGGTCGGATGGATGGCTGCATCAAGTGAAGTGGAAGAGTGATCCCTATCTCTCAACCCACCAACAAATACAAAACCGGAACATCCCTATTTTCTTGCAACCAAATACAAAATGAGATGATCACATCTAAAAACAGGAATGGGACGATCCTCGTCTCACCTTGTCTTTAAACTAAACAGATAATTAGGCTTCTAGTACGTTTTATTTATATCCGCATTATACTCATCACCTGCCTACTAAACTGCCCGTTGAAAATTTTTAGTTGTACTACAATTTTTGGGAGATAACAAAGACCGGTTCCTTTTCACCTTGCTTTGTTCTCAACTTAATTACTGTTTTTGTCTCAGATATTATATATGGAGATTTTTATGGTGCTCCTAAAGATCTATGAACCGTTGATTGTATTCCATCTAATGGTTCAGATTTGATTAGAGTGACCTATTACCTTCTAGGAGTAATATGTCATATCTCCTTCCATTTAAAATCATGCATGCATAAGGAAGTTGATATATTTCCTTTTTTTTCAGTTCGTCATCCATTTAAAATCATGCGCACATCAGACATTATTTGATATGTTTCCGTTTATAACATGCAATATCTTTCACTTTTCTATTTTTCACGTAATCAGATAATACTGTGAAATTATGACCGCTTGATTTTTTAAAATTTGTGTACATATGTTTGACTTAGAAAATTTTAATTTAATATATATTCTTGTAATAGATATACATTAATATAGCTATCTTTTTCCTCGGTTCCCAATCCCATGTAGACCGACATGTATGGATAAAAATAGAGTAGGAAAGAATTGACTATCTGTGCATTCACAAGGAGCAAAGTATCGTTATCATAAAAAAATAATAGATCATCCAAAAATTTTCAAAGCTAATTAAATCTATTTTTTTTAAAAAAAAAACTTGAATTTAAAGCTACAACAAATAGAGGTCTTGGAAGTTATTCAGGGATCATGAAAATTTTAAATTATTACTGTCTTGGAAGTTATTCAGAGGGATGATCAAAATTTTAAATTATTACTAGATCAAAATCTTAAATTATTAATAGTTTAATAACTAGTACTAGTTGTATCCATTATCAGCTTTTACCATATAATGATCTGGCCTTCACTAAATAAGGCAACTACGGAGAAAAAGCAGAGAGAAGAGAGAGAAGGACAGTGACTATAGCCGGTAAAAGACATTAAGAATTAATTTTATTTTTGTTAATTCAATAAAATCAAGGACTGAAATCTATCTTACCTCTTACCTCCTAAGTAGGATACAGGGTCGGCCCTGATATTTTTGTGGCCTGGTGCGGAACAAAAAACGGAGGCCCCCATTACAAAATAATATTGAAAAAATTAGTGCCATTAACAAATCTCACACTAATAAGTTTAAATACAAAGGAGAAATATCTCTAGATTATTTAAAACAATTTCTTTCTAATAGGCCTGTTGTTCGTGACTTATAACTAATTTGCAACTGGGCTTTATTAATACTTGTGAGACTTATTAGCATACTAAATTTTGGAGGCCCCCTACTTTCGGAGGCCCGGTGCGGTCGCACCGCCCGCACTGCCCTAGGGCCGGCCCTGGTAGGATAGTGGAGCACCATAAAAGCCCCCTTATATATGTTATTCCCAATATAACTTTGGAAGAGTCTTACTACTCCTAATTAATATCCTAAAATTACCTGGCTTTGTCGTAGGAGGACAGAGGGAACGTAACAATCAATCAACCAGGTGCGTTTGCATATGAATTTTGGGTTATCCATCAAACTTCTTGGCGTGATGCGTCGGATATTTGGCTGATATACATTGAAATTCCCAAGCTGTTTGGTGCAAAAAAGAAAGCAAAATTGCAGTCTACTTTACAATACTTTGTGACCGAAATCGATCGCTTTCTTGCATACACAGTATTATCATTGCATGCGTCCTACCAACCTTATTGAAGGAGCACAACCACCTGCCTATATATATACTATGCATACTTGTATAAAAATCGAATGTCACCTAATTAATTGAACGATGTATATAACTCCAACTTGGAGATTCATATTAGATAGCTGTGTAGTATATAATGAAATAATTTGAACTTTTATTTTTGTCCAAAATAAAAACTAGATTAATTAACTGAGGTAGTGTTTGGTTAGTAGCATGAAATTGGACAGTATGAGATGGTTCTGAATAGATTGATTTGGAATGAGATGGTACAAGTAGATTGTTTGGTTGGACATATGAGATGATACATGATAACGATTAGTTATAATTATTAATAGCTAATTATAATTACTTTTCACTAAAATACTTAATAACCACTAATCTAAACTAATTATAAATAATTAGTATAGTTAACAAAAACTAGATGGTGTCGTTTGCTTGTTTTTACCGCACGAAATGGTTCAGTATCTGGAGAGAATATTCCGAGAATCTGAACTAATTCATCCTTAATGGTTTCGTATAATACATCCAACCAAACAAACTTGTTTTTCGAAGTTGTACCGAACCATCCAAGATAAATTTGGTTCAAGCAACCAAATACTACCTAAATACTTTCAGTTCATCCACGTCTCTGGATTCGGCATTTCCTAAAACTAGGTTTAGTTAGTTTTTAAAAAGTCTGAATATACAGTTGTGTCAAACAAACCATTAATATAAAACCTTATTTGAAACACTCTTGCATGGTTTATATTTTTATTTAAAATTGTGAAGCTTAATATCTATTTATAGAACAAATAAACAAACTATTATCTAGCATTTTTTAAGCATCTATAGATTTTTTTATCAACTAGATAATCACAATCTAATTTTAGAATCCGTAGCTTCTCAAATAAACATAGAAAACAACAACGAACAAAAAATATTTAGAGCATATATAATGGTCGTCTCAAATAGCTAGTTGATGTGCAGCTGAGAGAAGAACAAAAATAATAATTTGTCTCACCACTAATACTTGGTCCCATACGTAATACACTCAGTTTCTTGAAATACGTGAAATCTTATATCTATTTACTTCTCGCTAGCTATTTCTTTCTTCTCTATATTTTCTATCCATATAGAAAAAAGAGTAAAGCCAGTGAAATAAAATAGTTCTCAATCGAAGACACCCTCTTACATATACAGCTCGATTTGACGACACAAGTGGCCCTCCAACCTCCGGGACTATTTTCTTGAAGTAAACGACCGCATTAAATATTTTTCAACGTACACGAGTCTACGTGGCAGGTGACAACGCACCACGAATTTAATAAAACTCCAACTAATCAAGCGACATATATAATCTAATAAAAAAACTAAAAACTAGATACGGCATGACTAATACAAAATATCTAACTCGTTTCTAGTAGATTTATAAAGGGCGAAAAAAATCAAGTTTTATCTAACAAAGGCGGGCGCGACGAGTACAACCAGAAAGAAACAGATCGAGGGGCGGCGCCCACCGGAAACCGAGAGCTGGACGTGGACGACGACGACGAGCGAGACAGCAAGTGGGCAGTGGCGCCGGCCGCGGCGGTGACCTCCATGCGTCGGAGCTGACTCACCTGTGAGTGTGACAACGTGATCAGCTCGCTCGCCGGCCGGAGCCGTGGGGCCGTACGGACAGCCTGGAGATGTTGAATGGTTTCGTCGGGTTGTGGCCGCCGGCGGCAGCCGGCACGGCGGCTTGAATTCAGGGGTCAGCATGCACCGGCGCCGACGGCTCTCCGGTCAATTCCCATCAACTCTCGATCGCCTCGCGCGGCGTGACCGCACGCACGGGCAAGACCTACGGTCTGGAATTAAGCTATTTATTTATGAATTTTATGGTATTAATTATTATAACACATTAAATTTTTTGTTGGCATAACATTAATTTAATGAGAGAAGAGAAAGAAACAATGTCATTTCCATGATGACATGATGCTAACCCGTTTTCAAGACGGATGAAACGAAATGAAACACTAACTATGAGTCAAATCGTTTTATCAGATAGAGGGTATTTAATTCAGTTACAAAACATTTAATTAAAGAATTAGTCTAGAAAATAGTGAAATAAAACTCTTCATTGAGAAAGAGTTTTTCATCTAGTTGTAAAACTGATATATATTTTAGGAAACAGTGTTATGAAACCTACCGATACTTAGAACAATCTAAACATTCTGATTAGAATGATTTATATAACATTAAATGATATGACACAAGATAAATTAACAGCATAGATATTATTTTTACACAATATCTAAAGTATAATGAGAGATGTTGGGTATTAAATTATCAAAATAAATTAGTAATGTATGCATTTCCGTGAATTTCGAGAGTTTTATTGGAATTCCACGGGTTTTCTTGCTACGTCCGGCGATCAAAATCTTTATGTGAAAATCTTTCAAGATGCAGTTAGATTTTGAACCATACGATCCCTCTCGTCGCCCCCACCTCATCCAGTAATCCTACGCCGTCCGCCGGTAGCCAGACATCCAAATCCCGGCGATTCCACGGGCGGCGCGTGTGCTGACTCGAATCCTCGCCGACGAGCGCCCGTGCCGGAGATATTTTTCGCTCGATTCTATGGACCTTTGTAAATACTTTTTTTTTGCATTAGCTACAAAATGTAAGATTTAGCTTTTATATAATCAAATCAAATTATATTGCATAAAATTTGTATAATTAGTTCTAAAAGTTGAAGTGTTCGTTATCTCCTTCGAATAAAGATTTTACTTGTAGAATAAAATTGATAAGTTACGGTGAGAGTAAAAGACGAGAGTGTGTGTTATTAATAGAAAATTAATATTGTAAATAATATGTAGAGGCAGGTAAGAGATCGATGTCGAAGGCTTTAAAATTTTTAAATTTGTAATCTGAAAATAGCTAAGAAGGTATAAATAAGATTTTTACAAAATCGAAGGACTGTAGATAAGTATATGCTCACAGACAGTATTATATTAATATGTTATAATAAGATCTATCTATTTTAATCTTATTTTAAAAACAATAGTTAAAACACGATTAATGTACTATGCCATAAAAACGATAAGGGCATATTAATATGTTATTATAAGATAACTATTGCGTATAAATTGTTATTACAATTAACAACACCGACAGTTGAATAGACAATAACTATAACCCATAAATAAGAATTATCTATTTAACTATCTACAAGTTAGTATCACTTGATGAAGCGACGACGTGTCCGTTTACTGTAGCAAAGGGGGGGGGGGCTTTTGCAAATCACAAGGCCGTAGAAGGCGTGGAGCCCACTGTTGTATATGGCTTAAGAGATTCTATTGATGTTGCTGTTTTTGATTTATTATTTAGGCAATAGGAAAATTTCTTATTTAAGTTGGATTCCTATTTTACTATACACCCTAATGTACTTCTCAAATATGGCAGCTATCTACTCTTATTTAGATTCATCAATATTTTATTAATATATTTTAACTGTCACTAGCTATATTTTTATTACTGTAAACTTTATTTTTATTAATCATCACTTGAACAATAAGTAGCAAGGAGGATGGGAAGTATTAATGACTTGATAGAAGAAGAAAGTATTGGAAGGACAATTAGAAGTCACTTAAATTAGTAAGCCAAATAGCAAAAACAACATAGTTAATTTTTTTAATCATTTTTTATTTCAGACGATAGAAAACGGGATAACCAATTAGGTTCCTGAAATCCATATTAAAATTGAAGTTGAGCATTTGAAACTAGCTAGATTCTAGTCCACTATTCTAATTAATTTTTTAAATATTTTCAGATCCATTTTTTAGAAAAAAATGTTCGTTTTATTCTTCGACAGAAAGAAGTTAGAACTGTAACTTCGTCAATTCGTCAAACGCACGCACCTAGGTATCCATGGATCTGGTCACCGTGAGCGGGTCCCACCGGAGAGTGAGACGTCAGGATGTGGGCCCGGGAGTGACGGGGAGGAAGCCTCGCTGGACGGCTGGAGGCTGGAGCCTGGAGATGGTGACGCTGACGCGCGCGCGGAGATTGCGAGAGAGCCGTACGTGGTAGGAATGCTCCGTACCTCTCACTCTCCTTCACTCTCTCTTTTTTGGAGTTTTTACCGCGATCTTTTTGGTGCAGTCACTGATAAAGTGTTTGGAATTTTGCACTGTTTGGATGCGTGACAGTGACACGGTAACGTGGACTAGCGGAGTAGCAGTGTTACAAGGGCATTATATTTAATGCTATATAAACGATTCTCGGTTGCAATAATTGAATTTTTTTAATAATAATATTTTTTAAAAAAAATCAAGCGCCGATTGGCTGTTAATTTTACAATTTTTTGAACTTGGCATACAGATTTTTTTTTAAAATATTATTTTAAAAAATCGCAATAATTACTGTTGTTTTTAGCAGGTGGTACGTGTGCCGACTTAGTTTATAGATAAAGAAATTATGTTTACCTCTTTTTCCATTAATTCTTTTACCATGAAAATTATCCTAGCCACAGGGGTTGAGAGTGTCCTAATGCATCAATTAATTTGTATGCTCAGTTTTTTATTTCCCTACAAGTTAAAAATAAGCAAATAAGTCTAAAAAAAGTTAAAATAATCAAAGTGCCCGAAGAACCAAACCCCACATAGTTCAAGTGATGATTAATAAAAATAAAGTTTACAATAATAATTAGTCCAAAACCTAAAATTCAGGGCACAAACTATCAATTCTCCGTGACAAAAAGATCTCTTAGCTGTGTGTATGCACGTACATACTTGGTGAGCGAAAAAAAAAATACCCAAGATACACTAGACAAAAATCATTTGGACTTGGTCACTTGAGAGATTTGCAAGCGCTTAGTTCAGACCAAACAAATCTCACGAAAAAGTATGGATCTTTGCGTGACAGAGACCGACAAGAGAGGGCGGCTGGATCGTTCGAGAGATAAGCTAGACAACAACAAAAGGCCAGCCCTGTCACGTCTCCTCTGCCGTCCGATCTATCAGCCAAATGCTACAAAGTTGCCACTTGCAAGTTGAAAGACACAGTGGACAGTGGTTGCCACTGATCAGCCTCCTCGTAAGCACAGTTTTCAGTCCGTCTTGTTACCGTTAAATCTAATCAGTAATAATGACAATGGATCGATTATCAAGATAGCTCTCGATATATAATAAGATTTGAGGTCGTCTGACACCCTCACGATACTTAATGTAGCAGATTCATATGTTTAGTTGTTCGTGTAAGTGTGTGTTTGGATCAAAAGGCTAATACAAAGTTATTAAAATCAATGTTTAAATTTTAGTTATTTTTTGTTTGGATCCAATAATTAAAATATGAGTTAAAAGCTTTATTGTTATATAGAATAACTCAAATGTCTCCAATTTATTATTTCTTGTTTTTCATAAATACATACATGATAGGGGTAGCGGTGGGAAAATAAACATTTTAGCTCCTCCACAGGGGCTAATGGAGCTAAAATATTTTAGTTCATTTTAGCTCTTGGTGTTTGGTTTTTTAGTCTCTAAAGTGACTAAATTTTTGTCACTTTGGTTAACCTCTTTGGATCTAAACGGATTCACCGTGTATCTATGTATTTTAGAATATGGTCTCATAATACTAAACCTCAAATTTAGCATGTCAAATAAAAAATCATTTTCAAGAGTAATAGATAATTGATCCCATGAGTAAATCCGTATGCACATTAATTCTTGGATGGCCCCAACGCACGGGAAACACAAATGGAAAAATTGATCATATATCCTCTATTTAAATTGAAATTGAGGATTTACTCTAACCCACATATTATTGACCTATATAGATCTTATATATCATTCAGATATGATGAGTAAATCCTCAATTTTCATCTAAAAGATAGGTATACAATCAAATACCACTACACGGATTGTATGCGTTATTGACTACATAAAGATGTAGCAGTAGTAGTAACAATTGTAGCGGTTCTCATCATTCTTATATATTTTCGTACATCAAACCGAACACTGCTGATCGTGGAAAGCACGCCCTAACAATTCTATTGAGAGTTATACACATCGCTATAGGTGGCCAGATGGGCGACCCGGCACTAGCACGGCCCTAGCACGGTTAGGCACGGCCCGATTAGGCACTACACCTTATTCGTGCCGTGCCGTGTCGGCCCGGCGTGCCAAGGTTGTGGCCCAGGCACGGCACTAAGGCTAATTAATAGTGCCGGGCCGGCACTATGGCACTATCGGCCCAATGGGCTAGTGCCGGCCCAGGCACTAATCTTGCAAAAATTTAGATTTCATAAAAATGCATAACAGAATTCACAATCTGACTATCTGAGACGATTTCGAACTTGAAAATTCAAAATTTATAACAAAATTTTGAAAAAATTACAGTTCAAAACATTTCACATGAGAATTGCAAAATAGAAATCAAACCAACACAACTTTAAACAAGTTTGAGCTGGTGCAATGGCTACCTCATTAAAAACCTATCTAGGTAAAACTCACACCTCGTGAGAAACCCTAGATAGGGAAAAAGAGTGCAGCCTAGCTCAATCAGATTATTTCACATCAGTATCAAAGTTTACATCCAGTCCAAGGCATTACAGGTTCACACAAACACACATCTAAGCCCAAGTCTACCACATCATCCCCGGTTCCACCCAACAAACGAAGTTCATCGTTGATGGAGGGCCCATCCACTTCGTCAGCCATCACCAGCCCTCTGGTTCCTCAATGGATTCCTATAAAATGTAGATACAATTCTTACTATTAGTACAATATTAACAAAACAATCAAAACATGCAATTCTAACTATTAGTCTATTACCTTAAATCCGGAGCACCAGAGCTGCTAGTGAGGTCAACAAAGAAATGATGGAGCCTTTAGGAGATGATGAGCAAACTTGGACATAAGGGACAGACACTACAAAAAAACAACACAGACCTAGAAAAGAACATCTACAAAATCACATTAATGTACATGAACTGCAAGAAGTAACAGAAGTATACACAGAACACATCAAGAACATACAGAAGTATACACACAGAACACATCAAGAAGTAACAGAAGTATATTAATGTACATGAACAGCAAGAAGTAACAGATATATACAGATACAACACATCAAGAAGTAACAGAAATGACAGATCTAGAACATAAAGGAGCCCATCAATAAGTAACAGAAGTATATACATGTACATGAACATCAAGAAGTAACTGAAGTATACACACAAAACCCATCAAGAAGTAACAGAAGTATATTAATGTACATGAACTGCAAGAAGTAACAGATATATACAGATAGAACACATCAAGAAGTAACAGAAATGACAGATCTAGAACATAAAGGAGCCCATCAATAAGTAACAGAAGTATATTAATGTACATGAACATCAAGAAGTAACTGAAGTATACACACAGATTCACAGAACATACAGGTCACATGAGCACATCAATAAGTAACACAAGTATATACATGTACATGAACATCAAGAAGTAACAGAAGTCTACACACAGAACACATCAAGAAGTAACAGAAATGATAGATCTAGAACATACAGGAGCACAGTGCACACCAGATATGAACACATCAAGTAAAGTAACAGAATAGGCACATTAACATACACAAGAAAAGCAGAAAACATACAGAAATGATAGATCTAGAACACATCAAGAAGTAACAGAAATGACAGATCTAGAACATACAGGAGCCCATCAATAAGTAACAGAAGTATATACATGTACATGAACATCAAGAAGTAACAGAAGTCTACACACAGAACACATCAAGAAGTAACAGAAATGATAGATCTAGAACATACAGAAGCACTGAACATACAGGAGCACAGTGCACACCAGATATGAACACAGGAAGTAAAATAACAGAATAGGCACATTAACATACACAAGAAAAGCAGAAAACATACAAAAATGATAGATCTAGAACATACAGTACAGGAGCACTAGTGTTAGCACCTAGCTGCTGCCGCAATAGCCGGAGCCCGGAGGAGAGGACGACCACCACGGCACGTCGGCACCAACGCAGATCGAACAACAGTGCAAAAGATAGCGAGAGCCGAGAGGGAGCAGAGGAGGGGAGCGGGTCAGAGGCTTAGAGCGGTACCGGAGAGGCGGACTGGCGGAGAGTTGGAGACGGAGAGGATGACGATTGACGAGGATGACCAGTCGCCAACCGGAGACGGAGAGGATGACCGAGGAGGCGAGGAACTAGGAGGCAAGGTGCGCTGGAGGCCTGGAGCGGAGGAGTCGAGGAGACTAAGCGGCGAGGGGGCGAGAACCGAGAAGCGGCGGAGGAAGCGAGGGGGAGCCGGGGGGAAATGAATTAGGGTTCGCAACCCTGGGCTGGCTGCGGCTTTTATACTAGGGTTTAGACGAATCCAACGGCTGAGAAGGCTTCTACAAGATCGAACGGCTGGGGTTAAAGAGGTGTCGGGCCGGTCCCGGTACTATCCAAATATCGTGCCGGGTCGGGCCGGCACTATGGGCCGAGGTGCCGGCCCAAGCACTGCCCGACCCCTCGTGCCGGGCCGGCACTAGCACTAAGCCCATAGTGCCGGGCCGTGCTAGTGCCGGGCTTTTTCGTGCCGGGCCTAGTGCCGCCCACCAGGCACGACCCATCTGGCCATCTCTACTATAGGTGGCCAGATGGGCGGCACGGCACTAGCACGGCCCTAGCACGGTTAGGCACGGCCCGAATAGGCACGACCCGATTAGGCACTACACCTTATTCGTGCCGTGCCGTGCCGGCCCGGCGTGCCAAGGTTGTGGCCCAGGCACGGCACTAAGGCTAATTAATAGTGCCGGGCCGGCACTATGGCACTATCGGCCTAATGGGCTAGTGCCGGCCCAGGCACTAATCTTGCAAAAATTTAGATTTCATAAAAATGCATAACAGAATTCACAATCTGACTATCTGAGACGATTTCGAACTTGAAAATTCAAAATTTATAACAAAATTTTGAAAAATTTACAGTTCAGAACATTTCACATGAGAATTGCAAAATAGAAATCAAACCAACACAACTTTAAACAAGTTTGAGCTGGTGCAATGGCTACCTCATTAAAAACCTATCTAGGTAAAACTCACACCTCGTGAGAAACCCTAGATAGGGAAAAAGAGTGCAGCCCAGCTCAATCAGATTATTTCACATCAGTATCAAAGTTTACATCTAGTCCAAGGCATTACAGGTTCACACAAACACACATCTAAGCCCAAGTCTACCACATCATCCCCGGTTCCACCCAATACAACCAGCTCAATGCCTTGTACGTTCGTTGGGCTAGCTCGCCGTCCAACGGCTCGCAACAAGCATTTATGTTTTCCAGTTAATTTTTTGTGCCATTATATTTTTTACGGTTTGCCAATATGCTATCGGTGTATCACTGATAGATGGGGCCGCCACAGTCATTGACAGTGACATATAAGCAGTTTCTGAAAATTATAATGTCATGTGAGTAATTTTCCCTTTCTATATATTTTCAGGTATATACTCTACTTGTTTAGAAAAACATTACTATTTATTCTATATTTTGGATGTTTATATCATGAAGTAGTACTATTTTTTCTTATTTTGTACGTTATTTTTATTTTCTATACTATATTTACTATCACATTGTATTTAATAAAGACAAATAAGAAAAATACACATTAATTATCTATTAAGAACATGATATTTTTTATTCAGCTCACTAAATATTATCGTACGAAATCCGTACCTGTCACTAATAACTGTGGGTTTCAGTACTGATACGATAATAGACCTAGGAGTTGTCCGGCTGTACGCGCATTTGAGCTAAAGCCCTCCTGAGATGTGAATCTCCAGTAAATTACGCAAACTGCAAGGGTGCATTTGTGCAAGTCTGCAGGAGGCCTGGTCGTCTGGCAAGCACTGTATCCTGCCGTGACGCGCTCGCTGCACCGGCCGCACGAGTCGATATCCATGGACCGGACGACGCTCCACGGCTCCAGGCCGTAGGCCGCAGGCCGGTCCATGGACCACGTCTACGGGTCTGTCCTTTTTTATGGCGGCTAATTAATCCAGTCTGTTAACATTAACGGAGGTTAAATATCTTGTTCCGTACTTTTGCAAAGTAACCCTCGGGTAGGTTCTCGTGTAACTCTTGTTACGGCGAATGTTTACAGAACGGTACATATAAAGGACGGAAATGTAATTAGTTATTTTTTATAGAGTGGTTTGAGAAAAGAGCAGCACGTAGTATATCCATTGCCATTAACCTCCGCCCTTCTCGTCCTTTTTATACGCGTCTCTCATCTCATCTCTCGTCTTTCCCCATTGTCCAAAGTTCGCGGCTTTTCTCTTTCCTCTCGCGGTCCTCGCGAATTCGCGAACAAATTCCTGCAGGATTCCGGTCGCCGGAGTCGGGTCCCGTGGCGAGCGCGAGCGCGAGCGCGAGCGCGCTTGGTTGATTGGAGCCGGGCGCTGGTTGGGGGAGCAGGCGGCCTTCCGGCGCTCTGCCTGGGTTTTCGCGACTGGAGGAGACGAGGGGACATGGGGGCGGGGGTGTCGAGCCTTTTCGGGTTGGGCGGCGGCGAGGTGGCGGACGCGGAGCTGGCTGCTGCGGGCCTGGGTGATCTGCCGGAGCTTTGCGCCGCGCAGGTGCTGCTCCGGCTCGATGCGCCGGAGATCTGCCGGCTCGCGCGGCTGAACCACGCGTTCGGCGGCGCGGCGGGGGCGGACTTCGTGTGGGAGGCCAAGCTACCGGAGAACTACCGGTACCTGATGAGTTTCGTGGAGTGCGGCAACGACGGGAGGTGTCGTCGGCGGCCGGCTGGGAAGAAGGAAATCTACGCGAGGCTGGCCCGGCCTGTGCGCTTCGACGGCGGCTTAAAGGTGCGACCTTTTCCCTTCCAGGAGCACACTTCCTTCGTTGTTGCAGTTTGCTATGATTTTATCGCGGAATTGAAATTTGGACAGAAATGATTAGTTGGAGATTACTCACAGTTTTTTATGTGTGGATTGGACCGCTTCTCTTCCCTTGACCTCGTTCCATGTTCTGTGTTCAATCTTAGCATGTTTTTCATTTGCAAAGTGATTCCTAAATCCTTCCAAAAGGTAACCAAATCTGATGGAAGGTTTGTCACAGCCGGAATTTCCGCCAAATGTAACCTTTACCGTATAATAATTGTGATTTTCTTCCCTAAAGTAACTCCGCAAAATCTCGTCTAGGTCTAAGTGTCTAACATGAACAACGCGTTAAAATTTGGGGTTCTTTGGCTTCGAAAGTCAGAAGCCTTTCGCTTTTAGTAAATAGTAAAAATTATTTCTGGTGGAACACGGCAGCTTTGCTTAATTTATTTTGTCTTGTTAATTGCAGGAATTCTGGCTGGAGAAGAGCAAGGGCAGGGTTTGCATGGCTCTATCCGCCAAAGCTCTGGTGATAACTGGGATTGATGATAGGAGATACTGGCAACACATGCCAACTGCAGAATCACGGTAATTATTGCCTTAGTCTCATATTTACTAGTAAACTTTATCTGTTCCTCTGTGTTTTTTATTACGGAAAGATGATACGATGCGATCGTATTAGTTGCTACTTGCGTCTAGTGATGCCACAAAGTACTTCAAGCTGTGATTGACCTGCTCCTTGTTTCTTGTAGAATTTTATGAAATGAGGCCATATAGCTCAACATACTTTGCACCTTCTTTATTCGTATGAACAAATTTTCGTTTTGTATTTTCAACTAGAGGAAAATGTACGGTTCATTTGAAAGATGATGTGTCCGGCAGTATAAACATGTTCTCAATTGTTTTGGATAGTTTTACTATAACATGCTTATGTCATCAACTCCTACACAACTTTTGAAATCAAATGGTTGAATAATTATGTTTTATTGCTGCTGTCAAAATGTAATGTAGCTGCAGTCTCTCCAAGTGATGGCATAAGAAGTATGTATCTACTCTGTGCTAGTGGGAGATTTTGACTGTGGATACATCATGAAAATGTATTCATCTTTTCAAACTCAGTTAGAATTGATGTATCATATGTTCTGGATCCAATCTTACCTACACTTATCGGTCTTTGTTCATGCAGATTCCACTCTGTGGCATACCTTCAGCAAATCTGGTGGTTTGAAATGGTTGGGGAAATCGATTTCTGCTTCCCTGTGGGAACCTACAGCTTATACTTCAGGGTTCACCTTGGGAAGTTCTACAAGCGATTTGGACGCCGAGTTTGCAGCACTGAGCATGTCCATGGTTGGGACAAGAAGCCTGTGCGTTTCCAGATCTCCACCTCCGATGGCCAGCACTCTTTATCGCAGTCCTACTTGTATGATGAGCCTGGGAGCTGGATTCTTTACCAAGCTGGCGACTTTGTTGTCTCTAAGCCTGATCAATCCATGAAGCTGAAGTTCTCGATGGCACAGATCGACTGCACACACACGAAAGGCGGTCTGTGCGTCGACTCGGTGTTCATCTGTCCGAAGGGCTTTCAGCAAGGGAAGGTAGTCAGATCTCAGAAAATGAGATTATAGATGGTGTGGAGGCAGTTTATATTAGATTGTAGATAAATGCAGCTTGCAGCCTGATCCTATTTTCAATTTGGGCTCTAGTATGCGCCGGCGAAAGGTGTAGATAATTTTAGGGTTCAGTTTTGTGTGGTCAGTAGCATGAGAGTGCTTTGTGTGTGTCCATTTTCCCATGGTCCTTTTGTAACTGGAGCTAAATGGGATTGTACCCAAATGAGATTCGCAAACAAAATGATGTTTTTACCTTCTCCAACCACAATATTTTGTTCTGCTATTGTTCTCATCTTTTGCTCCACTACCATTGATATCCAAATGCTGACTTAGTTCGATATTCCAGTTTCCTCTGTACCAACAACCGTACTGTATCGTCTGACTGTCAACTGTGTTTTACCCAGCTCGTTGCAGTCAGAGTTGGCGAGCTTGGAAAATTCAGTCTGATTCTGATAACCCGGTCACGTTGCAAGATCCTTGATCCTTCCTAGGCGTGCAAGTTGCAAGTTGCAACGCGAACACATCGATCGATCAGGACGATATGATACGTGAATGAATCAGTGGGCGACAGTGCGTGCGTTCGTGCGCGCGTGCTGGCTGGCTGGCTGGTTCGATCCGAGAGGATTCGCCCAACGACCAGCTCGCATGCTTGGCTTTCTTTTCTTGTCTTGATTACGCAGCAATCACATGCTGCAAAAGTGCAAGCCCTGCGTTCTCTCTCTCCCTCCCCCCCCCCTCTCTCTCTCTCATTGTCATCAGCATGATCTCCTTCCTGTTCTTGCCTTTGCAGAGATGTCCTCCTTTCCAGATTAATAAACGGTTAGGAAGAACTTCATATACTTTGCAATGCCGATCTGGTCGCCGTTTTACACATCAGCTATTATCGTCTGCTGCCTTTTTTCTTTGTCACCGTGCGTGCTTTCTGATTTTTTTTCGGCGCGTGCCATGGCCGGAGGAAACCGAGGGGATCCAATGGTGTGCAGCCCTCGGTTGGCGCATCAGCTTTCGGTGTGGTGTGTGTGGCCGAGGAATAGATTGGACGGATCGATCGTTCGTCGCTTAATTGGCCATGGCCAGTGCAGTTGTTGTGGCCGACCTTCTTGCCGATCACCAGCATGGCGCCATGAGTCTGTCTCGGCATTGTCCCCCCTACTTTCACCGGGAATCTCAAGGAGACCGTGTGTCATGATGCTATTCAGCAAGTGCAATTATCTCATGCAAATTTATTAAGCTTAATTAATTTATGCTTAGTAAATGTTTACTGCAGTATCACGTTGTCGAATCATATCGTAATTAGGCCTATTAGATTCGTCTCACGAATAATCCATCGATTATGAATGAGTTTTGTAAGTAGTTTATATTTAATATTTTAAAATAGTATCTAAACATTCGAAGTGACGGGACTAAATTTTGGAATAGGGAAAACAAATACCCCTTAATTCCGAGCATGTTTTGAGCATGTTCGGTAAAGTTTTAGATTGTAAATCTGAGCGTTCAGTTTCGATCCGTGCCTAACAAAAAAATAAAGAATTCAAATTTGATTTATTTATTAGTATATTAACCTACAAAAGTATATGTGATTATTGTTGGAAATAACAGCACTATTAGATTTAACTTATTCCACAAATAAATCATGACTTGAAACAGATGAATACGCATAACCAGGGTAGACCAGTACACTATACACATGAACAAAAATAATGTACTGAACATGGTGAAACCAATCTGTGTAACAGATGATACAAGTGTGTATCAGGTTGATACACGTGAGTATCAGGTGGTACAGGTGAGTAACAGGAGTAACAGGTTGGTGCAAGTGAGTAACAGGTTGTGGTTGATACACGTGAGTATCAGATGGTACAGGACAGTAACAGGAGTAACAGGTTGGTGCAAGTGAGTAACAGGTTGTAGATGTAAGTATCAGAAACGTACCGGATGTTCACAGTCGAAGTAGTCACAGCTCGGACGGGTACCACGACGACGACGTGCGGTACCGGACGACGGCGACGACGAGCAGCACTCGAGCGAAGAGGAAGACGAGCCGTGGTGGACGAAAGCGAGCAGTCGCGCGGAGCGCTTCCCAAAAACCTTATTCGCCCTCTCCCGGTGCAGGATCTCGAAGACGATGGGTTCCGGAGACCTGCTCTTCCGCTCAACGGTGCACGCCAATGAGAGGAACGGAGTAGACTACAAGTGACAGCACAACACAGAGAGATTGGCAAGTGTTCTTCTGTTTTTCGCCTTCTTTCTGATCCGTCGCCGGGTGGAGAAGATATAGACGTGTGATCAGGACGTCTCTTCACTCTCCACTGTAACTGCTCGGAAGTTGAATCGGAACCGTTCCAAATTCCACCAGCAGCAAAACGGAATGGCAAAATGGAGCCGTGTCTGCGCAAGCAATCGGAGCCGATTTCGGCGGACCATTCACGCGCATGTCGTGCGCCCGCGCCCCCCGGCCCGTGCCCGTGCCCGGCGAGGCGAGCGAGCGCGCGTGTGTTTCTCTAGTCTCCTCTCACCCACATAGGTCTAGTTGCAAGGAGAGCACTATCCCTTATAAGTTGGTCTTCCTCTCCTAGAACTAGCAAGGTGGGACTAAAGGTTCACATGCTCCCTCTACATGGTGGGCTTTTGAGATTTTTCCAGGAATTATTCTTTAAATAAACTTGGGTCAAGCCCATTTATTTAACAATTATTTGGATTCCGCTTATATATGGTTACTGACAGTCCTCGACACACCACTCTAGGTATATACAAAGAACTAATACTATTTGATTTTTATTAGATTTTTGAACGCGTAGAATTTGAAGATATTTTTGTTTTTAGTGCCGGACCTTATACATATATTAAAATGGGAAATACATAAGACTGTATCGTAAAGGATTTAGATTCCTACCGAAAAGTGTTTAGGTACTGTTTGAGGGAGCTTCTAGCTTGCTAGATACTTCTAGTATCTAGAAGCTACCCAAACAACATCTCGAGTAGTTCAGATTTTCAAAATCTGCAGAAGCAGTTAGTCTCTCCAAGCTTAGGAGCGGATAAGCTGGCTAACTCTAGCTTCTCTAGATTCTACAGATTTTTATTTACCCACTATGTCACTGAATAAAACTCACTCACCCAACAGCTAGCTACTCCAACCAGCTAGCTAGATACTCGGACTAGCTAATTTTGAGAATCTGCAGCTCCCTGGGATACTCGGACTAGCTGATTCTGACAAATTTAAAAAACACACACATATATATAACAACACATGCTAACAAACATACCAGATTATAATAAAAGACTTTAAAAAAATATAAAATTGTACTGAAAATAATAATATATTGCATATAAAATTATAATAAAAATATATAAGTGCGTATAAGTGTTGAAAAATATGATAACTTAATTTATTATAAATATTATAAAATATTTTGATAGATTATTAATTTTATCTAATATTTTACAACATATAAATATTTGTTAAATAATAATAAAACGAGATAGGGAGTGGCTTTGGCTCCTTGACTTTGAGGAGGAGAGTGGCTTGAATAGGGAGGAAAATGAGATAGGGAGTGAAATAGGAAGTTGATTGGAGAGTGTTTTTAAGAGTATTTTATTAAATAATAGGATGAGAAGTGGGATGAGAAATTGGTTGGAGATGTCCTAAACTGACTTGCTATTTTTCTATTCACTCTAATATACTTATTAAATGTGACTTCCTATCAAATTATATATATGCATAGAAGATAAAAACAATTAAACAAACTTAACACTCAATGAAATAGTAAGTTTGGTTGGCTTGTCAGATGTAACAATTATGAAGAGAAGAATAGAAAGACCTCTAAAATAACAAATCAAATAATAAATACAATAGAGATGTTTTTTAGATCATACTCGTTATTTAAAAGAATAGCAAGTGTGATAACAGGTACAACGAATATACTATTACATGTATACTCCTTGGGACTAGTTTAGTAGAGATCTAGTCGACACACCTAGATTGAGATCCAGATTTTCAGACTTTGAGATTTACAGGCTAGTGTGATCACCGTCATGTCAACCGGCAAAACATTTTGGTCGCTCGATTGCTCATGAGCAAACACCTTGCTGCACTTGTGCAGATGCTCTCAACTTCTCGATCTTTTTACCACAAACAAACACGGGCCGACGCTCGTGTAAATTTCAGAATCCACTCGAATTGGACCAAGTAAACAAGCCATTTTCCCCTCTCAACAAAGGAACAAACTTTGACTCTTCAAGTTCAACCATACGAGTCAACGCACTTCCGCGTACGGAAATGGTGGAATAGTACTAGCAGTATACCTTTTTGTCGGGGGGAATACTTGTAGCATACTACTCTCTCCGCTGCCTTCGCGTATACTCAGCTGCATATACAAGTGTTTGCTTCTATATCTAACGAACTATATCTAACTGCATGTCCCTGACATTTCAGCTGAAATCCCAAAAAATAATTAAGACGATATTTGTTTTAGTTTGAGATTATAACAATTTAGCTTATAAAAAAATAGGTTGTGCTAGCTTACATGACTGTTATAATCTGCGTTTCAAATTACAAAAAATTGTTAGAATAGATTGTCAGGTATGTTTCAGCTTATGAAAAAAAGTTTAATTGTTATAATCCCAAACTAAATCAAACGGGTATAAATATACTAATTTATTATAATTTTGAAATGCATATTATAACAATCCGGTAAACTAATCCAATCCACTTTTTCTATAAGTTAGATTGTTATAATCTCAAACTGAAATAAATTTGTCCTAAAAATCATAAAACATTAAAAGTTGAGTGATATATTCTCACTATTTTTCGTTAGTTTCGTTCATGTTTCTCTATCAAAAACACAAGGCAGACATGCATTTTAAACGATATTTTTTAATCTTTTGACTAATAATTAAGAAAGTAGCATGTATTTTTATGTATATAATATAATTGATTTCGCATATAATTTTTTTTATTTGATACTGATGTTATCATTGTTGATGATATATTATAAACAGTAATGATCAAAGTTTTCAAGAACACGACCAAAAACTTAGATTATAGTTTTGCACGGACTGAATACTTTTTTCGTGGGAATACTAGCAGTATTCTACTCCAGTACTACTGTACAGGATACAGGAATTCCCAATCTTGACTGCAATTTGACTGGGCCCAATACGAATCCCAAGCGGGCTGCGCCGGCTGGATGAGGTAACATGGGCCGTTCGTTGCGAGAGAAGGGGACAACTAAAGGATTTGTTTTTTTAAAAAAATATTACATTTTATTTCAAATTTCAAATTTTGGATTTTGGAATTAGCAAAAATAGTTTTACGTCGTTAATGGTCTACCGATGTAGACCGATTGGCTTAGATCGACTGGTGACAAACTTCTATCATTGTTTGATATTCGACATGTAATCTGCTGATATAAGTTGATTCATTTTAAATTGATATACCATGTGATCGATCTAGGTACTTCATCGACCAAACTAGAACATATCGATTTAGGCAGATAGATTTAAATCGATAGGTACCGATCTATGATCGATTGACCTAGATCAGCATACCATAGCCTAATAGAAAGCTATTTTTTCAAATTCTAAAATTTGTTTATTAGATTTGAATTTTTGAATAAAAAATGTATTTTTTTTTAAAAAAAATCCAACTTAAGAGGGAGAGACATCGACATCATGGGCTTGGCTTTTCTTGGGCCGTAAGGAAGACCAAAATACAATGACGCGACGTGAAGCGTGGGCCATTCATAGCGCGGGGGGCACGCTTGCGGCGGCAGCCTCCAAATCCACCCGCGACTGCTCCACGACGCCACCAAATCCGCACCATGCCTTTCCTCCTCGCCCGCGCGCGGCCTCCGCCTACGCCTACACCTCTCCACCACGGCGCCACCGCCGCCGGGCTCCTCCCGCGCTCAACGCCCAGGCCCCGCCGCCGGGAGATATCCGCCCGCGTCCGCGCCTCAAAGTCCGACCAGCAGCAGGTCGACCTCTCTGTCCTCCGTTTCACACTCGGTACTCCTCCCCCTCTCTCTCCCTTCCGCCTCGTGCTCCCACGTCACCTAGCTCGCCGGCGCCGAGCTGGTTGGCGCCGAGGTTTTAATCTACTGACGCTGCTGTGTGCTGGAGTCGCGCGTAGGGATTCCCGGGCTGGACGAGTCGTACCTTCCGCGGTGGATAGGCGTCGGCTTCGGCGCTCTCGTCCTGCTCAACCACCTCCTCTCCCCGTCGCCCACCCCCGCGCAGCTCGTAGGTTCTCTCGATCTCTTTACCAATCTCCACGCTTTCCTCTTAACTGTGCATCTATTATGATCCTCAGGCCTGATGGGTTTGTCAAACCGCAGAGATCGGAGGCCCTCGGGGTATGCCTGGCCGCATTCTCGGCTACGTTGCCGTACCTCGGGAGGTTCCTAGAGGTGGGAACGGGATGATGCCCTAATGGTGTTTGCTGAAATGGCACATTGTGTAGGTTGGATGTTGAAAGGAGAAATAATGCGTGATTAGGCTATTGGTTTATGCAGGGTGCTGGTGCTGCTGACCGTGTGTCCTTGCCCGAGGGAAGCAGGCAGGTGTTTGCTATGTCTGATAATCTGTCAGCAGCGCAGAATGAGGACATGGCATGGGCTTCATATGTTCTGCTGCGGAACACAAACACCACGTCTGTGGTATGGTTTCATATGCTTATCAATCATACCTCGCAAATACTTGAATTATTCTTGATGGAATGAGGTGGCCAAAATGTGATGCGTTAGATGCTCCTTCTCCGACTTTCAAAACTATGTAGCTAGTGTTTGTTTGTTGTGCTTGTGCTCCAGTTTCAAGCTGCTGTATGGTTAAACTTTATTCCCATGAAAATAAGAGAAGGAAACGTTTCCTGTGCTTTTTTCATGACAAGCTTAAGACCAAGCTGTCCCAGCTTGCTGGTATTGATACACAATGCTTAGAGGAAAACATCATTCACAAGCTCACTATAGAATATAGACATTCTCTAGGATTGTGTTGCAGTGCAGTACATGGTTGAGCTTGCTTCTTCTATGAGTTTATGAACTGGTCATAATTTATTGTTCTGCAATTGTGTATCTATAGTCCTTTTGAGAGAAGGTAGTGGTCCACCACGTCCATACTGCATTTCTTAAGAAATGCTCCCCAATTTCTTGAATTTTACACACTAGACTGTCTATATGTTGTTTTATCCTTATTTGCCTTTGTAAACACAATGTAACAGGAAAATTCCAAGATGACTGGATGTATTATCGTTTACAATTAGCCTGTGTTAGCACTGCCAATCCTTAGAAAAAAAGTGAAGGGTCTCTTTGATATATAACTGTATTATTGTTTTGAACAATATCTGGACATGTGCGATTCTTTATCCATAGAAAATGCACAGGCATTTAGCTAGTAGTTGTTAAAATAACTAAGCTGTTGCAGGGAAGCAAAGTTTGCATGCTATGGAGCAGTGAATGATTTTCCATGTATGGCAGTTTGTTCCATTGTGTCAAACCAGTTTGGAATAGTTAATTTTTTAACTGATCATATGTCTCTCCTTGTTTTTGCTTTTTGCTAGCTCATAGCAATTGGCAATCAGTTGTGCATACGAGGATATTGGGATCCTCCTGAAGATGTTTCCAAATATGCCATGATTGAGTGGTTCAAAAGTCAGATGCAGGAAGCTGGAATTATTGGTTTGAAGGAGGCTTTGTACTTCCCTACCTTTTCTGGTAAGTGCTACTCTCTCATGCCTAGCAGAATTGCAGAACATATTTATATGTTCATGCAAAAATGTCTTCTCTCTTCCTTCCCCTCTTTTCTTGCACAAGTGAATCCCTGCAAATGTTTGCTCTTATCATGTGTAGAGATTTGTATGTGTGAATTGAGACCAGCAAGATGAAGGAATGAAACATCACACTGTTTGTACTGAAATTTGTCTGGTCATTTTGTAGTTTTAATAGTGTTTTTAGGTGTCTTCTCCATATGTTTTGTGCACACATGAACTGTTTTATTGTGCCAACTAACCTCATGAAGTTTACTTCACGTTGCGATTTACAGATGGGAATTAGAAACTGATGTGGTGTTGGTTGATAAAAAAATTGATTATAGTTTGGATGATTATTGCTGCCTCTAAAATGTTGATAGCATGGCTTTTCTCCTTGTTTCAAGCATTTGAGTTAAATGTGTCTTATACTCAATGAACAATGCTGCTTTGAACAGACACTCAGCTTGGGAAGATTCTTCCACAGGGGATTATTTCTGTTCTGGCACAACCAGTTCTGAACAGCCCTGATCCAGCAAATGGTGAAATAAAAGCTGAAGGTTTCATCCTGTTGGCCTCCAATGCAAATTATCCATACAGTGAGAAAGATAGGTTTTGGATTAGAACAGTTGCAAATAAATTTCAATGTGCATAGTTCAGTGGTACTGAAGGTATTCCTATTATCCTATACCTTGAAACTGCCACTTTCACCTTTTTAAAGCTATATGAACTTGAAATTTGCACTTTGCAACTAATGATTTTTGGACAAGACAGTATCCACCTATCCAGTACAAGACACATGCACTAAACTATTGACAAAATGCTTACTTTATACTTTATAGCTTGTATAGGTTCATAAAAAGTTGTGACTGACTTCTACAAATTACACAGAATGCTGATTCTGGGTAGTAGTGTAAAATAGATTCAGCGAACTTTGTGAACAGTAGAATCAACATAGACAAGGTATATGTGATCCAAGAGGACTTTTTTATGCTTCCATATTTTCATTGTGAACATCTTGTCAAGATCCATATGTTGTTATTTGTTAACTTAAATCCACCTTTGGGATGACACATCCTGTCTATGCAAAGCATGTATTTTGTGAAAACTTCCTGTGAGGCTTGATTGGTTAAAACATGATTTTGAATAATGGTTTTGCTAAAAATATTGTCACCTCTAGCCAGTTACCAGTTCTTACTGAACAAATGTTCAGATCCAAATTTTTGAATTCAAAAACCGTTGAATGTGGGCTTATTTTCCTTTTTCCCTTTAGAAATGTGTACCAACAAACAACCTTGTAAGAGACGATGGAGTTGTTCTGGCTGGTGTACTGGTTATTAAGTGTTAAGTATATATATTGTTAGAGTGTGTGTGTGTTTGGTTTATGTATGGCACTATTATTATCCACCTACCCTTAGAGGGTTGTGTGAGCAATCCATTTCTCATTCTATCATGGTATCAGACTAGGTTTCTCTGCCCTCTCTCTCTCTCTCACCGGCAGGTCGCCGCCGCCGCCGCCGCCATGGCCGGCGAGCCTCCACCGCCGGCGCCATGGCCGGCGAGCCTCCACCGCCGGCGCCAGCCTCCTTCCCTCTTCTCCCCTCCACTCCCTCTCCCCATCGCCCGGGTGACCGGCAGGCCGCTGCCGCGGCTGGATCCAGCGCCGCCATGGCCGGATCCGGCGCCCCCGCTGCCGCCATGATCGGATCCGGCGTCGGCGCGGCTAGATCAGGTGCCCCTGCCGCCGCCAACCTCCCTCCCGCGCTGCTAGCTTCCCCCTCCGCCGTGGCCGCTGGCTGGCAGGCCTCGAGCGCGCCGCCGACCTCCTTCTCGGTCGTGGCCATGGGCTGGCGTGCCCCGTGCGCCGCCGCGGCCCTCCCTTCCGCCGCGCCGCCGCCCCTGCTAGCCGGATCCGGCGCCCCTGCCGCCGCCGAGCTCCCCTCCCTGGTCGCCACCGCCGGGTTCCCCTCCTTCGGGTTGGCCGCCGGAGCCCTCTCCTCCCTGGCAGCCGGCGCACCCTCCTCCCTCTCCTTCGGCGGGCTGGTTGCCGCCACAGGAGCCCCCTCATCCTACCCCACTGCGTCGCCGCTGATGGCAGCCACACTCATGGCCGGATCTGGCCCCGGTTTGGCCGTTGCGGGGTGGCCGGCCGCACCCACGGGCTGGTACGCCGCCACCGCCAATGCTTTGACCCCGTGCGCCGTCGCTGCCCTCCCTGCTATGCCACCGCCGCTATGCCCTCCCTCTACCCCGCCGTCTCACCAGCCTTCCCTACCGTGTCGCCTGCTTGGTCTCCACCGGTGCAGCACCCACCACCTTCGGTTTGGGCACCGTGGTTCGGTGGGTGGGACCAGGCGGCCCTAGCTTAGTGCGCGCTGCCTCAGGTCCGGCCTTCGTCGGTGCAGCACACACCACCTCCGATTTGGGCACCGTGGTCCGGTTTGGGTTTGACACTGCCCGCCACCACGGACTGGGTGGCCGACTCGGGAGCCTCCTACCACACCACTCCTCACGTCGGTCTTCTCTCTTCTAGAAGGCCGCCCCACCCATCTTGCTCCTCTTCCGTTATGGTTGGCAATGGGTCCTGTCTTCCGGTCACCTCCGTGGGTGATGCGGATTCTTGTGGTTCTTTCCGCCTCCCCAACATTCTTGTTGCCCCTGATATTGTTCATAATCTTCTTTCTATTCGCCAATTCACCTCTGATAACTCTTGTTCTGTTGAATTTGACTCTTGCGGGTTGACGGTGAAGGATTTGGCCACACGACGTCCTCTTCTTCGTTGTGACAGCACTGACCCTCTCTACACTCTTCGTCTTCCGCCCTCTGCTGCCCTCCCTTTGGCTTCCCCTTCGCCCGTGCTTGCTACCACCACTTCCTCCACTCTCTGGCATCGTCGGCTTGGTCACCCCGACATTGACATTTTGGCTCAGCTTTGCAGTAGCTCATCTGTTTCATGTACTAGGGCTGCTAGTGAGCATATTTGCCATGCGTGCCAGTTAGGTCGTCATATTCATTTGCCTTTTACTGTTTCTTCCTCGCATACTGTTCAGGCTTTTGATCTTATTCATTGTGACTTGTGGACATCCCCGCTCCTGAGTGTTTTTGGTTTTAAGTACTATCTAGTGATTCTTGATGATTTCTCTCACTATTCTTGGACTTTTCCATTGCGTTCCAAGTCCGATGCCTTTCCCACACTCACTCACTTCTTTGCTTGGGTGTCCACTCAGTTCGGTGTTACTATCAAGGCGGTTCAGTGTGATAATGGGTGTGAGTTCGATAACTCCGCCTCCCGGGCCTTCTTTCTCTCCAAGGGAGTCCAGTTGCGCATGTCGTGCCCCTATACCTCCCCTCAGAACGGCAAAGCTGAGCGCATGATTCGCACCACTAACAATGTTATGCGCTCCATGCTCTTTTAGGCTTCTGCCCGCACGCTTCTGGGCTGAGAGTCTTCTTACAGCCACTTACTTGCTCAACCGCCTGCCTTCCAAGGCCACGCGGGCTCCCACTCCTCACCATGCCTTGTTCGGTACCCCTCCCTCCTATGCTCACCTTCGTGTCTTTGGGTGCGCCTGCTACCCCAACACATCAGCTACTGCCCCTCACAAGCTTGCGCCCTGCTCGACCCTCTGTGTGTTTCTCGGGTACTCCCCCGACCGCAAGGGGTACCGTTGCTTTGACCTCGCTTCTCGCCGTGCCCTTGTCTCGTGGCATGTTGTCTTTGTTGAGTCGGTTTTTCCTTTCTCCGCCGACTCCACTCACGCCTCTGACCTTGAGTTGGAGTCCTTGTTTTCGACTGACTCGGTGGTTCAGCCACCTTTGTCTTCTGCAGGTACACCTCCAGCTGCTCCGGCGGCTCTACCGCCGCTTGGCACGCCTTGTGTGGACACGACGTTGCCCACCGTGCCATGCGCGGCTCTGGAGTCCTCGGTTGTGCCACGCGCGGCTGCTCTACCGCCGCCTGGCGTGCTTGGTGTGGCCCCAGCGTTGCCTCCCGTACCATGCACGACACCGGAGTCCTCGACGTTGCCCCCCACGCCATGCGCGGCCTCGGAGTCGCCTGCCGCACCCGACACGGCCTCGGTCGTGCCACGTGTGGCCACGAAGTCCCCTGCTGCACCTACCTTTGTCTCGGAGCCGCCTGCCTTGCCACGTGTGGCCCTGGCGTGTCTACCAGCGGCGCCCGACGGTTACTGCACCGGCCCGCTCTCACGACAAGCCATCGGTGTACCACCCGCCCATCCTTCACCGCGATCCCTGCCACACTCACCCAATGGTGACTCGGCGGGCTGCCGGGGTTCTTCGTCCAATTGATCGACTTGTCCTCTCCGCCACCACCGACCCACAGGTCTCCCTTATACCCTCTTCTGTCCGTGGCGCCATGGCGGACCCTCACTGGCGTCGCGCGATGGAGGAGTATGAGACCCTCCTGGCCAACCAGACTTGGGACCTGGTGCCGCGTCCTTCTGATTGCAATGTGGTGACAAGCAAGTGGATCTAGACACACAAGCGCAAGGCGGATGGTACACTGGATCGGTACAAGGCTCGCTGGGTCCTCTGCGGCTTCACTCAGTTCCCTGGAGTTGACTATGACGAGATGTTTAGCCCAGTGGTGAAGCCTGCTACGGTTCGCACTGTTCTATCACTGGCTATCTCCCGTTCCTGGCCGGTTCACCAGCTGGATGTGAAGAATGCCTTCCTTCATGGCACCTTGGCGGAGACTGTTTACTATAGCCAGCCTACGGGTTTCGTAGATCCCGCTCACCCCAAGCTGGTCTGGCGGCTCAACAAATCTCTATATGGCTTGAAGCAGGCTTCTCGGGCTTGGTACTGCCGCTTTGCCGTCTTCCTGGTGACTTTGGAGTTCAGCGAGGCCAAGTCTGACACGTCTCTGTTTGTCCTCCGCTGAGGTGGTGACACCGCCTACCTGCTGCTCTATGTGGATGATATCGTCCTCACCGCCTCCAGTCAGTCTCTGCTTCAGCAGGTTGTCACCTCCTTGCAACGGAAGTTTGCTATGAAGGATCTTGGTGTGCTCCATCACTTGTGCCTTCACATGCATGATCCTCGGGACCCGCACCTCACCACTATGAAGCGGATTCTCCGCTATCTGTGTGGCTCCCTTGACTACGGACTCCATCTTCGGCATTCCCCGACGTCTGAGCTCGTGGTTTACAATGACGCCGACTGGGCGAGCTGCCCGAACACGCGTCGCTCCACCTCCGACTACGCCGTCTTCCTTGGTGGAAACCTCGTGTCCTGATCGTCCAAGCGGCAGCCTGTTGTCTCCCGCTCCAATGCCGAGGCTGAGTACCGTGCTATTGCCAACGGTGTGGCGGAGGCCTCTTGGCTTCGGCAACTCCTGGAGGAGCTCCACAGCCCCCTCTCCAAGAGCACTCTAGTCTACTGCGACAATGTCAGCTCCGTCTACCTCTCCACCAACCCCATCCAACACCAGCGAACCAAGCATGTGGAGATCGACCTCCACTTCGTCTGTGATCGTGTCGTCGTGGGAGCTGTTCATGTTCTACATGTGCCTACCACCTCCCAGTTCGCCGACATCTTCACCAAGGGCTTTCCTTCCTCCACCTTCTCCGAGTTCCGCTCTAGTCTTAACGTCCGCTGCGCCGGAGTTTACAATGCGGGGGGGGGGGTGTTAGAGTGTGTGTGTGTGTGTGTGTTTGGTCTATGTATGGCACTATTATTATCCACCTACCCTTAGACGGTTGTGTGAGGAATCCATTTCTCATTCTATCATATATAAATATGTGTGTGTTATGTGTTAAGTTCGGACTGCACAAACAGTTTTACTCTCTAATGTTACGTGGTATCAGAGCGAGAGATTAGAGCTCTTACGCCGCTACTGTTCTGCCGTCGTCGCTAATGTTACATCGGCTTCCTTTACTCAAACTTAATGTGTCAGAGCCACCTCACGTTTCAGGGGGTGTTAAGTGTTAAGTATGGGGCTATTTAGTAGAGTTTTGGATCCCGAAATCTATACTGAAGCTAGAGCAGAGCACCTGAAGCTGGGTGGACCCTGCTCCACACGTCAGTTTATTTTTCTGGAGTGCTTTCTCACAGATCCACTCATTAGAAAAAGTGTTTGGCTTGGCTCTAGTTTCACAGGACAAAGAAGCTAGAGCTGAAGCCCTACCAAGCGCACCCTATATATATATAAATATATGCGTGTTATTTGTTAAGTTCGGACTGCACGGTCCTCCCTTCCCTTGCTGTATATATCTCTCTCTTCTCCCAGTTCGGACTGTACAAACATATTTACTTTAATGTTACACTGGTTACCAGCTTAGTAGTGGTGTGGTAACCAGCTGGTTACTGCCGAGATTTGGATCACTGGGTACAACTTCTGATGGGTACTACTACAGAAAGCTTCTTAGCATTGTTTGCAAGGGACAAATTGTGGAACTGTTGAATGCAGCTGTCCTGTTGTAGATGCAAGAATGGTTGTTTAATTAATGTGAATCACTAGTGTGTACCAAGAAGGATGAAGAATTAAAGATTTTTGTGGTGAAGATGGATAAGCATACCATCGGTTAGTTGAGGGGTCAGAAGCTAACCCCATACATTGGCATGTGCAAGTAGGACATCTTAATCTTTATGGAAAGCAATTGCCTATTCACAACGCTTTGAATGTCTTAGTCTGTTTATTCCAACTGCAAATGGATTGGTGAAAGGCAATGATGATAAATGTGCCATTTTTTGCCTTTTCACTATGTACTGACAACCTGGTTACTCTGTGACAACATTTTAGTGGCTCAAACAAAGTTACTGAAATCTTATGTTGTACTACCGTGCTGTAAAGACTACCTTTGTCCTTTTAGTTGTGTGATAGGAGATTCCTGTACTCTAGCCTCTACTTTGTCTATTTAGTCGTTGCCCTGTTTGGATGGTATTCATCATTTGCATTATGCCAATTCCTTCAGGTATGCATATTCACACATTCATATTGGATCGCTTATAATTATTCTATTTATATCTTGCAAGTCAATAAAGGAAGATGTAACTCTTTACACCTCTTACAGTTTCATAAAAGGACATAATGAACACCTCGAAAACAATCTTCAATAGGCGGTGGAAACGGCACACAGTCGCACAGATAGTGAATACCTGTGCTATGGTGCATCACAAAATATTTCACGGGCCTCTTCAATGGCACTAACCATTCTTTACCAGCTGAAGCTTGGTTTGAGTTAAAGATCAGGTCAGCCCTTCTCCCTTCATTATATCCTCCCGTGACCTGTGCCGTAATCGTTTTCTCGTGGATCTACTTATTGCATTCAAATCTCTTGCCCCGGAGCCTCAGGCGCACATGGATCCCAAAAGAATCCCCTGCTCTGTGGAAGCCTGCTGTGCTCGCATGTCCCATATTGAATCACTGATTTCACTCTACCGCCCAATGCGTACTGTATTACGTTCTGGCATGCGTACACCAGTGTGCAGTGCCTCTGTGGCTGCTTAAATGCATGCAGCTGGATGCAGTCTGTATTGGGTACTATGTAGTACCCGGTTTGCCGTGTGTCCAATGCAGGCATGCGGTTGTTTAGGTCAGGGTTGTCCTAGGAAATTTTGTAGTCTTGCGCAAAATTCTATACAGGTACAAGATGAGGTTTGAAAAGCTCTTTGACAGCCGCAGTGAGTAGTGCTTCTGGTCACCATCGAATAGATTGCACACTGTGTGACTATAACTTAAATATGTACTACAATCACACAGTAAATTGAAGCATACTTTAAAACTATACCTAGATTACTTAGCCTAACTTAAGAGAATAAGGGCCCTGGAATTAGGTGTCCTCTCCTTTGTGTCAACTGCCAGCACAGGGGGGCACCTTGTGGCCTTGTGGGGGGAGAGGGCATGTCCTGTGTTGTGTCCCCATGACATTATGCGTATGTAAAGTACTGCTTCAATGCTGCATACATGTTGATGGGGGAGGTGGTTGGAATTGTCTCATTAGCATGCTGATCAAATCAGTGAATGGTGAGACATGGTCACAACAAGTCACAATTGCAGGTGCTCAACGGCAACTGACGAGTTCTCGCTGCCTGCACTGCTGCACATAAACCCTGGGGCGCGCTAACGAACAGAGATGGATGGTGCGATACTGCGATCATTGATGGACCCTTGAAGCAATACACTGGCATTCGCGTGCAACGTACTCATACCTCTGTAGTGTGGGGAAGGGAATGCCATAACCAAGCAAGCATTCATTTGCTCTCTTTTGGAAGTAGCACTACCCTGTCGCATATGAAGCGGAGCATTCAAGTGGATAGAAGGGAACCGGTTTCTCCGACTGCAGAGGGCAGTCGGCCCTCGCGTACCGTCCGATCTTGATCGAGCGGTGCGAAGCCCCCTGCGAAGTGGGTCCCACCGGCGCGAAGCCCCCCTCGCACAGCCGTTCGACTGAGATCGGATCAATCGGACGGCGCCGAGAGGCGACTGCCCTCGGCCGAATCTCATTTGGGATAGAAGAACCACAAGGTTTACCTGGGCTATGGTTGTTGTCTGCTGACTGGGAGTTTACTTGGGCTATGGTTGTTGTCTGCTGACTGGGAGTTTACTTGAGCATCCCTAGCTGAACTCAGCGTCTCGGTCTCTGATGAAGTGACAATAATGCGACTTCGGTCAAAATTAACTGCATGTTTGGGGCACCTGAAATCCTACCATGTTTCAAACAGGGCCGCAGGAATTCCAGCAAGAGCGCCAACATTTCCTTTTGGTTTGTACCGTGCAATCGTGCGGGCTGGAGCTGATAATCGGCCACTCATGCTCGCTCCTGTTACCATCGGTCTGGTACTGGCCTCCCTGGCTGCTTACTATCGGTGGCTACATAATCAAAATACAACAAGTTTTAGACTTGAGGGTGTGGGTTTAAAAATGTTTAGATTGAGAATGGTAAACAGATGAACTCACTCATTATAAGGGTAACTAAGAGTATCTCCAAAAGATTGGTTATTTGGTTCTCCAAGTCAAATTTTAGCCATTCAAGCAAAAAAATACACTCCAAAAGAGCGGACTTCTATGGCCGGCCAATTTTGCTGGCTACTTCCGGTGGCCCCCAGGCACAGGACCAAGGACAACCAGAACGCGTCATGGAAGAAAACCAAAGAAAGAAAGAAAGAAAGGAAAAAGAAAGAAAAAGAAGAGAGAAAAGGCAAAAAGAAATGAAGAGAAATAAAAATAAAATAAGAGAAAAAAAAAGTATATTTTTAAAATTTGAAAATTTTATAATACAGAGATTTATAAGGTTAGAAATTGGAATTAAAAAAATCAAAATATTTTGGGATTTTAAAAGTGAGTAGTAAATTTTTTGAGAGTAAAAAATAGAAAAGTCTGTTGGAGTGTGCAACAGATATAAAGAGAAATCATTTTGGAGAGTTGGCTAAATAGTTAAATTGGAGAGTTAAAAATAGAAAGTTTTTTGGAAATGCTCTAAAGTTGTGTTGGAAACGACGGCAGTAGTATGCCTGCTATAGATCCGGCGTGGCACTATCTCATGTCATGATATCAGCCATTTCTGAATTTAAAAAATGGAGCCACATGTGGTACTAGCAAACAGTTGAAACTAACACTGAAATAGCAGCAGCCTGAATTCAAAAAAAAACGCTGTCTCTCTGACCGCAGCGGATGCCAGCGAAAAGCCGTAAAAAAAAGTGGCCGTACGCGACGCACCACAACCGCATTTCAAAATGGCCGCACCCTCAAACGGTCGGATCTCAGGGTAGCCCATCCCCGCCGTCCACTCCCCCGATCTGACGGCCCGGATCGCCCCGGAATTCAAAAGCTCGTTTAAAACAGCGCCCGCCAGCGGCCACCCACTCCACCTCCGGAGTAAATTCGGAAACCGTTGCCCAACGACTCACTCGTAAGTCGAAGCGCCCCGTCGCGACAGCACAGGGGACCTGTCGGGCAGCGGCTACTGGAGTACTTTGGAGATGCAACTCTCAACTCTGTGTTTGAGAGTGAACGAGGAAAGAGAGTGAGCTCGTGCCCTTCATCAACCGATTACGTCAACTGTGAGTGCTCCCATGCGAATGAAGATTACAACGGATTCAAACCCATATCTTAAAAAAATCTTCTAACCCATATACACACACGTGGGTATCATTTCTCACTCCAACCCATATCCATGCGGGCAAAAATATACTCATCGGATATCTATATACATCAATAGACACCTCACACAAAATAGACTAACAAATAATAATTGCATATATATCCCCACAAAATAGTGTTTCACCTAAATAGACCGATCACTCATTCAATCGTAAGATCAAAATTACATATATAAATAAACTCTTAAACATAATACATCAATGATTTAACCTACAACAATAGCAACAATAATTTAAACTTCCCAAAATATAGCTTATTGGGTGATGGATACCTATCGGGTAACGGTTATGAATATTAGGAAACCATACATATATTCGTGTACTTGTTGGGTACAATTTTTTCCCATTAGTAGACCCACGGGTGAACAATTTTATTCGTATATCTACCCTAATAGAGTAAAAACCCACTGGGTTTCGTGTACTCATTGCCATCTTTACATGCGGAATTTTTTCTAAATATAAGTTCATATTTGAATATTGCACAGATCAACTACAAACATTAAATACTTTATAGACAGCTAAATAGATAGTTCATATCTATGAATTGTACTTATTGTCTATTTAATTATCTATATTATGAATTCTAAGAATTTGAAAACAACAATTGTTCTAAGGAATGCCCTGACATTTTGAATTTAATATATACATGCTATTTTTTAACTCTATTTATCTTAGAATACAATAAATTTTAGTCTTAGATGTATATATTAACAAGATGAGTGACAAAACTACTGTTAGAAATTTTGTTCGATCTTATGAAAATTAGTGTGAAAGATGCACTGCTATAGACTATACTTTCTCCGGTTTATATTTTTGATATTTTTTGATACGTTCTCATGTAACAAAAGAAAATAATTAATATGCATATAATTATATTGAATGAGTTTGCGTATATACACAAGTATATTAGTCCAAAGTGACATATTAATCACTAAAACGTCAATAATTAGCATACAAAAACTCAGTTCAGAACATAAATATGGAACTGGATAGAATAAGTTCCGCACAAACTAATTAGGAAAATTGATCGTATACCCTCCATTTGTATGGAATTGAGGATTTACCCTGCTAACCCACATGCCATTGACCTACGTAGACCTCACATGTCATTGAGACGTGGTAGATAAATCCTCAATTTTCATAAGGATGGGTATATGATCAAATTCCCCAACTAATTACTACTACTTCTGATTTAAATTATTTTGCTCTTCTCAGATATTTTGTAAATATAAGACATTTTATGAATTGTAGGCAATTTTATATGTTTGACATTTTCAAATAATTTTACCACTCTCACAAATAAGTAATTTGTATTTTTCAAAACAGCTTTGTTAATTCGTATGTATAAGTCAAAAACAACTTTATATAATAAACCAGAGAAAGTTAGCTAAAAACTATTAATTACACACACATAAAAATAAAAGGTTCTATATGAGATTGTATAAGAGGCTTAGAGGCAGCGGCCGTGGAGAAGACGGTCGCAATCGTGGGTGATGAGTGAAGTAATGATTCACCAATCCTTGGCCACCTCCACCTTTTCCTCTGCTCCTCTCGCGCACGCGGTGGGCGCGGCGGAGGTGCTTGTGATGATGGGCGCTTGATGGTGGTTGCCGTCTCCTTGATCGCAGCCCCAGAAGCAGCTGTAGTAGCTAGCTCTCGTTGCTGGCGATCGGCGTCGCTTTGAGGCCGGGGGAGCGGGGCCGCCGGAGGCGGAGGCGGAGGCAAAGAAGGGGAGCGGATCGGAGGACGGAGGTAACCAGCAAGACTTCGCCTTTCCTCCCCTGTGTTTTCCTTTGGCGGTTGTCGCCTCGCGTCTTGCCGTCTTCGCGGCTGGGTTCCTCTCCCTCTCGTTGCTGCCTTTCTCGACTCTCGTGCTCGGTTGGTAGGCTTCCAAGCTAAGCATCCGCTTCTGAGCTTCTCCAGACCACCCCTCGATCTCCGCCTCTCCGGCCGCAGCATTCCTTTCTCCGCCGTGTTTACTTTACTACCAGTCGCCGGCGGGAGACCCTCCGCCTTTTAATTCGAAAACAGTGGGACGGTGAAACTGGCCGAGAGATTCGAGCGAGCTTTGTTTCTGAAAAGTAACCACCACTTGTCCATTTCTCTAGCGTCGTCCTGCCAATTTCATGAAAGCTTCGGGGGAGATGCCGACGAAACACACTCTTACCGTCCTCGTCTCGTCTTCCCTCTTCCCCGGCGCCGACGGCCGTCGTCCCCGCTCGGAGGGCAGAAACGGCATTTCACCCGCTCCCCAACGGTGCAAAGCGTCGTTGTCGCAGCCTTGCAGTTGCACGATGACAAGTGGGCCCGCGTGACTTTGGATGCCCCGCATCCGTGAGAGCCCGAGGCCGCGACTCGAGCCGACGTGACGGCGTGCTTTGGAAGCTCGGTCGGGTTGCCGACCGACGCTGACTTGCGGGGCCCACCAGCGAATTGATGTTTTTTTTAACTATTGTTGCTATCTAGTAATAATGATAGTATATACGATTCAGATAAGTATAACAAAAAATTGAAGCTATATTTTGTCAATAATAAATTATTTAATATATATTCAGTTTGCTGCGAAAAATAGCTGACACGAAAAGGCCGCGACGTTTCCTTTTCTGCCATCTATTTTTTTGGAATTCACTGGTTAATATTAATCTCGAGTCAAGGTGAGATTTTTTTTGGTTTCTGTGTGCATGCATGGTAAGTTAGGATTCATGATAAAACGTGTAAAGCATGCTGCTAAAAATCTCGCCGTAATTTCTTTATGATCCGTTCCCCGACGCAATAGCTTCGCTTTGATTCTTTTTGTGTTAAGAAAGTGAGAGATCTTTGGATTATAATAAAGTAAGTATACATCACATTCGAGACACTTGTTGATTTCTTCCACCTCGTCTTGTTTGTTCGTATTCACTCGTCTCCTACCTACAAAACTCGAATTCGATTAACCGCAGTGAAAATTGGTCTGAAAATTCCGGGAATTTTGATAGGACGTCGTACCAGCTCGTAATTTGGGTCGTCCTCGCTGCATTTACGGCTCAGGGTTACTGGTGAGTACGATGTCGAATACTCGAATGGTTAGCGGTAGCTTTCCAAGATGGATTTTTGATTCGTTTTTTATTAGCAGAGGATTCCTCGTCGTGTTTGTTTCTTCTCCATTGTTTTCTCTTGCAAGATTTGTCCGCTTCGTTCTTTAGTGGAGAGGGAGCCACTGATTTAGTCTGACACTGCAGATCACGAGGTGGGGTGTTGTACCTGCAACCGCGGAATGAGCTTTCGGAATTGTACGGCCGCGGCCGGGGACCCGCCGGCCGGGACGGCGGAGGAGCTGCTCGAGCGGACGCGGGGGCTGGTGCCGGCCGCGCTGGACGCGGCGCGCGCGGCGACTGGCTTTGGCGGGCGGTGGAAGGCCATTGCGGCGAGGCTGGGGATGTTGTCGCCGTGCCTGTCCGACCTGTCCAGCCACCCGTGCTTCTCCAAGAACTCGCTCTGCCGGGAGTTGCTGCAGTCGGTGGCCGCCACGCTCGCCGAGGCCGCTGAGCTCGGGGGGCGGTGCCTTGAGCCGCCAAGGGCTGGGAAGCTGCAGATGCAGAGTGATCTTGATGCGCTCGCCGGCAAGCTGGACCTTAACCTCCGGGATTGCGCACTGCTTGTCAAGACTGGTGTGCTGTCCGACGCGACCGTGCCGGTCCCTCCCTCTGAGGCGGCGGCCGCGGCTGCGCAGACGGATGTGCGCGAGCTGCTTGCGAGGCTGCAGATCGGGCACACGGAGGCGAAGCACCGTGCGGTGGATGGGCTTCTTGATGCGCTACGCGAGGACGAGAAGAGCGTGCTGTCGGCGCTCGGCCGTGGCAACGTGGCCGCGCTGGTGCAGCTGCTGACGGCGACGGCGCCCAAGATCAGGGAGAAGGCGGCCACTGTCCTCTGCTTGCTCGCTGAGTCCGGCAGCTGCGAGGGCATGCTAGTGTCAGAAGGCGCGCTGCCGCCGCTCATCCGGCTGGCCGAATCCGGCAGCCTTGTCGGCAGGGAGAAAGCCGTCATCACGCTGCAGCGGCTGTCCATGTCTCCCGACATTGCTCGTGCCATCGTCGGCCACAGCGGCGTCCGCCCATTGATCGACATCTGCCAGACCGGGGACTCCATCTCGCAGTCCGCCGCGGCCGGCACGCTCAAGAATCTGTCTGCGGTGCCGGAAATCCGGCAAACACTGGCGGAAGAACGCATCGTGCGCGTCATGATCAACCTGCTCGATTGCGGCGTCGTGCTCGGCTCCAAAGAGTGCGCCGCGGAGTGCCTGCAGAACCTGACGTCAAGCAACGACAGCCTCCGGCGCGCCGTCGTGTCCGAGGGTGGCCTGCGCAGCCTGCTCGCCTACCTCGACGGCCCGTTGCCGCAGGAATCTGCCGTGGGCACCCTCCGCAACCTCGTCTGCGCCATCTCGCCGGACAGCCTGTTGTCAATGGGCGTTCTCCCGCGTCTCGCCCACGTGCTCCGCGACGGCTCCGTCGGCGCGCAGCAGGCCGCCGCCACGGCCATCTGCAAGATCTCGAGCTCGACGGGCATGAAGCGCCTGGTCGGTGAGCACGGCTGCATGCCACTGCTGGTGCGGCTGCTGGAGGCCAAGTCGAACGGCGCCCGCGAGGTGGCGGCGCAGGCCGTGGCGAGCCTAATGAGCTGCCCTCCCAACGCCAGGGACATCAAGAAGGACGAGAAGAGCATCCCCAACCTGGTGCAGCTGCTGGAACCGAGCCCACAGAACACTGCCAAGAAGTACGCCATCTCCTGCCTCCTGTCTCTCTCGGCTAGCAAGCGCTGCAAGAAGCTGATGATCTCTCACGGCGCCATCGGATACCTGAAGAAGCTCTCCGAGATGGACGTCGCCGGCGCCAAGAAGCTGCTCGAGAAGCTGGAGCGCGGCAAGCTGCGCACCCTATTCAGTAGGAAGTAACCAGGCGGCAGAAGCAGCTACCAGTAGCAGCAAGCCAGTAAGCTGTGAAAAAAAAACCGTTCTTTTTTGCCGTGACCTGTATAAAAATCCCGTATTGTTTCATAGCCTCTATGAAGTTAAATGGAGGTGCCGTTGCCGGAGATCTCCAGTTTCAGTGCAGTGCAGAGAGCATCGGTGTAATCTGATCTGAACATAATCGCGTTGTAATATTGTCGTCTTCTAATTGAACTTAATCTGAAACTCTGGATCACTACGGTTCCGTTTCAACGCCAACAAGAAGTCTTTCAGATTCAGATAAAATCATGCAGCGACATGATCGTTTTTGTTTATGGCACAGAAACACTAGATTTGAAGCACTTGAACAGGAGAAGTTGCACGAAATCGCTGTCAATGGCGGCAGTACCCTGAATCACATTTCTGAGTGATTTCTCAGTAACTGGGACAAGTCTCAAGCAGGTGACCGAAAATCACCGGTTTAAAGAGCAAAAATGCAAATCTGATCCACTCGAAGATTACAAATGGGCCAGGCTATATATAGCTCGGCGAACATATGCGGTTTTTGGAGGTTAGGCCGAGCATGTTGGGCCGGAGCGGGCGGAGGCCGGGGGGGCATCGGCATCGCCGCCTCCGGCTGTCTGCGGCCGTGACGCAGGTCACGGTGACCGGTGAGGCGGCGATCCTGCCGTCGTCAACCCACGGCGATCTTCTCCGGGCCATCGCTTCGGCTGACGTGATGTGTGAGTGGGTCGAAAAATTTATTGCCGCGCAAGCTTAGCGGCTAGTTGATATCGGCGCTGACGTAGCATGAGTCGGTCGACCAAGAGCTTAGGACTTACGTGGCGATAATCGGTACTTGGTCGGTTGACTGCTATTTATTTTTGAATTTTTTAAAATTGCTATATAAATTTGAAATTTTATTTTAAAAATTATTATTTTAAAAAAATTAAATAAAAATTGGTGCCTACCGCATCGACGTAGTTGTAGATTAAGGCGTAGATCGAGCTTAATTTTGATAGTCAATTTCAATAGGGTTAGTGGCAGTGCAGTTGCTCAAGTGTACCCACCGACGGTTGGATGCAGCTGAACTTGTACAAGCTCAAACACCTGGCTGTGAACTGCATCCAGGTTCATCCAAATTTCTTTTCTATTATTTTCCTTTCTTTTTCTTTTCCTTGGATTGCATTTTTCATTCATGAACGCACACTGTTTCTTGGATGAGGCATAGGCGACTGATGTAGACTGGTGATTTCATGGACAATAATCTCTCCTTTCACACGCAAGCAGCGTTTGTTTCTTATTTCTTTCGTACTAAAAAAACTCTTTTTAATATGGATTATAACACAAATTACTAGTATGAATAAATGAGTTAAGTACTTTTCGTTAATTTTGTTAGCTCTATTTTTCACACAAGCTAACTGAGTGATGTCATTTGATTAAATAGAGTTTACTCTCTCCAATTTCCTAAAAAAAGTAATTTTAAACTTATATCAAGAGTTGTCTATGAGGTAAATTGTTTTATACTTTATCCTGTATTTTAGATGTTTATATTCCTAAAGTAGCACTACTCTCTTCTCGTTTTTTGCGTTATTTTTACTATCACATTGTATTTAATAGGACAAACAAGAAAAATACATACTAATTAATAACTCCTTGAAATTTGAAATCATTTTCAAAATGACTTTTTTTAGAAATTAGAGGGGGTATGAATTGTGTATGCATTAATAGAAACAAACAAACTAGATATAAAATCTCAAAATGACAAATTTTTAATCTAATAACGAAGACTCTGCGATTTGTGAACGTAGACGATGACGAAGGAGGTACATCGCATATGATTTTAGTTTATTACGTATGGTACCTAGTGGAGTAGCGTGGTGACCTTGTGATTAAGCTGGGACCGAAATGATAACAGCATAAAAGCATCTCGTAGTTCTAAATAGATCAAAAGGATGCGTTACCACAAATCGATTCGTGCTAAATAAACAAAGATTAAAAAAAAGAACACCAGAGGGCGAAAGAATGGATTGTGGAAAAAAACAGTGAAAAAGATAGTATGGTTTTCAAACATTCCTGACGTGTGACGAGTTGGACAATCCACCAAGAGCAAGTGATGGGAAATAAATGCTTTGGTGAGTGATATTGCTTTGCTTGGAAAGGAGATAAAGGAGCTGAAATTTCAGCACAATGTCCTGTTTTTATAGTTGCTGGATGCAGACCTTTTCAACTGTTCGTTACCATTGTAATTAAATCAGAAAGTTGTATAGGATTCATTGCCTGCTGTGTTTTTCTTTCCCTCTCCCTGGATCATGTGACAAAGAAGGCAAGATCATGCTGAAAATTCCATCATGCATGTTGCAGGATATTTCATCAATCATCAGGTTGGCACAAGAAGGAAAGATCTTGGAGGTATAGATACATATCATATCATAGGCAATCCCGGGAAATTCTGCCAGATGCATTCTGAAGTTTCATCTTGTCTCAAGCAATAATATATACATCTTTCATCTCAAACTACTGGATCTTATTGTACAGAAATGGATGAACAGCCGAAAGAGGGAACAGTTTAAGAATCAAAGCAGCTCTGCACACTGCACACTGCAGGAGTACCTCGAGTCCTTCAGAGCATCAAGGCCATGGAGTTGAGCCTGGATAAGCGGCTGAACATGTCCGCCGAGGTGAACCTTGGCTGCGTCAAGCTCCGGTGGAACTCCTGCAGCCTCTCCAGGAGGAGGACGAGCCGCCGGCATGGGACGAAGACGAGGGTGAGGGGGATGAGCCATATGCCTAGCTCCACCACCAGCATGGCTGGCCTCCCCTCTCTCTGTCACTGATGCCACTGCAGCTGTCTGGGCTTTGGAGTGTGTGATCTCCTCTTACCTGCTGCCTCCGTCTTTATACAGTGGAGGTGATGACATCCACCATGATTTCTGTTTTCTGTAGGCTTTGCTGCTCAGCTTTGGATACTGGAGTGGAGATCAATTTTCTTTTTATATAATTCTGTCTACATCGACCGGCTTTCATCGTACATGATATGTTAATTACTTCAGTGGAGATGAATGGACACATGTGGATTGCCAGTTTGTCACAATCATCTTGATCTAACAATTGTCCATTCTCATGCTTATATTATCAGCACTGTGAGTTAGGCTGTAGGGGCTTCCCTAAACTTGATATAGGTTCAGAAATCAGTAGGTTATGCAGAGTGTCAACAGCTAGTTTGTCATTTATGTCTGCATTGGTACAGTTGTTAGCAGAGTAGTGTTCTTGCATAGAGAAGCAACCCCCCAAAGAGAGCAACTTTGGGGATATTAGGAACTACCCCCTTGTGTTTGATGGAGAAACTTGCATGGTGCATGATTTCACACTCTAGAAAAGGATCTGGCATAAGGAAGTTCATGTGTGGCTTTTGTTATAAAAGAAAAGTTTGATGGAGAAGCCTCTGGTTGCTACTGATGCATTATGCACACACCTTAACTTCCTGTGCTAATTTCTGATTGCATTTATCATCGTGCCTGTCAACATAATGTGATTGGATCCATGCAACAACTGCAAGCACATTCTGATCTCCGTGTTCTCGGCTTGCACCTGAGCTAACGTCTTCAGAAAAGCCTGTCCCGATTAGCCAAGCACATGTCTCTTTCTGACTGCACACACTCCGATCCACCCGAGTCTGGATTTGCACTTGTAACAATCTCGTCGTTCTCTCCATCCTGTCAGAATGTCAAGGTCGAGCTGTATCATAATCACGTCACACAACATTACAACTGCGTATCTTGACGAATACTTTCGGCCACACATGGCCAAGCGAGAGGAATCGATTGCAGGTGGCGTTTCAGTGGGAAAGAGAGAGGCCAAAACATAACGCAAGCTCTTCGCTGAAGCTTCCGTTGCTGAACACCACCAGCTCGTGTACCGTTCTGGAAGCTGCATGCGTACGGCATTTAGAATTTCGGATCACCGGCTCCACGCTGATCTTGGAAGGTTGCGTGACATACTGATATCCGACGCTGATCTGCTTCTGTTTTATTTTGATACCGCCATGATGCAGCTACCCGAGACAGCATGACAGTGCCAGGCTTGTAACCTGAATACCTGACGCTGACGGAGGCATGCAAGAAAATACTTTTTTTTGCTGCTGAAACAACGGTGAGCAATGTGACCAAGAACTGCTCAGTTGTCATGGAACGTTGGTATCGCTGAGATTTCGTGTATATATATCTATACACTATATAATAGACGAGTTGTTTTACTCATCTGCATGATCTGGTTCATCAAATATTTACTCATACTCATTAGATCAATCTACACCGTTCAATCACCTTCCGTCCGAAATTAAAGGAACAATGCATGCATTTCCTAAATAACCAATCCAGCACCACAACACCCGTACATCACCTTCCATACATGTTATGTAACCCAGCAAACAACCCATCCGAAATTGAAGGAACAATGCATGCATTTTGATCGTCGTTCTCCTCCGGTCGCCGCATCCAGTCGCCGCCTCCGGTCGCCGCCCTCGGTCGCCGCCTCCGGTCACCGCCTGATCTCCTCCGACATTGGGTGCAGCAGGAACAGATCGAGTCAAGAATCAAACAACCGGGCAGTGTCCACAGGTATGCATCAACCAGTAACAAATTTACTCAAACCTGTCCAGCGATCCAGCCGTCCACCTCCCTCAAACCGCATCAAGGTATGCATATATCAACACAAAACATCAAACACAATATATATAAATATAAATCTGATTCAGAATCAGGAATCAAATTCATAATCAGGAATCAAATTCATAATCAGGAATCAAACAAGCAGCCAATGTGCACATGTATGCATCAACCAGGAATAGATTTGCTCAAACTGACCTCGAACCTGTGCATGCCTCTTGCTGTTTGGTGTTATCATGATAGTTGCATAAACATGTTACATTGTAGATTAAATTTAAACATCAAGGAGGAAATCGTTAGAAGCAATATGATTCAATGCATTAGGTTCTAACTACATGTATTCCATTGTCGTGTGTCTGAATTCATCTTGTGTGAAACATACCTTCAATGTTGCCCAAATTTCAGATGATAGCAACCTGGCCATTGTTTTCATCCTTTAATTGCTTCATCATCATGTAAATTCTGTAAAACATACAAAACACAATAATAAATCCAGCCGTCCACCTCCCTCAAACCGCATCAAGGTATGCATATATCAACACAAAACATCAAACACATATATATAAATATAAATCTGATTCAGAACAAAGCTACATACACATAGGTTTGAAGAGATACTCCTATTCATAATCAGGAATCAAATTCATAATCAGGAATCAAACAAGCAGCCAATGTGCACATGTATGCATCAACCAGGAATAGATTTGCTCAAACTGACCTCGAACCTGTGCATGCCTCTTGCTGTTTGGTGTTATCATGATAGTTGCATAAACATGTTACATTGTAGATTAAATTTAAACATCAAGGAGGAAATCGTTAGAAGCAATATGATTCAATGCATTAGGTTCTAACTACATGTATTCCATTGTCGTATGTCTGAATTCATCTTGTGTGAAACATACCTTCAATGTTTCCCAAATTTCAGATGATAGCAACCTGGCCATTGTTTTCATCCTTTAATTGCTTCATCATCATGTAAATTCTGTAAAACATACAAAACACAATAATAATGAGATCAAACACATGTTGCATTCAGTAAATAGTGTCTGCATTATTTATTTTACACTCTACTGAAAACCCGAATCATACTTTTGCGCTAACAAAAGCCATGATTCTTTGCATATGGATTCTTCGATATAATACATGTTCTGGTTGCATCTGTTGGACAATACTAATGATGATGAACTGATATTTATAAATAGACGTTGGCACACAACAGTTAGTTAATATAATCTGATCAGTGACCACTTGCCTGACCAAAAGGTTAAGGTGGCAAGAGTTTATGCGATAATTAATCCTCTGCTACTAGCATAATAGCCGGGCTTTCACCACCAAAGGATACATCTATAAAACATACCAAATAGTAGGTGGCTTACTAACACTTTGCCTCTGGGTCATGTCATTGAGCTTGCTTAATATGTTTTGTCATGTTCTTTACAAGCAATATTAGAATAAATGTTATCTTTTTTTGCCTTACAGTGTAATGTTCAATTACAATTGCCTTAATTAATTACACTCGAATAAGAATCGATCTATCACTTCTCATGATGGGAGCGAGAACATATGGTCGGACCGCATTGACAGATATTACAAACCATGTCAAAAAGGTGCCATTTATATTGCCTAACTATATTTCAAAAAACTTTCCCTTAAATACTCATGTTAGCATGAAATGATCCGGTTTCGTTTGGTAATCCTAACATACCTTGCTACCATTGATGTCAACTTATAGGAACATGTCAGCCACCTAACGATAACGATGTTCGTAAGAGGGAAGAGAAGAATAGAAAACAACGGGAATACCGTGCAAGGATAAAGGCTGCGTCATCTCTAAATATTTCAGGTACGTTTGTCAGCTCAAAGATACCTTGCTACATATAGTCAATCGTTTTTATGTAAATTTCCTAAACTTGTAGGAACACAACAAGCACCTGACGATAACGAGGTGCGTAAGAGGGAAGAGAGGAATAGAAAACAACGAGAATATCGTGCAAGAAAGAAGGCTCGTGAAAATAGTACCCAGAAAGATGGAATGAATAAGTTCGAATCATCTCCATGTACTTCAAGTATAGATCAACAATCATCATATGGCCAAGGGTATTCAACGGATCTACAAGCATCAAATGTGCTACAAGCTAATGATTTGACTCTTACGGGTATTTCTTACACAAATTATTTCCTTATTATATGTTTAACTTCGTTTCATATCATAAAGGATTCAATTTTTTTATTCTCAACCGCTCCGTAGGAAATATTCTATCATCGTGTGGGACAGGATATTCAACAGTTCTACAAGCATCAACCCTGCTACAAGCTAATGAGTTGACTCTTGCGGGTATTTCTTACACAAATTATTTCCTTGTACACTTCACGACATCATATAGGATGAGATTTTCTATACACTAATATTGTGCGGACCCGCTCTATAGGAAGTATTCTATCACCATATGGTACAGGGATTTCAACAATTTTGCAAGCCTCAAGTGTTGAAGATAAGGAAAATTATGATCAAGAAGATGAAAACATTAGTTGGCTACATAGAAATGATAACTACGTGAAACTACATAAAGGTCTCATTCTACCTTTGTATTCGTACTGTACTTACCTTAGCAAATATTTTATACAATATGGCATCTGGCTGTCCATGAAAATATAAACAAACACTCGTGTAGTAGATAGTGTAAACAAGAGGGAAGGGAGGAACATAAAACAACGGGAATATCGCGCGAGAAGAAAAGCTGAAGAAATAGACGAGTATAGAGAGTGGAGAATAAATAAAAAGCATTGTGGATACAAAAGATGTTCACATGACAATATGGATGAAACCGATATATGTCAAACACCTCTACAACAGAAGAATGGAGAGCAAGATGATACATTTGACAGTGCTTTATTTGAGCCTACCCACTTGTGTTCTCACGACGAAGGTGCCTTGTACTGGTATTCAATTTCATCCAGTTCATATTGTCTTTACATTGGTGAAACTAACATACAACCTCCTATCATGCAATAGATTGTTTACAAGATGCAGATGAGTTGGAAAATACAGAAGACAATGAAAGCAGACAATTTCGCGGTGAAGGTAATACAAAGTACATTCATATATCGTAAAATTATAATAACTTTTCCAACTCATCTTCTCATTAAGTTTATTATAACAGATGCATATGATTCATATTGTTTATCTGTTGATTGTGTTAATGAGAGTACCACAGAAGATATGTGTGACGTTGTGTACCAAAACTTACCAGACAAGCACAATACCTTAAGAAAACTTTGTAGTTGTCAATATTGTGGTGCTATGAGGTTTCAATTTGAACCACCAGGATTTTGCTGTAGAAAGGGGAAGATAAAAATCCATATTCCTGAGGTGCATGCTGAGTTAAAAAGGCTGTTTATAAGTCAAGTACATGATGATGCAAAGTATTTCAGAAAATATATACGGTACTTCAACTCTCATTTCTCTTTCACAAGCCTAGGAGTTACTTTGGACCGACGAGTTAGCACAGCATCCGGAACTGGCATATATACGTTTCGTGTGCATGGTGCCTTGTACCATCGTCTAGACAATCTGTTGCCTGGTTCTAAAGGTCCGCGTCATTTGCAACTCTACTTCTATGATACAGAGGATGCTACATTGGATCATCGAGTACAAAGGTCTCCGGACCTTGATATCAATATTGTCAGAAGTATACTGAGAGTATTACAAGATAATCCATACGTACAGACTTTTCAAAGAGTTGGGACTATGAAAAACATAGATGACTATGTAATTGAACTGAATACTAATGTAACTCCTGACCAACGAAGGTATTGAATATTTCTGATTACTTACATGATATGCATATCTATATTAACTATTAATGTTTCCTATTTTGTACATTAACTTTATTGGTATTATGTTGTAACGAAGCTTACTTTTGTCCAAACAAGGTACAATGCGCCCACAGCCTCACAAGTTGCTGCTATATGGTCAGAAGGGAACGATCCACAAAGAAGTTTTGATCGTAGTGTGCTTGTATATGCTAAAGGGGATCGTCCGCTCTATATTAAAGCATATTATGGTTGTTATGACCCATTAGCATATCCTTTATTCTTCCCTAGAGGGGAAACCGGCTGGAATCTATATATGCCGTACTATGGAGAGTGTACAAGCCATACTACTATGAAGCCCGATGAGCAGTATGATATTCCATCTACCATGCAGTCCATTGTAGAAGACACTTCTATTGATCCTATAGGTATTTGAAACAGTGATATGTTATATCTTTGATGGGTGTATATACCAAGCATGTATATACTTACATTTCAATTTTGTGTAGATTATGGTGAATGCGATGATGACATACAAGAAGGTGATTACATGAGTAGAATGATAGACGAAAACCAATCAACAAGGTTTGTCACAGCAAGAGAATACTACTGTTTCTTGCTGCAAGTTAGACATGGGATTTTCAACGTCTTGTCATTTGGAGGAAGGTTATTCCAACAATGGGTCGTTGATATGTATATCAAGATCGAGTCTATGAGGCTTGATTGGTTCTCTAACCCTAATAACCAAAAACTTATACGGGCTGAATTATACCAAGTAAGTTATTGATAAGTTGTTATTCTTAAGAGAAATCACCCCACATTTATCGCACATATATTATGTGACCAGTTCATGATGTGTTTTCTTCGCTCAGGGTCTGGTTGATGTCATTTCTGCTGGAGAAACTAGACCTGCGGAGGTTGGCAGAAGAATTGTGCTTCCTCGTAGTTTTACAGGGGGTGATCGAGATATGCAGCAAAGATTTCTCAATGCAATGGCTATTGTCCAGCGTTTTGGCAAACCGGATTACTTCATTACGATGACTTGTAATCCGTACTGGGAGGAGATTACAAGCAATCTTGAAGCTGGCCAAAATCCACAGGATAGACCAGACCTGATATCAAGAGTATATAGGGCCAAATTACATGCCTTGAAAGATATATTAATCAAGAAAAAATATTTTGGAGATGTTGCAGCGTATGTGCATGTTACTGAGTTTCAAAAGAGAGGATTACCGCATGAACACATCTTGTTGATTATGAATTCAGGCGGTAAGTTAATAAGTCCAGAAGGATATGACAGAGTAATTTCGTGTGAAATACCAGATAGGGAGAAATATCCTGTATTGCACAATCTGGTTGTTAAGCACATGCTTCATGGACCATGTGGGGTACTAAATAGAAAGTGTGCTTGTATGATTGATGGAGAGTGTCGTTTTCGATATCCTCGACAATTCTGTGCAACAACACAACAAGGAAGAGATTCATATCCTTTGTATAGAAGGAGAGATGATGGACGTCGTGTAAGGATAAGAGGTGCAGAGTTAGATAACAGGTGGGTGGTTCCGTACAATCCTGGGTTACTTATGAGATTCAATTCTCACATCAATGTTGAGGCCTGCTCAAGTATCAAGGCTATTAAGTACCTATTCAAATACGTATACAAAGGTCACGACCGTGCTTCGTTCTCGGTCGACCCTGCTCAAAAGGAAGGTGGAATAATCGATGAGATTCGTCAGTATAGGGATGCTAGATACATATCACCACCAGAAGCTGTACATAGGATTTATAGTTTCCACATGTTTGGTGTCTACCCATCTGTTTTGCAACTCCACTGTCATCTGCCTAACATGCAAAGTGTTATTATTGATGAGAGGAAAAATCTCGTTGATGTAGTTGACCAACCGTCTTCCACTATGACGACACTCACAGAGTACTTCAAGATGAATCGAGTGGACGACAATGCCAGAAAGCTATTGTATAGGGAGTTTCCAGAACACTACAGGTGGATTACTAGGGGTAGAAAATGGCAAAAGAGAAAGCAAAAGAGAAGACAGATTGGGCGGGTTGTGTATGCACACCCTGCTGAAGGGGAGAGATATTTCTTGAGAATGCTTCTAAATCACGCTAGAGGTGCACTCTCGTTTGAGGATTTAAGAACTGTGGTTGGCATCACGTACTCTACTTTTAGAGAAGCGTGTGAGAAGAGAGGGCTTATAGATACAGACATGACACTTGATAATTGCTTGAGTGAGGCCGTGACATTTCAAATGCCATCAGCTCTACGAAGGTTATTTGCAACTATTCTTGTATTTTGTGAGGTAACCAACATCCGTGGACTGTGGAACAAATACAAGGAGTCAATGTCTGAAGATTTCAAACGAGACAATTCTAACTCATTAGTAGTAGAACAAATGGTGATTAGATGCATTCGAGATTTAGTTCAATCAATGGGAAAGGATATCAGAAGTTTTGATCTTCCAGAGTTTATTGATACAGGTAATTGAAGACCTTGTCTGCATAAATCTAAATTGTTTTTATGAATTGATGAAATAATTCGCTAACACTTTTATCCTTCACGTGAATCAGGTGAATATTCCGATGACGTAATGAGGGAGGTTAGAGAGGAACTATCTTTGGACGCAGACCAGGAACATCCTGATTTATATACATCTCTTAATGAGGAGCAGCGTGGTGGATTTGATGAAATAATACATCACGTCTTTGAATCAAAGAGTCAGGTGTTTTTTGTAGATGGCCCAGGAGGAACAGGAAAAACATTCCTATACAAGGCACTTCTTGCTAAAGTTCGATCAAAGGGATTAATAGCTATTGCAACTGCGACTTCTGGTATAGCGGCGTCGATATTGCCTGGAGGACGCACAGCACACTCAAGGTTCAAGATTCCAATTAAGCTTGGAGACAATAGCATGTGCAATTTCTCGAAGCAGAGTGGCACGACGGAGTTGCTTCGTAGGGCGTCCTTGATTATCTGGGATGAAGTTGCCATGATAAATCGTCGAGCGGTTGAGTGCCTCGATAGGTCCCTACAAGATATTATGAATTGTTCTTTGCCATTTGGTGGAAAGGTTCTGACATTTGGTGGTGATTTCAGGCAGGTGCTTCCGGTCATAACACGAGGGACAAGAGCACAGATAACAGACGCTACATTATTGAGATCTTATTTATGGGAAAGCATAAGGAAGATACGATTGTCACGTAACATGAGGGCTCAAAATGACCCGTGGTTTTCGGATTACCTCCTTAGAATTGGGAATGGAACTGAACAAACAGTCGAGGGTGATTATGTCAATTTGCCAGAAGATATTGTGATTGCTTATACAGTAACTGAAGAATCCATAAACAAACTTATCCAAAATATATTCCCATCACTGGAGGAGAATGTAAGATCATCAACTTACATGAGTACACGTGCCATCCTTTCCACAAAAAATGAATATGTAGATCAGATAAATGAAAAGATGATTGACAATTTCCCGGGTGAAACAAAGGTTTATTATAGTTTTGACTCTACCGATGATGATTCAAGCTATAACTACCCCATCGAGTTTCTGAACTCACTCACTCCAAATGGTCTCCCCCCACATGTTCTCAAAGTTAAAGTCAATTGTCCTGTAATCCTTCTCCGTAATCTTGATCCTAATAATGGCTTGTGCAATGGAACCAGACTGATAGTTAGATCATTTCAAGACAATGCGATTGATGCTGAAGTTGTTGGTGGCCAGCATGTCGGCAAAAGAGTGTTCATACCGAGGATACCTATGTCTCCGTCGGATGATATTGCACTTCCTTTTAAGTTCAAGAGGAAACAATTCCCGATTCGCTTGAGTTTTGCAATGACCATAAATAAAGCACAAGGGCAAACTATCCCAAATGTTGGCATCTACCTTCCAGAGCCTGTGTTCTCACATGGGCAACTTTATGTCGCGTTGTCTAGGGGTGTGTCCATGGAAACAACACGTATTTTAGCTAAGCCGAAGGATGGATTAGATCCCACGGGGAAGACCACTAAAAACATCGTGTATAGAGATGTATTGGATTGGTGAAGAGTGGACCTTACAGTATCCCATTTCCATTATTTAAGGTGACCTTTGACCATTTCCCATTTGCCTTAATATTTTCTATTACTGTACCATTTTTCTTCTTGTGACTTCTGAAACTGAATGTGGAGGTTTTATTATGTAGTGGAATCCCAGAGGTTTTTGTTGGTGGTTTACTTGACTTGATGCTTATGTTTTTGTATGGCAACCTAATTGGCTTTGGTATATATCTAAAATGATATTTTCCCAAGTGTTGGTTATGTTTTATTAATCACTGTCATTGAAAAGTCATTAATATGTGTTGTTTGTGGCTTTGTGCTTATTTTTGTAAATTTCCCGCATTGACAAGTAGCAAGCCATCATCCTGTATTATTCTTTCGGAAATGAGCTACATTTGCATTAAAAGATATGATATTACAGTCAATTATGTTTACTGTAAAAATGTTCTATTTCAATTTTGAGCATGTTTACATTGTACATCATATATGATTTTTTTAGCTTGGCCTATTTTAAAGCGTGTTTGGAAAACTTACTCTTAGATGTGATGAGATGTACAAAATGACATGTCTTCATTTGTGTCAATTGTCAAGTATCATATAACTTGTTGTAAACTCGGCGCCAGTAGTGTACTTAGATGCTACAATGCATATCTTTGTATTTAAAATTAGAGTTGCATTTGCTACACAATAGTAATAGCCACAATAGCTATACTTGGTTATTCTGCACTTTTTTATGTTGAAGCTTAGAAAAAACAATTTAGACATATTTTTAGTCTTATCAATATAGTAATATCTGACCTCTCAAGGTAAATGTGACAGCAACACTTTTATAGCATTCTAATTGTATAATGTTAGATGCCCATGGCGTTGATATAGAATATTGATTTCTATAAACTCAGGTTGGGGAAGATGTTGTGGCTGAATTGAGTAGGGCTATGGAAAGTCAAGGTCTTGACATGAAAGTTACAATATTTGTAAGTAAACTTATTTGTTTATGGCCATGTTGAATTGTTGATTTTATCGTCTGAAACTTTTATGTGTGTTCTTTTATGCTGAAGAGGAAAGATACTGATATTCCTATGCGTTAATGCTGGTTTTGGAGATTTTTCAATGTTATGTGTCAATGATACACAAAGTTTGGATGCTTATTTTATCAGCAAACTTTCAATGGCATGTAAACTGACAACTTACATGTACTATCCTATTGTTTTCTACTTATCTCTGGTTTTCAGTTGTTTAATTATGATTTTGTTGTTTATGTACTTTTATTTGTACTTTGTAGCATCTCTAGAATTTCTAATTGTGATGTTGTCTTATAGTGCAGTTTCAAATTATTTTTAGCTATCTGATAACTACCATTTTTTGTGAGTATGTGCAGAGGAGGTAGTTGTAGAGAGATGTTTGAATGCATTTATTCTCTCATATGCAAATTATGGTTGATGTATACCTGAGTTGGGTATATTAAATTTGTACAGCTCTTATTTGTATTGGGTATCCATATACATGCTATATAGCATGAATGCTTGAAATTCAGTATATTTGCCCATAGTGTTGCTTATATAGAGATGCAATATGTCCATTTATTATTTCAAGGACTATATGATTTCTATGGAACTGTTAACAACTTAAACATACATCAAGGAGGGAAGTGCATAAATCAAATACAATATATACAAAGTTACCAAGGAATATAAATATTGATCACTATATCTCCTTGTCTTATAGTGCAGTTTCTAATTATTTTTAGCTATCTGATAATGTATCACAGTGTTAATAGAAGTCTGCATTAACTCATTAATACATTTTATATGTTATAGGTACATCACATATGCCAAGTGATTTTCACTTATGCAGAAAATGTTACATTATCAGATGTTCTTCTGTTTTTACTCAACGGGACATTGACGTAATCTCCAATACATACATTTTTATCATTACCTTTTCTAGCATATGTTATAAATTAAGTATTTTTAAAATATAATAATGTTGAAAGTATTTTTATGACAAATTCACTAATGGACTTGAGTTTAAACTGTTCTAATAGCTTATCCCTGGATATTTATAACATATGCAAATTGAAACATTCAGGTAAAATAAATCTAGCTCACTAGCTCAGTGTATATCACTGTAGTTGTGCTAGATTACATGTTTGTCCTGAAATAACTGCTTTAGGGAAATAATTACTAAATGTTGCTATGACTAAATTTCTTGTTTCCTTTAACTGCAGTACAGATGGCTTGAAATGAGCTTATGGATTATGTGTTCATGAATTGTAAGACTCCATTGAATAGTGTTGTTGTCTATGTAAGTAACTAACTATTCTAAACTCCATTGCACTTTTTTGGAATATGTAAGTAGTGCAAGTACTTCTTCATTGTTTTTTAATCAATATATGGCTTCATTATGTTGTCTAACATTTGTTTTATGCAAAAAAATTATGCCTTGCTCATATACACTGTTATAAAGGAGGAGGGAAGGAAATTCATGTCAAAATAGGGATAAAGGAAGAAACTCAGCTAATAGCTCTCTATCAATTTCTAACAAAACCACTAATGGACTTGAGTTTAAACTGTTCTAATATCTTATCCCTGGATATTTATAACATATGCTAATTGAAACATTCAGGTAAAATAAATCTAGCTCACTAGCTCAGTGTATAGCACTGTACTTGTGCTAGATTACATGTTTGTCCTGAAATAACTGCTTTAGGGAAATAATTACTAAATGTTGCTATGACTAAATTTCTTGTTTCCTTTAACTGCAGTACAGATGGCTTGCAATGAGCTTATGGATTATGTGTTCATGAATTGTAAGACTCCATTGAATAGTGTTGTTGTCTATGTAAGTAACTAACTATTCTAAACTCCATTGCACTTTTTTGGAATATGTAAGTAGTGCAAGTACTTCTTCATTGTTTTTTAATCAATATATGGCTTCATTATGTTGTCTAATAGTGCATGGCTTTATTATGTTGTCCAATATCTATGTCAAAACAGGGATAAAGGAAGAAACTCAGCTAATAGCTCTCCACCAATTTCTAACAATACCAATATAAAGCTGCCAATGAAAACTACCATTTTTTGTGAGTAAGTGCAGAGGAGGTAGTTGTAGAGAGATGTTTGAATGCATTTATTCTCTCATATGCAAATTATGGTTGATGTATACCTGAGTTGGGTATATTAAATTTGTACAGCTCTTATTTGTATTGGGTATCCATATACATGCTATATAGCATGAATGCTTGAAATTCAGTATATTTGCCCATAGTGTTGCTTATATAGAGATGCAATATGTCCATTTATTATTTCAAGGACTATATGATTTCTATGGAACTGTTAACAACTTAAACATACATCAAGGAGGGAAGTGCATAAATCAAATACAATATATATAAATAAAAATGATAAGCAAATATTCAGTCAGAAAAATATAGCAGGAGATATAGTGATCAATATTTATATTCCTTGGTAACTTTGTATTCCTCAATAACTCTTCAAATTATGTTGCAACAGCTAAGGAATCATACAACAGAGGTTAAAAATCACCTATTTCAACTAAATTTCACTATTCCACAGGAATATTTATTTGGAAGACAAGGAAATCAAATCATTTCAGCAAACATACCTGATCATCTGAGAGAGCTCATTCTGTAGAAGCTTTTGTGGATCATCATCCTCTCAAATGGTTTTTTATAGCTGAAATGAAATGAAATGAAATGAAATTTCTGTTTGTCTTATGCATTTTTGAAATGAAATGCAATTTCAGATTGTCTTATGCATTTTATGCCAAAAAATGTACATGGTTTACCTCAAAAAGATTATATATTACTATTTTCAGTTTGTCTTATGCATTTTTTGCCAATCCATGTTTCTCAGAATGAAACAGAGAAGAACACAACTAAAACATCTCTACCATTAAATGCAACAGGATAAAGACCAATGCAAAATGAATTGTATGATACAACAAGCTTGACATGATACAAATGATGAGTGATATGTAAGTGAAGTAATGTTGAAATTTGAATTACTTCTTGTTAATGATAATTTAATTTCAAGTTTAACACTAATGCATATAACAGTGTATATGAGCAAGGCACAAATTCATAAAACATTGTGTTTCACTAAAAATTGTAAATATCAACATTTGAATGTGGACTTATTGGGAACTTGGGATGACCTAGAAAACTTATAATTTTGTGTATGATATGCCAGCATCTGCATAACAATCTTACATGATAATTCTGACAACAACAAAATGTTTCTAACACAAGTGCAACAGATCTGTAAAATCAAGAACATGTTTCAACTGACAACAAGCACAAGTGCAGTAGATTTGCAGCATTCAAATGACAACTATGCTATCTCCTTTGACATAAAGCAACATTCATATCAGTCAGATTCAAGCATAAACAGTAAATTCAGTCAGAAGAGTCATGCTCAAAATTCAAGCAGTTTCATCATCATGCTGAATCTAGCAAAATGATTAAAATTATGCCAGAAGTGCATAATTTAAGGGAACATCAGATTTCAATTTCTAATCCTATCAGAGATATGATACATTGGTGTACAAGTTGTATTACAGACAATCCTTAATGTAACCATCAAATATTGATATCAGAGCAAATATGATAATTGGTTCTCAGGTAGAAAGATTATTATTGTTGAAAGATACCATGAAAAATAAAAGGAGGCACAACAATTCAACTGAAACCAAAAATAAAATGAATATTACAGACAGGAGATCTTATACGGGAGCATTACCAGATTGTGCATACAATCTGACTAAGATAACAAATGACGGAAAGGATAGAAACAAATCACAAATATTTGTTTCAAATTACATGATTCTAACTAAATTTTAGGACAGAAGAAACAGAATCCGTTGTATATTATTCAACCCTGATCCACCCTCCATTGCTACAACAACCAGGACGCACGACCTCCCTAGCCAAATCCCCCCTTCACAGTTCTGCCAATTTGAAGGAGAAAGGGGAGCAATGCTTACCTAATAATCCCACGGCGACGAGATCTGCGTGTGATCCCTCTCCCGCCGATGGTGCCGAGACGGACTCGGTGCGGTTGCTCGTGGAGGTGAGTACACGGAGGTTGAAGACGCGACTGCGTGTGCAGGTGACCGCCGGCGAGATCTGTGTGTGCTCGCTCTCCCGCCAACGGTGTCGGTGCTAGGTGCGGTCGCCTGTGGAGCGGAGGGGACGAAAGGTGAAGACGCGAACGCCAGTGGAGGTAACCGCCCGCGAGATCTGCTCCCTCTCTCGCCGACGATGCTGAGGCTAGGTGTGGACACTTGTTGAGGTTAGTGGACGAAAGGTGGAGACGTGAGCGTGTGTGGAGGTGACCGCCGGTGAGACCCTCTCCCGCCGACGGTGCCGATGCTACCTAGGTGCCGACTGTGGAGTGTGGAGGGGAAAACTGCGGAAGGGAAATGCATGAGCTGCGGAGGGGACGGAAGGTGGAGACGCGAGCGAGTGTGGAGGTGACCGCCGGTGAGTCCCTCTCCCGCCGACGATGCCGATGCTACCTAGGTGCCGACTGTGGAGTGTGGAGGGGAAAACTGCGGAAGGGAAATGCATGAGCTGCGGAGGGGACGGAAGGTGGAGACGCGAGCGAGTGTGGAGGTGACCGCCGGTGAGTCCCTCTCCCGCCGACGGTGCCGATGATACCGATGATACCTAGGTGTCGACTGTGGAGTGTGGAGTGTGGAGGGGAAAGCTTCGAAGGGGAGAAAATATCTGAGCTGTGAAGCTGTGGAGGGGAGAAGATGATGTGCACATTAGCAATTTCCACCCTGTGTTTTTTAGGTATTGCACAGTACTGTTTTTTATACTAATTAATGTGTTTGTTCTTTTCCTATAGGTATAGTAGCGGCACAAATCAGGGTAAAACTATAAATTATCAAGGTGAACACATTATTTAGTATTTAGGCGTAATGTCAAATGCACCCATTATTTTAGTATATATCACTATTATTTTAAAACATATTTTAAGTAATGGTATTCTTTGGTGCATTTTGTAATGTACAGATGATGGAACAAAATGGCATGCTTGCTATGAATGTGATATCACGACACAAAAAACCAAAGAAATCAAACACAATTCAAGTTGTGCCTAGGGGTAAGTGTTTTAATATTTATTTTATTGTATCTTCTTTTGTTTTTCTCTAATATAATTTATCTATTTAAAACATATATTTGTTACAGACTATATGTGTACCAAAGAAGATGAAAAGATTAATGAATATTTAAAATCATTACCTGGAAAAAAAGTTTTGGTAGATATCAACAGCGCGTGGTTAAATAGAAATGATATGGAGTGTGTTTTTCGCGATGACATGCAGATGAATGGCGAAGTGAGTATATGTATGAAGTATATATATAATTTAAGATGTTGTTTTAATTTAAGATGTTGTTTGTCTACTAATTGTATTCTTTTCTTACAAATAGGTCCTCAGTGCTTATATTCATTGTATAAGGTATGAGGACCATTTACTTCACAGAGAAGATGGAAAGGTTTTTTTTGGAGAACACGTATATTTCGAGCTTTCTTAAGCGTGATGGTGACCCTGACGTGGTCTTAAATTATAAGGATGATGATGATCTCGGTAAAAGAGTGGAGACATATTTGCAAGCTGATATGGTAAACTAATATCTCATTTCATCTATACTGAAATATAAAATCTATCATTGTATAATGTTAATGGATAAACATTAATCTTTATTACAGGTCTTCATTCCGATTAACATACAAAATTTTCACTGGTACCTGGCAGTGATTAATGCAAATAAAAGTGAGGTACATATTCTTGATTCAATGGGACTAGAAATAAGAGACCGTAGAGACCTCGAAACTACAGTAAGTAATTAGTATAGATTATAGATTTTTTTCTTACGATGGTTTTTTTGTTATTATATTTTGTTAATAATTAATATTGTAATGCTATACATTTATCAAAATAGTTGAAAGGGCTAGAGAGACAAATCAAGCTTGTAGCAGAACATAAATTTTTTAATCAAGATAAGTGGCCAAACCACGATGTTGCATCATGGCCGGTTGTAGAGAAGATCACGGAGCAAATGCAAACAGATGGGTACAGTTTACGTGGCTTATAACTTACAAAATTGTTTGATTTTATTTCTACATATGTTGTACTAACTAATCATTTTTATTTTAATTGGAATATATAGAGTATCATGTGGTCTGTGGATGATAAACTACATGGAATATTGGACTGGATCTTGCTTATCTGATAATGTAACTCAGGTAAATTAAGAAATATCATATTTCATGGTATGTATATTTATAAACTTGCATTATGAATGTTTATTTATATATTATTATACTATTTTGCAGGATGATATAATAAATTTTAGATTTAAGCTGCCCTCTATCCTATGGGAGTCCAAATTAAATACATATAAAGGACAACAACAAACAGAATCTAAAATTGAAGATATAGAGGGTCCAAGTGATGTTGAGATTATTGAAACTCCGTTTAAGTCAGCTAAACTGTCATATGTATCAAATACAAAGAAAGAACAACAAGATCCTGAACAGAAGAATGAAGATACAGAGGGGCCAGCTAAAGTTGATCCTCAAGTTAATATTATTGAAGAACAGAAGAATGAAGATACAGAGGGTACAACTAAAGTTGATCCTAAAGTTGATATTATTGAAACTTCGTTTAAGGTACCTAAACTATCATACGCATCAAATGAGTTTAAATTGGATGTATCTCCATGTGTTTTTTCCAAAAAAAGAAGAATAATTTCGTCAGCCACCGAAGAATTGGTGCGTGCATTACGCACGTACATCATGTCGATAGACAACAAATACTTACAGTAAGTACTTTTTATTTAGTACAATGATATGTTAGTTTAACTTTATCACATATGAGTCTGCTTTAACGAAATATATGTTAATCATTTAATAGGAAAGAATGGATTCGAAGCAGTAAGCCTTATCCAATTTCTATAAGTATCAAGAAAATCATGGACATATTAGACACAAATAAGCCGATGGATATTGATTGTTTTAATCTGGCTGTTCGGATGTTTGCATGTGATGAGGCCTTGTTGTGGTGTGAAGACAAATACCACTACATGGATCTACAATTTATTGTAAGTCATATCTATATAATAATTATTTTATATGTAATAATATAATATCACAATTATTGTGTTCATATTCGTAATAACAATATTTTTTGATCAAAAACAGACCATATCCGATTTTATTCGAGACCCTCTCCGTAAACCCAAACTAGATGTTACTCGGTTGGCAAAATTATTTGAATGTTGGCCTGATATGGAGTACAATATTTCAGATTGCAGCGATGTAAGTTATTATCCTTTGTTACATACATTATAATCTTCATATTGTAGTTGTATTTATTGCTCTTATATGAAAGGTTATATGAAATACTAAAAGTATAAAATAGTGTGTATAAATTGCACGTACTCTTGTTTCTCCTTTTATTTTCTATAAAATCATATTTATAATGTGTACTCCCATGTTTAATTTCCTAATGCAATGTTATTTCGTGGTTATTAATTTATATAGTAGCGTACGAAATTTTTTATTGTTGAGTTTGTCATTTTGTAACTATATCAATGATTATTTTTTTACAGATTCTAATACCTTACTCTTTCATGGAACGTCACAAACTATTCATCTTTAAAATGAAGGCTAGAAAGGTCATTATAATGGATCCATTGCCTGTACCTACGGGGGTTAAGGTTTTTCATCCAACCGTGCATTATACCTACACACTGCTGAATATTGCTAATAATATGAAACTTGCCATGAATTTAGCCAATCCTGAGTGGAACGACGATGTATATAAATGGCATCGCGTATTACCAACATGGGTCCCGAAAACATTTGACTGGTAATTGCATCCAAATATAAATATCTAATTAATTTAATTATTACTTACGTTGAATAACATGTAACATTAATATGTCTTTTGCAGTAATTTAACAGGATATCTGGTTATCAATTATATGCGCGCATGGAATGGTATAAGATTACCATTAATTAGCACAGTGAGTGCCCACATATTTATATTTGCCTCATGATATTCTATATTACTGTTTCTCTAATAATTATATGTCAAATGCATTTACAGGATAAAAATGTATTGAGAACAAAGTTTCTTGTAGAAATACTGAAGTACGCTGAGAATGAATGCAAAGAGAACATTCCTGAAGTAATTCAAGAAATTCTAAAGCGCGTTGAAATATTTCAATTTGTATAGCACTCGAGTGCTTTTTCTTTTTTACATGGGAATAGATGAGATGATATTATTCCTATATGGTTCTGCACTAAGCAAATTTGATCTTCAGTTTGCATTCCTTTCTGACGTCAGCCCCTAATTTAATTGTCAAACAAATATTTATGGTTTCAATTATTCCGTTGCGTAGCACGGGCACACTACTAGTATACATATAAAAGTATTAAGATTTCATATATTTACCTCGGGCCATCGAATTCATAGGACTGTCAGTCAAATCCTTAGCCGAGTTCTCAGTCGAGCCCTCCTAGCTGAGCCATTTTACAAGAATAGGCAACGAACGTCTTGTCTGACTCCTAATTCTACTGGTACATATATATATATATATATATATATATATATATATAAGAGAGAGAGAAATTAACTCTTGTCTGACTCCTAATCCTACTAGGATTCTAATAGCTATAGACCTTCTACAATTTCCATACGACTCATTATAGAAATACTCACCATAGAAACACTATTTCTAATTTGAGTCATTAGGACTCTAATTAGACCAACACATATCTCGATTAGGTTTACTTTCTTAACAATCACCTCCTAAAACTGACATCATCATGTGAGCTGACTCACTACAAGCATATCTCTTCATTGGTGTCCGTGAGGAGGACCCTCTCCTTCTTCGGCTCCTGACAATTCCTAGCGAGGTGGCAATAAACGTTGCGATTGAAGCACGACAAACCTCTCCCTTTGCCTGCGGGTTTTGGGATGATAGAGGCCAGCGCTTATAAAACTGGGCCTTCTAAAATTCTCCCGCCTACACATATATAGGGGAGAAACCACATCTTGTTTGCCTGACTCCTAAACCTACTAGGATTCTAATAGCTAGAGACCTTCTATAATTTCCCTACAACTCATTATAGAAGCCTTATGTCAGGTGGGGGCTGCACTACACCAGACGTAAGGGGCCAAGCCCGCAGGCTCAACAGAGAAGATCAAACCAGGCAAATAAGTATTAGAGATAAGTATTAGATTAATCTAGTAGTTGGTTAGCTTAGATTTTATTGTTATGAATAAGAGTTGTACAAGGAAGGGGTTAGGTGTTATATAAACCTGTCTCCTAAATCAGATCGGCATGCTTGTAATCCATTGGCTTTAGCATTCTCTCAGTCCTAGCTCCCTACCCGCGTCGCCACCATGGTGCCTCCGCGGCGTAGGGTTCAGGACCTCGACCAATAATAGATTGCAAGTATCCTTTGAGAAGTAGATCAGATACTAATCAGGATATAACCCTGTCTAGTGACAACTTGGTATCAGATGATCTAGGTTCACCATCCGCTGTGATGAGTTCCCAATCTAGTGCCGGTTCGAGGTTAGATGTGGATGATGCACTGTCAGCCATCTTGTAACGACTAGCGACTTTAGGAGAGCGCTTAGAGACTTTTGGAGGATGTTTGTATGCTATTGAAGAGAGACTGCAACCGATCAAGGTGCTAGAAGACCAGGTCGCGACACTGGAAGCCCTCAATCCAAGCTGACGCTCACTGTAGACAACATCTGATCAAGGGGATCATCCCCCAAGGGTGCGCACAGGTGGCCAGCTCCTACACCACCGATCGGATGACGACGATGCTGATCCTCCACCGCACGCACAAGGAGGGGGCCGCCACGCTAGGTGTTGCACGGGAGATGAAGACAATGATGATCTGGATGGGGAGCTGCTACCAACCACCCACAAGTTAGAACTTCCCAAATTTGATGGCACTCGTGATTTGCTCCCATGGCTCAACCGCTTTGAACGATACTTTCATGTTCATCACACGCCAAATCACAAGAGGGTGGCCTTCGCGGCTTTCTATCTCTTGGATGATGCTCAATTATGGTTTCATCGTATGGAACTTAACGGGGGACGTCCAACATGGCAGCAGTTTGTTCAATTCGTAAACGCCTGCTTCGGGACCCCACCAACGGATAGTCCTTTTGGTGAATTGGCGATGCTCGAGTGTAACGCCCCGATTTTACCAAATCAGAACTTTATTGAATTTCCATAGAAAAACAATAATAACAAGATGTCCATCATGCGACAATGTACATACGATCAATCATTCGTGGTTCGCAGACCACATCATTACATAAGTGTAAAATTTAAAAGAAACTATGAAAATGGAATTATATGATGAACATCTTCTTCAGAATCGTTTTCTTGACTGGGTCGCTAGTCCAGACCATCCTCCTCATAGTACGCAACCTCTGAAGTGTTTGTCCAACGGGTATGAGTACAAAAGTACTCAACAAGCCACCGAGAATGCAATAATAATGCAGGGTAATAATGAGGGAATGATAGTGGCTTAAAGTGCGGAAAAGTACATGTTTCAGTTGCAACATTTAGTGTAGTCAAATTTTAATTGTACAGAATAATAAACATGAATAATGTAACATCATCTAACTCGAGGAGTACATTTTCCCTCCTCGCTCAACAGTCCTTACATGTCAAATCATCATGCAACATTCATAAATATAAACTAACTGCGAATAGTCACGCAACCCGCCCTTGACCGTGGGCTTGGCTTTTCGAAAAGATTTAAACTCTGATCAGAGGTGTACCACTGTACCCAAAAGGCACGCACTCATCCCACACGCCAAAGTGTAACGAGATGAACCATACCACAAGAACTCGTGCCAAAACCTCAGCATGAGATGCTCCAATCCGATAACACCCGCTCTAGGTTTCGCCGGCGCGCCCGGCCACTCCGGGCTAACGTCACACCCCTTTTGCGTCACATCGGTACAAGCCACCAGCAGATGTTTCTTGACCCATCTCCAAGTGGTTCCTCGAGTTTAAACACTCCATACCTTAGTTAGGACTTAACCACTAGACTTGTGGTTAGTACGGAAATGTATTGCAACGGATCCCGCAGACCGGTCCTTATAGTGCCCCGGATGCTACCGACCAATGCCCTAGCTTGCACCCGGAACCCACCATGCTTACACACTTAACCAAAAATCCTTAACCAACAGAATTCCAGGGGTGAGAGGATAACAGGGATTATATAATAGAATCCAAATCTCTACGACTTGTTTTTAACCTATAGCGGTTGTGCCAATACATTGGACACTATCTAATAATACTAGTAACATGGTGACAAGGAGTTTAGGCTCAAAAGCATGGCTTGGGTTTGCACTTCAAGGTCGGGGATCTAAATAAATATAATGTAAGGCTTTTGACTTGACTAATACATGTATAACCTATGAGTTTTAGCGATATTTTAAGAATAGGTTCAATATGTCAAAAGTTAGTTTGGTGACTTGCCCTGCTCGGCGAAAGGTGATGGTGGAACCTCCGGGTAGTACTCCGACTCTTCGACGACGTCGTAGTCTTCTCGATACGAATAAAATAAACATAACTTTCAATTAAACAATTCAAAATCACACAACAAGCATATAAGTTTTGATTGGGCTAAATTAAAGTTATTAAACTTCTCAAATTAATATTTAAATTTCTAAAATAATTTCTGAAGGAGTTATAAATTTTTCTAAAAAGAAATATAAGTGTATCTTAATGTATTTTAAATCTCCCATTAATAAATAATAAAAGTTCTGAATAAACCTACTATTTTTATTGCATAAACATGAAGAGAATAAAAATATAAATTTTCTAAAATTGAAATGGTCAAATTTGGAGTTAAAATGAGCAAGATATGAATTTTTGAAGTTAAAAACAATTTCTGGAATTTATTTTAAACCAAAAACAGTCGCTGGTCCACAGTGGACCGAACCCACCGTGAACCCGCACACTCTGCGCGTGAGCCGGATCCAGATCAGCCGTCGGATCTGGATCGGGCGGCTGTGGGTGATGTGGGAGCGTTAAGTGGACGCGGACGACCAGGATTAAAACGCTGAACCGGTATGCGATGGATGGCCCAGATTAAAAGTGGGTTTTAAATAGAAATGGACGTATGAGATTAAAACATACCGATTCGCTGAGATCTGACGGTTTAGATTAAATCGAGCGATCGATTTAATCTCCACCGTCTGATCACGATCGCACGGCCGCGGTTGAATCCGACACGGCACGAGTACTTTTACTCGTGTCGGTCATCTTCTCCAGCGATGGCGACGGGTTAGCGGCGATGACGATGGCCGACGGCCAGATCTAATGGCTAAAATGGAATCAGGATGGTGTGGCGGTTAAGATGGTACCAGTGGCGAGTATTGGGGTCGTCGGAGTGTGGCTGGCGTCGAGCGGGGACAGCGGAGGTGTTCGGGTCCTTGTCGGCGACGGGGCTCCGGCGGGTTTCATCGGTGAGGGAGGGGTGGCCGAGGTCGGGGAGGTCACGACGGTCACACTGGTGTAGTCGACGGTGGCAGAGGAGGCCTCCGGTGATGGCGAGCGGTGGATGAAGTCTGGGTGGCGGTGTGGTGTTAAAAAGTGAAGCCTAGGCGTTCTGTTCGGTTTTAGTTCAATTGCGTGCGAGGGTTGAACGCGGCCTGGTGCGGAGTTTAAATAGAGACGCCGGTGGGGTAAAATGGTAGGTGTATACATGGAAAGCCGAAGGGGGGGTTTCAAACTCCGGCGAGGTATTTCCTTGCATGCGTGCAATGATCCCGGGATGATGACGCGTCGGCGTAAAGGGGGAAACCGTCAGCATATCGCAGGGAATTCAATGCCGGCGTCAATTCGGTGGAAGGGGTCGGCGTCAGCGGGATTGTGGCGCTTGGGTTTTGACCGGGGGATTTGGGGGCGGCGGCGCGAGGAGGAAGACGGAGATAACGTGTGGGGACTACAGTCAGTGGGCGGTTGCGGGTGCGGGCGTGGCAACGGTCGGGCCTGACGGGTGGGGTCGGGCTCGGCCGGGGGGGTTGGCGCTGACAGGTGGGACCGGGGCTTCGGGCACGCGCGTGGAGAGAGGGGGTCGTTGACGAGCGGGGCCTGCTTGGTAGAGAGGGGCACAGGGTTGAGTGGGCTGGGCCGGCCTGTGGAGGGGGGAAGGGGAAAGGGGGCATTACTATTTAAATGCATTTTTGAATAAAAATAATTACTGAAATTAATTTAAAATATTTGGGTTGCTTCCAAGGGTGATAAAAATTTGTAAAAATTCTCAAAAATAGGTCTTGGTCTTGGGATCCTATAGAAATTTTCTTAGGCTCTAGTTTGGACATTTTCTCTAGGTTTTAATTTATTTGGGCATTTTTAGCTTTATAGGAAATTCAGAAATAACCCTTTTTAGAAAAATATAAATAAAATGTATTTTTACCTTTTTTTGTCTGCGTCGTGCATGCGTTCCTCGAGCTAGCCGGCTACTATCGCCGCTTCATCCGTGACTATGGAGCATCGCCACCCTCTTCCGCAAGGACAACTTCCATTGGGGTGATGAGACTGCCCAAGCTTTCACCACACTCTAGAAGGCACTAACGTCGGATCCAGTCCTGCAATTGTTGGATTTCAGCCGCGACTTCATCGTGGAATGTGATGCATCTAGTTTGGGTTTTGGCGCGGTGCTGCACCAAGGAGACAGACCAATCACATTCTACAACAAGCAGATCGCATAATGCCGCTCCAACCTTGTAGCCTATGAGAGGGAGCTTATTGGTTTGGTGCTAGCTATCCGCCATTGGTGACACTACCTCTAGGGGCCTAAATTTCTCATTTGTACTGACCATTTCAGTCTCAAATATTTGCTAGATCAATGGTTGTCGACAATACCGCATCACCAGTGGGTTAGCAAACTAGTCGGGTTTGATTTCTGGGTTGAATTCAAGCTGGGGACATCCAATGTTGTGGATGACTCATTGTCTCGTCATGACACATAAGAGCTCGGGTCTACCATGACACTTTTGGCTCCCACATTCGCCCTGTTTGATGACATTCGTGCTAAAATTGGTGCTGATATGACTGTCAAAGACCTTAAGAGGGCGGTGGAGCAAGGCAAAAGTGGCCAACATGGCAGATTATTGATGGCCTCATCACGGTAGTCGACAAGGTCTTCATTCCACCCAACTTCTCTAGTCTACCGGCAATGCTTATTGCAACACATGGCATCAGCCATGAAGGGGCCGAGAAGAACTTGCACCGCCTTCACCAGCACTTTGATCTACCAGATGGCTGCTAGTTGGTATGAGACCATGTTCGATCTTGTGTCCATTTCCAGAGGAACAAAACTGAATAGCTCCTTCCAGGTGGCCTTATTCAACCACTTGAAGTACCAACAATAGTCTGGGCAGATATAGCAATGGACTTTGTTGAAGGATTTTCAAAGATAAGTGGCAAATCTGTCATTTCGATAGTAGTGGATAGATTCTCGAAGTACGCCCACTTCATTCCCTTGGGTCACCTGTACACAGCAACATCAGTCGGTCGGGCTTTCTTCAATGATATTGTACGACTACCATGGTTTCCGTCATCAATTGTCAGTGATCGAGACCCCATCTTCACCAATAAATTATAGCAAGAGCTGTTCTCTTTGGCAGGTGTCAAGTTAGCCTTGTCCTAAGCTTTTCACCTGCAATCCGATGGACAGTCTGTGGCAACCAATAAGGTGATTGATATGTATCTCAGGTGCCTCAAATGGGATCGTCCGCGACACTGGCTACAATGGCCTCCATGGGTTGAGTACGGCTACAACACATCGTTCCACTCCTCTCTACATACGACTCCTTTTAAAGTGGTATATGGCAGAGATCTACCCGCTATTGTACCTTACAATTGGGCAGCCCACCTTCAAGCAGTACACCAATAGCTCAAAGATCGCGACGAGTGCTTTCTCCAAGTTTGGGAGCGCTTAGAACATGCTCAAGGTCACTACAAGCACCAGTATGACCGCAAACACCGCGAGCTGCAGTTCAGCGAAGGTGATTGGGTCTGGCTTCATTTTCTCCACAGGCAGATTGCTTTGTTGCAGCTTCAGGGGCGTGGGAAGCTGGGACCTAAGTTTTTCGGTCCATTCAGAATTCTGGAATGAGTGGGCGATGTGGCATATAAACTAGAACTGCCTGCTGACTCTAAACTACACAATGTCTTCCATGTGGGTCTGTTAAAGTCATATCGCGGTAATCTGCCTCAAGTACTGAGGGTCCTCTCACCCATCCAGCGTGGTAGGGTCTGCCTGGAACGACTAGAGATGTCAAAGTCCAGAATGGCAAGGGGCATTCAAGAGGTGTTGGTGCATGGAAGGACAGACCGACGGCTAAAGCAAATTGGGTAGCCTAGGCCGAATTCCGTACAACATATCCTTACTTTTAGCTCATGGACGAGCTGGTTGTCTAGGGGGAGAGATGCCAGGTAGGGGCTGCACTACACCAGGCGCAAGGGGGCCAAGCCCACAAGCCCAACAGAGGAGATCAAGCCAGGCAGATAAGTATTAGATTAATCTAGTAGTTGGTTAGTTTAGATTATTATTGTTATGAATAAGAGTTGTACAAGGGGTTAGGTGTTATATAAACCTACCTTCTTAATCAGATCGGCATGCTTGTAATTCATTGGCTTTGGCCTTCTATCGATCAGATCGGCATGCTTGTAATTCATTGGCGTTGACCTTCTATCGGTCCTAGCTCCCTGCCTGCGTCGCAACCACAGCGCCTCCGCGACGTAGGGGTCCAGGACCTCAACTAGTAATAGATTGCAAGTATCCTTTGAAAAGTAGATCAGATACTAATTGGGATATAACCCCGGCCAATGACACCTTATTCCTAATTTGATTTATTAGGACTCTAATTTTAATTAGACAGGAATATATCTTGATCAGGTTTACTTTGCTAACAAGGACCGGCCTTGGACCTAGTGTACTAACAGACAGTCAGACACTGAGTGATCAGGACTGTGTCTGATGGGCGGATTAGGCTGTGAACTCGAGCATCTAAATCCGGCTAATAAAGACAACCATTACATTTCCATCAGATTCAAGTGCTGCGATTGAGGCAAAAGTATGCAGTAAGTAGCTAGAGGGCTTCATTGGAATAAGCTCTGCAAGAATCTGATTTTTTTTTTGTGTGTGTGTTATACCGAATGTGTTACTTGTGTTTTAGACTTTTACAAAGGGGTAAGGCTATAAGCTTAAGATTTTATGAAATATATACCAGACTCAGATTTTTTGCCCAAATTTGAGGGGTTACATTTTGTGGAGCCTGTTTCTGTACTTGAGAGCTAACTGACAGCAACATCACATCTTTCCTTTGCTGGATAAGATGCAGAGTCATTGAAAAGTAAGTCATAGGGAATAAATACTGTCAATGATGTCGATTTGCTTGAAGATGACATAACGGAGGTGCTAATCATCTCAGTACAATGTGCTGTTATTAACTTAATACATTATATGAAAAAACAGTGTGGATGAATTTGGGCTCCATGGAAAGAGGACAGTATGGATCAGCAAGATCTGAATTTTCATCATACAAGATCATACAACTGAAGTATCATCTGCCTCTTAGCAATATATACATACATCAGCAAGCTCTGAATTAAGTCATCTACATCTCAGACTAATAGAGCTTATCGTACATAAAAAGGATGAAAAGAACACACAGCAAGAACATCTTGATCTTTCAAAGAGAAAGGGTAAGGTAAGAAAGAGAGGAAGAGAACAGCTGCATGCTTAGCATCAATAGACCGCCAGGTCTTGCGATTAAATACCTCCATGCTTCAGGCCTCACTCTTCAGAGCATCATGGCCATGGAGTTGAGCCTGGAGAAGCGGCTCAGCATGTCCGCCGAGGTGATCCTCGGCTGCGTCAAGCTCCGGTGGAGCTCCTGCAGCCTCTGCAGGAGGAGGACGATCCGCCGGCATGGGACGAAGACGAGGGTGAGTGGGATGAGCCATACGCCTAGCTCCACCAGCAGCATGGCCCCTGCAACCGTTTGGAGCTTGCTTTCCTCTCGCCTTTTGCCTAGTGCCGCCTCCCGTTCTTTATTGCAGTTTGTCGTAGCTATCACCACGGCACGGTACCACATTTTAGAAATAAATTCGCTACAGTGCACTTCAAAGTCTTTCTCATAAATATTCCATCTGAATTCCCTGGAGTGCACTTCAAAGTCTTGCTCATAAATATCTCGTCTGAATTGGTGTCATGTAGAGATATCAGATAATAATCCGATGACAAATAAGACATCAAATAAATTTTCCAGCCAATCCAAACTAGATCGTCGTGAAACCTACCCCACTCTGAATTTATTTCTCCAACCTTTACCTCTTGTTTGGCAGGCACCGTCATGGTTATCAGTAACTATCTGCTGGGCTGGACCCATTTTACTACTGTTTCTTGGAAGTGGAGCCTGATCTGGGTTGCTTTCGGTCGTAAAAAAAATGGAGATCACAGATTCGCAGATTTGTTTAAGGGTTTCTTTATGGTTTTCATCCTACCTAGATGCTTGCTTATATATGGTATTTTAGGATGCGACGAAGTAGTCTGTTTTTAGTTGAAATATATGATACTTTTTTATTTGATTAGACTAGTTCCAACAGTAGATTTTAAATCAGGACCCTTATTTTTGATTTGAAGGACCTCCTATTTTTGAGAGGCCTATTTTCGGAGTTCCACTCCAGCAATGGCTCTCAAAACAGGTCCTTTATTTTTAATATCCATCATTTCTTCACACACTATACACATGCATTTGATAAAATCATAATACATAATAAATTTTTAAATGTAAATGCAAATATTCAAATTTAAATATAGGAACATAATCATCTATCGTATTAAACAATAGGAACAAAAGCATCTATCGTATTTAAATATTGAAAATTTAAAATTAAAATCAAATATTCAAATTTAAATATAACAACATAATTAGCTATCATATTAAACAATATGAACATAATCATCTATCATATTTGAATATTTAAATTTAAATATTCAAAATTTTAAATTCAAATATAGATATTCAAATTTAAATATAGCAACATAATCATCTATCATATTAAACAATAGGAACATAATCATCTATCTTATTTGGATATTTAAATTTAAATATAACAACATAATCATCTATCATATTAAATATATTAAATAATAAGAACATAATCGTCTATCATATTTGAATATTCAAATTTAAATATTCAAATTTTTAAATGCAAATACAAATATTCAAATTTAAACAAGCGGGAAGTGTGCGCTCACGTGGTGCAGATGAGAGCCAGGATAGAAGGCCCTTAGGGATGATGGCTTGGTGGCCTATTTTGGGAGCACTCCTATTTTTGAGAGCCGAGTAGGAGCTCTATTGGATCTCGGTTTTTCTCGCGGGCTCTAAAAAATAAGTTTGAGGGCTCAAAAAGAGATCCTATTAGAGTTGCTCTTAGAGGGAGGAAATGATCACACTTTTTAAGCGTTTGTTTGGTTTAGACTGCGGAGTGGGATGAAACGGGGCAAGCCTATTTCTCGACTCACCAACCAAATAATAAATGGGGATATTCTCATCTCCTAGAAAACTGGAACGTGGTTGTTGTTTGAACCAAATACACGCTAATTATTTGGACAAGAATGGACCAGAAATGGTGTAGAAGTAGGTGTGTGCACCAGCATGGGAACGACCGTTGACGCAAGTGCAGGCGTGGATGGCTATCAATAATTCAATATCACTCACCAGCGCAGGCGCAGGATGAGAGCGGCCACCACGGGCACAGGAGCTGACACGGGAACGGAAGCGGCCAATCTCGTTCAGACAACCAAACGCCACCCTTGTCGGTAGGACCATATTTTGGAACTGAATTCTGAAGTTTACGGGATTTCAGAATTATTCAATGTTTTGATTTCGCAGAAGATATTCAAATTCAGCCAAAATTTGTTCAAGTTTAAAAAAAAAATCAGCTGAAACTTTCTGAAATTTCGCATCTGTCCGTACCTCTGTTTTTTTTATTTCCAAATTCTATTCCGTTTCGTTACAAGACAATAATGTCTTACCAGTTAGCCCAAATAATATTATCTAATTTTGCATCTAATTTTGCATTGATGTTTCTATTCTAGACTTTAAAATTTTTACAAGCTCGTGAATTTAAAATACAATATGATTTTTTTTAAAAAAACATGACATAAATATAATAATAGTATCTCGTAATTTTATAAATCCACTAAAACCAAGATATTTTGTTGATAGTTACTCCAATAGTTACCATAGCATAAATAAATAGACAAGAAATAGAATATAAAGGTACACCATTCTTTTGAATAATCAAAGCATGCAATCCTAGCTATAAGTATAGCCAATTGAAGTGCAATCTATGTTACATCATATGTTAAAATTAATAGCACAATTAGTAATTTTCATCTATTTGATTATGTACTAGTATTTTCACATATTTAACAAAATAAACTAGCACATAAAATATAAAAAATGATGCAATTTAAGTGAGATGTTTTTAACTATTAGTAGTCTTATGAGCCAAAATAGAGGGTGGTCCACGGCCCACCTGGACCACCCTGTAAAACCGCCACTGTTTGTTGATCTACTTATAACCTCAATACCCTACCCAAAGCTATCATTATTAACCAAAAATTTTAAATCTGGACATGTAACTTTACACAGACATCTTGATCTCACATTACATATCTACTGTTGTGGCATGTGCTAATATTTACTTTATTAGAAAGCATCCCCGCATGTGAGGTTTAAGTGTCAACACAGCTAGTCTGATGCAACCTCCACTGTCTCTTCTGCTTGCCATAAGCCCACAACCATCTATCTCAGTGATCCTGTAATCTTTGTCTAGATCGAAGTCACTGTGTTTCAGCCTTCCATTGTCAAAACTCAAAAGCCTCAAGCTTCAGTATCCTAGCTGAATTTCTGAATTCTGATTGATGTTTAATGAGTAGAAAATGGACATTGCTCGGAAAATTCCTGTCAAAATGTCTTCTTTTGCTCCTTTACAGATCACAGCTCCATTTTTTTGCCATACTGCAATTAGGAGCAGCTCTAAATGCTTACATAGGTCTGGTCTCTGAATGAAAACATGACATGTGAGTGAAGGACTACGGCATTAATTTCTCAAGTTCGTTGCCTGTAACCACACTGAATATAATTGCGTGCTTTTTGTCCGGGTTAGCTATGCACACGCCCCTTTGGTCACATACATGTTCTGATCCCCACGAATCTGCGATCTTGTCAGATCGAGTTGTATTGTGTTGTATCGTGCCTACTTTGCTCATACAATTCCTTCACTTGACCAATCCTTTAGGCTAATCTCTTATGCTGTTCTGAAGCTGTATGCGTCTGAGCTTCAGCTCAACGGCTCAACCATCTCCATGCCGATCCTGGAAGATGTTGTGACATCTGACGCCTATCTGTCTCCGTTTCTTTTCCTCCATGGATGATGGTGGCGGAGCACAGAAGCCTGTGACTGTGAATTCTGGCCTACTGATCATGGAGGCATGCAAGAAAGAAAGTTTACAGCTGAAAATAAACAACGATACGATGAGCGATGTGACCAAACCATGCTGAGTTTTCCTTGGAAGCTGACGTCTGATACAGCCGTGAAGTCACACTGACGAGTGATGAGTGATGAGTGGGTGTGTGCTTTGTGCAGCCATCGTGTCGCTGATCACTGATGAATAGTAGCAGTGAGAAGCTTACCTGCGGCTGCGGGTGGTGGGTGGTTGCTGGTGGCGGTGGCGCTGAAAGCAAGCCTTAACTGACCTGACAGCCGGTACCAGAAATTGCGCGTCGTCGCGTCGCTTGTCGGAGTCCTTTCGCTGCAAAACTGGGATGGATCGGAACGGCAGCAGCAGAGCGCAATTCATGAACAGTTGATGAGATATCTCGCATCCTTGTCTCCCCCTCAAAGCTACCGTCTTTCTTTCGATTCTCTAAAAAAAGATTATTTCAGGTATAGAACTATTCCGTTCCTTTAAAATTTGCTTCAATCTACATAATTCTTTTATAATTAGATCTAAAGTAAAGTTATTGATCCACTCTGGAGTACTTACAGTTGTTTGGCTTGCGGAGAGATTTAGATTCAAGAATGGTAGAATTTGGTAAAATGTATTGTTTTACCTTGGAGTTTATTCATGAATTTCTAATTATATTAGGGAGTCTTTATGGTGCACCATTTACCTCCCAATAAAGTAATACTTGTAAATAATTCTGACCGTTGATTATATTTTATTTTTTGAATTAAATAATATTAGCTTTAAGTTTAACCGGTTAGCTCCGGTTAATTTTCCAGTTGTTGCATGCGCAAAAATCACGCACCTTCCATGTATTGGATCACATTAATGGAGGAAATATATGTTACCAAAAATATAATTTGACTGCTATAAACCACGTATTCAAAAAAATTGTTACCATAATGATATAATCAAATTATAAAATAATTCAAATATCTACTAAATTATGTATTATAAGATCAATATTACAAAATTAAGATTTAATGAACGGGGCATGGGCATGATTTTATTTGATGATACCCATGGTAAAAAAACCGAAGTTTGGATGCATGCACAAAATTCTCGTAAAGTATACATGATGCATGCGCATGATTTTCAAGGAGCATGAAAAAACAGAAATCTACATACATACATACATACATACATATATATATATATATATATATATATATAAGCGCACACAAAATAGAAAGATATAGATTTTGATAAGCATACACTAATTAAAGAAAACAGATGTGACCTATTACCTCCTGAGAGGTAACAGGTTACCCTATTTAAATCTCAACTGTTAGATCATATAAAATGAATGGTCCAAATTGATTTAGGTGTACCGTAAAATTTTCCTTATATTATTTTTCATGTCTATTATGTAAAATGTATTAACTTAGCATTTCCTTCATTAACTTTTAAATGATGTTGTTGATTTTTATCGTAAACTTTGATCATTCGTATCATTCAAAAAATTATGTAAATATACAAAAATATAAGTTATACTCGAATTACCTTTAATAAAAAAACAAATTATAACAAAAAAATAATATTTCAAAAAAAATGAATAAGACGAATGCTCAAAGTTTATGATAAAAATTTTAAAAGTTAAATGAGGTAGTACTACATAAAAAAGTAATAAATAACAACTAAAAAAGTGAACCGGTAAGTTTATAATAACATTGGTGGGTAAATTATCTTGAACTCTATGTTTTGTTTTAAAAACTGAATCCATGGAACGGAATCCATGGAACGGAGTTGTGGATCTACATTTTTCGCGGATGCAAAAATAGGTGCTCAAAAAACGTGGAGCGAAATAGTGGATCTATATTTTTCGCGGATCTAAAAAATAAGATCTAAACTTGTTTAATTAGATATTTGTAGAGCAAAACTATAAATCGTGGAGCGCACCGATCTCAAACATGACCTTCATTACGGTCTACGAATATTGAGAGCGAGCTGCTCTCCTCTACCCAGCAAGGTCAGCACAGTTCAGTTTTTTATCTCGGAGAAACCAATAGAACCACATTACTGAACCGAGCTACAGCCAAAATCGCCGCGACAACCAACAGCAAGTAACGACAGCTACAGATCGAGCTGCAACAGGACCAACCCAATTGTCCGGTTTGTCCCTCACCGGCTCACCGCCATAGCCCATAGCCTAGTAGTCCACATGGCCAGCAGCCTAGGATGCCCGCTCGCCTAGAGGCCCAGACGCCATCATGATCCACGCAAGTCTTCACACGCCAGCGCAACAAAGAGACAGGCAAAAGTGTGAAAGAAAATTTTTCTAAGTATGAACATAGATATGCACTATCCATAATACTATATTCATACTTAATGCCAATTGATACCCTATCGGGAAAAGCTACCTCATCATTACTATTCCAATTGGCGAAAGGGTGTTGATTCTTTTACGTAGAAATATCGTCGTTTTTTAAAACTTTCCAACTCTTTTTCAAATATAAGTTATTATTGATTTTTATTGTTTTTTATTTTCGTATTGTAAAATAAATATTACACCTTTTATAAATTAAACAATTCATGTTTTTTTAAATAAAATAAATGAGATACAACAAACTCATTTGAGTTTATGTCTTAATTCTTGTGCATAAGTCATATATATATATATATATATATATATATATTTTGAAATAGGCCACATGAGCCCGACCTTGTTTGAAGGCCATGGGTATGTCGGGATGTAAACGAGAACTTCTCAGGAGGTCACCCATCCTAGTACTACTCCCGCCTGAGTACGCTTAACAATGGAGTTCTGAGGAGATTTGGTGCCAGCTAACTCACATCCCTTTCACACACACACACACACATATATATATATATATATATATATATATATATATATATATATATATATATGGAGTAACTGTTTTCACAATTTTTCATTAAACTTATATTGCTTCAAAAAAATGCATGGTAGATGCCATTTTTTCCTTTTACTTAATTGGATTGGACTTGTTTCGTTCCTTATGGGCTTTTAGTGGGCCTAGACTACGAGGCGATTAATGGGCCTCGGTTTCTCCCTTATGGGCCGTTGTCTTGCGCGAGATGGGTTTGAAATGGGCCGTTCATGTTCGTGCCGAGTCAACGGGCTGATGGTTCTGTTCGTACTGGCCCATTTTGCAGTGGATGAGCCGTGTTTGTTAACGCTTGCTCTAATGGTGGTTCGTTCACCTTGGAGCTCAGTCCATGGGTGAAACCAGCCTAAGATATCAAGGGACGCCAGGACGCCGCCGCCGGTGGCGGCGGCAGCAATGTTGCTCCGGCAGGAGATGGCCGCCGGCGAGGTCGGGAGGAGTCGGGACTTCCCCTCTGTGGTCCTCGCGCCCTCCGAATACGTCCGAAAGGTGACCTGATCCCGAACTGTGCTCTCCCTTTCCGTGCCAATTTAGAGTAAAAACTTCTGCGCGATCGCCTGTTTCGTGGGCGCGGCAGCGAGCAAACGTGATTACTGTGATTCGGTTTGGTTTGGTGTGGTGTGGTGTGGCAGGCGTGCGTGCGTGGAGTCTGGATTTTTCTACGTGGTGAAGTGGTGAACCATGGGATCGAGGACGGCCTGCGGGAGAAGGCGTTCGCGGAGAGCAGGAAGGTGTTTGCATTTCTACTCTGGTTTCTCTCACTGTTCCGAGTTTGCAGATATGCAAGGAGAAGGATTGGCATCCCCATCTCTGGGAAGATGTTCATCATGTTGATGGAATGATGGGTAAATAGTAAGTACTTATTTTTGTGATTTAGTGAACAACAATTTCAAATATATTGTTGTTTGTTCTTAAACTTGCTGGAGCCCTGTTTTTTGTGCTCCTTAGATAATACCAGGTCTTGTGTACGCCGGAGGGCCCTGATTGTTAGCATTGGTGATTTACTAGAACGGTGGACGAATTGTATTTTCAGGTACTACCGTTTTTAACATTTGTTGACCTAATCTATGGTTGTGAGGAAGTATCATGTCCCGTGGTGCCTGTTGTTAAAAAAAATTCAAACAAGCTAGTTACAGTTGTGAGTAGTTGCACCAAGAACTTTCTGATTTTTTGCAACTCAACATGGCTAAATACTTAGGAGGCACAACACTTTCTTAACAACAAGTTGGTTTCAGCTTGTCAAAATCATCAACAGGTTAGACCATGTCTGAAGTTTCTGAAATTCTATAATTATTTAAGAGTTCTGTTTTTTGATCGACTTGAAAGGATGCAATATTACTAAATATTTGGCCTTGAATAAGGAATGTATGAAGAGAAGTTATTTATATGCCTAAATCTTAATTAATGACTCCTATTGGGTTCTAATTTTAGCCTATCTTAACTTACTTAGGATTGAAAGATTTTGTTGTTGTTGTTGCTGACTTGCTGTTGTTGGCATCTATTTTCTGATTAACATTATACACTTCTTTTCGTATTTTATCTCTACTTAAGAAAATCTTTTGTATGAATTTTGATTGTTATCACTCTCATACTGAGTTACTGACTTGTAGCTCTACCCTGCATCGTGTTGTTGCAGTGGTCAAATAGATGTACTTGTGAGTATTACTAATTGCTGAATTCGAAACTTTATAATTTCCCATTGAATTCATGTTGTAATGTCACACAGACCTCTTCACGGGATAATCACCACGGATAATATCAGCGCTAATAAATTATGTGCTTAATGTTAAGGAACCCTATCTGGTGCATATTATTTCTTGCACATTTTTTTATCCAATTTTTCAGGTGGCTCTCTTTCTTGATCCAAACCCTGATTTAGGGGTTCAGTGCTTGGAAAGCGCTTACACATTGAAAAAAAAAGGAACTAGTTCCTTTTCTGATTGCTTCTCAATTCTCATACCCTTTTGAAATTCGATGCATTTTCAGGTTCCCACCAATAAAGAGTGGCGACTACATACAACTATACAAATAGTCATACGTTTTCACATGTGTAAAGCTAAGATTGATAAAATTAATCGGATTCCGTTCCGACTACACGTCCCTGTTTTGCAGGGATTTCAGCTATAGCCGCATCTGGCAGTTTTCACTGAAAGATGTGAACTGCATTTACACTTCTCACTGTCAGTAAACCGTGTCGATGCTGGTGAGGAGGCAGACATGTGCCACACGGCTAGCCGTCGTTCTCACCGTCTACATCTCTTCTGCATTTAGGCGAGATCACTGGAGACCAGGAGGATGGCCGTGTGCTGTAACTCTGTGAAAAAAGGTCAGTAACGATGTTGCCATGCTCGTTTTGACGATTTGTCGCGCCACTGCTCGACACCTCATGAACTTTATGGTCACTGCGAGCTTTACAGTTTGGACTAGTATTATGTCTGACCTCGTAAAGTAATTTCTGGTTTGCATCCTGGGAGGCAAGTGATTACATCGCCATCCTTCTCCTCAGCTCTTGACAAAGTGAAGTCTGGTTGATTGGATCTAGATTTGTTCATACCTGATGAACACGACTAAATATGTCATCTAGAAGTGCTCACCATGACTGAATCCATGGGCATGCCAAAGATATACAGGTGTGCGTGCTACCACTTGCATCTGGTCTGAAATGGCAGCTTGTTTGGTGTCAGTTAGCATGCCTGTTCGTACCGGTCAAAACGACTTGTGCAGAAGCATAAGCTCGTGGTTTGGGTCGTCGTTGCAGTTGGTTATCATCCCAGTGAAAGATCTTAACTCCGGCGAGGACTGAAGACCAGGTAAATGGTCAAGCTGAGATTTGACAGTTGACAGATTAAAGTACCACAAAGTTTCAGCACAGCATACAGGTCAATGACAGGGGTGTCTAGGTGTTCTTGTGACTATTTGTTAATGTGTCCATAGATGCATGGTTGTTACATTGTAACACCCGTATTTTTCAAACCGTTGAAACCCTAATTTTCAAAACCAAAATTCAAATTTAAATTTATTTAAGGGATGAAAAGCTTTGTAAATTAAAACCCTTGGATAAAATATTGAATTTTGATATTTTATAATTTTGTTAGGATCTTTGAACCTTAAAATATTTTATAAAATTATTTTGAAAAATTTTAGAATTCGAATTCATAATTTAAACTTCAAAGTCATTTTCTGGAATTAATTTTATTCGAAAAATAATTTTATTTCGTTTTGGGCCGCGCCCTCCCTTTTGGCCCAGCCGGCCCAGTGGCCCGCTTCCCCCTCCCTCTCTCTCTGCCGGCGGGGCCCGCCTGCCAGCGCCCGCCAGCCTCCCTGCGGCCGGGGCCCGCCTGTCAGTCCCCCGGCTCCCTTCTTCTCGCGCCAGCCCGCCTCCCCATCCTCTCCCTCTCCTCCCCGCCATAACAGTTTCCACCGGTTTCGCCGGAACCACCCCGAAGCCCTCTAGAAACCCCGCGCCCCCCTTTCGGTTCTATTTAATCCCCGAAACCGAATCCGTTGTCCATTTTTCGCTTTCGCCGCTCCTTCTCGCCGCATTTCACCTTCCCGCAAGCTCCACCGCCTCCTCTCCGTTCGCCGCTAGCCCTCGCCGGCGACCGCCTTCGCCTCCGCCGTCGGCACCCCCGCGCTCGTCGTCATCCGCCGGACCCCGGCACCGCCTCCGTTCGGGCTTCCCGCCGCCGGAAGCGCCTCCCCGCCGCCAACCCGAATCGCCGCCACCTTCTTCCTCGCCGCCGGCCTCCTCCCGTCCCCGACCTCCGCCACCTTCGGTACCCCCTTGATCCTCTCCCCGCGCCCGTTCCTTTTTCGCATTAATCTAGGCCCTTAGGCCACCGATCGCCGTCGTCGTCGCTCGGCGCCGCCGGCCGGAGCCGAGGACGATGGACCCCTCGTCGCCTGGCGCGCGTGCCGTGCCGGATGAGATCCCGGCCGTTGGAGATCCAACGGCCAGGGCTTGTCCTGGTCCGTGGCATAGGGCGCGGGTGCACCGTGCACCCGGTGCACCGTGGGCCTCGCCTCGCGCCGGTCTGCGGTCCACCATGGACCGGTTGCGTGCGGGCGTGGTTCACGGCCCACCGTGGACCGTTAACGATAGAATTAGGTTTAAATTTTGCAGAATTCTGTTAATTCTTGTAAAATGCATATAAAATCCAAAATAACTCTGATTGAGCCCTTTCAAATTTCTAAATGTTCATAAAATTATTTTCTACGTACTGGTGTAATTATTTTGTACTGTTTACATGTCATGTTGTACTGTTTATTTATTTATTGTGTTTTCCGACGCGTTGTAGTCGAAGTCGAGGCGACCGAAGAACTCCCAATCGCCACCGAAGACCCGAATAAGTTCTACGAGGATCAAGGCAAGTCACCGGACCCTCTCGTGGACATAGTTGATCATGTTGAACCTACTTTTTGCAATAATTGCTATAACCCATAGGTTAATAACTGCATTAGCGATAACCTGTTCACTCGTTTATTTATTTATTTAGCTAATGTATAGCTTTGCTCCCTGAAGTGTAAACCCAAGCCATGCTTGTATCACCGTCTCCTTGTCGCCAGTGTCGCTTAATAGTTAGCGCTATATATACGAGGCACATTAAGAGCTAGCTTAATTACAATTACTATTAGTCATCAGGTTATTCTCTTTATACTCCTTTGGATATATATATGTCTTTTGTCTCGTCGATATTCTGAATTGTGGAAGGCGTTGTGGAGTCGTAGTGATATTGTGCATGGTGGGTTCCGGGTGCAAGCTAGTGCATTGGTTGGTCGCACCCGGGGCACTATAAGGACCGGTCTGCGGGATCTGTTGCGAAGCATAACAGTACTGACCACAAGTCTAATGGGTAAGGCCTAATTCGAAGTATGGGTCGATTCAGCTTGATGCACCGAGCGGAGGGGACAAGTTCACTTAACCCGGAGTGCCAGGTGGTGGCTTGGTCCGACGAGGCACGAAAGGGGGTCTACGTCTGCCAATCGGGGTCTACCCATGATTTTCGGGTGAGATCTCAGTGGAGCGTGGGCGAAACCTGGTGTGGTTGTCCTCTTGCTGAGTCAATTCATATGACGGGTTTTGGCACGAGTTCCTTCGGGGTGACGTGGTGTCATCTCGACACACTGTTGTGTGCGGGAGCGAGTGCCTTGTGGGTAAAGTAGTACACCTCTGATAAGAGTATAACTTTTCGAAAAGTCGTGCCCACGGTCACGGGCGGCCAAGTGATGTTCTCCGCAGTTAGCGTTCAGTGCTATAGTTGTGAATTGCATGTCATGATCAGTATGGGTTTGAAAGAGCGAGTGGGCACAGGTGTGCAACTCGAGGTAGTGGAAAGTTAAGTACTGTTATTTAATTCAGCATGTTTATTTCTGTTTAACACTGCTCATTAAATATTAAATAACAATTAACCTGCTTTTACGCAAATAGCCTAGTTATGCACCCTTGTTCAACAGCCATCATTATTTGCATGTTCGTGGCTTGTTGAGTACCTTGTACTCACCCCTCGTGGGTTAATTCTTTTAGATGTCATTTACGAAGAAGAAGTCCAGGAGTAGCGTCCCAGTCGAGGAGATCGGATCCGTGGAGCCAAGGCGTTCTGCAGCTGAATTATTTTGCTTCCGCTTTAGTTTGATTTGTAATAAGTGTAGCCTATGAGCTACGTACTCGTTTTACTTCCATTTATTCGTTGTCAGCTGTGATCGTCTTGTAATAATGACATTTCATTTATATTCAATGATTTTTGTGGTTCGTGAGAACCCGGGTCGTTACATACATATAGACAAATACATTAAATACTCGTTGATTAATATCGGTATGGCATTAAATACAAACACGCACAGGTCAACTTGCATTGTATGAAGAGCTGCACTGCTTCCTGACAATGCATATGTGGGTTCGTCAGCAAATTCAGGCTGATATTTGAATTGAGCTATCCATGAGAGTTGCCAAGTAATTCTATGGCAATGGTCTGAGTAGCTTCTAGTAGTTTATCTATTTCTAGAATTTTTGAAATCCTAAACAGTTCATTTTTTTCTCATATTATAAAACTCAGCTGCTACATAATTTATAAATGAATTAATTCATGAGTTAAGAAACATTAGCTTCTTTAGATTTTTGTCCGATACTCCCTCCAGTTTCTAAAAGAAAATCGTTTATGATTGTATCTAAAGTTCCCCAAAGATATCATTTTGAATCTTTGTGTGTATTCTAGACATTTTAATGCGTTTTTATCCTTAAAGTAGTAATCTTGGTAACCAATAGGACAGAGAGATTATCAAATCTGATTGTTATGCACCCTCTTTAATATGGACAAATATGCAAGTATACACATTAATTAAATATTCGTTGATATCTAAAATCATGTCTAAAACGACTTCCTTTTAGAACTGAAGGGAGCGGATATTTATCCGTTTTTCACGAAATTTTAAGTACTCTAAATAGACTCTACGTGAAACACATGTCTTTGATTGATTTGGTCTGTTGTTTCTAGACATATGTGTGTGCATGCATTGAACATGTATACCAACCTCCAAATATCTTCTCGACCTAGAACTAGCCAGCTAGACTACGGGACGACAATTCAGAGAAGCACTAATTATTTCTACATGCGATATGCGGCAAATAAATCTGATGCCTAACCTCCATTACTAAACACTAAACCTAGCTAGCTTGAGTATGTTAACATATTAACTAGCTAGCTCGAGCTGGGTCTTTTCCTATACGAATGAAATTAAAATTAAATTGCTGCACCACCGTACCAGGTGCTAGATAGGCGGCAGCTGCTTGCGCTATTAATAAACATCAATACATGATTAACTCGTAGGCCGGCCGGAGCCGGGGGAGAATTAAGTGTGTGTTGCAACTTGATTAGCTCTTACCTGAACAAGATGTTCACGCTTAATCCGTATGTTTATTTGAGAAACGCCAAATAAACCAGGTGCTGCCTGATGTGCAGTACGTGCCCAGATGCAACATGAAAAGGAAGATGAAGAAAAACATGCGGCGATTGCTAATGGCCGGATTTCGGGCGTGTCCGAGGAATCTGATCAATCTTAGCTCCCACATGTTTGCATAGCTGAATAGGATGAAGACCGCTAAATCATACGAGTACGTAGTTAATTTTAAAAAATGCGGTCAACCAGATTAAATATTTTTTTCATTCGTACAGCTCTTATAAAAATGTGTTTTGACTTTTTAAAGTCAGCGAGATTATTAACAGCGAAAATTGTCCAATAAAACATGCTATAATTACAACGGATCATATCGGAAGAGTATATCTGTGGCAACATCTTTGGAAAAACAAATGCAATTTGCCCACAGAATTATTAGGGCAGGTTTTGGGACTAGATATATAGCTAGCTGGTGGTGCCTGGTGTTCATCCATTTTATTTCAATATGATTATTTTATTTACGCGTAGCACGGTGATTGGACGACTGAGAGGCAATGTCAACCATTGTTTTTTTTTGCAAGGGTGCTGTGCTACGTAATTGACAAGCTGGTAGAAGCACTGGCTTTCAAGCTTCAGGTATCGTGAATATGGTTGGCTACTTGGCTCATTACATTCAAAAAAACAAGAGCATGCAGATGCAAGAAGATAATATCGATCAGGCCATCAGGGTGAGCTTCTTCCACTTAACGCTAGCTTCTTAGCATCCTGACCCATACAACTCAAATAGAATATTAACTGGTTGTTGTGGGTCATATATATATATATACATATATATATACAAATGCTATTCTACATCACGGGTGGATGTAGAATAGCTATTCTACTGAGAAATCTACTACTGAAAAAAAATAATACCCAATTGCTATTCTACTGAGAAAATCTACTACTCAAAGTGGTCGGTGTAGAATAGTTATTCTACACACATGGTGTAGAATACCGTTCCCGTGCATATATATATATATATATATATATATATTTCACACATTTTTCTTTTTCTTTTTCTTTTTCTGACTGATTTATTTTGTTAAATCGACATGAGCGAAATTTATCTATTAAATATTTCAAAACAGATAAACTAATTAATATAAATTGATAATTAAATTTCTAAAAAACATAAAAATAAATTTAGTAATTATAGGTGGCCCATTAACCAAATAAGGTAATAGGTAGCTTGTTAATTATGATTGTTCTATCAATTAAAATAGACAGTTTATATTTATTTAAATGTATCGTGCATAAATTTTGTTTAAATTTTATTTTCAAGGAAATTAAAGAGTTCAATTAGAGGTATACCATCCATAAACATCACCTCTGGTATCATCACGCAAGGAAATAACAATTATGATAAAATATAGCAAGGAAATAAATTATGAGACCTACCAAACATAACTACTTATAAATAGTGACTAGTATATTTTATTATCTTATGCATAATCTATAACTATATCATCTATTTTTATATTTAATGTCATATAAACTATGTTTTTATAACAATATTGTGAATGCTACTTTAATTTTCTTGGGTAATAATGTAGCCTCTACTTATGTGTTAGCAATAGCATGCACATTGGATATATATATGCGTCAGGCATGACAGTAAGCACTGGATATATATATGTGTCAGGCATGACACTAAGCAACTGGATATATGTGTCAGGCGTGACACTAATCACCATTACAAAATGAATTTAGCTGACCTACACTTTCTTCATGTCAACGAAATAGTTGACATTTTTGAAATGATGATAAATTGTTTTGCAAACTAAGTTTTAAAAACAAGATTTAATTAGCACGGAGCTAGCCTGGGACAAATGATCACTGCTGACAGCTTGAGTATTGGAAGTTATAGCTAGCTAGGGTTAAGTAAAATATCAGAATATTAGTTGACTGTGCTTAATTATTCAGTTTATTATATATTAAGTGACTTCCAGAGGAATTTACTGATCACATATCTCTCACATTGCAAAAGTATTATTTTATACAGTTGACTCATCTGTTGCAGGGGCGGGCCCACTAAGATTCAAGGGTATGCAGTTGAATACCCATTATTTTTGCAAAAAAATTTATATATATAGTATATATTGTATATATATATCAAAAAATGAAAAAAAAGCCCAATCAATCCTCAATTCATCGTTCTCGGGCTGCCTCCCACACTTGCCCTCCGCAGGGCCCAATAAAAACGAATTGGCCCACGCCCCACAGGCCCAATTGAAAAAAAACCCAAGTCAAAGAAACCCTAATGAGTCAACATTTTCTCCCCACAACCCCAGGAACAACCGAGGCCTGCGTGCGGACTGCGGGGGCGCGAGGCGGCGCCGCGACGAGCCGGCGCCCGGCGAGCGGCGACTCACGAGAACCGGCGTCCGTCGGTCCGGGCTGGGGGCTGGGGCCGTGGGGCGGCGCGCCGGAGGCAGGGGCGGGAGCGGGGAGCCGGCCAGCCGGGAGGCCTGAGGAGGCGAGCAGGCAGGAGCGCCGCCGGCCGCCGCGAAGCGCCGGAGGGCGGAGGCGGGAGGCCGGCCGGGCCGGGAGGTGCGACACCGCGCCGCCGGCCACCGCGGAGCGCCGGAGGCGGAGGCCTGGAGGCCGGAGCCCGGAGGCCGGACCGCCGGAACCGCAGGCGGCAGGACGCCAGGACGCAGTCCGCAGCGGCGCAGCCGCCAGCGCCCAGCTTCATAGCTTGCAGCCTGCAGAGCAGAGGGAGCCAGGGAGGAGCGCGGTGAGCGTCGCTGCGCCGGTTAATTGTGATTTCATAGCAATTTGTTAATTTGGTTGATGTATTATTGTAATTTGTCAATACTTGGTGATTTCTGAATTCATGTGTATGTCAAATTAGCAGTAGCATTGATATTTCTATGATTTTAAATTTAGGTCTGAAAAATGAAGAGAAAGTATAACGCCACTACTGATTTGAGAGCTTTTTTAGCAAGAGCTACTGCAAAGAAGAGACAATCTGAACCAGAAAGTTTTCCTCAGTCTTACAATGAAAGTCAGATGCAGATGGTCGTATTGCAAGGACAAAATGATGGTGAAACAAGCACAGATGGCACAATTCCACCTAAACCAGTGACATCAGAGCCCCCAAGCCCCCCATTAACAGAAGTTAATGAATCTGAAAGCAATGATGAAGACAATGATGACTATGACCTTGAGCATGATCCTGGACTGAGGGCTCCTATCTCAAGCTATCCTATCAATGACCAAGATTCAGTTAGAAGAGCATACATTGCAATGGGACGATGTCAACCAAACATGAAGCAAAATTTTCCGCAACATATGTGTGGAGGTATGCGTCGTTTCCAATATAAGTGGTTTTCTGAATTCAAATGGATTGAGTATAGTGTGCAAAAAGATACTGCATATTGCTTTGTTTGCTATTTATTCAAAGATAGTTGTAAGTTTGCTGGTGGAGATGCTTTTGTTGATGAAGGGTTTAGAAATTGGAATATGAAAAGGAGAATCCGTAAGCATGTTGGTGCTATTAATAGTGCGCATAGTGAAGCTGAAGAGAAATATAGATTGTTCATGACACCTAAAGCATCAATCCGTGAATCAATTGCATCAAACACTGTAGAGTTGAAGGCTAAGTATCTAGCTCGCTTGACATGGTCCCTTAAATGCATAAGATTTCTATTGCGTCAAGGGTTGGCTTTTCATGGTCATGATGAAACAAAAGATTCACTCAACAAAGGGAATTTTCGGGAACTTTTAGCATGGTTAGCAGGAAACTTTGAAGAGGTTAATATGGTGGTACTAGGGAATGCACCACAAAACTGTCAGATGATAGACCACAAGATCCAGAAACAACTCATTGATGCTTGTGCTCATGAAACAACCAAATTTATCATAACCGAACTTGGTGATGAGTGTTTTGCAATTCTTGCCGATGAGTCAAGTGATGCATACCTACAAGAACAATTGGCTCTTTGTTTGCGTTTTGTTAATAAAAAAGGAGAACCAGTTGAGCGATTTTTAGGTCTTGTTCAAGTTTAAGATACTACATCATTAACTCTTAAAGAAGCAATTCAGTCCTTGCTTATCAAATATCAATTGCCCCTATCCAAGGTACGTGGTCAAGGGTACGATGGAGCTATTAATATGAAAGGTCATGTTAATGGTTTGAAGAAACTAATCATGGATGAGTCCCCTAGTGCTTATTATGATCATTGCTTCGCTCATCAACTTCAACTAACACTTGTAGCAGTTGCCAAGGAGAATACTGATTGTGATTGGTTCTTTGGGCAACTTTCATATTTGTTGAATGTTCTAGGGATGTCTTGTAAAAAGATTCGTATGCTTCGCATTGCTCAAGCTGAATACATGATTGATGCATTGAAATTGGGTGAAATTGAAACCGGGCAAGGTTTGAATCAAGAGATGGGCTTAGCAAGGCCAGGTGATACACGATGGGGATCTCACTATAGAACTGTAATGCATGTTATGTTCTTGTATCCTTCAATCAAGAAAGTTCTCTTTAGGATTGGGAATGAAAGTAAAGGGGCTGAGGCTAATGGAGCTCAAACTATGCTTGCAGTATTTAAGTCCTTTGAGTTTGTTTTCCTGCTACACTTGATGAATGAAATATTTGGATATACAAGTGACTTGTGCAATGCTTTGCAAAAGAGGGAGCAAGATATCGTAAATGCAATGGATCTTCTGGAGTTCACAAAGGTTGAACTAGATGTTTTGAGACAAGATTCGGGATGGCAAGAATTCCTTACCAAGGTAACTTCTTTTTGTGAGAAGCACAATGTTAAAGTTGTTGACATGAATGCAAAGTATATTCCTATGCAAAGATCAAAGCAGTTCTATAGAGGTGCTATTAATTATCATCGGTTTCATGCTGATATGTTTTTGGGTGTTATTGATAGGCAAGTTCAAGAGCTTAATAATAGGTTTGATGAGGTAAACACAGAACTACTTAGATGTATGGCATCATTCAGTCCAACCAATTCTTTTTCTGCTTTTAACATTGAGAACTTGGTTAAGCTTGATGGGTTCTATCCACGTGACTTTTCATTTGAAGAAATGAACCAACTTCAATTTCAGCTGCACCACTATATTAATGATGTCAAAAGTGATGAAAACTTCAAAAATTTGAGAAGTCTAGCAGAGTTGTCTATGATGCTAGTTAAACAAGGAAAGGTTGCTCGATATGAAATTGTTTATAAACTTCTCAAATTGGTGCTTGTTCTCCCTGTTGCAACTGCTGGTGTTGAGAGAGTCTTTTCTATAATGAATTTGATAAAGAACAAGAGAAGAAGCAAGATGGGACAAGAATATTTGAATGGTTGCTTGGTCACATTGATTGAAAGGGAATTCTTCTTGCAAGTTAAGGATAAGGACATCATCACTTATTTTCAAAGAATTAAGGATCTGAAAATTGTCCTGTAGCTTGTAAGTTGTAAGCTTTGTTACCATTTTGCTATTTTATCCTCTATTTATTTCACATGTTGCCACTTTATATGTTGATCATTAGTAGTTGGAAAATTTCATGTTGTGATCAATTTTATTAATCAATGATGGTATCACTTGATTTTATGTTACATAACAATAATTTAGACTGATTTTTTTTTGGTATGAGGGATTTTGAATACCCATAGTTCAAATCCTGGGCCCGCCTCTGATCTGTTGATTAATTCACAGGTATATAATGTGTTATACAATTTATAGTACCTAAAGCTTCAAGCGGTTGCTACAATGAATCAAATGAGAAAACACAGACAAAATTTTGGAGGCACGCTTTTGGAATCAATTTTCTGTCACTGACACATAAATGACCTTTAGTGATATTTTTAAAGAGTCCATCCACTGATACCTGTATCTAATTATCATATCATTTGAATTGAATGAAACTAAATAAAGTTGTGCAAAACATATCTAATCTTAACAAAATAATCAACCATTAATAATGTGTGAGCACCTATGTCTGTCGCTAATGATCTATATTTAATGATGAACATGTATGCCCGCCACCAATAGTCGACTATTAGTGATGGGTGCATATATACCTATCATTAACGATGGACTATTAATAATGGGTGCATATATAGTTGTTACTAATGATATGTCATTAGTGACGTGATAAGATTGATGGGTGTGATGCTGTCACTACTCACTAATAACCCTTTTTAAGATAGCATATGGCTTTTCACCTGTTTTGAATGTAGAGCAACTAATTGAGTTCATGCTGGCAATATTTATTTGTAAACTCAAACATAATAGTTATATATGTGCACGTAGAAGCCGAAAATATAATCACTATCTTTCATCTAAAACTATGAAATTGTAATGCTAGAGTTAACACAAGAAATTCTGATTGATAAACCTTTACTATAGAAAAACCTAAATTCGCCAAGTGCCAAAATCTTCACGAGGGCATTGTTTTAGGCACTTGGCCGGGAAGATGTTTTTTCAAAAACACTTGACAAAACCCTATAATGCTCGGCAAAAAAAACAAAAAAGGTGCTAACGTTCGTCATGACAATGTGTTTGTGCGAGCGAAGAAAAAAATTGGGGAGAGGGGCTACCGAGCGTTTTAAAAAAAACACTTGACAAATATAAAAGAGTAGAGTCTTTATTTTGTGTGAAATCTTGTTTCGAGTCTACGTGGTATTTGCAATTTGGTTTTAGCTTAAACTTTTTTCTACAATTAAAATATAAAGTACGTTTCTAGGATTTAAATTGAAATATGTGAAATTTAACCTACAAGTGCCTAAAATAATGAAAAAAATTATAGAAAAATAATATTCACATTTAGTCTATTTTGTGTGTTTCAAGGGTTTAAATTGGAATAGGTAAAATTTGAACTGCAAGTGCCTGAAAGAATGAACCAAATTTTCTAGAAAAACATATTCATATTTTATCCCATTTGTAGGCCATACACACTAAATTTAAAGAAATTTTGAAAAATCTAGGTGGTGACACTCTGTGGCGCCCCGATTTATCAAAATCGAGACATTATTGAATTTCCATAGAAAAACAATAATACAAGAGGTTCATCATGCGACAACGTACATACGATAAAATCTATGGTACGCAGACCATATTTATTACAACATTGTTTTAATAAAAACGATAATAAGATAAATAAACAGCGGCATGACGAACGTCTTCTTCAGGATCTTTCTTCCCGACTGGGTCGCTACTCCAGACCGTCTTCAAGATAAGCATCCTCTGTGGGGTCCAACGGGTATGAGTACAAAAAGTACTCAACAAGCCACCGCAAATGCAAATAATAATGCAGGATAATAAACAAGGAAGAATAAAGGCTAACAATGCGGAATAAAGCAATTGCAGTTATGGCATTTAGTGTAATCATATTTTAATCATGCGGAAAGTAAATATGAACATCATCAACATCAACTAACTCGAGGAGTACGTTTTACCTCCTCGCACAACAGTCCTTACATGTCAATCCATCATGCACATTCATATTCAAAGTAAACTAACTGGGGGATGTCACGCAACCCGCCCTTGACCGTGGGCTCGGCTTTTCGAAAAGATTTAAGACTCTGATCAGAGATGTACTACTGTACCCACAAGGCACGCACTCATCTCAACGAGATGACCCATTTCACGGGAACTCGTGCCAAAACCTCAATATGAGATGTTCCAAGCGATAACCACCCGCTCTAGGTTTCGCCGGCGCGCCGGGCCGCATCCCGGCTAACGTCGTACCCCCTTTTGCGCCACATTGGTACAAGTCACCCGCAGGTGCAACTTGACCCATCTCCAAATGGTGGCCTCGGTTTGGAACAACCCATACCTTAGTTAGGACTTACCCACTAGACTTGTGGTTAGTACGTAAGTGTATTGCAACGGATCCCTCAGACCGGTCCTTATAGTGCCCCGGGTGCGACTGACCAATGCCCTAGCTTGCACCCGGAACCCACCATGCATACACTCACAACCATGACTCATCACCAACAGAATTTCCAAAGATAAGAAGTAACGGGATCATATAATAGAACCATTTCACTACGACTCATTTTTATCCTATAGCGGCCGTGCCAATACATTGGACACTAGCTAATATCATTGATCATATGGTGACAAGGAGGTTAGGCGAGATAGCATGGCTTGGGTTGCACATCAAGGTCGGGGGATCCTAAATAAATATAATGTAAGGGTTCATTTGACTAATGCATATACATAACCTATGTGTTTTAGCGATAGTCAATTCAGACATGGGTTCAATATGCTCAAAAGAATGGTTTGGTGACTTGCCTTGTTCAGCAAAGGGAGAGGGAGGGACTTCCGGGAAGTATTCCGGCTCCTCGGCGGCGTCGTAGTCTTTTTAATATAAAGATTAAAACAGAAAGAGCATAACACTCAATCAACCATATTACATTACAAGCATATAAGTTAAAGTTGGTTTGATTAAAAATAAATAAACTCAAAGGTTAAGGTTCTGAATTTTATAAATAATTTTAAAGGGATTAAAATGAAGGGTTGTCCTTTTTAGAAAACAAATGTTTAAATGTGATTATTGTCATATTAAATTCTCAAATAAGTGTGAAATGAAAAGTTCATGTCAATTTGGTGGTTTTCAGTGAATGGACAGAAAGGAAATTAATATAAATTTTTCTGAAGTTTAAATATTTTAATCCATATTTTAATCCTAAAGGCTTTTGAATAATTATTTGAATAAATATGAAAATGTCAAAATAAACCTACTGTTTTTATTGCATAAATATGTAGGGAATAATTTTATGAATTTTCTAAAATTGGAATGGTAATTTTTAGAGTCCAAATGCATTAGATATGAATTTTACAAGTTTAAAAGCATTTCTGGAATTTATTTTCAAATTTTAAACCTCTCGGGTCCACGGTGAGCCAGGCCCACGGTGAACCCGCGCACTGTGCGCGTGCGCCGGGTCGATCTGGACCGTCGGATCCAGATCCGACGCGCGAGGGCGAGGCGGGACGCGTAAGTGGCTACGGACGGCCAGGATTAAAACGTGCGAACCGGTACCACGTGGACGCACGGGATTAAACGCGGAGTTTTAAAACAAATGGACGCACGGGATTAAAACGTACCCCTTCGCCGAGATCTAACGGATCAGATTAATCCGCACGCGGGGATTAACCATCACCGTCGGATCCAGATCGCACGGTCGTGCGTGAATCCGACACGGCACGGGTACTCGACCCGTGCCGGTCGTCTTCTCCGACGACGGCAAGCGGGCCAGCGGCCACGGCGAGCGACGGCGACCTAGTCTAAGGCCTAAAATGGAACGAGGGTGCTGCGGGGGTCACGAGGGTACCTCGGCGGCGAGAAAAGGTCGACGGAGCGAGGCCGGCGACGAGCGGAGGCGGTGGAGGTGTTCGGGTTCTTGGCGGCGATGGCGATCCGGCGAGGGTCGTCGTCGACGGAGTGGTGGCCGGCGTTGGGGAGGTCCCGGCGGTCACGATGGTGGCGAGGGCACGAGCGGAGGTGGTCCGGTGCGACGGCGAGCGGTGGCCGGAGACGAACCAGAGGGAATGCGCTAAAACTTGGAGTGAGGGCGTTCTGTGCGTTCTCGCAACGTGTAGGCGTGGGGGTGAAATGCGGGTGGCCAGGGGGTTTAAATAGGACCATCGGCGGGGGCAGAGAGGGCGTAGTCTACGGTGGCCGGGAGTTAACGCGTTTAAACGCCGGCGAGGTTCGGGCGACATGCAGGTTCATCGAACCGGGACGCAATCGGGCGGGGTTTAATGGGGGAAACGGTCGCCGGAGCGCGGGGGATTGAATGCCGGGCTCAATTTGAGGGGAGGGGGTCGGGGGCAGCGGATCCGAGGCGCGTTATTGCGTCGGCCGGCGAGGGGGGGGGATTTGGGGGCGGATCTCGCGGAGACGACGAATCCGACAAGTGGGCCAAGGTGGTCAGTGGGAGCGAGTGCGCGGGAGAGGGGGCTGACGGGTGGGGCCGGGTTGTCGGGTGCGCGCGAGAGGGGAAAGGTTTCGGCGCCGACAGGTGGGGTCCATGTGTCAGTCTAAGGCGAGCGCGGTAACGGGCTGGGCCGGCCGGGAGAGAGAGAAGGGAGGGAGAGGAGCCCATTACTGTTCTATTACTTTTCTGAATAAAAATAATTCCAGAAAATAGATTAAAGATTAGGGCTACTTCCAAGGCTGGTAAAAATTTATAAAAATTCTCAAAATTATATTTTGGCCTTAGGATCATATACAAAAAGTTCCACCTCCTAATTTGGTCATCTACTCTATGTTGTAGTTCAAAAGGGTATAAAAGGGATTTAAAAGTATTTTCTGAAATAATAATTCCCAGAAATTGAATTTAATAATATTTTTATTGGTTTGAAAATTTGGGGTGTCACAAACCTATCCCCCTTACAAGAATCTCGTCCTCGAGATTGGAACGTTTACTCGAATAGCTCGGGGTATTGGGCTTTCAGCTCATCTTCTTTTTCCCAAGTGGCTTCTTCTGCGGGATGGTTGTTCCATTGGACTTTGCAGAAGCGGACGATGCGACTTCTGGTTACTCTCTCCTTGGTTTCCAAAATCTTGACGGGTCTCTCTATGTAGGTCAAGTCTTCTTGGACATTGAGCTGCTGAAGGTCGGCTTGCTCGGTGGGTACACGGAGGCACTTCTTCAGCTGAGAGACATGGAACACATCATGAACTCCTGCCAAGGATGGAGGCAGTTCAAGTTGATATGCCACTTCTCCTTGTCGTCGGAGGATCTGGAAAGGTCCGACGTAGCGGGGTGCTAGTTTGCCTTTCATGTTGAACCTCTGAGTGCCACGGAGGGGAGTGACCCGGAGGTAGACATAATCGCCCTCCTCAAAGGCTAGATCTCTTCGACGGTTGTCGGCATAGCTCTTCTGCCTGGATTGGGCTGCCTTCAGTCGGTCTCTTATGATTTTAACCTTCTCTTCAGCTTCTCTCAATAGGTCAGTCCCAAACAGTTGTGATTCTCCAGTTTGATCCCAGAGCAACGGCGTTCTGCACTTACGCCCATAGAGTGCTTCGAACGGGGACATTTGCAGGCTGGCTTGATAGCTGTTGTTGTAGGAGAACTCTGCGTAAGGTAAGTTCTTGTCCCACATTCCGCCAAAGTCTAGAGCACAAGCTCTAAGCATATCCTCCAATATCTGGTTGACCCTTTCGGTTTGACCGTCGGTCTGCGGATGATAGGCGGTGCTAAAGTTCAGCCGGGTGCCGAGTTCCTCTTGAAGGTTCTTCCAAAACTTGGAGGTAAACTGACTCCCGCGGTCAGATACAATCTTCTTGGGAACTCCGTGGAGGCACACGATCCGGGTCATATACAACTCAGCCAACTTGGCGACAGTGTAAGTTGTCTTGACCGGGACGAAGTGAGCTACCTTGGTGAGTCGATCAACGATCACCCAGATAGAATCATGACCAGCTTGGGTCCGGGGTAGTCCTGTGATGAAGTCCATTCCTATCTCTTCCCACTTCCATTCAGGGATTTTGAGGGGTTGAAGAAGTCCGGCAGGTCTCTGATGCTCTGCCTTGACTCGCCGACATGTATCGCACTTGGCCACATACTCAGCTATTTCTCTCTTCATGCTGACCCACCAATATTTCTCCTTTAGGTCTTGATACATCTTTGTACTCCCGGGATGGATGGAGTATAGAGTATCGTGGGCTTCTTGAAGGATGAGAGTCTTCAACTCAGGTAGGTTGGGTACGCATACTCGGTTTCCGAACCAGATGGTACCATGTTCGTCCTCGGAGAATCCGGGGGCTTTACCCTTCCTCATGTTTTGCTGGATCTCCAGGATGTCTGGGTCTTCCTTCTGCTTTTCTCGGATCTGGTCTATTAAGACAGGCCGAGACTCCAAGGCAGCGAGGTACTCTCGAGTGGTGATCCCTAGGTTTAGCCTTTCCATCTCTTTATAAAGCAGAGGAGCCTGGTCTTGAATCATGATGGCATTGCAGTACCCTTTTCGACTAAGGGCGTCTGCCACCACGTTCGCTTTGCCCGGATGATAATGGATGCCCAAGTCGTAATCCTTGATCAGTTCCAACCATCTCCTTTGCCTGAGGTTCAGATCTGGTTGGGTGAATATGTACTTGAGGCTCTTGTGGTCGGTGAAGACCTCACACCGATTTCCCACAAGGTAATGTCTCCATATCTTCAAGGCATGAACCACGGCTGCTAGTTCCAGGTCGTGGGTTGGGTAGTTCAGCTCATATGGTCTCAACTGCCGGGAGGCGTAGGATATCACCTTCCCTTCTTGCATTAAGACGCATCCCAATCCCTGACGAGAGGCATCACAGTAGACGTGGAAGTCTTTCCGGATGTCTGGCAGAGTCAGAATGGGAGCTGACACAAGCTTCTTCTTGAGGGTCTGGAAGCTTTCTTCGCAGTCGGGGGTCCAATCAAACTTCACCTCTTTCTGCAGAAGTCTGGTCATAGGCTTGGCGATCTTGGAAAAATTCTCGATGAACCGGCGGTAGTATCCGGCCAATCCGAGAAAACTCCGGATCTCGGTCACGGTCGTTGGCTGTAGCCAGTTGGTTACCGCTTCAACGGTGGTTGGGTCCACTGCTATTCCTCCGGCAGATATAACATGGCCGAGGAACTTTACCTCAGACGACCAAAATTCGCATTTGCTGTATTTGGCGTACAGTTGCTGCTCCCTTAGCTTTCCGAGGGTCAGACGGAGGTGAGTCTCGTGTTCTTCCTTGGTCTTGGAGTAAACGAGGATATCGTCGATGAATACCACGATGAACTTGTCCAAGAACTCCATGAATACGTTGTTCATCATGTTCATGAAAAAGGCCGGGGCATTCGTGAGTCCGAACGACATCACAGTGTACTCGTAGAGTCCATAGCGGGAGGTGAAGGCAGTCTTGGGTATATCTTCCTCCCTGATCCTCAACTGGTGATAACCTGACCTGAGGTCAATCTTGGAAAACACCGAGGATCCTTTCAGCTGATCGAACAGGTCGTCGATCCGAGGCAATGGATATTTGTTCTTGATGGTTACGTCGTTCAGGGCTCTATAGTCCACGCACATCCTCTTGGTCTTGTCCTTCTTCATGGCAAATATAACCGGTGCACCCCAAGGTGAGGTACTCGGTCGGATGTAACCTTTCTGCTCTAGGTCTTCGATGTTGCTCTTGACTTCGGCTAGTTCATTGGCGGCCATTCGGTATGGGCGCTTGGAGATTGGAGTGGTCCCCGGGACAAGCTCGATTCTGAATTCGATGTCCCGCTTGGGAGGCATTCCGGGCAGATCTTCGGGGAAAACATCTGCAAACTCCTTGACTATTGGCACCTCTTCAAGAGCTATTGAGCGAAGGGATGCTCCGAGTGGTTTGCGACTGACCATCCGGAAAGTGACGGTTACGCCTTCAGGACTGGTCACCGTGACGGACTTGTTGGCACAGTCGATCACTCCCTTGTGCTTCATCAACCAGTCCATACCTAGTATAAGGTCGAGTCCGGTGCATTGGATGAGGACAGGCTCGGCCCGAAACAGCACTCCTTGGATGTCAAGTTGAACCTTAGGGCTGAAGAAGTGAGCTGAGGTCCTATTGCCGGGGGTGGCAATCACCATGGGAATGGGTAGAGGGAGCACGTCCAGATTGTTTGTTTTTGCAAAATCTTCCGAGACGAAAGAGTGGGTTGCTCCAGAGTCAAATAATATGACAGCCGGTACGGAATTCATAGTAAACGTACCAAGTACGACTTCAGGAGCCTCCTGAGCTTCCTCCGCGCTGATGTGGTTGACGCGGGCGCGAACCGCCTGGTGAGGTGCTGCGCCTTGGCTCTGCTTGGGGTGAGGACACTGGTGCGAATAGTGCCCTTCCTTGCGGCAGTTGAAGCAGACGACCGGCCTTCCTTGACGATCCCTCAAGATTGGGGCCTTGGCGGCCGGTGCCGGCTGAGCGGCCGGAGCTGGTGGAGCGGGGCGAGGATGCCCGGCGTTGGATCCACCGGCTGCGTGAGGTGGCCTATAGGCGGGCCGAGGATGGTAGGCGGGCGCTGGTGGCGGGGGGACGAAGCGGGGCCTCTGAGTGTTCGCCTGCTGGTGCTTGAAGGCGATCATCTTCCTCTTCTTGAGGTCCAGCTTGTTCTGCTCAGTCTCTTGGATGAGCGCTTTATTGACCAGCCGCTGGAAGTCGGCGAAGTCGGCGGCGACGAGCTGGATGGACAGCTCATCCTTAAGTCCCCTTAGGAACTTGGCTTGGCGGAGGGCGTCGGTGCGCACTTCCTCCGGTGCATAGCGAGCGAGGCGGTTGAACTCATGGAGGTACTCCATGACAGTTCGGTTGCCTTGTTGCAGGTCGCGGAACTCCTGCTGCTTCACCGCGATGACACCAGCGGGGACGTGGGCGGCACGAAAGGCGATGGTGAACTCCGCCCAAGTCACCATGTGGCCCTCTGGCTGGGACGCACGGTAGTTGTCCCACCATTCAGCGGTGGGACCCTAGAGCTGGTGAGTGGCAAAGGCCACCCGCTCCCGGTCGGTGCAGGGAAGGAGGTCGAGCTTCTTCTCGATGGTGCGAAGCCAATCTCCGGCCTCCATCGGGTTGGTTGTGCTCGAGAAGATGGGCGGGCGCACGCGCAAAAACTCGGAGAGTTGCGGAGCGGCCGCGGGTGCTGGTGCGCGAGGGGCTGGCTCCCCGTTCTGCAGACGGTCCAACTGAGCCTGTTGGTGCTGCATTTGGGTGAGGAGAGCGGTGATCAGATGGTTCTGATTCGCCATCATCTCCGCCAAGGTGGGGTGATTGGCGGAAGGCGACCCGGATTGGCGCGGGCCCGTTGCACCCCAGTTGGGTACCACGCCCTCAGGTGCATCTCGGCTTCCTCCTGCCCCGTTGTTGGAGCCGGTGTTCTGGTGGTCAGCCATCTTCTGAATATCCAAAGTGATAAAGCAAAAGATGACGAAACAATAATACAATCAAAAATACCATATAGAATTCAAGCACATAAGTATATAGAGTGGTATAAATGTTCATTACAATCACGCTCTTATTCTACCCACAACACACTCGTCGCGGGTAGCACCACATACAAAATAATTCTTTTTATTTATTCTCGCGTCTCCTAACGCCTACTCGCCACCGGAGGCGGTCTCCGTGCTCTCGGAACCATGAGTGCGCGGCTCCAGAGGGATGGTGGGCTCGAGAAAATTCTCGATGATGGAGTCGGAGACGAGGTCGGGGCGTGGTGTAGGGGCGCTGGTGGAAGGCCTGGCGGGAGAGGGTCGTGGCGGGATCCTCTTGGGGCGAGGGAGGGGCTCACGGATAGGCTTCTTCTTCCTAGGAAGAAGAGGAACCATCTCAGCGATGTCCTTCTGCAGCTGCATGATCTTGCGCTGCAACTCGCCGTTCTGTTGGATCAGGTTCTTCGTTTCTTCACGAAGAAATGCAACCGCCTCATGATGCTCGTCGGCGTCGAGCACCGCCTCAGTGTGGAGATCATCCATGGCCTGCAGAAGACGCGACTGCCGGGCCATGACCGGATCACGCACGGAGTGAACTCCGAGGTAGATGCTACGGTGGGCTCCGGGAGTACGCTTCGGCACAAGCCGGAAGGATGAGTTCTGAAGACGATCGTCGTAGATCATCCTCAGCTCCATGAGGGCCTGGAGGGCGACTCGTTGGCACGCGACGTCGAAAGTCGGGCCTCCAAGTGCGGTGGTGTAGGGCGGCAGGTGTTCTCCGGAGCCATGGACGGTGAGGGAGACGTCACAAGGCCCGGCGAACTCGTCGGGGTAGACTCCTTGAAATTCGGGTTCGAAGAGGAACCCGAGAAAGGTGAGCATCATGCGGAGCTCCCGGACGAAGCCCTCATAGTGGCGGCAGTAGCTGTGGACTTGGTAGACTGGCATCTACAAAACAGCAAGTTGAATAAAAGTGAGGAGAGGAACAAAGCTTATGAAGTAGATTTTCGAGAAATAATTTCCTATGGCTAATGGCTAGGCGGGTCTGTTTGGCTTCCTACAGTCGAATCGGCTCTGATACCATCTTGTGGCGCCCCGATTTATCAAAATCGAGACATTATTGAATTTCCATAGAAAAACAATAATACAAGAGGTTCATCATGCGACAACGTACATACGATAAAATCTATGGTACGCAGACCATATTTATTACAACATTGTTTTAATAAAAACGATAATAAGATAAATAAACAGCGGCATGACGAACGTCTTCTTCAGGATCTTTCTTCCCGACTGGGTCGCTACTCCAGACCGTCTTCAAGATAAGCATCCTCTGTGGGGTCCAACGGGTATGAGTACAAAAAGTACTCAACAAGCCACCGCAAATGCAAATAATAATGCAGGATAATAAACAAGGAAGGATAAAGGCTAACAATGCGGAATAAAGCAATTGCAGTTATGGCATTTAGTGTAATCATATTTTAATCATGCGGAAAGTAAATATGAACATCATCAACATCAACTAACTCGAGGAGTACGTTTTACCTCCTCGCACAACAGTCCTTACATGTCAATCCATCATGCACATTCATATTCAAAGTAAACTAACTGGGGGATGTCACGCAACCCGCCCTTGACCGTGGGCTCGGCTTTTCGAAAAGATTTAAGACTCTGATCAGAGATGTACTACTGTACCCACAAGGCACGCACTCATCTCAACGAGATGACCCATTTCACGGGAACTCGTGCCAAAACCTCAATATGAGATGTTCCAAGCGATAACCACCCGCTCTAGGTTTCGCCGGCGCGCCGGGCCGCATCCCGGCTAACGTCGTACCCCCTTTTGCGCCACATTGGTACAAGTCACCCGCAGGTGCAACTTGACCCATCTCCAAATGGTGGCCTCGGTTTGGAACAACCCATACCTTAGTTAGGACTTACCCACTAGACTTGTGGTTAGTACGTAAGTGTATTGCAACGGATCCCTCAGACCGGTCCTTATAGTGCCCCGGGTGCGACTGACCAATGCCCTAGCTTGCACCCGGAACCCACCATGCATACACTCACAACCATGACTCATCACCAACAGAATTTCCAAAGATAAGAAGTAACGGGATCATATAATAGAACCATTTCACTACGACTCATTTTTATCCTATAGCGGCCGTGCCAATACATTGGACACTAGCTAATATCATTGATCATATGGTGACAAGGAGGTTAGGCGAGATAGCATGGCTTGGGTTGCACATCAAGGTCGGGGGATCCTAAATAAATATAATGTAAGGGTTCATTTGACTAATGCATATACATAACCTATGTGTTTTAGCGATAGTCAATTCAGACATGGGTTCAATATGCTCAAAAGAATGGTTTGGTGACTTGCCTTGTTCAGCAAAGGGAGAGGGAGGGACTTCCGGGAAGTATTCCGGCTCCTCGGCGGCGTCGTAGTCTTTTTAATATAAAGATTAAAACAGAAAGAGCATAACACTCAATCAACCATATTACATTACAAGCATATAAGTTAAAGTTGGTTTGATTAAAAATAAATAAACTCAAAGGTTAAGGTTCTGAATTTTATAAATAATTTTAAAGGGATTAAAATGAAGGGTTGTCCTTTTTAGAAAACAAATGTTTAAATGTGATTATTGTCATATTAAATTCTCAAATAAGTGTGAAATGAAAAGTTCATGTCAATTTGGTGGTTTTCAGTGAATGGACAGAAAGGAAATTAATATAAATTTTTCTGAAGTTTAAATATTTTAATCCATATTTTAATCCTAAAGGCTTTTGAATAATTATTTGAATAAATATGAAAATGTCAAAATAAACCTACTGTTTTTATTGCATAAATATGTAGGGAATAATTTTATGAATTTTCTAAAATTGGAATGGTAATTTTTAGAGTCCAAATGCATTAGATATGAATTTTACAAGTTTAAAAGCATTTCTGGAATTTATTTTCAAATTTTAAACCTCTCGGGTCCACGGTGAGCCAGGCCCACGGTGAACCCGCGCACTGTGCGCGTGCGCCGGGTCGATCTGGACCGTCGGATCCAGATCCGACGCGCGAGGGCGAGGCGGGACGCGTAAGTGGCTACGGACGGCCAGGATTAAAACGTGCGAACCGGTACCACGTGGACGCACGGGATTAAACGCGGAGTTTTAAAACAAATGGACGCACGGGATTAAAACGTACCCCTTCGCCGAGATCTAACGGATCAGATTAATCCGCACGCGGGGATTAACCATCACCGTCGGATCCAGATCGCACGGTCGTGCGTGAATCCGACACGGCACGGGTACTCGACCCGTGCCGGTCGTCTTCTCCGACGACGGCGAGCGGGCCAGCGGCCACGGCGAGCGACGGCGACCTAGTCTAAGGCCTAAAATGGAACGAGGGTGCTGCGGGGGTCACGAGGGTACCTCGGCGGCGAGAAAAGGTCGACGGAGCGAGGCCGGCGACGAGCGGAGGCGGTGGAGGTGTTCGGGTTCTTGGCGGCGATGGCGATCCGGCGAGGGTCGTCGTCGACGGAGTGGTGGCCGGCGTTGGGGAGGTCCCGGCGGTCACGATGGTGGCGAGGGCACGAGCGGAGGTGGTCCGGTGCGACGGCGAGCGGTGGCCGGAGACGAACCAGAGGGAATGCGCTAAAACTTGGAGTGAGGGCGTTCTGTGCGTTCTCGCAACGTGTAGGCGTGGGGGTGAAATGCGGGTGGCCAGGGGGTTTAAATAGGACCATCGGCGGGGGCAGAGAGGGCGTAGTCTACGGTGGCCGGGAGTTAACGCGTTTAAACGCCGGCGAGGTTCGGGCGACATGCAGGTTCATCGAACCGGGACGCAATCGGGCGGGGTTTAATGGGGAAACGGTCGCCGGAGCGCGGGGGATTGAATGCCGGGCTCAATTTGAGGGGAGGGGGTCGGGGGCAGCGGATCCGAGGCGCGTTATTGCGTCGGCCGGCGAGGGGGGGGGATTTGGGGGCGGATCTCGCGGAGACGACGAATCCGACAAGTGGGCCAAGGTGGTCAGTGGGAGCGAGTGCGCGGGAGAGGGGGCTGACGGGTGGGGCCGGGTTGTCGGGTGCGCGCGAGAGGGGAAAGGTTTCGGCGCCGACAGGTGGGGTCCATGTGTCAGTCTAAGGCGAGCGCGGTAACGGGCTGGGCCGGCCGGGAGAGAGAGAAGGGAGGGAGAGGAGCCCATTACTGTTCTATTACTTTTCTGAATAAAAATAATTCCAGAAAATAGATTAAAGATTAGGGCTACTTCCAAGGCTGGTAAAAATTTATAAAAATTCTCAAAATTATATTTTGGCCTTAGGATCATATACAAAAAGTTCCACCTCCTAATTTGGTCATCTACTCTATGTTGTAGTTCAAAAGGGTATAAAAGGGATTTAAAAGTATTTTCTGAAATAATAATTCCCAGAAATTGAATTTAATAATATTTTTATTGGTTTGAAAATTTGGGGTGTCACACACTCAATCTGCAAGGTGGAGCTTAATGATTTTTAATTCCAAAAAAATCAAATGAAGTCTAAAAAATATGAAACTTGTCATAGTATTATGACATGATATGCGGATACTATGATAAAAAATTAAAAATGTTTTGGAAAATTTGTCACATAGGATGTTAAAAAAACCAAAGACTCTCTAAGAATGAACTAGGATTAAAAAAGGAATTAATTGAATTTGAAATAAAATTGATGGTTCAATATTATTATGAAATTGAAACTTTTTCTACAATTAAAATATAACGTATCTTGTCTCATGAAAAAATAGCATTTTTCTAAGCTAGTTAGCTATTTTTAGTTAATTAATTGTATTTCTAGGATTTAAATTTAAACATTTAAAATTTGAATTGTAAGTGCATGAAATAATAAACTAAATTATCCAAAAAATTCACATTAATGTTTTGAGTCTTTTTAGAATCTATCCACTAAATTTGAAAATGTTTCGTAAAAATTGTCAAGTTAAAGAATAAAAAACACATTTGAAAAAAATAAAACATGAAAAAAGTTTGTCAAGTGCGAAATTTGAGACACTATGAAAAAACATTGTTTGCAAAGTGTTTCACTTGGCAAACAAATTTTTTGGCGCCAATATTTTTGCTCTTTATGCCAAAATTTTTGAACTAGACACCAAAAATCTCACCCTCCTTTAAATTCCATAGCCCTCTCCTGTGTAACACCCGAAATTTACTAATTTCGAGTTTATTGCATTTCCAAAGGAAAAATAACTTATGAAGATGTTCATTACATGACATCGTATTACGTCAAACAATATTGTGTCTCGTAGGCCACATTTATTACACTAGAAATAGGTAATTAAATAAAGTAAAAAACTCCAAAGTGAACATCCTGTCCCACGACACGCGCCTTGACTGGGACAACTACTCCAAACCTTCTTCTTCATAGTACAAAACTTCTAGGATTGTTTTCAACAGGGGTGAGTACAAACATGTACTCAACAAGACACCTAATATGCAATATAATACACAAGATAAAACAAGGATGGATAAATGGCTATTTTTGCATAAATGTGGGTTTTGTAATTAAGCATATGTGATTAAATTTTATGAACAATATTTTAGTAAGTTATCAAAGTGAACCTATCCTCTACCTCAAGTGGCACACCGGTGCTCACTCGCTCAATAGTTCACCCAACACAAATATCCATTCACATTTTATTCATGGAGCTAATTGAGAAGAACATTACTCGACATGCCTGTAACCGTGGGCATGGCTTTTTGAAAAGATTGTACTATGATTAGCACTGTACAAATTTACCCACAAGACACTCATTCCCGCACACCAAAGTGTGTCGAAGTGATACCACATCATATCGAAGAAAAGCGTGCCAAAACCCGTTATAAAGTCTATCTCAACACGACGACAACCACACTAAGTTTCGTCGACGCTCCATCAAAACCTCACCCGTAAAGACATAGGTAGGTCCTGTCATGCCCTGATCTCAATAAAATCGGGACTTTATTGAATTTATAAAGAAAAAACAATAAATACAAAATGTTCATCACACAACCATGTCTTACGACAAACAACATATAGCTCGTAGGCTATTTTATTACACAGAAATGATAAAAGGAAAAAATCTTAGCGATGAACATCTTGCTTCAGAACTCGCATCCTTGACTGGGAAAGCTACTCTAGACCTCTGTCTTCAAAGAACTCATCATCTAAAAGTTTTAATCAACGGGGGTGAGTACAAAAGTACTCAACAAGTCACCCTGAATGCAATAATAATGCAGGGTAATATAAAAGGAAGGTAATGGTTTAAAGTGCGGAAAAATATATTTTTAATGTTAAGCATTTAATGTGATCAGGTTATTTGCGCAGAAATTAAATCATGAGTAATGCACCATCTTCTAACTCGAGGAGTAAATGCCTCCTCGCTCAACAGTCATTACATGCCACAACATCATGCAACACTCACCAATATAAACTAACTGCAAGATGTCACGCAATCTGCCCTTTACCGTGGGCTCGACTTTTCAAAAAGATTTAAACTCTGATCAGAGGTGTACTATTGTACCCACAAGGCACTCATCCCTGCACACCGCCGTGTGTTTAGATGACCCAACTCATAGGAACTCATGCCAAAAACTTTAACATGAGATGCTCCAATTCAATAACACCCACTCTAGGTTTCGTCGGCACGCCAACGCACTGGACAGCCGTCGCGCCCCTTTTGTGCCTTCTCGATACAAGTCACCTGCAGGTGCTACTTGACCCCACCAACTGGTGATTCGAGTTGGAACGTCCCATACCTCCAGTTTGGACTTACCCACTAGACTTGTGGCTAGTACTGAAGTTCTTTGGAATGGATCCCATAGACCGGTCCTTATAGTGCCCTGGGTGCGACTGACCAATGGCTTCGCTTTCACCCAGAACCCACCATGCTAACATTCTTAACTAAAACTCCAAGACCAATAGAATACTAGAGATGAGAGAAATAATGGGGCTCATATAACAGAATTTCAAGTATCTACGACTCATTTTTAGCCTATAGCAGTTGTGTCGATACATTGAACACTATCTAATAATTATAGATATGATGGTGACAAGGAGTTTAGGCTCAATAGCAGGGCTTGGGTTTGCACATCAATGTCGGGGATCTAATATTATATCGTAAGGCATTTAATTTTACTAATGTATTTTATAACCTATGGATTTTAGCGATATTTTAAATAAAACTAGGTTCAATATGCTAAAAAAGTGGTGGTGGTGACTTGCCTGGATTAGTGAATGGATATGCAGGAACCTCGGGAAAATATTCCGGCTCCTTGATAGTGTCGTAATCTTCTAGGCAAGCAAAACGAGAACAATAAACAATTAAAAGAAACAATAAAATAAACAGTACAAGCACTTTAATTAAATTGGTTAAAGTTGTAGAGAATGAGAAGAGAGATTTTCTGGAATTGAAATGGTGAATTTTGGAGTAAACATGGAGAAGATAAGAATTTTTAAAGTTTAGGAAAAAATTTCTTCATTTTATTTTGATTAATAAAGAGTACAAACATATAAATTAATTTGGTTAAGAATGTAGAATATAAAGAGATAAATTTTCTAAAATTTGAATGGTAAATTTTAGAGTCAATTCCAAGAAGTTATGAATTTGAAGTTTGAAATGATTTCTCAAATTTTATTTGAATTCCAATTAAAACAATATAAAAGTTTATTATAAACATATAAATTTATTGGATGAATATGAATAGAATAAAAGTATAAACTTTCTAAAAATTGAATGGTCAAATTTGGAGTTAATTTGAAGAAGATATGAATTTTTGAAATTTAAAACAATTTCTGAATTTATTTTAAATTTTTAAACAAACTCTGGTCCACTCACGGTGAACCCGAGTACTGTGTTGTGCACCAGATCCATCGCAGCCGTCGGATCGCGATCGAATAGATGCGGTTGAGGCGGGTACGTTAAGTGAAAACGGACGACCTAGATCGCCTGATATCAGTCAACAGGGGTCTGAACGCATCTAGGTGCTCCAATCCGGGATCTAATCCTGGACGCCTGAAGTGAATTCAATGGCCAGGATGTGATCTGGCACAGCACGGGGTAAAAACCAGCGCGACTGTCTTCCCCGGCGATGGCAGTGCATGGCGGTGAGCAACAGCGGCGGAGGCGATGGCCGCCGTCCGGAACTAAGGGCGAAAACGGGACCAGAAAAGAACGGGTCGACAGCGAAGGGGCGAGGTCGGAGACTAGAGGGGGCAGTGAAGCTTCCTCAGGTAGATGACGCGACGATGGTGGTCTGGCGGTCGGCATCACATGAGGAGGCGTGGTCGAGGTCGGGCAGGTGACGTCGGTCATGATGGGGCCGGAGGCGAGGGTGGCGAGGCCCTTAGGTGACGGCGAGTGGCGGCCGAAGCGGAAATAGGGCGGCGACGCTAATTTACCATGTGAGTGCTCGGAATTGGCAAAAAATGAGGGCTCTCATGATGCCCGTAATGCGGTGGACACCGGGGCTTTATAGGGGTCGTCGTCGGCATCAATGAAAGGTATAATCAGCGGAAACCGAGGAGTAATTCCTCATCAACGCTGGCGAGGTTTCGACGTGTGGGTACACCAAATCGAAACGTGATTGGGTATAGGTACTGATGGGAATTGATCACCAGAGATCGGGGAACATTAATTTGGGCTCAATTCGAGGGGAGGAGGCCGGTGGCGAGGTGATTTCGCTAGGGTTTACGTGGTCGGCGAGATTTGGTGGCGATGGCGCAACGGGGAAGAAGGTGATGACAGGTGGGGTCGGGCGTTCAGTGGGCGTAGGTGTGGGTTGGGCCGGGCTAGAGGGGAAAAGAGGGAGGCGGCCCAATAGGATTTAAAATTCTTTTCTAATTAAAAATATTTCTAGAAATTCTTATATAAAATATGAGCTATGAGTAAAGGTTCTAAAATTTCATAAAAATTATCAAAAATATATTTTGGTCTTATGAACCTAAAATAAATTTCTCAGCTCAAGATTTGAATTATTTCTCCCTATTTGGATATTTTCAGCTTCCTCAAAAATCAAAATAATTCTTTTTCTGAAAAAATAATTTTTCTCAAGGTTTTTATTTAGTTGACTCTTTTTAGTTCAAACCTAATTAATTGACTTTAACCAAGTAAAAAATTTGTTTTACTTCACTTTATTCTTCCTTAAGGTTTTTTCTAATTACTTCAACCATTTTATTGCCCAAACTTAATTTATTCATTAAAAAAATATTTTCTCCAATTTATTTAATTTAGAAAATTCAGGGTGTTACATGTCCCCTTTTGGAAATGCAATCCCTTTTTTGTGCCTCGTCAGTACAAGTCATCTGCAATGCACTTGCCCCCTCTGCTCGGTGCAACGTGCTGAAATGTCCTAAACTCTGGATTAGGTCTTACCCAATAGACTTGTGGTTTGCACACTAAGGCTTTGCAAAATATCCTGTAGACCGGTCCTTATAGTTCCTCAGGTATGATAAACAAATGCCCTCGCTTGCACCCAGAACCCACCATGCTTTAGTTATTAAAAATATCCATTCACAATATACATGAGATGACATTTAATTCAAGGGAAACTCTTGGGATCAACACCTAACAATTCTATGTATTGATTAAGTGGGGCTAAGCATTTGTGCTAATACTCTAGAGCACTAACTAGCATAGCGATCATATCACGATGACAAAGAATTAAGGCATGTAGAGCATTGCAAGGGTTTGAATACGTACAAGGACATGGGATCTAGTAGTAATTTTTATGTTTAATTCTATCTAATGCATATATACCATATGGGTTAAAGCAATTTATATTTCAAAAACATGGGCGCAATATGATCGAGGTTGGTGGTGTGACTTTCCTTGATCGGTGAACGGAGGCAGTGGTGCTTCGAGATACAACTCTGAGTCTTTTCTAGCTTCAAACTCTATTTAGCACGCAAAATGAAAAGAATAACGATTAAAAAAAATAAAATAAACAGTGCAAACATTCCAATTAATTTAGTTCAAGTTGTAGAGGATAAAATGAGGATCAATCTGAAATTTTAATGGATGAAAACTAAGTTCATATGTGAAAGGTATGAATTTTTAAAGTTTAAAACATTTTTTTGGGAATTTTATTTGAATTAGAAATGCTCTTTGGTCCACGGTGAACCGAGTCCACCATGAACTCGAGTGCTAGCACAGTGCACCGGGCGAACGGCAGCGGCTGGATCGACATTGGATGGCTGCAGGCGACACAGATGCGTTAAGTGGAAACAGATGGCTAGGATTAAATCATACCGAACCGATACAGATGGACGGCAAAGATCAAGGCGGGATTTTAAATAAGATTGGATGGTTAGGATTGTACGATACCGGTCAGCGTTGGGTCAATCTAATCAGGGTTCTTGATTCCCGATTAGATCTGGACCACTCGCTTTAGATCGGATGGCGCAGATTCAATCCGGCAAATTGGCACGTGGCATGCTAGACTGGTATTTGTTGTCGTCTCCAGCGATGGCTACGATGTGGTGGTGCAATGAGCGATGGTGGCGAAGCACTAAGCGACGAACTAAATACAGAAATGGAAAGAGAATACTACGGGGGAACATGATGATACCTAGATTGGTGGTTGCCGGTGAGAGGACGTGATCAACGACGATAGATGGCGATGAAGGACTTCCTGGTCGATGACTATGGTGATGCTCCGGCAGTCAGCGACTAGAACGAGGGTGAGGCTGAGGTCGAGCGAACGAAGGTGGTCACAATGGTGAGGTTGGTGACAACGGAAGCGGTCACCGGCGACGAGGATTGACAGCTGGAGGTGAAACAGGGGTGGTGGTGAAAAATGGTGTTGTGATGCTCTGGACTGCAAAGGCTCTGAATTTTTTTGGATGCCGAGAAACAGTGGAGGTGGATGGTATTTATAGAGGGTCGCTGACAGTGAGAAAGGAAAGGGATCAAAGGGAAAGCCGAGAGGGTTCCATATTCTCTGGTGAGGTTTCCTTCTTTACAGTGTTACAACGATTTAGGACGGATTGGCGTCAGGTTTCAGAGGGAAAGGGATCGTCAGAATAAGGTAAGTGTGACGGCGGCCTCAATTTATGGAATATGCACGGTGGCAGCGAAATTTGAGAGCTTGGGTTCATGCGACGCACGGATTGGGGTGATTTCCTTCGAGGAAGATGATGCTGGCAGGTGGGGTCGAGTGGCAGTGTGGTGAGGGCACGAGCGTGGGCATATAATGGCCCCGACAAGCGGGCCCAGGCGAACAACGAGAGAGGGAGAAGACACGGGTGCATGTGGGAGCAGAGAGTGAGGCTGACAAGTGGAGCCCACTTGTCAGTGAGAGCGAAAAAATGGGCTAGGCCAGGATGGAAAGAGAGAAAGGGAGGGAGGTGGCCCGTTGGAATTTAAATTGATTTTCTGATTTAATAAATTATGAAATGATGTTTGTATTTATTTATATAGTTGTAAAAATCCTTAAAATTACAGGAAAAATTCTAGAGTAATTTGAGGACTTACAGGCTATTATTTGAATTTATTGTTTGGGATTTTTAATTCAAAAATTTGCTAAACTCAATTTCATTAATTTCATTTTATTGTCTCATTTTATTTTATTTTTTTAAAATCTCATGGTGTTACATCCTCCCACCCACCCTCTACCATCGCCCTCCTCCCTCCCCCGCCACCCTCTCTAGCATCGGCCGACGACGCCCTTCCTGCTAGCATCGTACCTCGCTGATGTCGTCCTCCACACCGGTGCCACGACTCGCCGCCGCGGCCTTTCTCTGCACCTCCTCCACTGATGCCCCTCCTCGATGCTTGCTCCGTCGGTGCCACTCCTCCGCCTACGTCAGCCACGCCCTGTCACCTCCGTGCACTGCAACCTCCTTGCCTCCGCCCACCGCGGCTGCCTCGTGGCATGCCAATGTGGGTCGTCGTCGCACCCGCTCACCTCGCCTCGCCATGCTCATCAGGTGTTCGACCAATGTATGTTTTTTTATTTTCAGATTTTTATTTGTGGAGTGCCAAACTTTGGGTACTCGGTAAACTGTTTGTCACACCAAATTTGGCACTCGGCGAAGTGTTCGTTGATGGCCTAAAAAAACACTCGGTGAGAATATACCGACAATAAATTTGCGAGTGTTGTTCGCCGAGTGCTTTGGGGGTTCGCGGAGTGCTCGTGGCATTCGACAAACTCCTATTTTCCCGCAGTGCTTGCTACTAAAAAATCAGGTTAGGCATGAAATTCAATTGATAAACCTATGAATTGATCAGCCAGATATTACTGCCTTGTCACGACTTTATTAAAGGGTGACGAAGAAAACAATTAAGAAAAAAACAAGGTAGTACCATTTAGTATTATATTTGTAGTTCAAAGCCCCAAGTCAAACAAAAAACTAACATATTAAAATCTGATGCGTGCCAAGTCGAACTTGTCAAGTAAGTAATTTTTTTCATGTAAGATGGTACAACAATTCGAGCAATTGAAATAGATAGAAAAATATTGGGAGAATATACATTAGGGAAAAATAAGCATTGACCCTATTTCATTAGCAGAAAATTCCGTCGAATTACATTTCATGTCTTCATTAATCCGACAGCGGATTCTACAACTCCAACCAAATCTAATACTTATTTTGTACCATAATATAATTGACCTCTTTTAAAAAAATATAAAAGACTATTATTTTGTCACATATAATATAAGTGACCCTATTTTAGAAAATATATAAAAAAGACTATGATATTATCGTTTAATAAAGTTATGTTGGAAATCATAAGGGTATTGATATAAAATTTAAATAAATTTGGTTAATGGGATAAATATGAATATAAAATTCTTTAGATTTTTGGGAACAATATGTGAATCTCCAATTCCTTATATTACGGAGAGGTGGAGTAACAAATATCAAAACCTTAAATATTTCATGGTGTCAATTAATTAATTTCTTGATTGAGTAGTTTTGCATCCATGCAAGCATGCTGATGCTGAGAAACATAAGCTCAGATGACTCATCCGTATATAAATAACGGAGCCGTTGCCGCTCATTTTCTCCTCGTCCCAAACCCCCTACTCGATCTTAGCTTCGATTTGTCTGCTTCAATACAACAGCTGACACTTCGAGCTATAGATAGGAGATCGATAATCCAAACCAAGCAATACAACAACGCAGGCCGTCGAGCTAGCTAGACGACGCCGGCGGTGGGCGGCAGCAGCAAGACGACGACGAGCCAAACCGATCATCACATCCATCTCCGCCTGTAAAGCTACTAGCTTTGGGAGGGTTTGAATTTAATTCCCTCTCTCTCCCGCCGGTTTCCCTCCAAGAGCTAGCTGCACACGTGACACGTGTGCACGTCGTCTAGCTTGAGCCTTGAGTACGGTCTACGCCTCTACGGTGCAGCCGCCGTCATGTGTGAGGGGCTCGTTGACCAGATGCTGCATCCGTGCGGGTGCAATGGCGAGAACGGCGGTGGCGGTGGCGGTGGCGGTGGCGGCGACGATTCGCTTGGGGCTGTTGTTTCACCGGGCGTCGTGGCCGTTGTCGTGCACAAGTCGGAGACCATGGCGTCGACGTGTGAGCCACCGGTGTTGGAGAAGAAGCCGTCGTCGTTGAAGAGGGCCTCGTTGGACGAGGCTGCGTCGATCCTGCGGCTGTCATTGCCGATGATTATGACGGGGCTTATACTTTATGTTCGGCCGATGATCTCGATGGTCTTCCTCGGCCAGCTCGGCGAGCTCGAGCTCGCAGGCGGGTCCCTCGCCATCGGCTTCGCCAACATCACGGGGTACTCTGTTTTGTCCGGACTCGCCATGGGCATGGAGCCGGTGTGCGGCCAGGCCGTCGGCGCCAAGAATTTCCCCCTCGTCGGCGCCACCATGAAGCGGATGGTGCTCCTGCTCCTCGCCGTGTCCGTGCCCATTGCCTTCCTCTGGGCGCGCATGGAGATGTTCCTCCTTCTGTGCGGCCAGGACGCGGCCATCTCAGCCGCCGCGCAGCGCTACATTCTCTTCTGCCTTCCCGACCTCCTCTTCCTCTCATTCCTCCACCCGCTCCGCATCTACCTCCGCACCCAATCGATCAACCTGCCGCTCACGGCATGCGCCGCGCTAGCCATCGCCATTCATCTCCCCATCAACTACCTTTTCGTCTCCATCTTTGGGCTTGGCATCGAAGGCGTTGCCTTCGCCTCCGCCTTGACCAATCTAAACCTTGTCCTCTTCCTTATCGCCTTCATCTACCTCTCCGGCGTACACCGAGACACCGGCGGCTTCTCGCTGTCACGCAAGCTGTTCAAGGACGTCGACGGGTGGGTGCGGTTGGTCAGGCTGGCCTTCGAGAGCTGCGCGAGCGTCTGCCTCGAGTGGTGGTGGTACGAGATCATGATCCTGCTCTGCGGCCTACTGGCACACCCCAAGGTCACCGTGGCGTCCATGGGAATTCTTATCCAGACCACGTCGTTTCTGTACATCTTCCCGTCATCCCTCAGCTTCGGCGTGTCCACGAGGGTCAGCAACGAGCTCGGCGCGAACCGGCCGGCCGCCGCGCGCGCCGCGGCGATGGCAGGGCTCGCGCTGAGCGCGGTCCAAGGCGTCGCCTCCCTCACGTTCGCCGTGGCCGTGCGCAACGTGTGGGCGCGCATGTTCACGACGGACGCGGCCATCCTCGCGCTCACGGCGTCGGTGCTGCCCATCCTCGGTCTGTGCGAGCTCGGCAACTGCCCACAGACCACCGGCTGCGGCGTGCTCCGCGGGAGCGCGCGGCCCAAGGACGGCGCGCACATCAACCTCGGCGCGTTCTACGGCGTCGGGACACCCTTCGCCGTCGTGCTCGCGTTCTGGGCCGGCATGGACTTCAAGGGGCTCTGGCTCGGCCTCCTCGCCGCACAGGCGGCGTGCGTCGCGGTGATGCTCGTGTTGATCCAGCGCACGGACTGGGACAGACAAGCCAAGCTAGCCCAAGTCCTCGCCGGCGCCGTCTCCGACGTCGGCGATGTGAACGGAGACATCAAGGTTGCGGCGCCCCATGGCGACGAGGACTCGACCTTGCTCATCACCGTGAGCAGCTGACCGGCGGGCGCGACGCCTTGACAGTTGACACCGACTGCATGCCGTCTACCTATCGATCTCGTGCGTGTGAATCAGAGAGTTTTCCACACAGTCTGAACATTTTTTGGCAGCTGGTACGTACGAGTAGGTAAGTACCATACGTACGTACGTACGTGCCACGTTATGGCAGAAAAACACCTGAGCTCGAATTAATAGCTGGGTGTTTCCTGTAATTACATGTATATCGATCACTAGTTCTCTACGTTATGTAGGTGTTAAGTTGTATTGAGCTAACTAATTATCCACACTTAGCTCGTTTTCACTTTTAGGTGGCCTGCAGATGGCCAGTATATATATTTTTGTACATAATTTCATTCTTTTCCACAGGTTATCATGGGTATATATATACTTGTACATGTACACAAAAATTGATATTAGTGAAACTTCGGTGTTCATTTTCATTTGGCATTCTCTCTTTGTTCGTTCATATATATATATATATATATATATATATATATATATATATATATATATATATATATATATATATATATACTCATACCGTAGAAAGCATAAAGGTTAAGAAACTTGGGTAATTTTTGTCGTATTTAATCAAATCCTCAATTCTTGCATTGATTACACGTACTCCTCAATTCCGCGTGCATGCAGTAGCTTAAGCGCCTAGCAATAGCTGTCTGAATTAATTTATAGCAACACGGCTGGCTGCGAATTAAGTAAGCGATCGAGAGATCAATCGATCATACGTAGGCGCTTACGCCCGCAGCGATCAGATCGCGTCTCTGATGGCCACTGTTACCTATATGGCTATATATATATATATATATATATATATATATCCGTACGTTGGCGAGCGTACGTCGCTGTCGATCGCGCGCGCCCGTCGCCTGTCGGCTGGGGTTGGCCGGCGAAGGAGGCCGGGCTGCATGCATGCCTGAGATCTAGAGAGAGACGTCGATGAGCAGGTGAGAACGGCGGTGGCTAGATCCGGCGCCGTACATGCATTCCTCGCTTCCTCTCCCGCGCGCCGCCGTTGGAACCAGCTCTGTCGGCAAGCTGAGATGACCATGGTCCATGCACGTGCATGATGGGATTGGACCTTCGCCGCCGCCGCCGCCGCCGCCGATGAACGTGCGTGCTCATCATCGTCGCTGCCCCCGGCCGGCGCGCCCCCCGTCTGATCAGGTCTTGACGGCTGCTGCCGTGTGGGCCCCACAACCCTACGTGTGCTGTGGTAATTAATTAACTAGGTCGTTTTATATAATTAATGACATAGTCTTATACATATATCTTAATTTTGTGTACAATTTGTATTTATATATTTATAAATATTATTAATCATATAACTATACGAAAGTATTTTTCATATAACAACATGAAAATTACTATTTTCATGATAAACCGTCTAATACTATTTCAACTAACAATCAGATCTTAATATTTTATATGTTATTGATTCAAGATTTAACCGACAGCAGTAAGTTTAATACTTAAAAACCTCATATATTAATATTGTTGGTATATATATTAAAATAAAGTGTGATTTTATATATATATATATATACAAATGCTATTCTACACCACGGTATAGAATGTTATTTTACACCGACGTGAAATGGAGGGTCAGGATTGGGTGGGTGTGGGGGCACGCTGAATGAGGTGGGCACGATTGGGTTGATCGGTGTAGAATAACATTCTACACCTATAGTGTAGAATAGCGTTCTCTCTCTCTATATATACACAAATGTTATTCTACACCAGGAGTGTAGCATAACTATTCTACCGAAAAATCTACTACTGAGAAAAAAGTAGTACTCAATTGTTATTCTACTGAGAAAATTCATTACTGAAAGTAGTCGGTGTAGAATAGCTATTCTACACACATAGTGTAGAATAGCGCTACCGTATATATATATATATGATAACATGAAGAAGATGCTATCATTTTCAGTTGTGGGCAGGATCTAATTTACAATTGCTTGAGATGGCTACCAATTTTCCTAGCTTGTTCTAGATCATAGAGTACATACATGTTTTTGTTTGGAATTTTTTAAAATAATAATTTTTTAAACAAAATTTCAAATATGTATAGTGCTTTCAAAGAATTTTAAAAATAAGTAACAGCCGGCCGATCAAGTACCGACTGTCGCAATGTGACCCATAGTCGACATTTGGTCGGCTGACTCTGGTCATATCAGCGTCAGTCGGTCGACCGGGTGCCGACTAGCGTCCATGTAAGCGCTATTGTTTTTGTTGGTCGCTTTCGTTTTACATGTAGGAGACCAGCAGCTCCGATCCAGAGCCATTTGCAGATAATTTATTGTATATGTTTCACGTAGATCGAGCCAATCATGCGTGTCAGCGTATAATTAATTAATAGCAGAACATAATATAAATAGAAGGATCGTCTACGTATTGCTGCATCTAGCTTCGAGTACATTGAAAATCATATTGTAGATTCTAGCTGATGTATGTATGTACGTACCGTATGGAAAAGGATTCCTTTGTTAATTGATTCCACGCTTTCGTTTTCTTCGTTGTGCAAATTAAGATTGCCAATGCATGTCAGCGTCAGTCGTTTTTCCTTAGACATCAATTTTTTTGTTTTACCGAGACATTTGACCTCAGTTTTTGTTATATATATTATATGACCTAAAAATGATGTGAATAAATTGATATTAGATCTCGTAAGAACCCTCCTGACGTTAAACATTCTTAGACGAACACATAACTTTCGATTAAACTCAGCCCTGTTGTGGGATCAAGATGTCAACTAATTAAATAGGGATGAATAGGCGATTTAAAATTTTCTAAACAATCTTAACCTAAAATTTCTAGGCTTGGAACAAGGATGGTACAATTAACACAACTAGTTAATGTTTTGCAAACCTAGGTTGATAGGGGTTCAAGCAATTCTACTAATTGACAAAATTAAAGTAAATTGTTTCAAAGTAAATAACACAAGTGAGACAAGGAATTGTTTCACCGATGTTCAAAAGCTTGCCGGCTTCCTACGTCACCGTTGAGGCGAATCCAACTCCTCTCAATTACCAAGCCACCAACCCCTTCGTCAAGGAGTGGGCAAAGTGAGAGTGGATCCGGAGTGACTCTCAAGCCTCGATCACTAGGGTTGTTCTTGCTCTACTCCGGAGATGGTGAACGCCGAGCCACTCACAAAACCACCGGGTCTCCTCCACAACCTTCTCGGAGAGATCACCGGGTAACTTCTCCAAGCCGTCTAGGAGGCGCCAACCTCCAAAAATAATAAGTTGCACAATGAAGCTTACAGATGATTAAATGCCACTTGAACACTACAATGATGCTATGCACTTGATCAAGAAGGCTCTCTTTTCTCTCAACACCTACAAATTGAATTTTGTGCTCAAAAGTGTGTGAGAGGTGTGCAATAGTGTTAGCCAATAAAACCAGGAGCCAAGAAGAAGTTTTTGTCCCTCGGTGAGGGGTATAAATAGCCCCCACAACAAAAACTAGTCGTTGGAGTCAAAATCACAATTCTGCAAAAAATTCGGTCAGACCGGAGTACAATTGTCGGTCAGACCGACAATTTACTCAATAGATAAAAATCGATCGTTGCCAGTCAAATCAGTGCCACTTTGGTCTGACCGACGTAGTCACTTCGGTCTGGCCGACCACTTTGGTCAGACCACCAAACTGGGACTTAGCCTCGAAATTTTTTCAACCCAAAAATGCTCTCTCTATCTAGTTCGGACTGACCGAAAAAAATAACGATGTGACCAAAACATTTCGATCAGACCGAAGTCAACACTACGGTCAGATCAAACCCTGGCACTTATAAAAATTTCGAGTTCGGCTGAAAAAATGCTCTCTGTATCCACTTCGGTCAGACCGAGAAAAATATCGGTCAGACCGAACTGGGTTGGTCTAATCTAAGTCTCTACCGTGGTCTGGCCAAAAACACCAAAAAAAGCCCAATTCAACTCTATAAGAAATGCAAAGTCTAAGTGGCATCAAATCAACTCCAACTTTACTTTGCAACCCCCCTTAATAGTACGATAAAACAAAAGCGAAAAACTAGCCTATTTGATCATCCCATCTCCTTGATCAAATTTCTAGTCTCTTTACCTTCATTTCAAATTTTCTTCGTCGTCATCAATTTTAATCGGGTTGCTTCATTCTTGTGGACATAACTCATCACAATCACATCTTTCAAGCAATAGTTAGTCCACAAATGGTTTGTCATTTTATTACCAAAATCACATAAGGGGTCTAGATGCTTCACGTGTGTGGTTTTTTAAAACAAATCCTACTCCTCTAATTGTAGTATTACCTCCATTTTATATTCAAATTTGTTTGATTTTTTGTAAAGTCAAAAAATTTTGGCTTTGCTCAAGTTTATATAAAAATATATTAATATTTGTAATATCACATAAATACTCTATTAAATATAGCTAATTATCAAATTAATAAAACTAATTTTATATTATAATTGTTGATATATATTTTTATAAAATTGGGTAAAAGTTGAAGATGTTTGAAAATATTAAATACCTTACAATATTTAACGAATGTTATAAATATGAGTCAATTTCTAAAATTATGTGCACTTCCAAGTTAATCAATGGATGGTAACTGTCGGTGTTTTACTGCGTAGTCCACCGAAATGGGGTACTTGTGGTGGTGACTAAAGTGTTGGGGAGAATTGTTATCTAAACCTATGGTTGACTCAATAATCGAGCCAATATTTATACAGGTTTAGATCTTTCAGAGGATAATAATCCTACGTCCTATGTGTTAGTGAATTGATCTATAGAACAACTTAGCAATTGATAACTTGAAAGCTAAGATGTATGTTTCAGACTAAATGATTTTGGAGTGGATCTCTCGTCCCCTTTATATAATGTAGGAAATGGGGTTATAGATATAGTATCCTATCTAAGTTGGTTTTCTAGAATCTAGGCATCTTAACCAGATCCTAAGGTATTCTCTATTTATAAGGATATATGTATATGTTATCTTTAATACTAAATCTTATGTCCGACAGTCTATTTTATTAGATGATAAGCTTCCTTACGAGCATCGGATTGCTTAATTCATATATAAGTCATATTGACGAACATCATGCAGGTTGAGTCCACCATACGATCTGATCCACCAAAGCTCATCTTAGGATACAAGGGTCATATCCCCGACACTAAGATATTGTGATTTGTATATTGATATGAATTGACATTGATCGTGATATATATATACTAGTATGGGGTCAGTGCTTTATGACTGTGCTTATTTTATTGTTACAATAATAAGAAAATTTTCAGCGAATCTAACTACCTAAACGCAAAATTCATAGTTTTGCGTGATTTTCAGAAAGTCAAGGGCCTTTGTGCAAAATTCTTAGTTTCCATGTGATTTTACATAAATCTAAGGATTTTTAAACAAAATTCATACTTCTGGGCAAGATGCAGAAATTAAAGAACTGAAATGCAAAAATACTTTTTCTTTTTCTTTTTCATCTTTTTCTTTTTTTCGCTTTTCCTTTTCTCTTTTTCTTCCCGTGTTGCATGCTTCATGCATGCGAGGATGGGTGCGCGGTGCTTTTTTAAGGCCTATTCGGTTAGGAGGGGATTGAAGAGGATTAGAAGGGATTAAGGGGAATTGGAGGGGATTGTAGTATAGAATCCCCTATAGTCCCCTCTAATCCCCCAAAATCCCCTTCACCAAGGGGATTAACCGAACATGCCCTTATGTAGGTATTGGGGCGCATGGGACGAGCAGGGAGCGTGGGAGAGGGGACGGAATCACGCTTTATATTAGTATATATAAAAACACTGATTTATGTTGTCTTGACATAAACTAGCTGTAATTAATATATGCCTTGTGATTTCATATGCTTGGCTTCCATAGGTAGATTGAATAAGTAGATATAAATATATGATCGATAGATGCCTCCCATCTAAAAATTAAAGTATTCACTACGGGAATATAGTAGTTTGTCGAGTGCTTGAGGCACTTGGCAAAGCCCTATTTGCTCTCGGCGATGGCTTTGCCGAGTGCCACACTCGGTAAACTACACTCGGCATAGGCATTATCGGCGAAGAGGGGGGTCGTCGAGTGCATTTTATCGTGCACTCGGTGAACAGTTTGCCAAGTACCCTGTCGGCTTTGCTGAGGGCCTCACGCGGAACTCGAAACAGTAAGGGGACTAACAGGCGGGGGCGACGTGACGGTCATTTGCCGAGTGCCCCACGTGAATTGTTTAAAATTAAAATACCAAGAATATGTGTGTTGTCGATGGAGTTCCTTCATTGTAATATCTTAAATTTTCTTTACCTTTACTATGCAAGGCCTAACTTAGCTATCAAAATATAAGTATGATTTTTTTTCAAAATATTTGTTCCTTATTTAATACACTTGCAATTCAAAATTGGTATCTTTCAATTTAAATCCTCTAAAGATATTTAATTAACTAAAAATAGCAAACTAGCCGTAAAAAATGCTAATTTTTGGCATGGTATAAGATACATTAGGTTTTCATAGTCCAAAAAGTTTTAAGTTCAAATAAATATTTGAATATCGATTTTCTTCTAAACCTAACTCATTCCATCCCTAAACTCCTAAACTTTCTCGAAGATTCTCTAATTTCTAAAGGTCATACATGAAAACTTTGTCGAAACGTTATGAATTTTTTACCACGGTAGATATGTATGATATAATAACACCATACCAAGTATCATATGTTTTAGGCATCAATTTAATTTTCTATAATTAAAAAATCTTTGTGCTCCATGTTGTCGACCGAGTGTTGCAACTTAGATTTTTTAATATTTAGTTATATCTAGTGCTAAAAGATTAAAAATGGGCTCACAAACATAAATGTGATTTTTATACATTTTTAGTCATTATTTCATATATATAGAAGCAGTTTAAATTTGACCCACTTCGAATTAAATCCCAGAAACACTCTTAATTAATTAAAAATAGCAAACCCAATCAAAAAAATATGAAACTTTTTCATGGATTAACAGATGTTGAATTATGACTGTAAAAAATTTCAAGTTCAAAACATGTTTAAAATATGACATGGGCTCAAATTATGATCTCACATGAAATAATGGGTATTCAATCTTTGCCGAGTGTTTTTTAAATAACACACGGCAAAACCATTTTTCCTCCCGAGCCATCACCATGCCGTCATCATGGACTTCCGAGGGACCTATGTTTTTCAAAAGGTTTGCCGAGTGTTATTGGCGTGGTACTCGACAAACGTTGAACTTCGCCGAGAGTAAATTGTTTGCCGAGTGTATTATAGTATACACTCTGCAAAGCTTGGTTTGCTGAGTGCCCGAGGGAATGCACTCGGCAAACCCTCAGGCACTTGGCAAACACTCTATTTCCGGTAGTGGTTGTTTGGTTCTTTAGTCTAAAAGTTTAGTCTCGTCACATCGGATGTTTAAATGCTATTTTGGAGTATTAAATGTAGACTATTTATAAAACTCATTCATCATCGGTGGATTATTCGCGGGATGAATCTAGTGAGTCCAATTACGCCATGATTTGACAATACGATGTTACAATAAATATTTGCTAATCATGAATTAATTAGGCTTAATAAATTCGTCTTAATTATTTTTATAATTAATTCATATTTAATTCTTTAAATTGATATTCAAACATTCAACGTGACACAAACTAAACTTTATTAGTTCATGAAACCAAGCAACCGCTAAGTAAATATATATATATTAATCTACGGAGGCTAAATATGAGCTAGATATCATCAGATTAGATCAGCTGGCACACGTACGTGTTGCCTCTCACGCCTTAAAACAGCTAAAATTAACAAGATTGAAAATGGGACAAACTGGGGCAAATCGATCTTCAGAATGCGATCGATGCCTCAGTTTCATGGTTATTACTAAATTGAAGGCCGGTTGCATCCATCAGTTCAGCAACCCCAAAAGGATAACTGAACCAGCTGGGGGAGGTACGTACGCGCGCGCGTGTAGTTAAGTTCATTTGTATACTATTTATTCTGTCATGTATTATATATGATCGATGTGCTGCATCCTAGCTACCATCATATCGCCTTAATTTCCAGCTCCAAATTAAGAGTTTGACCGGCAGTGTCAACTTAATATTGCTAAGAATTACAGCGCATATATAGATCAAATCAATATTACACACGGATTTATGTGAAAAACTTGCTTGTACGCGAAAAAAACTACATGAGACAAATCCACTAATAACGGTATATTATATTTACCAGGATGGTCGTCCATACGTATGTATATACATATTTAGCAATGTATTTAGGTATTATATTAGAGTAAGACTACAGTGGATCGACTTATTCGATTATGACTCAGTCGTCATAATATCCAATATATATATATATACACACACACATACGGAAGTGTTATTTTACATCACGTGTGTAGAATAACTACTCTTATTCTATATCGACCATAAGAGTACTACTTTTAATATTAGATTTTCTCAGTAGAATAGCAATTGAGTACAATTTTTTTCTCAGTAATAGATTTTTCAGTAAAATAACTATTATACCCATGTTGTGTAGGATAGCATATATATATATATATATATATATATATATATATATATATATATATATATATATCATATACAGTATAGTATACACACTGACATGCTAGCTGGTCAGGTTGAGGATGGTATATATGCTTATCCGCTGGTACTAGTAAGTTGACATTTGATGTCCTAAGATTAATTAATTCTTGATTGTTCAATTAAGACTCCAAATTAAGTCCAAAGTCGCATGCATTAACTAATGGTTGACTATGAGAACGTACACAGTAGTAGGGGAACATGCATGGTTTGGAGAAGATCATATGCATGCATGGATATGATGCAAAGGTGCAGTACGTGGGAGCTGCTTACCAGCTGCGGGCTAGCAGGTTACAGCCCAGCACGCGAGCTGATCACATGGAGGAGGAGGAGGACGTACTAGGCTAATTAACCAAGAGTCTATGTACGATTCATGTAAGGTTAAGTTTCTTCATTGTGTAGCCAAAGATGATATATTAATCGCTGACCTAGACGGTGCATGGTATACTTGCATATTTAATTATGTGGTGACTTTTATTTAAATAATTATTTTTAGATGCCGATCGACGTTGAATTAATGTAAAGGGAAGAAATATTCAATAGTATTGGATTATGAATTATCCACATGAGTTCAGTATATATAGAGAGAGAGATTATATTATACTCATTATAGATAGATAGGGGCGATATATATGATTTTATGGATGCACATATCTATACTAGTGTCATATATCCCTAATATCCTGGCAATTACCATGACTCAATTAATCCCTGTGGAGATAGAGATGCTTTCCTTCCTACGTCCGATCGAGCTCAATCTTAATTTAATTTTACTGATGAAGGATTGAAAGGCCGTGTGTCATGAGTTCCTGACGACTTCAAGCATGCCTGTTGACCACACATCTGTAGGTATTTATTATGTACCAGGCAAGTATATATCTCATGGATCGGACACGTCGTTTATTGATTAATTATAACCGGCCATGTTCTTTGTAATTGGTTGACTAACGAAAACATTGAACTGTATTTTATGTAGCGCGCGCGATGGTCGATTGATTATAACCGACCGGCCATCGATCATATCGTCTCTTTAATTAATTGGTTGACTAAGGAAAACATATGAACTGTACTATAGTTTATGTAGCGATGGCCGATGGAGATAGATAACATCACACCCACACAAATGTACAAACCAGCATATATATATATATATATATATATATATATATATATACTATTATAAATCGGCGACTTACTCGTCCGTCCGCACCCTTTCCCACACTCCCGCGCGCCTGCATGCAGCAAAACCGCCCGCCCCGTGCAAAACTGAAAAAACCCGGTTCGTCCATCCACTGCCTCCCTCCCCGCGCAGCGCGCCTCTCCCTCCCCGCCTCGACCGCGCGCAGCGCGCCTGCATGCCGCCTCGGCCCATTACGCGCCCGCTCCTAGCTAAGAGGAAAGGAGGTCGGGCCACCGCCGCGCTCGCCGGAGGCCGGGAAGGGGCCGGTGAACCCTCTCGGGTTCCTAGGGTTTTGGCCGTCGCGGGCTAGCTCGACGGAGCCCCGCTCACCCTCGGGTGAGCGCGGTGCTCCGGCGAGCTAGCCGGTGGTGGCCGACCGTCGGTCGCCGTCGCTGTCGCGGGCCGCCACCGCCGCGCGCCTCGCGTCGCCGCCGCTCTCTCGCCGCTCGCTCTCGGGCCCGTGGGGGAGAAATGAGGGTTTTAGGTTATTCTGAATTTTATGAGAATTTTTTAGAGCATTTTCTATGTTGTTTTCCGATTTTTATAAGACCAACGTCCTATTTAAATTGGAGAATAAATTTTTAAGTTATTAAATTCAGAGTATTTTACTGATTTTTATGCTGATTAAACATGTGCTATTTTGTTTAAGAATTCCGCAACCGAAGGTACACTCCTCATGTCCCTCTCTGTTTTATGCAACTAAAGAACATATGCCATGTTTTAGACTTAAGCTTTACCCTGCTAGACCTAGCCTAGAGATCAACTTAGCCAGTTCAAGATGATTTCTCATCTAAAGAGTATTCACAGCTAACTGTAAATCCAAAGACTACTAATAATACCACTGTTGTACCTATCTAAATTTTTATGTCGTAGCATTTAGGCACATCTGTTTCATGAATCTGATATAGGATGTGCATGGTTTAAACCTGATTTATCTGTTACTTTGGCCTGTTCACTGTACTGTGTGAGCTAGTTTTTTTTATAATTTCTATAATTTTATAATTGCATTTTCTTTTTTATTATTCCCTATAAAATAAGAAAAATGCCCAAAATTAAGATAAAGTAAATTTAGATGTGAGGAAACTTTTGTATGATTCATCATGTTCAGTACCACTATTCTTAATTTTTTTCTCATAATTAAGAAATTGTTTTCTGTTTTATTTATTCCTGGAAATTAAGAAAAGTCCCAAAAATAAGAGAAAATTAAGTTTAATGTGGGGAAAATTTTAGTAAATTTCATCCTGTATTGTTTTGAACAATAATATATTATTTTGTTTCTTATCATCGTAATATTACTAAATAAATGTGTTCGGCAAATATATCATGTTCTAAATATATTGCCGTTAAAATTATGCATCCGTTGCAACGCACGGGCCTCTTACTAGTACATACATAATCTGATGTTTCGAAAGTGGTAGACGGCAAGCAAACAAAGAGCTAGAGTGCGCCAAACAACGAACTCGGTGCAGTGGTTGCTAGATGTTTGTGTCTAGCTAGAAGGTGTAGTGATTTAGACATTTAGATTATAGACAATAACCTAATCAAGACATATGTAGCTTAAAAAACAATCAAGCTACCACCAGGAGTTGAGATTGACATAAAAAAACAGTTAAGCTACCAACCATTTGTCCATCAGTCTATATATGTGTTGTAGACCGCACTACAACAAAAGCACTGTACCAAGAAGTTTCACGGACGTTTCAAAACTTCTCTTTCTTACACTATAATTTAAACAATGACGTTGTTTGAAATATTTTATAGGTTCAAGACGTTGTTTAAGACACTTTATAGATTCAAGATATTGTTTGAGACGTTTTATAGGTTGAACACATTGTTTGAGACATTTTTTTAAGAAGGCCACACGGATTCGACCTTGATTGAATGCCACGTGTCGAGGATGTGAACGAGAACTTCTCAAGAGGTCATTCATTCTAGTATTACTCTCATTTGAGCATGCTCAACTGTGGAGTTTTAATGAGATTTGGTGCCAACTAACTCACATCAATTTCACTATTTGAGACATTTTATAGGTTAGTAATATATTAAATCATTTAAAGATGAACATTGATTGAGATGTTTTGGTATATCTCATCCATGGAGATGAGTTTTGAAACGTTTTCTTATTATATGCATGTCATTCTCATCTAAATAATATTAATTAATTGAATGGAAAAAATATGTTAATCATTTATGATTCCTTAGAAAAATTTTAAATAATCTAGGCACATCGAAAAAATAGACACTTCCTTAACATCATTATCAAATAATATTTGATTTATTTAGAGTGCTTTAAAAAATATGCATCGTGATTATTGTTCCGTAAAAAATGCTATTATAATTATTTAGACAAATATTTAATTAAGACATCATATAAGTTTTTTATTAAAATGTTTCTACTGTTTTGTAGAGACGAAATTTTCGTATCTCTAATAATAATAATATAGATACTCTTTTGAAAACGTCTCCACAATTTTGATACGGTTTATACCGAAACGTTTTTACGACTCTTTGAAAAAACATCTCAATTCAGATCCAGTAAATAAGAGGTATATATGCATTAAAATGTTTTGTTGTATTACCGCTAGCTCCTCTCTAACCGTGCCGACGACCAGCAATACGAGCGATGCACAAACAGATCTTGACACGAGCCCATGAGCCGCCGCGGTGTGCAAGGCCGGAAACCGCAGCGCGCAGCCTCACCTGCTGGCCCGGCATGCGAGTAACAACGAGCCCCCTGCCGTTCGCCGCCCCGCGGCCCATGTAATTCCGAGACGGCGACGCCGCGTGGGCAGGGCCGCGCGCGCTCGCCGCGTCGGCGTCGCGCACGATCGCCGCCGCGCAAACTTTTCGCTTAAGCTAACGCGCCACTCGGCGCAGACGCTCCACGGTCCACCTGGCGTAAAACCGATCGATCGGCTAGCTAGCCCACCGCAGCAGCTATAATGGCATTTCGGTCCAGTACTAGCTACTGTACTGACCAGCTCGTCTCGTAGCTAAAGGGTTCCTTCACGTCGAGGCAAACCGGCCAACCGATCTCTGATGATCCCAGATGCGTCTGTCTGTCCGGTTTTCTCCGTCCCCAATAGTGCTCATGGCGTAAAGGCCAGCATGTACACCTTCGACTGTGACATGGCAACCCACGCAGATCACTGGATGCATGCATGCATGTGGCCGATCGATTGCTCGAGATAGCTTTTGATGCATGCGACTCCGTAGAAACTTAGATCGAGGGCCACATTTGGATGGTCAGGACTCAGGGCCAAACTAAAAATAAAGGTTTCGTTAATTAAATACTGGACCACCGAAGAACAGACAGACCTACGAAGAAGATCAGAAACCCACCTAAGCAAATTTCGAAGTTATTAGACTTTATGGTTCTTTCGAAATCAAACATAAGAAATCAAAAATCCTCGATCTAGCAGTCTACCTCTGTGGCACCCAACATCAATAATTTGAGCTCTCTTGAAGGATTCCTTCTAGAACCTAGCCAAAGGGTTTCACTTTCACCAATAATACACCTGTTTTTTTCGCATGTACAACACGCTCTGTATGCTCGTTCGGTTTCACAAAGGAAGTCCTATTGAAGCATGTAGAGCTGGCGGCGACATTTCAGGTTCAGAAATGTTCAGATTAACACATGATGCACAGATTGTTCACATCCCAGCTGATTTCTCACTCTCTCCAGCTAAACGGGAGAGAGTGCGTTGCGTTGCGTTGCTCGGAATAATTCGAGTGAGAGGTCACTTTCTCTCGCCCCCAATCTGCCTGCATGATTTGTCCAAGATGAATGGTATATAATAATTCAGAATTTTCAGATGGCGTCAAATTGGTAGATGGGAGATGATGGGGATAGGTCAGGCCGGTCAAAAGGACAGACAATGCAAGCTGATAAGCCGGTCGGTAAGGTGACGCTCTTCTCATAAGCCATGTGGAGATGCTTCAAAAAGCCTTCCGAAGCTCACAAATTATAAGATTTCTCTGTGGAATTTTATCGGTGTTTTTAAAATGTTTCCATTACCTTTGTAATGTTTAATCTATTTGTCTATATTTCTATATATCTCCCAAGAACGGTAGAAAACCTTGTTGCCAAACTTTTGAATTGTGTATTTTTTAAAAAAAAATCTATATGAAAATATGGAAGATAAATTAAGCTGAATTGTGCTCTTGCACATGAGCTTTCAGCAAAACGTCATAAAATGTGAAGCATCTTTGGTTGAATCTTGTGGGTCGCGGCGCACGATGTGTCCAATTTCCCGCGCGCCAAATGTAGCCAGATTCCAGTTCCGGTTCCGTGTGCCACACATGCGAAGAATTCCGCACCATATATATGATACGGAATCTGAACCTGCTATCACTCGCTTGTTCTTGTTCTTGTTCGGGGACATGTTCCGTCGCCTGCCTTTCGTTTCACTGCAAACCAAAGTAGGTTTCTTTCAGTCACAGGTGAGCTCGAGGTCCCGCAGACGCACGCAGTCTCTGTGTTCTTGCGACTCTCTAGGGTTATCAGGGGCCCTCGCTTATCAGTGATAGTTACAGACGCTCAGATCTTTCCCAGATTTGTTGAATGAGCCACCACTGGCAGGACAGGAGCTTGTAGGGCCTCCAATTGATTGATTAGATTCCCCTGCAAAAAATCTTCTTGCTAAAGCACAATCAAGTGTTCAAGTGGCTCGAACTTCTCTAATGGTATCTTAATGCTAGTTTAGAGATTCTCTGAAGATTGGCATAAAACATTATGTAACCACTGCACAAAGTTCAACAGGGATGCAGATTCTCCTGTCGGCACTTGAACGAAACGATGCTCCCGGAAGAAAAGGAGCATAAAACAATTCGTTCTTCTCCGGTGATCCGGTCAGTATCAAGTTTTAAAACCAAGGTTGGCAAGGAATAAGTATACTCATTAAGCAGAGATTCGTGTGGCTCATGGTGCATTAAGTAGCCACGTAGTGCAGTTCTAATGGTTTAGCTTGCAACTACAGATGAAATCTCTCAGATTCAGCATACAAATATCATAGTTTAGCTTGTAAGCACAGTAGTGGATCCACACAACATTAGGAGTACATTACATTGCTTCAGTACAAATTTCAGTGTGTTATGCTGTTATGCAATTAGTAACAGCCACAATCTCAGTGTGCCAAGATCAGAAGCATCCCAAACCCAAGGTTTGGACTTGTTCAGGCCAAATGGGGAATCAAGAATACTCCACTGTCAATCAAGATCTAGCACACCAAAATTACATCAATCCTGTGATGATCATGCCATCATCATACACAAACTTTAACAAGAAGGCATTATCACCAAGATTAAACCTATGCACATAGCTAAGCCAGCAGAAGAAATGGGAAGATTTCTTATTGCATCTGTACAAAAATATCGTAGCAGTATCAGTAGCAAGCGAGTATAGCAGCTGTAGCTAACTGAAGTTGGTTTCAGTGATTGCTGGAATGGAGAGCTCCAGTCGTGCAAAGGTAGCTAATTTGATGGATTTGATTGTGTCTTGTCCGCCTCATTGCAGGTCGTAGACGTTGGAATCGGCGGCGTAGCAGCCAAGGACACGGACGAACACGGCGAATCTCTCGATCTCCTTGATGGCCTCGCGGATGCGGGGGTCGGCGGCGGCGCCCTCGCAGTCGACGTAGAGGACGTGGGGGAACGCGCGGAGCGTCGGCGCGCCGCGGGCGCTGGTGTCGAGGATCATGACGGGGGCGCCCGCCACACCGCCGCCACCGCCGTCGCCGTTGTTGTTGATGACCTCAAGCTTGGTCAGGTTGATGTTCCGGGAGGAGAAGGCGGAGAGCACCTTGAGCACCACCATCATGGATCCGCCCCGGTGGGCGACCACCATGCTGGTCTTGGCATCGGCGTCTATGGGCAGAGTCACCGGTGAGGGCGGCTTGGAGAGCAGCAGGAAGCGGGTGACGTTCCAAGACTCGTCCTGGAGGCCGTGCGCGAGCACGTCGAGGCCGTAGAGATCGGCGGCGCGGGGGCTCGCGATGGCGGCGGTGTCGAGCATCCGGTTGGACCGCAGCATCTCCACGGCGCCGGCCGTGTCCTCCACGGGCTCTCGGTCCACGCCGAGGCGCGCCAGCGCGCGGCCGCAGTGCGCGAGCGCCATGGGATGGCTGATCACCCGGCGCACCTCGGTGGCGCGGACCCCCGGCATGGCAAGGAGGCAGTAGTGCACGAACAGGTTGATCTCCTGCACGACGACCAGGTCGTGGCGCAGCAGGAGGTCGTAGTTCCGCAGCGCGGTGCCCTCCATGGTGGACTCGACGGGGAGTATAGCCCGGTCGACCGCCCCACCGACCACGGCCGCCAGCGCGTCGGCGAACGCGCGGCACGGCACGGTGTCGCACCCGGGCAGCGCCGTCTTAGCCGCGAACTCGCTGTACGCGCCCGGGGCGCCCTGGAACGCCACCCTGAGCCCGCACCCATCCTGCCCCCCGGCGCCGCCCGTGCTCACCGACAGATGGATCCGGTCATGCCCGTTGATGTGCGTCTTCCCATTCACGCTCCCCTTCTTCCCATGCCCGTTGACCGCCCCCGCCTTTCCGTTGACGCCCTTCTTACCACCACCGCCGCCGTTGATCTGAACCTTGCCGTTCACCGGCGCCTTCTCGCCATGGCCGTTGACGCCGTCAATCTTGGCCGCCGGGACAAACGACGCCGGGCGCCAGGAGGAGGACGAGTAGCTGAGCTTACCACGGTGGGACTTGGGAAAGAGCAGATGCTTGTGGAGGTGGACGGAGGAGGAGGTGTAGGCCATAGAACGCCGCTCCGGTGAGAGAGGTGGGGGCTGGGATTGGGGGGATAGGAGAGGAGAGGAGAGGAGAGGAGAGAGAGAGAGATAGCTAACAAGTGGGGGAGGGGGAAGGTTGCCGACTTTTATAAAGACACGGTTTGCGGCTGCTCAATTGTCCGTTACTGCCTTGCCGCCTGTGGCAACGGGACGGGTCGGATTGGGTTGGTCAATACTAATTTTGTACCCGGATCCGTTTAGACCACTCCCCTGTAAGTTAAAATCTTGCCCCTTACTTGCACCAGTCGGGTTTGCGGGAGATTCAGCGGATCCCCGCAAACCCGACAGTAGGAGTCGACCTGAGCAGATGGGGCGGCGGGCAATAGTCTGGGGTTGTCCTAGGAATCGCAGGAGGCGTCAGCTAGCCTAACCAAGGACGACGACACGAGATGGCCCAGGGTGGTGCTGGCCGAAGGCGATGGGAGATGTTCAGGACGACATTGGTCGAAGATGGCGGGAGATGGACAAGGGAAACATTGGTCCATTCTTGTGCGGCGGCCAGTGAGAGATTGCCTAGGGTTGCACTGAGCGTCGGCGGAGGAGATGCCTCGGGGCATTGGCCAAAGGTAGGGAAGCGGGCTGAGTTGATTAGCTAATAGCTAGGGTTTTATTTATGAATAAATCATTTTTATTAGTAGGTTATGGTTGGAAGAGGACTCGCAGTACCTTGCGGATTAAATACTGAACCCGAATTCGTTTTAGACATGTAAGGGCGGGTCCTCGGCCCCATTAGGTGGGCTGCCACCCTTATTGCTGCCTCCAGTTCTTGCAAATGGATCCTCGTTACTTTAGCGGCTAAAGGGGGAGATAGAGAGGGTTGTTTGGTCCTAGAACACAGTGAGAAAATTATATTTGAGTGAATGTGTGTTAGAACAAAAAAAATTATAATTTTAAAGAGTACCATGCAAATAGAGATGAGTTGATTTTAAATCGTTTGCTATGATAATGAGTGATGGTGGTGACAAACTTACGACCACTGGTTTTTTTTAAAGTAGTACAGATATAGATGAGTTGATCTTATTACCTTTTGGTAAAAAAGATATAAAGAGATTTATTAATAGTCGATTCACAGCGAAGAGGATCGATGATAAGCTATAGTAAGTTGCTACATTGTTTTATTGTAAAAAATTATTTATGTACGGTGGCTACAATATGTCGCTGCAAGTAATGGTAGCTCTAGACTCGGGTCACCGTTTTTGTCGATCTTTACCCCTAAAGTCAAAGGGTATATTTTTGATTGGCAGTTGCTTCACAGTAACAATCACAAAGACTTTTGGATGAAGAAGAACCACAAATCCACAGTGGTGGTCAAACACTCAAACCACCTTAGGGACTCTTAGTGGTGGAGCCAAGATCTCTTTTAAACCTGAATAAACTTAGAGAGAAGGGAGTTTGGATGAATGACTCAAGTTAAGCATGGCACAACAAGTTGGCCTATTGTTTATTAAACTACCATATTTTAGGTTATCAAAGAAAATTTGGCAGCTATCAAATGCTTTGTCGTAGTTTTTATACCAAACTTATGGCGAGAAAATTGTTCACCGTCTTTTATCAATGGCAGGAATCCGAATAACAGCCTCAACAAAATTACCACACTTTTGTCTATCAACCAAAAACTCTATTCTGACACGAAAGTGATCGTGGATATATAGAAATTCCACCTATGATCTGTCAAAAACCATTTCAAATTATTACATTCCTTTTATAAGAATTATACTTTCCGTTTAATGACCTACCATCTAAGGTACTTTCATTATTTATCTTTCTCTCTAATAACTTTCTATATAAATAATTTTTCTTAGTTGGTTGATATCTTTTCCTCTAATAACTTTTTATTTAAAGTAGTACTTTCCTTATTGGGTTGATCTCACATGCAAGGAAAGAAATATTTAAGAAAAGTGAAACTCCACCATAATTGCACTTTCTATAATCAAATATTTCCATATGTGCAGAATTATCATATATGCACATTTCTTATTTACGTGTATCTGCTATATATAAAGTTTTCATATGTATATTTTCCTTACATGTATGTACTTTATGTATGTACATTTTTCCTCATGTGTACTTTACTTATTTACTTGCACCTTCTATATATGCAATTTCCATATTATAATGTAGCATGATCGGAAGGTGTTCCACTTTTCATATTACATGTGCGGTTCCGATACCGTGCTAGTGGTTACGATCTCTCCCACGTTAGCCAAATCTCAAAACTTTCATCTTGATCATTAGAAGCGCCGGAGGAAACTCGTTTCACGACGGCCATTTTAAGTCAAATCGTCAACCACATCGGGAAGTGATCATGTTTAGGCTAAGGTCTAATACTTTAATCCTAGATTTTATAAGTGTATGTACTTGCTAGAATATTTCCTATTTATAAGGTTATAAAGAGTCATTTGTTTCAGTATCTAACAACCGCTACTTATAGAATCCGAAACTAAAATAAATAGTTTAAATTCTAGATCTAGGTTATGCTAATCGGTAACCACAGAATTTGAAATAAACTAGAATAAAAGATGTGAAACTTCAACTATATAATTAGACATGTCAACTACTTAGTCGAATGGGTCGTTTAGTTTCATGGACTAAAGTTTAGTCCGTGTCATGTCGAATGTTTAGACATCAATTTGAATGACTAAACATGAACTAATTATAAAAATAATTTCAGAATCGGAGGATTATTCATGAGACAATTCTATTTAGCATAATTAACCCATAGTTAGCAAATGTTTATTGTAGCATCACATTATCAAATCATGACGTAATTAGGCTCATTAGATCTGTCTCGCGAACAATCCACCGATTATGAATGAGTTTTATAAACAATCTACATTTAATACTCCAAAATAATATATAAACATCCGATGTCCGATATGACAAGAACTAAATTTAGTTCCGTAACCAAACACCCTGGCTCTATTTACTCGTTGAATTAACTAACCAGTATCTCCCGCTAAAACAAATGTTTCCTTATTTATGCGAGAACATTAGTCCAAAAATATGTGCACACCTAAACAATCAGTCAAAATTCGCCACTCCTCGTTCGAACAGCCTGCTGTTAAAGCGATCCCGTCACTGTAGGTCCAAGCATTCTTACAAAACAAATCAAATCAAACTGCCGGTGGCGGCTTAGCTTAATTGGTTTTGAACACATGGTTTTTGTGTGCCCCCTGAATTGCTGGAGCCCTAATCTTAACTAATATAAAGCGGACAGTGGTCGTCCGTCCGCTCCGTCCACGCCTCTCATTTCTCTAAAAAACCAATCAAAACTTATACCTTAAAAAAACCGATGCAACTGCCCTAATAAAACCGGCTAATAAAACCGGGGCAACCGGCCCGGTCAAAGCGCAAGCGCAGTTGCGCGCTCAACTGCCCGGCCCATGCGCCCCTGTGCAACCGCCCGCCCTGTGCATGCATGCGCTTTTGAGAAAGAAAGAAGAAAAGAGGAAAAGAAAAAAAAGAAAAAAAAGGAAAAAAAAATAAAAAATAAAATTATATTTATATTTCAGTCTTTTAATTTATGTATTTTGCGCGAAAATAAAAAAAAATTTTGTTGCAAAGCACAGGCCTCTAACTAGTAATATTAATATGCCTCTCACTCACTGTTGGACAGTTACGCGGCCTGACTTTCTCTGACGAGTTTCGTCTTCTTTCGGCTTTATTTCCTCCATTGATGGCCGCTCGATGCAGCAGGCGGATGCGTTGCTGTCTCGCGTGAATGGACAGGACGATCGCCGGTGCTCGTTTGACTTTGGCCATTAGTGGTAACTGGTAACCGGTAATCAAAGGTGTCCAGAAAAAGGCGATAAGTTCGAAGAAAGGATCATAAGAACGTGCCAGTTAATACGAGTATCCGTCTGCTGATCGGACTGCTGCATTTTAATTTTTTTTTTACAGAACTAGATTATATTCCTGTCGCTATTTGATCTGGCGGTAGGATCTGTCATACAGTGATAGGTGGTTCATGTGATGAACCAATTACCAATAGTTGGTTTGACTATAGCTGTTCTGTCGCCAAATAAAATAGTCGTAAACGTCTAATTTGATTTTTTAATAACTTACCATAATCGTCATAGGATATGGATTGCACCAGGATAGATTAGTTATTCTAGAGTTTTTTTATATAAACAGAGAGAGACACACACACACACTGGTGTCACGTAGCGTGTGTTTGTATATTTTTTTCGGTGTGACTTTGTATAGATCATTAACTACTCTTATGTGGTCAACTGATGTCAATGCTGGAAATTAAAATTGGTGGCGGATGACGGACGGATGCACGCGCCATCGAGGTGAGGCGAGACGGCCGAAAAAGTCAGTGATGGCGGGCGTCCTTAACCAGTGGAAATTTCGCACCTCATGCATGCATGCATGCATACGGCCAGGAGCGTTTATTTCCGCTTTTCTTCCGAGCTTCCAGATTCACATCGATAAAGATAAAAGTGGCATAGACACGAATCTCGTTGAACTCCTCGATACATCCAAATCGTTTCCTTGATTCTCCATGAAAACCGTTGCCCGTACTGAGAAATTTAGCTGGGATATGATGTCCGGGGGAAGCTCGTTTTATTAAGGTGTGTTTGGTTGAGCTGTGTGGCTATGAAAAAAAGAAAGATGATGTTGACTGTGGGAGGTAGAAAAAGTGTTGTGGAATGTCAGTTGTTGGAAAGCTAAAATCCGCTTGGCTGAACCGACCGTGGATAAGCTGCGTTGCTTTAAACTGTGAGCTGTGTAAAAAATCAATTTATGAAATTTTACATGGTTGTATGAAATTTGAAATGTCAATTTTATGAAATTTTGTATGGTTGTATGAAATTTAAAATGTCAATTTACGAAGATATGTATGGTTGTATGAAATTCGAAATGTCAATTTATGGAATTTTGTATGGTTGTATGAAATTTGAAATATCAATTTATGAAATTGTATATGGTTGCATGAAATTTGAAATGTCGATCCGTGAATATTAACATTATCAAATATTCAAAAAGCAAAAGCCAGAAGCCAGAAAACACATCCGAAGGAGCTTTCATAGTTTCAATAAAAAAACTGCTTCTACTAAAAACCGATAGCTTAAAATACTCTTTTTGTTAGTTTTTAGTTTTCTAAACAAAAGCCGCTACTGAAAGTCAAAACAAAGAGGCCTCGTTATAGTAGTGGGCCACAAACTTTTACTTTATTGAATTGTGATATTCCCTTTAATTTCCCCCGCTTCCATTGGAGGATGAAAGTGACGGGGCAGCCAATGCAACGAACGTGCATTGTGTTCGGAATATATGGTTGCTTAATTGGCGGGAAAGACGTACACGGCGCCTCGCCTGACGCTGTCAAACTCTTCGCCTCTTCGAGCTTACAGATCACGCAGGAAGAACACAAAACAAGCAATTCTATACTACGGCGGCCGTCTAGAACACGATTTCTTTTCTAATTTTGGTTAGCCCAGTACAATTGGAGAATAGAATAAGATGGTTTCAATGTTTTTTTTAAGATGCAAATTTTACGTTACGCCAACCGTACGTCTTCTATTTCGATCTAACGACTGGTGTCAAAATGATGATCTATCGCCCTCGATTTTTCTGTGCATATTTTGTGAGCTGATTTTGCTATTATCAGCCGGTTACCAATTATTTTCCCTCTTTTTTTTAGCTCATCTTTCTCTCGCTCGGTGCAGTGTGGTCGCATCCTATCGCCATGGATGGACCTGCCTGACCACGATTGGGGAGTTGGACAATCAAGTGGCGTCTTGGTTTCGTATGTAAAATAATACAAGTGGGCGCCACGTTTGTTCATCAACCAACGGCAAGATTAGAGACCAATTACTACGTTTTAGAAACGGTAGCCTAAGGTTATTCACAGTAGGGTTTTATGGGGTTTTATAGTATTAATTATCCTAACACATCATATTTTTTACTTATATGACATTAAATTAATAAGGGAAGAAAAGGAAGTATTGTCATCTTTATGACATGATGTTAACCCGTTTTCAAGACGGATGAAACGAAATAAAACGGTCACCGTGAGCCAAATCGTTTTATCGGAGAGAGGGTATTTAATTCAGTTGCAAAGCATTTAATTACACTGGTTAGCCTAGGAAATAGTGAAATAAAACTCTCCACTCAGAGAGGATATTTCATTCAGTTGCAAAACTAATGTGATCTTCTAAGGCTATTCACACTGGTTGGTTTATAACAATGTTTCCTAGAAGGCTACATCAGCTTTGCAACTGAATGAAACACCCTCTCTTAGTGGAGAGTTTCATTTCACTATTTTTAGGCTAACCAGTGTAATTAAATACAACTAGCTCTCATGAAATACCCTCTTTTTAATGAAACGATTTGACTCACGGTGGGCGTTTCATCTCATTTCATCCGTTTTGAAAACGTGTTAGCACTATATCATAGTGATGACACTACTTACTTCTCTTCCTTCATTAATTGAATGTCATGTCAGCAATGTGTCATAATAATTAATACCATGAAACCTCCATAAAACTTCCATTGTAAATAACTAAAGAAACAGTTTTATAAAACTCACCACTGTAGATAACCTTATTAGATCAGTTACTATAAACCATTAGCCGAGAAGAAAGTTAGAAACCAAGATCATAACTCATACGGCACAAAATCCTTTTCCTCCGGGCGAACAAGAAGACTGAAATGAGTGAGTAGAAATGACCTTAGATTTAAGGGTTAATTTTTTTTGTGACATTACAATTTTCACGGTTTTCCAATATGGCATCATTGTGTCACTGACATATGGGGCTCTCCACAGTCACTGACTGTGGCATATAAGCAATTTCTGAAAATTATAATGACATGTGAGTAATTTTTCTTAGATTTAACTAAGAGTCGTTTTAGCAGCGCCCGGATTGCTGGGCCGGACTGTTGTTTACATGGGCCTCCTTTCAAAGAATCGAGAGTTTAGGAGCCCGCTTTTAGAACATTGTTCTTATGTAATGGCCTCAGTGCTCTTTCGATTTAAGAGTATAGCTATATCTTCCAGATTTATGTTTATGTTAAGATAAAATATATCAATTCAAACTTTTGTTCTTAGTTTAAACTAGATTTAGATTATTCGACTAAATTTTATCGATCCATCCACACCTTCGTATCTAGAATTTCTTAGAAATAGTTTTAACAGGTTCAAACAAAATCTTAAATCTGAATCTATGTCAAACAAACTCTTACGGAATATACTGTGCTAAACACTACCAAGGATTTGTATTGAGATTAGCAATACAATTTGGACGATAAGATCGACAGCACCATTCCACCCCCACATTTGAAAAAGAAAAAATTTCATATATGCATCTGAAAATTTGCGGATTTTTATATATTTCATTGAAAACTTACTGTTTCTATATATATCATTGCTTTAATTTTTTGTGCCTTTTAGCTTACAAAGCTAGATAGCTACCTTTGCTTCCAACCGGTGTAAGGTGGGATGCATGTACCACCTAGAGCAAGTGATAGCTAATCACGGAAGTTAAACCATCATTGTTTTTTATTAAGCTAAGAGTAGTTTTGACATTTTGAGAAAAAAGTAATTTTAATTAACGGTTGAAACTAACGACAATGATATATATGAACACAAAAATTTTAAGTAATGGTATATATAAAAACAGTATGTTTTCAGTGATATATAGGAGAACTAGTGAACTTGCAGGGACATATACGAAAATTTTAGTCCAACAAACAGACAAAATGCTTGGATTGAGCTTTACTCCAAGCTAAGCTAACCAAAGATGCATTGCAGCATGATCGATCCAGGCAGTAAGGCACCAAGCTGGGGCTAGTGCATGCATCACCCAGATGTGATCGCCCAACCCTTGTGGGGCAAATTCCTAGGGAACTAGTAGGGCCAGCAGATGGTGCGAACCGGCAGTGCGTGTTGCCCGGCAATTCCAATTCGTCGCTGAGCTGATGAAAAACATGAAGCATTGATTGTAACAGGTAGCACGGTCTGCGATGTTGGTAGGCTTTGATGTTTCCTCTCTCCATGTCGTCGTCGTCGTCCGCGATGGCCACCACCCATAGGGCGACATACACCGGAGCGGCGGCGAGGATCGTCACCGTACCAGCTTCATGGAGCTGCGGCCACAGACGGCGCAACAACGAACAATGTGCGTCGTGGTGGACGAGGACGACGTGCTGGAGATGCCGCGCCGGGGCTGATGGTGAGCATGGCGGACGGGTGCGCTAGCTGATGCTGTGCTGGGCCCGCCGGCGACGGACAGTGGTGCCACGTCGCCGCTGGTGGCGGAGGACAGCGCGTGGGGAAGTGCAGGCCACTATGTGGCCAACATCGACGGCGACACCGCGACACCATGACCTGCAGGTGGTGGAGATCGATGGATCGATCGCTCGCGACGTGGACGGAGGAATTCAAACGTACCAAACCAACTGTTTGAGTTCAAACCAACCAAGCACGTGGTGTGAAAGGCAACAATTTTGCTATAGAGCCACCGATTAATTAAAAAACCGTACTTTTAATCTCCGCGAAGATTTGGCACAGTACCGTATTACCCTGTACGCAACATCAAGATTGGAGTGTGCATTCTTCCACTTGTACCAACGCGCCGACTTACAACACCCACAGCTGTTCATGCCGGCGAGCATCTCTCGATCGCCGTCCTGCTGCCGCGGCGAAACCGTGAGCCGGCCGGCGCATTTACATGCCCCTGCCCTGCAGCTGCAGCTGCAGCTGCAGCCCCAGCAGGCTACAGTACAGCAGTAAACTACGCGGTACTGTATACTAGTGCAGATTGATCAAGCTAGCACATGCCATTTGCAAGTTGCAACTGGTTGTTACAGCTGTTGTTGTTCGCAGGGCCCAGGCAGCTCGATCGATCTAGTTTACTAACACTGCAATTCCCTATGGAAGAAGCTAACTTCCGTCGGCAAAATGCTAACTTCCGTCGGCAAAATGCTAACTTCCGTCGGCCTTTGGCCGACGGAAACGAGTAGACGGAAGTTAGCTGGCCGACGGAAGTTAGCGCCGAACTCTGCCACGTCAGCAGAGGGGCGCTAACTTTCGTCGGCCGGCCTGGCCGACGGAAGTTAGGGGCATAGCCGACGGAAGTTAGCCTTTCTGTCCACGTGGCCGAAATCAGCTAACTTCCGTCGGCTATGGTAAAAGCCGACGGAAGTTAGCTGATATTTTTTTTTGTTTTTTCCTGGTTCCCTACTCACACTCACATCCAACCACATTTTCAATCACATTCACAATACACATCCAAATTCATATTTCACATCCAAAATCACATTCAAACTTCACATATAACATCCAAAATCACATCTCACATCCAAAACTGCACATATCACATCCAAAATCACATAACACAACTTTACATAAAAGCACCGGGATCTCTTTCTCTAGCATCTCCATCATATCTTTCTTAATTTCTTTCGCACAAAGTTGTCTATAAAAATGGCTCAGCTCAGCTAACGCCTTCCACACATCATCATTCAGGTACCCGCGAAACATTACAGGAAGGAGTCTTTCCATTATTATGTGGTAATCGTGACTTTTCAATCCATTTAATTTCTCTGTCTTTAAATTCATAGCTCTTCTAAATCCCGCGGCGTAACCATCTGGAAATTTCAAATTTTTCAACCACCTCATTACTTGTTTTTTTTAGGTTTTAAACAAAATGGGGCACGTGGCTTGCCACCACTATTCGTCAACTCAAGGGTTGGTCGATTACAAATCTCAGCTAAATCTCTTCTCGCCTTTACATTATCTTTTGTCCTGTTAGTAAAATTCATACATGTACTTATAATGTTTTCACCAACATTACGTTCCTGATGCATAACGTCAATGTTGTACATCAGAATTAGTGATTTGACATACGACAATTCCCATAAGCCACATATGTGGGTCCAATTATGTTCGGTTCCGAATCTTACAAATCCATCCTCATTTTCATTAAAGACCAACTCATTCAGCATATCAGCGATTTCTCTACCATTTAAACGCCTTGGTGGTCTATTTACAACAATATTGTCCTTCTTGAAATTGTTCCTCTGTAACCTAAATGAGTGATTCAAGGGCAAAAAGCATCTATGGCAATCAAAGTAACAAATCTTTCCCCCGAAGTTCAGACGGAAACAATCTGTGTCCTTCGCACATATCGGGCATGTCAACCTTCCATGACAACTCCAACCAGAAAAAATATCGTATGCCGGAAAATCGTGGACCGACCACAGATACGCAACTTGAAGATTGAATTTTTGCGTCTAGTCATAGTCATATGCTTCAACTCCTTTCCACAATTGTTTCAACTCTTCAATTAAGGGCTTCAGCATCACGTTTATTCGTGTTCTAGGATGCTCTGGACCGGGTATAATGAGACACAGGAACATAAATTCATATTTCATACAAAACGAAGGTGGAAGGTTGTATGGAATAGCAAACACAGGCCAACAAGAGTACGACGATGCGGTTACATTGAAAGGCGTGAATCCATCTGTTGCCAACCCGATGCGAACATTCCTTGCATCACTAGCAAAGTCTGCATCAAAATTATCTAGAGCCTTCCATGCCTCACCATCAGATGGGTGCACCATTACTTAATTATTCTCACGTACACCTTCTTTATGCCATCGCATATGTCTAGCGGTTTCTTTGAGAGAAACAATCGTTTTACCCGAGGTGTAAGAGGCATGTAACGAAGTTGCTTATGAGCAACCTCTGTCGTCACCTTCTCTCTGTCTTCATTTACGACCTATACAAATCTCGGTTTACCACATTTTAAGCATTTCACCTCATTACTATGTTCTTTCCAGAACAGCATACAATTATCTCGGCACACATCAATCTTCTCATACTCCATACCGAGAGCAGAAATCATTTTCTTTGACTGGTACATGTCTTTCGGCACCTTATGGTTCTTAGGAAGGATATCACTGATCAGATTCAAGAGCTCCTTATAACAATTGTTTGAAAATGCAAACTTTGACTTAATAGCCATAATACGAGTCACGAAAGCGAGAACGCTTACGGTGGTGTGCTCATGCAATGGCTCTTCTAAAGCTCGAAGGATGTCGAAAAACTTTTGAACCTCCAGTGTTGGAGGATCCTCAGGGTTTAATTCAAACTCCGGTCGTATAGCATCAAACATCTCATCCATCCTATCGTCAGCAACGCTATCATCTTTTTCTTCTACTACTAATACCGTTTTTTCACGGCCTGTCTCGCCGTGAAAAGACCAAACTTCATAACCTGGCACGAAACCATATTTGCAAATATGCAATGACAACGTCCTCTTGTCTTGCCAACGAGAATTTCTGCACTTCATGCATGGGCACCTCGCGCCAGTGTTTGTTGTCAAAGCGAATGCACGATCAACAATTTTCTCAGCGTTGATTACCCACTCTCTCGTGTGAGCTCCACTTTTCATCCAACCACTATATATCCACCGTCGGTCGTCCTCAGCCATTCTATAGGCAAAACATTCATTCAATCGAGAATGCATCATAAGTACCACGTGCCTATGTCTATAGGAAAAGATAGGTCCTAAACCCACCCAAGAGTGACCAACAAAATGTGGTATTTATGACGATCCATGAGTCCGAACGAAATTTCAGCAGCATAACCCCGTTGTTCTCCAATTGCACGCTTGATAGTGGTGCAATGGAGAACAACAATGTTATGTTACTGAAATCCCATTCAGACTCATGACTCATCATAAAACCACGCTCTGTCGCCCACTCTGAGGCTGTCCAAAAAGGGATAATTCCGGACCTACACATCTCACACGCATGACACGTGTGAGACATGTTGGTTCGAAATGGGTGACGCATAGGTTTTGTTACACTATCTACGTTGTTGTCAAATAAAAAATTGCATACGAAAAGAAATATATATAATAAAGTATATATATAATATACTAATCACCATAATGAAATCATCAACAAACCAGAAATTAACACAAGAATATAATTAAGATCATATATAATAGCACATCTCATAGTAAACACTTGTAAAAGCATAAAATTAATTGACTTTTGTTTTTATTAATTACTTTGTGAATGCTACTTTACTCTTGGTAATTACCAACTACTTGTGACATCTGCATACCAATTAACGTCATTGTGAGCAAAAATGAAACAATTATTCATTATATCACATATTATAACAAAAATAAAGTGTCTATAATACAAGCAATCTCCAACCACTACGACAAAATCGTTGCAAACCTAGAGCAATCATTGCAATCAGAAAGAAAAATTCACAAATCAAAAGTGAATAAAATTCTTAAAAAGGAAAAAATTACTTGACAGCGATGGATCGGAGGTCGGCGGGTGGCAGAGGTCGACGGAGGGGGGGGCAACGGGCACCGGCTGAACATCACATATGAATCGAAGCATATTAATACATGAAGAAAATTTTTAACATAACAACATATATTGCATATAAACACCACATGATATATTCACAATTAAATTCAATTCAAATAATCCACAACATGTGACATCTCAAATTCTCAGCCCAATTTAATTCAATTCAAATAAGCCACAACATATATTCTCAGCCCACATTCTCAACATATATTGCAAATTGATATTGTCATCCCAAATTGACATTCTTAGCCCAAATTGACATGCTCTCTCCAATTCACAATTCAATTCAATTCAAATCAGCCACAACATATATTCCTAGCCCACATTCTTGACATATATTCCAAATTGACATGCATCTCAGCCCAAATTCACAATTATCCATACCGGTGTGGTGGAGACGGTGACGCTGACGGGCTTCGACGGGACCGGCGGACAGACGGAGGCGTCGACGGGTGGCGGACAGTGGAGGCGCGGTGGGTAGCCGCGGTGGTGGCCGGGGCGGCGGGCCGGTGGTGGGCGGCAGCGCAGGTAGGAGGCGGCGCGGGCGGGATGCGGCCGGGAGGCGGCGGCGACGGGAGGAGGCGGCGGCGGCGCCAGGAGGTGGGAGGCGAGACGGGCCGGAGGCGGGTGGCCGGGGCGGCGGGAGCGGGAGGCGGCGGCGGGTACTGTGCACGTACAGGGAGTCAGGTCTCCCTGTACGCCCGCGCGGTTGGGGGAAAACCCCCTAACTTCCGTCAGCTTTAATGCTGGCCGACGGAAGTTAGGGGATCCGATCGGCCGCGGAAAAATCCCCCGCTAACTTCCGTCGACTACTGTGAGAAGCCAACGGAAGTTAAGTTAACTTCTGTCGGTCTCTAGGAGCCAACGGAATTATTTAACTTCCGTCGGCTTTTCCAAAAACCGACGGAAGTTAAATTGGCCGATGAAAATGTTCTGTTTTGTTGTAGTGTAATGCAAATTGAAGCAGCACCTTGGATCGTCGAGACCTGTGCTTTCGTACGGATGGTTAAGTAGCCGCCCAAAAACGAGGCTGCAGTGGCGGTCGCCGGTCGAGCTGACTGTCATCTGCCATGGAGGAGCTTGGCAGCGACTGGTGTGGCGATATCAAACCTCGTCGTGCTTCAGTTGCGCCTCACGCAGGCCACATCGATTCGAGGGATTGCTAACTTGTGCCGCCAGTTTGGGTCCAGAGATCTGCGCTCACCTGCAGTAGCCCTGAGCCACTGACGCCCTGTTCATCGATCACTTCCATGCACACACTTTCTTTCGAAAAAAACTCACTTCATTTAGGTGTACCAAGTGCTGAACGAGCAGGCAAGGAGAATCAAACGGCACAGCTGGAGCATTGGAAGTACTCGTGCAGAAGGCAACAGGAGCGAAATCTGGAGGCGGAATCGAATCGCGACGAAATGCAGACAGAGAGCCAGCCGTGGAAGCCGCGCGAAAGCTCGTCGGACTAGTAGTTTAATCGTCGGAAACACGAGCGATCGGCGTCGGTGAAGCTGCCACAAACAACAAACTACTCATTGGGTGGTTCGAAATTCGTGTTTGCTGCGAGGCGTCGCCATTGGGCGCTTCAATTCAAACCTGAATTTAAAAGCTCACGGCAGATCCGATACACTCTGCCTTGGCGAGTGGCGACGGGGAGAGCAGAGAGGAGACGAGAGACGACGATGCGCAGTGGCGCTCGATCGATCGATCTGCGGCCGCCGCGATTTCCGCGAAAGGACCCGAGACACGTCGCCGCGCCCCGCGCCCCTACTGGCCCGTAATCCGAGGCCCGCCGCGAATTCACCGCGTCCTCGTTTCTGACGAGTTTATTTACCGGCGCCGCTGCTGTGGTTAATCTGCTTGAGTTCTACCGAGTTTCGCCTTTATCTTACTTTGCATTTGTCCGTGCACTTGTGTACGGCCGACGCTGTGCGGTTCTTATTGTTACTACACGTCTACACGCATGGACGCATATCATGTACCCTACGTACATCCAATTTTCTCGAGTACAACGGACAGTGATAGTATGATTAGTCCAAGCAAGTCCAGTTCGTTCAAGCACCGCACGTCGACAAAGCTAGGCATGGCCGCACGGCCGCGGCAGCGACCAAGAAATAACTCCTAGCCTCTGGTAGCCACCCCCGGTGGGTGATTTCAATTTGCAACCAGCAGCAGCGCACGGCACGGTAACCTCGGTCTCGGGGCAAAGTAATCCGCCGCGCCGCGCGAGTATTTAGCCCGGCGCCAACGCGACGCTCCACGCGAATCCTCCAACCTGCTCCGCCCACCGGCACCGCCGCTCGATCTCTACCTCCTCCCCTCCCCTCCCCCTGCGCGCAGGCGCAACCGACAAGACGCAGCGCCCCGCGACAAGCTTCAAAACCCGGGATTTTTTTTGACGCCGCACGCGCGCGGAGAAGCTACCACGCAGCAGCGCGCTTGCCGCTTCCGGCTTCCACTGCTCGCTTCGCTTCTCCCTTAAATCACCACGAGCTTAAGCGCTGGTCAGCTCCCGTGCGAAGCGAGAGCACTCGACGTCCAGCTCGGTGTTGCCGTGTTGGTCGTTTTGGCAGCTCACTCTACTCACATCCGAGAGGGGAGTGGGACAGGGTGAGGCGTGTGAGAAGATGGCAACAATGGCGGGTGGGAGTAAGCCGCTGAGGCTGAAGGATCTCCTGGAGCTGGACTGCGAGTCCTGCAGCGCCGCCGGCTTTCGCTGTTACCCTCGCCGCCTGTGCGTCGCCGGCGCGGCAGTAGCCACCGCTTCGTCGTCGCCAGTGCGGCACCTCCTCGACGCCGACGCGCTTGCCCGCTTCGCCCGGTCATCCTCGACGGGCCGCTCCAAGCTGTTCAGCCTCTCAAAAACCCTCACGCGCCGGCTCACGGGAGGGCTCTGGAGGCGCCGCGACGATGACGAAGCTGCTCCTGCTGCTGCGGCGAGCTCCCCGGCGCCGGCCGTGAGCACCTGCAGCTGCAGCTCCGACTCCGAGACGTCCGAATCGAGCAACTCGACCCCGTCACAGTCCGAATCCGAATTCTCCTCGTCCAGCTCGGACAGTCTGCACGCTGGTGAGCCCTCAACCACCGGAGATGAGCACGAGGTAACCACCACTCCCCTCATCCCACTTATTTTCTCCTCACACACTGCCCTACTTACCACTGCGAATGATGATTCAATAATCGGACGTTAATTCAGTTGGAGCGCCTCGTGCTGGTAGCTTGGGTTAATGCCATTAGTGCCCCAAATTTGCGTAACCTCCAAATCAAAGTGGCTTAGCAATTAATTGAGCTTGAGACCCCACTGATTAATGTCGCAACCAAAGCACGTTCATTTTGTAGCAGGCATAGCAGCATCCATTATTGACACACGAGCAATCCATTGCTCCGTTATGCCGATGCGGACGAATTTTCACACGAATTCAAGCGTAGATTCCATTTTTTTCGACGTAGCCAGTGGAGCGAAATGGTTGAAATCCACAAAATTGGTCTACATTACGAGGCTGCGAGCTACTGACTGCTGCATTGATGAGCATATATAGCTAGCCAACATGGCCCTACCTTGTGCGGTGCACAGCGTCGAGTAATTCCTGTACGGTGTACCCTGCTTGAAACTCCACTCGTAGTGATTGATCGATCGAGATCGATGGAGATGACCTGTCCATAGATAGATCAGCAGTATGTTCCTGTCTGCTAGATTTACTCGTAGATCAACAGTATGAGTATACTATTAAATTAAATTAGCTATACGTGGTGTATAAAGTCAATAACTAGCTAAATCACTATTCTGAGTGATTTTTTTGAGGGTTGGTGAAACAGAAAGAGAGGGAAGGAAGTAGGAGCAGCAGTCAAATAATCATTAAATCATATCGATAATGATGATAATTGAGCACTTGATCATCGTCCGGTGGGAGAGGTTGATAACTGTAGCAGGGCTGCCTGATTCTCTTTGGGGGTGTGGACCGCGGCGAGGCAGTCGTTGCGATGCGTAAATGCGGCGCAGTTAGTGCGGCTTGTCGCGAAGCGTGGCGAGCCCGGCCGGGAACGAGAACGAGGGCCAGTGCACTGTACTGCGTGCCCATCTGGCGAGCCAGTGAACGGGTCTGGCCTGCTGACCGCTGCTCCGGCCGGCGACCGCCGCCGCCGCCGCCACCGCACATTTGAGCTTTGGCTCGCAAGCTGGATGCTACGGCGCCGACGAGGCGGCGTGCGCGCAGGCCGGGGGCGTACGTCCTGTCGCCGTACGCCGCGCTTTGGACTGACGCTGCCGTGGGGAGAGGGCTCGTGGCGAGATAATGGACGCATGTGTGTGGGCGACGGCCGACGGGACGGGACAGATTGTTGGAGAGTTGGACGGAAGTCCGGTACATGATTGTCTGCGTGCGTGCGTGTAATGCAGGTGAGGAGGAGGGAATCCAAGGAGGAGGCGGAGGAGATCGCTGGGTCCAGCTCGGAGGCGGACGACAAGGAACAGCTCAGCCCGGTGGGCGTCATGGACTTCCCATTCGACGACGACGACGGCGGCGGCGCCGAGGCGGGCACCGCCGGTGCGTGCTCCGCTTCTTTCAGCGACAGCCTCGCGTTGCTCCAGAGTAAGCACCACCACCCTCTTCCCGAACCATGTAGGCATGTACCATAAATATGATCCCATTTCCCCAAGAAATTATTGTGGTTCGAAGAAAACACGAATTGATCGAGCATTCGAGCAGAGGTGTGTGTCGTCGCGTAGCGCTGATGCCAAACCGGAATCTGCTCTGTTTCTGTCTCTGGCTCGGACACGGCCCCACGATACGGACGCCATTAGGGCCGTTCCAATTGCTGTACTGCTCGACGTGGCCCCCCGAAAAGGCAGAAAACCCGGATCTTGTAAAAGATCCTGTGGCCCCACTCGACAGTCACAGTCCGACAAAGCCATGGAAAGGCACAAAACTAGTAGTCCGATATTACTCTGATATTATAGTTTAAGATTACATAAAATATTTTCAATTTATTTTCTAATTCTTACTGTACAATATAAGAGGAAACGGATTTACCTTGTGCCGTGGAGCAGGGAGAAAGACGCAGCTGCCGCACAAGATCCGACGGCTCGGGACCAAGGGGGAGCTCGGGGGCGTAGATCTCGAGGCACGCTTCGCCGCCTCGATGTCTGACGACGCCACGGCGCGTCTCCGGTGCAGCACTGACGCGGCGGCCGCGCCGCGCGCGGATGATCGCCGGAGCGTCGTCGGCGGAAAAGGTTCCGACGAGTACAGCCTCCTATACCTACTAGTGGACACCGTTTCGGTGGGCGTGGACGACGTCACGGAGAGGCTGCTGCTCGACTTCTTCGTCGAGGAGACAAGATGTCGCGGCCGCACGCACGCCGCCGAGTTCCGTGGAGTACTCACCGGCCGGTCACGCGACGTCAAACGGCAAGACAGCGGCGGAGCGTCGTCGCTGAGACTTGCCAGGGCCTGGCTAGAGGGCGCAGGGACATCGTGGAGCTTGGACGACGTGGTATGCAACGGTGAGGCCGTCATCGCGGGCATGGAGCGGAGCCGGCGGTGGCTGCACACCGGCGAGGAGCAGGGCGAGATCGCCGTGGTGGTGGCGGCCATGGTGGTCGATCAGCTGGTACATGAGCTTGTGAGTGATCTTGTCGGGTAGCTAGTAGGTATGCAAATCAAGAAGGTTAAGTAGATTTTTGGTGTCAATAGCTACTGTTAATGTGTGTGATCGATGGAACACGTGACATGTTCAGTGATGTTGATATAGTGATGTACTAGTGATTTAGGGGATGTGGAATAAGTATATCTATATATTTTTGCCACAATGGTTAAGGCCATGTAAGGATGAGTTTCGTATTGTAACAAGCAATTGTTTATTATGTTTAGAATCTGAAGAAGTGAGGGATTCTTGTTTTTTTATATTTAAGTTTGTTTTTAGATGCTATAGCTACTAAGGTTTGTAATTCAAAACGAAATCTAAATAATTTAAGGGAACTTTAGATTTTAAAAGCAACTTTAGCTACCACTTTTCAAACAGGCTCTATTTGATTGCACGTGAATTTAGAATCTAGTTTGTTTCAGCATAATATTTTTAGGGCGTATTTAGTAGATATCTAGATTTTTATAGAAATGTTTCGAATTGAGATTATATCCAAAAATGTTTTTAGAATCTGAATCAAAGTTACTTATGAAATTGTTTTTTATCAACGGTTTTAGCTCCAATTTTTCCTAAAATGAAGTAGAATCGGGTGAAAGTGTGAAACACCCTTTTAGGTGATTCTCCTTGTAGTGTTAAAATGTGAAACATTTCTGATTTGAAACACTTCACATTATAGCCAAAAACTGAAATCTAAACAGGGCTTTAGTAGTTAACTGGTCTTAATTAGGTTTCATTTGGATGGACTAAAACTAAAACTTAGTCATGCTTATTTAGCTTATTTAGAGAACTTATACTAATAAATAACTAAAATCGATGCTTATTTAGATGACTTATACTAATAAATAACTAAAATTGATTTTGCCTCTACTACAGTAATCATACTATATTAGTGTATGGAGCAAAATAATTAAGAACTCCTATTAGCTAGAATGAATTCATTTTTGTGGATTAATGTGCTAACCATAACTAATAGTTAGTTTATCAATTAGTTGTATTTTTTGGATACTAACTATTAATTTATAGGATCTAAACAAACCTTAATATCTAGCTATTAAAAATCTAAAGTGGCTAGGAAACACTAGCTTATATTCAGATTTTATAATTTTAGTTTTAAATTATAAAGTATTTGTAGCCGGCAGAATCTGAAACAAACCGGACTCAGTGCTTAAGTTTTTAGGTTGCAATCAACACGGATAACGAAATTCTCTTGATTTCTATCGAGTGTAAAGGGAACAGACATTCATTGAACGACATAACCAGATATTCTCTAGCTGATGAAGAGATAAAGCACGTCTGTTTGGAAAAGGAAAAAAGAAAAGCAAAGTATGGACCAGCAGGGCACAAGCATCACATGCTTCCCATGAACCAAATTTATCATGTCACAATGATACATTCAGAAAGCTTTAAATCTACGTTCCTCTGTTACATGACCACAGCTACAAGCATACTGTGTTACACTGTCGTATTACAAGAAAATGAATATAAAGTGACTAGTCACACCCTAAACCTCTGAGCCGGGGCAAAAAGGGATTGGAAAAAAACATAATTCACAAGTTGCCTAAAAAAGAACATGAACAATAAAATTTACAAGGTAAGGCTGAATCTGGGACATAAGATTTCACATTAGGTGTAAATCCTTCTGGTATTCGCTTGTGCACAACACTACCTTGTTTTCTTGATGATGGCTGAAGTGCGCATCTCAGCATCTTCCTTGGCAAATTTCCACCAGAGATAAGTGAGGGGAATAGACACAGCTACGCAGAATACGCGACCATCTACATATCCCCAGCGTGGGGGTATGTCATAGACTTCCAAGATTATTGAGAAGATGCTTCCAATAATGACAAGCAAGATCTTAAAACATGAAGGATGTTTTGTCATGACAGCCCATACTGCCCATAGGAGGAACTGAGCAATGCTAGCAGCAGTGCAAACCTTTGTATTCAGGCCTGGACAAAAGGGGAAATTTTACGATACATAGGCATAAATTTTCTAAAAGGCTGTGCAACAATATAATCATAAATTTTCTAAAAGGCTGTGCAACAATATAATCATTTTAACAAAAGCATCATGAAATGTAGACACAAAACCTACATATATTAACAGTTTGGTACATCCTTGATAGTTCATTACACAAACTCGACAGTTGTAGAAATGGATAATGCACCTTCAACATTTACACAGTAGCAGGTTAAAATACAACAACTGATACCTACTCAGAACTTTGGTACTACTTAAATTCTACCAGCAATACTAGTGAGTAGTGACTACAAAATATAGATGGTGTCCAGCAATATAGGATCTCAATTGTCTGCAAGAAGGATGCATTCAACATGCAAAACCTATAAATAAAATATGTTCATCAAGTTCAATATCCATTGTTCTGCTAAAATTTACCTTTATCAAGTTCATAGAAATTGAGATACAAAATATGGGTTGTTGTGAACGCCAGAATTGGAGCCGCAACCATCACTCTGGAAGCTTCATCCTTCAGATTTAGAGTTCGCAATATTGCCAGGATGAGGGAGTAGCCAATAAAGGCAGCAAATGATGAATAATACAACTTCTCTGTCCAAAATGTATCACTGCACCAATGGAAGAATAAAGTTCAACCAGTAACAATGAAGCACACATACTGGGATCATACTTTTGGTCAGTGGATTGGACTTACCAACTATGATAGATGGCACTCCAAAACCATGCATTCATGGACAGGAGACCATAAATGTGCCATAAGCCAGTGTATTCATAGTAGGTAATATGAGTTTCAGGCCTAATAGGCAGCTTATAGGATAGCAGGAGGAAAAAGGATAGCCACCCATTAAACTGTACAAGAAGAGACAGTGCAGAGAGAGCAGCAGAAATAGGCTCCTGCAAGAAGTAAAATTAACAACAGTAATAAGTGACGACCACAAGGTCATGAAACTGAAATGAGGATGCTTAGGCAATTGAGGTGAAAAAAGCGCTTGAGTTAACAAGTACATGCTTGCTTAACTACCTGAAACACAGAGGAACGCTTCAAGGGCCACTTGCCGTGATACTTGACTGATCCTAATCCAAGTTGCTCCCTTTCACTTTCCCTCTCCATCATACAGTGATATCTGCATTCACTCTTGCAGTTCCATTCCTTCCACTGCAAGTATAGTGGTTCATGTGCGTACCAAGATTTGTCAGCAGGATGGTCATCAGTTGGAACCTGACAGAGCCTTACAGAAGTCTCTCTAAGCAAACCCGTCTTTTCACATTCTTCAACACAAGTCCTTGTAAAATTAGGGAAAATCAGGACAGTTAGATCATTGATTGCTGACTAAACCTTCAACATCCATTTTATTTAGAGAATAGGGAACTGGACAGGTCCTATGGATAGATTAAAATTTAAATACTAAGGTAGATAAACAAATCGCAAGCTTTCATCAGGAGGAAATCAGAACTTTTGTCCTCAATACTCTACTAAGCTTTGTTCCTCCACACATGATCATGGATAGATTATGAAGAGTACATCACACGCATTGGCAGTTCCTTCTAAAAGGAGTAGCTTTCTCTTGGTACAATTTTACAATCTCTAAATAAGATGGTGGATAGCGCACGGTGCAACCTAGCCAAATCAAATCACTGACCAGAATCATATCTCTAGCGCTACACAGCCAACGAGCACCAAGTGTTCGCGCAAATGCCTACAAACAACTACCGCAAGCAGCTATTCCGCTCGTCGAAACAGAGGTAAAAATATAGCCCCAACGACCTTCCCAAATCACCGAATCTCGGGAGGAGGAAAAGACGGCGACACTGGACAACCAGAGGCCACGAGTCACAAGCCTACCTGTAGAGCGGATCGGCGTCGCCTTCTGACGCGCCCACCGTCACGGCCGCCGCCGCGAGGCCGACAAGCAGCGCCAGCCAGGCCACCCGGCCAAGCCCCATCCTCCCTCCTCCGCCCTCCTCCACCCAAACCTCGACTAGGCTAGGCCGCCTACACGGCGCCCAGTGGAGGGTGGAGCTCGAAGGTGAGATCCGTCCCGCCACGGATCCGAAGGGCGGCAAAGCGGAGACTTGCGGCGAGCTAGGGCGAATCGTGCGCAGGTCGTCGTGGCCGGGAGGAGGGAGACCGAATCGGCAGGGAGGGAGGCGAGGCGTGGCGTGGGATTTTTCTCCGGATGTGTGCTCCTCCTGTTTCTGTGTCTCGGTTTGTTGGGGGTGAGCTGCCGCTAAAGCCTTAAAGATAAACAGAGGAGCACTATTGTTTTTTTATTTGGAAAGTGGGGTCAAACTAGCAGCAAACCACCCGAATTTTGGCTGAATTGAATCGTGAGAGCGTCTCTAAAAATTTCCCATGTAACTACTTAAATTTAAATTTAAATATTTTAAGTAAAAAATGAACTTCTCACAGTTTTTCTAAATAAGTATATTTCCTAATCCATTCTCTAAATCACCCCTCATCTCTCTTGACTGGTTCTTATTTTTTCTTCTTTAACGCTTATTATTTTCATTCACGCACGTTGTTATAGGTCAGACGACACGCATTTGAATGTATTGTAGCTTAACATAAATTTATTACAGATTACGGGTGGTGTTTGTATGATTTAAAAAGTAGATATCAAGTTTATAGGAAAATTGTTGTAGAACGGCTAATTTTAGGAAAAAATGAAATTTAGATAATTAATGCAATTCGAAATAGACCACGGCTTTAAGAGGAAGATTTGGAGAATAAAGGACTTCAAGTTGGGTGTATGTTATATCCATAAAGCTGGAGGGTGCATTAGACAATAGAACATCTCCAGTTACACTTACACCTGCCATGACACGTACCCGCGCCGTACCCCTGTGGCTAAGCGGTGGGCCCACTCGGTCATCACTCGGGTGGTACACGCGGGCGCAGCTCCGGTTACGAGAGCTGCGTGCATACGTGTCGAAGAATCCCGTTTCGTCCCCCTGCTTGCTTTTGGTTAACGAAAAATAGTTTTATGTACAACTTTTGTATTTATATTATAAGTCAAAACTGTAAAAAAGATACAAAACTTTAAACAATGCTTTATAACTACCACCTCTATCTTACAATATAACCATTTAGAACAGGACGTGATATTTCTAGCGCAACGAATCTGAACAATATAATTATTTAAATTCATTATAGTATAAAATGACTCTAAATTATTATATTATAGGACTGAGGGAGAGGGAGATGGAGTATGTTATAAAATTTGAATTTTTTGTGGTTTTATTATCAAGCGGTGTGAAAGTGCATAATCAGATAAGTTGTAGTACACTGAGGGTGTGTTTGGTTGAACTGTAAAAGTTGTTGTGGATTGCGAGACGTGAAAAAACAGTTGTGAACTATGAGCTGTAAAAAACTAAGAAGTTGTTTGGTTGAAATAGTTGCGGATTTATATTTCGGTAGTTTATGATGTTTAGTTATATTATTAATGTGTAATTTTACATGCAAATCACTCTAATCAAGAAATTTTGTAATGTATATATTAAAATTATATATTTTTTAAAATTTACATGAAATGATATGTTTTAATAGCATGGTAGGTAATATTCATTCAAAGTTGAACCGATAAGCTATGAAATCTAGGTTATACTAGCTTTTAAATTTATACTAGAGAATCATTCTGCAGATTTTAAGAATTGTTTAGTTCAAATTCCAACTTTCAAACAAGAAACTGGTTCAAAAATCTGACCCAAACATACCATGAGCCATGTCGCCGGCCGTTGGATCAAGCCGAGTGTCACTATTCCCAAAGTGGTAGATTGGTAGGGAAAATGATCGGGACATTACTATTGATGTTAATTTGAATTTAATAATGTATAAATGTTACTATCTCCGTATTTCTCAACTAGTACTCTAAATAATTAGCACTACATGAAGCTAATAGTGTCGATTGGGGTAAAATAGGAAGATTTAGAAAAAGTTATAGAAGTCGTAACATTTGAAATAAAATTTGAACATTTTTAATGGTTGCATTTTAGACAGGAGGGAGTAATTCGTTTAGTTATTAAACTGTACATTCTAAGATTGTGATGCAGCCCAGTCGTAGACCCAAAAGAAATCATTTGTCTCGGGCCTTTTTTCGCAAACTTGGAACTAGTATTGGGCCTGGTAGATCTTGAGATGGGCCGAGGAAATTATTTCTATTCCTCTCGTCCGAATTTTCCATCACGCTAACTATGGTAAAAGCCCAGCATGACCACACACCTATTATGGCATCAGTAGTGTTTCACATTTATATTATTGTAATCCAGAGTTTATAATAAGACGAGTTATAATAATCTGGAGGAAAATAAGCTGCGAGTTATTTGGCAACCTAGATTATGAATGTTATGTTTGGATGACAGAATATTGCAATACACTTAAAATAAAATGTTTGGATACGGAGAGACTAAGTTTTGAGTATGAAATACCAAAGTGTAATGTGTAGTTTAGCTGTTCTAGAGTACTTTATCTGTCCAAAAATTATGTTTTTACTGAAAAATTATGCGTATTTATAGTTTACACTTTCAATCAATAAGTTAAATTATTATAATTCTAAGTTGAAAAAAAAGTCTAAGTACACATGATTTGGATTTCTGGTTAGTGACGGTGCTTCTACAAGGTGGTCAAGGTGAGTCATAGACTACTCTGTATTTTGACCTAATAGTTTTTTTTGAAGAAGAGAGACCCAAACGACAGGTCTCCCCCATTTCTATTAAAGAAACGAGATAGCGTTCTTACAACGTAAGTCACACACCACAAACAACACAACGACACATCTCCAATATTGTTCTCAGCAAAACACACAAGTCACCACAGCCCTTATTACAAGCCAGCAAAATGAAGTTCTACTTCCAAAAGCCACCAGGACCAAAAGAAACACTTAGACATATCCCAGAAAAAAACACCATCAACACATCAGCTATTCAGCAATGGTCTTGTCGAGTTCCAACCGAATTTCCCAGCGAAAACCTCAGATACCACCTGCTCGAGTAGACGTACCCCCGCCATGAGATTTCTTGCCTTTCCCTCCTCCTTCTGTAGTATCGACCAATTCGAAATCCAAAAACAAAGTGAGGTTATTAATTCCAACGGATTGTTGAACTTTTTATGTCTGAAACAAACATCATTACGACACATCCAAATACTCCACAGCAAAGCGGCTATGCCAACTCCCGCCACGGATTTCTCCCTTTTGTTGAGCTTTTTAAACCAGACTCGCCACATTTGATCCATATCTCTGAAAGGACCCACGTCAAAGCAGATCTTGACAACCCTCCAAACAAAACGGGTAACAACACATTCAAAAAAGAGATGCTGAACTGTTTCAGCTTTGCTACAAAAGAAGCACTGCACTGAATCTTTTTTCCAGCCTCTTTTAAGTAAATTGTCTTTGGTTAGTATCTTGTTTTTACTAGCCAACCACAAAAAAATTCTAATTTTCAAAGGGATCTTCAAACTCCAAATGTCATCCTCAATCTTACACATGTTCTGCATCTTTAATGCAGTGTAAAAGGATTTAACACTGAAAGCTCCCTTTTTTGAGAGGGTCCACCAACAAACATCCTCTGAATCAGATAATCTGAACTTTCCACAAATGCCCCTCAATTTTTTCCACGATAACAGCCTTCCCCCTACCAAATCCCTTCTAAATTGTATTCCCATCAAGTCATCCTTAAAAGCTGAGGCTACCGAGATGTTTTTAGACAAAGTCACAGCAAATAAATCAGGGAACTTTTCTGCAAGAGATTCAGTACCAGCCCATTTGTCTTCCTAGAAAAGGGTTCGTTCACCATTTCCTATTTTCTTAATACAGAATTGCAAAAACATGGGTCTCACCTTTAAAAGAGCCCCCCAGAATTGAGAGTCCCCATTTCTATGTTTAACCTGGGACAGAGGCTTATTCCTCAAATATTTTCCCCTTAGAATGTCTTGCCACAGACCACCCTCATTTTCCAATTTCCAGATCCACTTACCCAAAAGAGCCACATTCATGGTTTTTAGATCAATAACCCCCAATCCCCCAGAGTCCTTAGGCATGCAAATCACAGGCCATTTCATCAAATGGTATTTTCTAATACCTTGGTCCTCCTGCCAGAGCAACCTAGCTCTGAAATGATCCAATCTTTTCCTAACACACTCAGGTAAAGGATAAAAGGAGAGCATATATAGGGGAATACTACTCAAACAAGAGTTGAGTAAAATGAGTCTCCCCCCTATATCAAGAAGTTTTCCTTTCCAACACCCCAAACGGTTTTCTAATTTGTTCTCACAACTTTTCCAATCTCTATTCAGGATTCTTGATTTATTAATAGGCAAACCTAGGTATTTAAGGGGAAAAGATCCCCTCTTACACGTCAGAATTTGACAGCACTCCTCAACTCGTGCCTCATCCATACCAACACCAAACACCTCACTTTTATGGAAATTAATTTTTAAGCCGGACATTTGTTCAAACAAGCATAAGATGAATTTCAAATTTTTAACATTGTTCACCTCATTTTGTAACAAAAAAATTGTATCATCGGCATATTGCAAAATTGAGATATCACTAGAGGATATATCTCCTCCCAAACCAGCAATAATACCATTTCGCACACCTTTCTCCATCAGAAAAGAAAGAGCATCAACAGCCAGGTCAAAGAGTAGTGGGGACAGGGGGTCACCCTGTCTCAAACCCCTATGTGTTTTGAAGAAAGGGTCACTTTGGTCGTTTACTTTAATGTTTACTCTTCCACCCATCACCACCCTCATAATCCAGTCATTCCATTTGTTAGGGAAACCTCTTGCTTCTAACATCTGATATAGAAAAGACCAATTAATTTTGTCATAAGCTTTCTCAAAATCTACCTTGAAAAGAATACCAGCCTTTTTCTTAACATGAAGACTATTCAAGATCTCATGGAGAATCACAACCCCCTCCATGATATATCTTTGCTTAATAAAGGCTGTTTGTGTTTTAGAAATCAGATAGCCTATCACTTTTTCTAGCCTGTACATTAGAATCTTTGTGATAATTTTAAAGCTAACATTCAATAGACAGATAGGTCTAAAATTTTTCATCTGATCAGCTCCATCACACTTGGGGATAAGAGTTACCATACCAAAATTGAGTCTATTTATGTCATCTGTCCCCTTATGAAAATCAGAAATGATTGCCATCAAGTCATTTTTCACCACATCCCAAAACGTTTTATAGAATTCAGCTGGGAAACCATCAGGACCAGGGGATTTATTATTTTCCATACCAAAAACAGCATGTTTGACTTCATCCTCACTAAAGGGTTTTAGCAATTCAGCAATATCCTCATCCCTAACTTTTGTCATGTCAACACCACACATCTTAATAGAACTTCTCCTATTATCACCAAATAGAGTAGTATAAAAGTTAGTAGCATGCATTATCAATGCATTCTGATCAGATATAACAGAATTTCCATCCATCAAATATGATATCACATTTTGACCTAATAGTAGTTATCAATCAATCCATTTTTTCAGTAGTTAAGGACTAGTTTGGTAGAGCTCTGATCCTGATCCACACTGAAGTTGGAGTAGAACATTTAAAGCTAGTTTGACTTGCTCTACCACTTTAGTTCATTTTTTTGGATCGCTGGCATGATCGTTGCCTCGTGACAATAAGGTTATTCACAGTGATGGGTTTTATAACACTATTTCCTAAAATGCCACACCAACTTTACAACTGAATGAAATACCCTCTTTCAGTAGAGAGTTTCATTTTCACTATTTCCTAGGCTAACTAGTGTAATTAAATGCAACTAGTTTTCATGAAATACTTTCTATCTGATGAAACGATTTGACTCTCAATGGGTGTTTAATTTCATTTCATCCGTCTTGGAAACGGGTTAACACCATGTCATGGTGATGACACTACTTTTTTCTCTTTCCTCGTTAATTGAATGTCATATCAACAAAAAAACTGATGTTATATGATAATTAATACCATAAAACACCCCATGAAATTTTATTGTGAATAGCCTAATATCTTACCGGAACAACCGCATCTCAACAGACATCCTCTTTCGCGAAAGGGAAAGATAGAGCCGTGTGATCATCGACATGCCTTACGTGCTAAAAGGTGACACATGCCAAAAAGATACACATATGTATGTAGGCGTGTACGTGCCATCCGGCCTAACCCATTATCATATACCCATCTCCCTGGCCCCTCTCACTGTCACCAACATCATATCATCACCGGCGAGAGGCAGAGGAACGTGCACGAGCACTACTCGCGCCACGCACACACCGACAATTTGCAGGCGGCTCGATGGATCGTGCATGCGCGACGACGCAGGAACGGAGCTTCCGAAAGGCGGAGATCGAGCATGCGCGCGCGCGCGCGCGCGCGTAGAAAGTTGCGCCGTGATCCATTCGCGATCGATCCGCGTGGCGGGAAGACGAGACGTACTCGGCCGGCCGGCCGGGTCGTCGTCGTCGTCGAGCCATGCACTACGTACCCGGCCGGGCCGTCGGTGTCACGGCCGGCGCGCCCATGCCGGCGCGGCACACGCGTCGTGGATGGGGATCGGAAGAGGTCGCCGACGCTCGACCCGATCGATCCCTCCGTCGGTCCAAACCAAGCGGCCGGCATAAATACTTCCAGCATTTTAGGCTGTATAATTTGTCACTTTCATCTTATCTGAATACCAAATTAAATCAGCATGGTGACGTGGCATAACTTAGTATGGGTGTTTTAGGATGGTTTGTAATGTAAAAGTAACATACATCGTGAAAGTGACATCGAGAGAAAAAAAACTAACACACTATGTAAAGTAACACGGTGGTGAAAAAGTAATATATGATTCGACTATTACATAGGGTGTAAAGTAACACATGGAGCAAAGTAACATATAATCTTACTGTTATATACGGTGTAAATTAACATTGCGGAGCTTTCCACGTCACTAAGCTGATTTGATGTCCAAATAGGATTAAAGTGGCAAATTGTAAATTATTCTTCTATTTCATGTGGCAAATACGTAAAAACAATGAAAAGAGTGGTTTTTAAAGAGTGACTCACAAATAAAGTGACAAATAGTTAAACTTTCTCAAATATTGCTCAAATTCTCCAAACACAATTATTTCTCAGTATTAGTTGCAGATAAGCTGACCACCTCTGTTATTTTTAGATTTTATAGGATTCTCTTAGCAATATGCCATCAAAGTTCGTTAGCATAGCTTAGCCACCGTAGTACCACCAATGTTTTTTGTTAAATGTATTATTATTAAAATTATAATACATAGATATATATTCTATTACAAAATAATATTATAAAGTGTTAAAAACGAACATAAACTAATACTCAATTCAGACATTTCAACTTTTAACACACACTCGTGACACTACTAGTCTACTACCCCTAAAATTATTTGCTAAACATATACCAACTAATTACACTAGCTGCTACTGATCTAACCCGCAGCTGCCTATATTCCTTGTACGGATTACCGTGTTCATGTAAACTCCGACGGCCGGTGGCCGGTTGTTTCCATAATTCCACGGTCGGTCACGTCCCACGTGCGGTAGATCGCTCGCCGGCGTGTGGGGGCTAGCTTCGCGACGTGCGTACGTGTCAGGCACCGCGTTCGCACGCGCGCCACCTGACCCGCACGTACCCGCGCGCGCGCCCCGTCCGCAGGTGGCCGCTCTCATTGAGAATTGTTCATCACATCTGCCTATGAATTCTGCACCTCGATCGAATTAATGCTCTGCCAACTGCGAGTTTTATGCGTTTTCAGAGTGTTCCTGTTGCTTGCCTGTCGCTGTAAGTGGCAGTTAATTCTCGAAGGGGCTGGAGAAATCCTCGCATCCCAAGCTCGGAATTTCTCCTATTATTAGCGCATCTCAGCTCACGGAGAGGGAGATAGCTCACATTTTCCCGGATATATATATATATATATATATATATATATATGTATATATATAATGCGAAGATTCGGAAGGCCGGTAGCTAGCGATCGTGAGCAACGCCAAATTATGCTAGCTCCATGGCCACAAGCTAAGGGACAACGAACACCAATTCACAAGAAAAGAAGCTGCCTTTGTATATATATATATATATATATATATGGGATTATTTCAATTCGGAGATGGTGGTAGTTCTGCCTGCTGAGATGAATCACCATCTTTTCTTAGCTTTCGTGCTAGCTCGGCGACAAGTTTAGGTTCACGAACGCTTGGATGACATGGAATCACGTTGCTCGTGATTGAGTGAGTGAGTGAGAGAAAGAGAGAGCTAGCTCGAGCTGCACTTTCCGACGCACTAGCTCACAGCCAATCGAACGGCTGGACGAGTGTGCCTCAGCTCGTCGAATTGGTTGTCTCCGACTCCGAGTACTGCTGCTGCGCTCTTTTCTGCTACTCTCTCTCTCTCTCTCTCTCTCTCTCTCTCTCCTGTAAGTGGTGGATGCTGATTATTGCACGTGAGACAGGTAATTCAATACCTAATACCATGTTTTATGCAATTGTCCTCAACGTCAGTGTACCGACAATAACGATTTTGAACCTGTAAGCATACAGCAAATACTGATAGTAATACAAGTCGGGGATTTATATAAGTTTAGATCTTTATAGAGAATAATACCCTATATATGTCATGTTGGGGGTATATTGTTTGTAACCAAAGATGCAATTCCGTGTATATGACTAATATGCGATATTATGTAATCTATATATTATTCTCTTATGATATCTTTTAGGTCTCCTAACTTTCCTTTTTATGTATGGAGAAATAGGATTATAAATCAACTACCCTTGTTAAGTAGGTTAAAATATTTTATTTATTTACAATAGCAACTTTTAGCCTTATCTAAAAAGTAATATATCATTTTATTATATTTTGTCCTATCTAAATAATATTTCGATCCTATATTTTCGTACTCTAATCTATATTTTCTTAAATATACCATGCTTTACCTGGCAGAAAGTAGTTGATAATACCTTCTATATAACAAGATATACCAGGAGTATACATAGATGATATGACAGATACACTCAACCCACAACTCACCAATCAATTATCTGCCCCAGAAATCATCTATTTATCATCTATCAAAAACTGTTTAAAAATGTATTTGTCAGTAGTGAGCAACACATGAGCATCACTCTCTTCACTTTCAGTTTCCTACTCCAATGCCACGTGTCAGCACATGAGCCTTCTCTCTGAATCTCACCAGCCTCCATGTTGATCTCCCCTATATATAAACTCCCTACCCTGCTACCGGCTACTCCACGCATCCTAGCTCGTCACTGCTGCGCTTTGCAAGCTAGCCAGCTAGCTGCAAGTAGCTCTAATGGCGCCGGAAGGGAGGAGGAGGAAGGCGGCGGTGGAGGCGGTGGCGTGGTGCTGCGGGCTGGCGGCGGCGGCGCTGCTGCTGGTGGGGTCGGTGGAAGTGGAGGAGAGAGGGGTGGTGGTGCGCGGGCCGAGGCTGGCGGCGGCGCGGCCGTGCGAGGAGATATACGTGGTGGAGGAGGGGGAGACGCTGCACAGCATCAGCGACAAGTGCGGCGACCCCTACATCCTCGAGCAGAACCCCCACGTCCACGACCCCGACGACGTCTTCCCCGGCCTCGTCATCAAGATCACGCCGCCGCGCTCCGCCGCCTAGGCCTAGCTAGATAGCTAGCTAGCTCCGGCGGCCGGCCCCAAGTGAACTTGATCCTCACACCACTACCGCCGTGTTGCTTTCATCGATCGAACGATCCATCGATCTGTACAGTAGACACGGACGCGCGTGTACGGAAATAATATCAAGTTGCTCGAGGTACATGTGTGCAAGCCAGTTCGTTCCCTGAACTGAATCAACTGATTCCCAGGTTGGTTTCTGAAAAAGAAGAAGTCAAAATTTGTCAAATTTGCCCGGTCAATAGCCCAATTAGGTTTGGTTTCAAAAACATTCTAATTGGACTGTACTTGTGAAAATGCCAACAAGTAAAAAGTCCTTCTCTTTAGACCCCTGAACAACATGCTCCGTTATCTGATTATCTCCGATCTTTATCAAAGAAAGAAAGAACAAACCATGAAATCCAGCCTGCACGCCGGGCGAGCAAGGGAAAAATAACTAGAGAAAGAGTAATTTATGCTTTAAAAATCATGGACGTAAAAAATATTATCATATGAGTCTTATCTCCTAAGAGGGGATCAAGATCAATGATCCAGTTTATATTTGTCTTATATAAATAGAGAAAAACAGGTAAAGACGTGAGGTGAGAGATTTCTCCGTAGTTAAGTAGATTTACTTTGTCTAAAATCCAATGTCAACCTAGGAGAAATTAATCCAACATCAGTCTCACGCTAGAAGGTAGGTAGGAACTTTATCTGTATCCTAAAAGTTAACCCAACAAATGAAGAACTTATGTACTATTTAAGTTGAATTAACTCCTCCATTAAGATGAGACTATTCAAACAATCTCCCGTACCACACGGTCTACTCGGCCTCACCACCTTAGTACATACTCCTACCGCACCACACGGTCCCACTAGATGGGCACCGGAGACTATGGTTCAAGCTCTAATACCATTTATCGGCCCATTATAGCAGAAAATATTGATCCAACATCCAACTCATACCGAGATGAGCCTTATTTGTATCCCAAAAGTTAGCCTAACAGATGAGAGACTCTTCTCCTATTTAAGTTTGATCAACTCTCCCCCAACTAAGGTGGAACTGTCAAGGGCGTCGGGTGATAGGGTAGGCGGCCCTCGGCTACATGACTCATAGCCACGATCCGTGTTGGAGCGAGGTTTTGCCCCTCAGTGTCCAATAACTAGAGGAGGAAAGAGATAAGATAATTGATCTTTCTTATTCCTCAAATGATCTCGTACACCCACTTATATAGGCTGTGAGACTAACAAATCATTCCTAAAATCACTCTTTAGATTGGAAACTTCATAATTTTATTCCCTTTGATCTAGACACTTCCTAACTAATCTCCTATCGTGGCCTTGGCGCCTGTTGCTGCTTCTGCACGCCGCACATCCCGGGCCTGTCTCCTCTTGGCATAAGTGTGGTCGTACATGACATCTCTCCCCCATCGAGGAGCAGCTCGTCCTCGAGTTGGAAATGCGGGTACTTGGGGATGAATGAGTCCATGTCTTCCCATGTAGATGAGGCAGCGGTTTCTCCCCGCCACTGGACGAGTAGTTGGCGTACTCCATGCGCCAGCCAGGATAGCACGACCCACTCCGGCTCCAGAATGACAACACCGTGGTGGATGGTGGGAAATGGTGGGGGAGCATCCGATGGTGGCCCACGAAACTTCTTGAGCATTCCAATGTGAAAGACATCATGCAGCTTGGCGCGAGGAGGGAGTTCCAGCCGGATAGTGACGTCGTTGATGAGCTCGACGAAGAGGTAGGGCCCAAAATATCTTGGTTTTAGCTTGCCTGCAGCGGTATATGAAATGGACGAAGTAGCCCACTGACGGAGGCAAAGGAGAGCCCAATCGCCCACCTGATATACGACATGCCGATGAAGCTTATCGTAATGCTTTTTCTGGACCTTTTGCGCCTGCTCCAAGCGGTAGCGGATGTCTGCCAAGAACTCATCGCGTTCTGCCATGCTCCTGGCGACTGCCGCCACGTGGGTGTCACCCGGCTCATACGACCGGATGGACGGAGGATCACGCCCGTAGACGACGTGGAACGGTGTGTCCCAAAGTGAGAACTTGAAAGCGGTGTTGTAGACGTACTCTACCTAGGGTAGCCAGCGTAGCTATTGCCAGGGTCGATCGCCGGTGAGGCAGCGTAGGTACATGATGATGACGCGGTTGGCAGCCTCCGACTGGCCATCGGACTAGGGGTAGAAAGCCGACGTCATGTGGAGCTTAGCACCCATCAGGCGCATGAGCTCACGCCAAAACAACGAGGTGAACACTGGGTCGCGGTCAGAGACGATGGACTGGGGCACGCCATGGAGCCGCACAATGTCGTTGAAGAAGGCTTGTGCGACAGACTTAGCGGAGTACGGATGGGCCAGGGGGATGAAATGGCAGTTCTTGTTGAACCTGTCCACCACCGTCAAGAGGACGGTCTTGCCGTGAACGCGCGGTAATGCCTCCACGAAATCCATCGCGACATCCATCCAAACGCCCTGGGGCACGGGTAGGGGAAGGAGAAGACCCGCCGGGTGGAGGTGCTCCGATTTGTACCGCTGGCATGTTACACACGAGCGCATCGGGTCCTACACTAGTTGTCTCATGTTAGGAAAATGAAAACCGCGACGAAGTTGGTGCAGTGTGCACTAGACCCCTACATGTCCATCCTCGTGCATGCATGGTGAGAATGATTTCCTAGACAAGCGGAGATGCCTGTGCGACCTTCAAATTGGACCATGCCATCGACGAGCGTCCACGGTACATCGCGAGACCCTGATCGGAGATCGTCGCGTATGGCAACGAGGGCAGGGTCGGTATCCTGTGCTTGACCAAGGCGCGCGACGAATTCGAAGCGTGGAGTGGAGATGGCGAAGATTGTCACAGCTTCTGTGTCACGGCGTTACAGGGCGTCCGCCACCATGTTCGTTGCGCTAGGCTTGTATTCGACGGAGAAGTCGAACCCCAATAGCTTCCCCACCCAATGATGCTAGGGAATCGTGGCGAGGCGCTGATCCAACAAGTACTTGAGGCTGTAGTGATCCGTTTTGACGACAAAACAGCGGCTCCAAAGGTACGGTCTCTAGTGTCGTATGGCATGGACGAGGCCGATGAGCTCTCGCTCATCAGCGGCGAGGGAGCAATGGCGTGGCACGACGTGGCGGCTAAAGAACGCAATTGGTTGTGCATCCTGAATGAACACCACACCGAAGCCATGCGAAGACGCGTCGCACTCCACAACGAAATCCTTGGCGAAGTTCGGCATCGCCAAGATCGGCGCCGAGGTGACCGCCTTCTTGAGTGTGTCGAAAGTCGTGACTGCCTCATCAGTCCAAGAAAATCCCTCCTTTTTGAGGAGGGCGTTCAGCGGTGCGACGATGGAGCCGAAGTTGTGGACGAATTTGCGGTAGTACCCCACGAGTCTGAGGAAGCCGTGCACCGCTCGTGCCGATCGTGGCGCTAGTCGTGGATGGCCTGAACCTTGGCCGTGTCCATGGTGATGCCCGCCTCGGATATAACATGGCCGAGGTAAGAAATCGAGGCAACGCTGAAGGAGCATTTCGACCGCTTGACGAAGAGCTTGTGCTGACGCAACATGGTGAACACGATGCGTAGATGGCAAAGCTAGTCGACCCATGTCTTGCTGTAGAGTGGAATGTCATCAAAAATATAAGGACAAACCAGCGGAGGAAGGGACGCAAGACGTCGTTCATTAGTGCTTGGAATGTCGTCGGAGCATTGCACAACCCGAATAGCATCACCAAGAATTCGTAGAGGGCCTCGTGTGTGCGGAACACCGTCTTGTGGACATCACCCAACCGCATGTGAACTTAGTGGTAGCCGGAGCGAAGGTTCAACTTGGAAAAGAACCTAGCACCATGGAGTTCGTCTAGTAGTTCGTCGATCACCGGAATGGGGAATGCATCCTTGACAGTGAGGGTGTTCAGGGCGCGGTAGTTGACGCAAAAACGCCAAGAGATGCCTACTTTATTGACGAGGAGTATCGGTGAAGAGAAGGTGGATGTGCTGCTGCGGATGATGCCCTACTCTAGCATGGCAATGCATTGCCGCGCCAATTCGTCCTTGTGGGACATTGGGTACCGATAAGGCCGTACGACCACTGCTGCGCTCCTGGCTTGAGGGTGATGGCGTGGTCGTGAGCGCGCTGAGGCGGTAGCCTCGTGGGCTCGGCGAATACGTCATTGAAACAGTCGAGCAACTCATCCAAGAGAGACTCGCTGGCTATCATAGTCCGAACGTTGGGGGCACTTGGTGTCGCTACACCGGACTAGCACACGGAGTGCCCCCTACACTGGAAGGACATTTTTCGGGCACCAAAATCCCAGAGAACCGGCCCTAAGATCACCAGCCACTACGTCCCTAAGACCAGGACGTACCCGACTAGGGGCATCACGAAGAGGTCGACACATAATGTGTTGTCGTCGATGGATATCGGAGCCTACCGGATGACGCCGAGGCAAGTAACACGTTCGCCATTTGCCACCGTCGTCGTGAGTTGTGGTCGACGTTTCATGGGCAGTCCGGTGCAGAGAGCCGCGTCCTCGGCGATGAAATTGTGTGTGGAGCCCGAGTCCAGGACCGAGGTGAACACCGCAGTGCCCACGGCCACCTGGACTTGCATGGTGTCGCTGGATGAAACCCCGATGATTGTGTTGAGGGAGAAATGGGGGATTTCCTCAGCGGCACCCTCATCAGTCACCGATGCCGCGTCGACTTCGTCCTCGATGACGTTGTCGAGGAGGAAGAGTCTCTTGCATACCCAATTGTGGCCGTGCCCAAAATTTTCATCGCAATTGTAGCAGAGGTCGAGGCGGTGGTGCTCCTCCTGCTCCGCTTGAGTCAGACGGCAAACCGGCCGGCCCTCGACTGTGATGTTGGCTAGAGTGGCCTTGTCCGCCTTGTCTGCCTAGGGCGCATGGAGGGCGAGTCATGGCGCCGGTGGGGGAGGAGCGGCCGATCGCGTTGGGGCGCGAGTGACGGTCAGGCGGCGTAGCTGTTCCTAAGCTCGATCTTGTGGGTCAAGATCATGCTGAGCGGAGGGAGGAGGCCGATGATGAAGAGCTGGACGCGTTGTACTTCATCGAGGCGAACGACGCATGGTAACAGGGCCTGAAACTTGTCTTGGTATTCTTCCACGGTGCCCGATCGGTGGTAGGCTGCCAGCTTGCCGAGGGGGTTGGATCGGAGAGGAGGTCCATAGCGCAGGTGGAGGAGTTCCTTGAAGCGGCGCCAACCAAGAGTACCCTCGTCCTGCAGGACTTGGTAGTACCACAGTTGAGCTTCGTCCTCGAGGTTGTACAACGCCATCTAGACCTTTTCTTCCTCCATGATATGCTGCTGATGAAAATAAGATTCACAATGATTGAGAAAAATCAAGGGATCTGACTTGCCATCATAGCACGGGAAGTCGAGTATTTGGAAATGCAGAGGTCGGTCCTGATGATGTTCTCCCAGCCCATGGTTGAGGAAAGACGAGGATGTCAATGGTGGTCACGCTGATTCCAGGCGCTGGATCGCCTGGGCATTGTCCTCCACATACTTTTGGAGGGTCTTGATGGATGCGACCAGGGAGTCTAAGGTGGCTTGCAGGGTAGCTATGTTGTCGCTCATGGTGGCGAGGTGTGGTGTGGACGACAGCGCGGTGGTGGCTTCGGCGGCTGGTGGGGTTGATGAAGAGGAGCGCCTGGATCCTGATACTAGGTTGTCAAGGGTGTCAGGTGATAGGGTAGGTGGTCCTCGGCTACGTAACTCGTAGCCGCGATCCATGTTAGAGCGAGGTTTTGCCCCTCAGCTTCCGATAACTAGAGGAGGAAGGGGATAGGATAATTGATCTTTCTTATTCCTCAAATGATCCCATACACCCACTTATATAGGCTATGAGACTAACAAATCATTCCTAAAATCACTCTTTAGATTGGAAACTTCCTGATTTTATTCCCTTTGATCTAGCCACTTCCTAACTAATCTCCTTTCGTGGCCTTGGCGCCTGTTGTTGCTTCTGCATGCCGCACATCTTGGGCCCGTCTCCTCTTGGCATAAGTACGGTCGTACATGACAAGAACTATTGGAATATGGTGTTAGGCTGGTGGGGTTGTTAGGCTGGTTGGAATTGTTAGGCTGGTTTGCCTTGGCTACCAAGTCTGTTTGGTTGCCTTGGCTGCCAAGCCTTCCCCTCTATATATTGTACTACCTACAGCTGTTCAATATCATCTAATTCTACCCCTGTTTGCCTTCTATCGGGAACTATTCCAACATCCAATACCATTTGATTCATATGTTAGCAACACGGTGAACATGACCTTAGATGATCTTATTTGATATAAGGTTGTACTGAATTCGCTAGGTGAGGACATGGCAGTTTGCAGCGCAAGCTCGCCGAAGCTGGTGCTGGTGCTAGCCGCCGCCGCTATCCTTGGGTCACTCTACCTCGCCGCGCTCTCGGAGGACGGTGCATGCTCGATCTAGATAAATACAGTTGCATTTGGTGTACTTGTTGTGTTTTGTGGTGTTGAGTTTAGTGTGTTTACGATGATCGATTTGTAGAGCAATTGGAGAACCTACGATTCGTGCAGCACGCGCAGGATGCACTGTTGGGGTGTCGCACTACAACTACATCGTGATCGGTGGCCGGACGGTGAGGTGCTCACAGTCGGAGCACTTGCGGGTGTTGCTGCTAGAGCACGGCGGGCTTCCCTACGAGAACATGTAGAGCAAGAAGCACTTCACGGATGCGATGGCCAAGATGTTGTCAGCGTCGACGGCGCATCGGTTCATCTCGGAGGATAGCGTGGTGAATGCACGGGCGCAGGTGCTCGACGAGGGGAGCTGCCTCAATGCCTGGTTCTACATGCGGTCGAGCAACGATTACATGCGTGTCGCCGGGTGGGACGCTCGGCTGGTGAACTCATCGTACTAGTGGTTGGAGCTCTCGGCCGCTCGCTGCTGTTTGTCGACCCATTGGGGGTGCCGCATTAGGATGGACCTGTGTAACGGCACGAAGAACAAGGTGATTATATCGATGGGGACACTGGGAAGCCAACATCTCTGATGCTGAGCACCGTCAGGCCACAGGCGCATCTAGAGGTGCACAAGATCAAGGTGTAGGACATCGCCGGCAACCTGATGAACTCGGTGTAACAATGGTGTTTATCCCGTCACCGGTGCCCATTGGCCTCTCCCTCATGCATGTCGTTGGTATCACCCGCTCCGGCAGTTTCATCAAGGGCATGAGCGGCTCGGAGTTCGGCATCACCGTCCTTATGATGTGTACCGTCGCACGTGCAATTTCAAGAAATGTTCTCTCTCCAGACCGGGCAACTGGGGGCGCTGCCATCGAAGCAGAGGATGACGGAGGCCCTGCCGCGCTCAGTGATGTGTTTGCCGAGCCTTCCGGTGAGAATAGAGTCACACATAAATAGAATTTGTGGACGTAACTATATTGCTCTTCTCTTGTTATTTATCTTGAAATACCAGAACATATATATAGGGGAGAAATCACCCCTCCTTCCTTGACTCCTAATCCTATTAGAATTCTAATAGTCAAATATCTTCTATAATTTCAGAGATCTTCTATAATTTTCCTATAAGACTCATTATAGAAATACTCATTTATAGAAACACTTATTCCTAATTTGACTTATTAGGATTCTAAATAGACCGGAACATATCTCGGTCAGGTTTACTTTCCTAACGATCACCACTTAAACCTAACATCACCATGTGCGCCGACTCACAGTAGGCATAGCTCTTTGTCGGTGTCCACTAGGAGGGCCCTCTCCTTCTTTGGCTCCTGGCAATTCCTAGCGAGTTGGCCACAAATGTTGCGGTTGTAGCATCTCCCTCGGTTGTGATGCTCCAAACGCCCGCTGGTCCCTGAGCATGTGCTACTACCGCCATTGCCGTCAACAAGGTTACCACTACCCTTGTCGCTGCTGCCTCTGCGCCGCGCATCTCCGCCACGCCTCGCATCACTGTCGTGCCTATGCTCCTTGTTGCTTCTCCGGCGAGCCTTCCATTGCTCCTCAGTGAGCAACATACACCCAACACCCTCGTCTTCTCATTGACATCGTGTGTCTCATCCGTCATGTGCAACCATCCGACGAGCTCTTCCACGGACATGGTGTTAAGGTCCTGAAGCATCTCAATCATCACCATGACCTACTCCATCTTCTTTGGGACCACACATAGGAACTTCTTCATCACATGAGTATCCTTAATTTCCTCGCCAAGTTCACGTAGGCTAGCGACATGCCTATTGATGCGTGTTGTGAAGTCGTCAACGGATTCCCCGTCGTGGAACGTGACATTCTCTAACTCCTTCAAGAGACGTGAACATGTTCACGGATTTCATGTGATCATCGTCGACCCTCATCATCTTCATCACATCTCATGCTTCTTTCACCGAGCCAAATCCTCAACCGAGCCTTCTCAGTCGAGCCAAATCCTCAACCAAGCCTTCTCAGCCGAGTCTTATCAGTCGAGCCCTCAGTGCCAAATCCTCAGTCAAGCCTTCTCAGCCGAGTCTTATCAGTCGAGCCCTCTCAACTGAGCCCTATCAGCCAAGCCTTCTCAGCTGAGCCAGCTAGAGGCTGAAGAGAGGGAACGGGTTACTCGAGGAGAGAGTTGGAAAACAGAAAACAAAAAAGAAAATAGAAAAACCTAGGCACCACCTAAACGTTAGGTCTCTACCCGACCAGCGCTTTCTTGGACACTGTTGGCAGGTAACTGAAATGGCTTTTCTTCGAGTTGCAAAATTGCTTCATGACAATGTGAGATGAATTCATTTCAAAAAAATGTGTGGCGAGTTCTTTTTTAAAAAATAAAGTTTGTGAGATATGTTATTTTTTTAAAACAAGTTGAGTAAGAATAACGCTGCAGTTTTCCATCTGGACAGGTATATGTGTGCGAATGATGGAGGATATGAACATAAGAAATTTCATTTCAGGAAGGTTGTAATTCAGGCAAAAGAAAATGTGCAATTGGCTTTAGAATAGTTTTTGTTTTCACCCACAACGTATATTTATGTTACAAAGGCACCATGAAGAAATAAATGGATTGAAATTTCAGTAACACTGAAAGGAATGATTCGAGTGACAACAGTTCGGAATTTGTTTTTGAGTTGACATCAACAAAAACTGAACCAGCAACATAATTACACTAAATACTCATTTTTCTGGCTTTACATGTTACATACTTAAAATCGATTGGTTGTTGCTACAAACGCCATAATCCCTAAAAGGAGGATTCCTAACCTTAAAACATATTTAATCTTTTATACTTGGATAAAAAATACACATAAAAACCTCTTCTTGGCATGGCTACTTGGATTCAACCTTATGTTGATAGCAAAATTTCACCCTATCTATGACCTCAAGAAGCAGAATTGCCCAGAATAACTAGAAATTATATGATTGCATATCGAAATTCATATTGTGACATTTTCTTGGATGGCACGGAATGAGCCACAGATGTTACCACCCAAATCTGGGAATGTCGTGCATTCTGGTAAGGGTTTCACCTTGCCTTTACGGTCAACACTTACAGGGTACTTCAGCAGGTGGCCTCTCATCTCAGTCACATCGTTATCAAGAAATTGTTTCCAGTTCTGCTCACCAAGATAACGCACTCGTCTTATGCATTCCAGGCTCTCTGGATAGTTGAAGCCTTCTTCAATAGCTCCAATATGCTCTGCCCAGAGGGACATTCTGTAGCCATAGATCTACACATGAAATCAACAAACTTGAATTAGAGCGTGGTTCTGGAAATATCAGATACATCCTACAGCAGGTAATTTCCAAACCAAGATACAACTAACAGAATTCCCCATCCAATTGCACGAGGCTGTTTGAAATAGAATTGTACATGCTATACAGTATACAACTTTTCACTGTTTCTACAAATACATTTGTATTTCCCGTATATCTGCAGCTATCAATTTACACCATTATAATCTGGTCCCACCAAGATGGGTGGTATAAATCCTTCTGTTCTTCCTCCAATTAACATGATAATTTCTAGTTCTTGAGAGCGAACAGCTTCTTTTAGCCTTGTATTAACAATACTATAGATAAATTGCAAATCTCTCCCATAGGTGATTGTCCCAAAACAAGAGACAACTGCAACTAATAAATGACAGGAATGACGCAGTAGTGCTGAGCAACAGATAATAGCAGTACAAAGCAAACAAGAAAGTACAGATGTACAATCACTTAAGGTACAATATCAATCTATGAGCTTATGCGGATAGCCCACTTTGTGGGTCTCTAGAAATGTGATACAAACATGAAGCATTTTTACCTGTCCACGGGGTGCAGAGATCTTATTTGCCCATGTATACTGTGGCTGATATGCTCCCATCGCAATCTCAGTATCTCTGATACCTTCCATGGACCTCTGGTTGATATTAGCAGATCCAATGATCACGTATTCATCATCTACAATCATGCCTTTTGAATGTACGTAGACCATGAATCTTCTGTTTTTCCTAGCTTGTTCCTGAATAGTAAATGCAAAATAAATTATTGAAATTGCATGAAGGCAGTTTTTATGTAAGAAAGCCAGACATAAAAAGAAACAAGTCAAGGGTCAATGAGATTGTGTAATAGCAAGCACACCATAATATATTAATTTTTACGGGTAATTTTGATAAAGCTAAAAATATCAATATTATACATGTGGAGCATCTATACAATTGACCCAAATCATTCTAGTCAATCCAAAGGCTTCTTTCTTCAAAAAAAAAACACAAGTGTACAAAACGTCAAAACCAGAATCTCCATGTATCCCCTGACAAAGAAACTAACATGGATGCCATTGGATATTTGGCCTCTGTTTATCAAGATAACAAAATTTTATATCAATCTCCTCTAAGAACTACTGTAATATGACTGTCCTCAGCATAGTTTGCCAAAATAGAAAAAAAAAGACGTCTTACCTGAGGAGTATTTGTTGTGTGTGGAGTGCTAGGGCTGTCAGCAACTTCACGATTGCCAAGACAAAAGAAGTTCAAATAATCCTGAGGCTCATATACATCATCTAGACCTGCTTCTTTCAAGGCCCTATATATTGTCTCATACATCATTTGCATTGTTTTGTTCTACAGTGTCAACAAAACAAACATGTAGCTATGCCATATGAATAAACTGGATATAATCTTGATAAACACATTAAACAAGACACAAAGCAGACATGTTAATCTAACCTGCCAGTAAAGAATTCTTTGTGTAGGAGCACCAGTTGGATTGCCCTCAGGCCACATGGGAATTACTATGTATGCAGAAAATCTCTCATTCGCCTTAATCTTGTTTGCAATTTTGAGAGCAATTTCGATTGGTATTAAATTATTAGCCCCTGAAAACTCACAAATTTGCAAAAACAATTTAAGATCAGTAAAATAATGTGATGTGTTCTGAACTGCCATGAGATGATTATTGAATCAAGAAAAATACAATGCACAGTGTATTTTTCTGGATTCTTATGGGTGGGTGCACGTTAATTCAAACAAAAGAACAAAAATAGAACTTTACACTATATGCTTACCAATATCTTTGTTTGAATCCCAATTAAATGAGGACCCAATGAAGTACTGGTTCTCAATATAAATAAAGTGCTGAGCTCCACGGATAGCATTG